>JAYGXS010000004.1:57244753-57257514 GCA_036362985.1 Ligula intestinalis | reverse complement strand
TTTTTGTGTCAGCTTGGTGAATACTCAGGCAACGCTTCCAAATGATCATGAGTGGTATGTACAAAATTTCACTAACTTGCCGTTCGACAAATATTTATTCCAAGGGCAGTCTAATGGCAGAAGTTCATTTTGATAACCTAATGTGTCAGACGCTTGACCTAGTCCTTAGAACGCTAGAGAAAGCGGAGAATTTCAAATGAGTGCTTGCGAATGCTTACTACTCATATTGAAAGACAACCTTTCTGGTCTTGTGGGGATTAATATAACTTTCAAAGTTTTGAAAATCGAACTTAAACCCGCTGATTTCACTTAGCTAAAAAGTGCCGTAAGAAGATAAGAAATGAACTGAGAACGTTGAATGCTAGCACGCCAAAGATCTTCAGAATCTATAAGATCGTGGTTTTTAAAGTAAACAAGATTTCTAAACGCTTTAAACCATGCTAACAATTCACCCAAGGCATTCACAAGCCACATCTCTCAGTGTCGGCGCTATTAGACCCACCCAAATTACTTTAAAATAACATAATTCAAAATAATCCAAAATAATTCAGCCAATCTAACCAAAAATACCGCAACGGGACACTTTTGAATTAATTGATTTTATAAAAATAAAACCCTCAATGGGAATGCGATGCTGTTTTCAGATAGCGCGAATATTTTCATCAATATGTCGAACACGGAAACGATGTAATTTTGATGGGGCGAAATTATAAGGCAATATTTCTCAATCGGCGTACCTGATAGAGAATTTAGCGAATTCCCTAATGTCTTCTTCAGATTCGCTGACCAATTGAACTACTAAATCAACGACTTAATGATGGACTCACCGCTTGAACCTCTACCGGCCGATGTCATCATAGTAAAATACGATTAAAAGAAAGCTATTTTACGCAACAAATAGGTTTACATTTTTGGCCCATTATCTAGATGACTTTTGTGCAAAGGCAGATGAAACGTATAATTTAGACAGCCACCCTAGATAATTTGACTTCGCCTCACCTTACTTTAACTTTCACTTTAAATAGAAGGAACGGAGAAAACCATCCCTTTCTACATCTCATACTTGGAAAAACATATGATGGAAAAAAGAAGTAGAAGTTCATTTCTTGAGAAAACATAGACAAGGTGACAGTCAACTTTCTGCAGTTTGTCCCTCTATGACCAAGGCAAGTCTAACGACACTGTCTGACCAACCGAGCTAGGAGGTTAGGTTCTTCGAATGCGCTGAAGAATGAATTCGGTCTTGCGCAAAATGCGGTCAGATACTAGCTTTCCTAAGAAGTTTTATCAATAAATCTATAAAGGAATATTTCTCAACATTTGCCTGGTTCACGCCTTAGAAGAAGTTTTTCTCACATGATTATTTCAAGAGGAATTGGCTAGTAAACTTCTAAATCATCACTTTTGCATTGCTATCGCACTATGATAAAACTGGTTTTTGACTTGGATTTAAGGGTATGCTAACTGTTGAGACATTTTAAATATGTATTTATGCCTTCAGTAGCTCCTATGCGGCAGTTGAAATTGGTCGAAGAAGTAGGTGCCTTTCCATGCGAGTGCAAGAATACCATCCTGCCTGACTAAATAAAAGCTTGCAAAAGTCAGTCTCTAGTGTAAATGCGACGTCAGTAGCAGTGAGCATACGGCTAATCAGCCCCAACTTGTGTTCCCATAAATCATTAATAAAGGTTTTTAGGCTCCTTTGGCTCAAGATGAACCCAGTTTGCGTGTCCGAGCCTACCCCTACGAGTTACAGCGACAATTCAGAAAAGTGGCTAATTTTTCAGTTGCAGAATGTACAATATCACCAAAATACATACGACATTGGATTGATAATGAACTAAAACGCAAATTGCAGCCCAATGGCTATTGTTTTTCTGAAGTCAAGTCTTTTGATGAATCTGCACAGCCAAATTGAACAATACCTTTATGCTTAATATGAGGCTTTAATTAATCTGTGCAAGGTGCTTTCTATGCATACAAAATGTCATTTTGTACCACATGACATGGTGCTTTACATTATTGAAAATGTATCAAGAAATGTCGGATGCTCAAATAATTTTCAGTCTTTAAATTTCAAGAGCTTATCCGCAATTGTGTAAGTCTCTTCTTTACACAGCGGCCGTTTTTGGTTTTCTAAAAGTCAAAAACAGTGTAAATCCCTTTGTTTTTATGTTAACTGAAGACCTTCTTCCAGTGTGAGGTTTTCGACTAAGTAGATCATCTGTTTTGAAAAAGATTTTGGGGCAAACACCGTATGCTGACAATCTGGACGAAACATAAATATTTTCCATTAGGGCTGGGCACGAACTTTGTCGCCCGTGTTGTTGCGGTCTGGAAGTGCAAGGTCTCCCCCGGGGAAATCAGCTGGATCAATTATTTATGCAAGGAATCTTCGTAGCTTCTATAAAAGTTAGGTTATGATTACTATGTCACAGATTAACGGCGGAACTTTACCTTGCTCCCGTAGATAGATGACTACTGTTGGAGAATGTGAAAACAGAAAATAAATGGCAGAAAAAAGGTGCAGTGCACTCACCTGGCGTGAGAGCAAAACCTCCGTTAAGTAAACCGTACTTTTAAGAGGACATTTAAACGTGCATTTTTTGATTCAACTAAACTGAGAGGATATTTTAGGAAGGATCGAAATTACGTCAGTAAACTGCCTTTGGCAAATGGGAAAAATGGATGTCAAAAAACTTGAACTATGCGAGCTATTACACTACTTTATGGAACAAAAGTCAAGGTCAAACGACTTTATTCCAACTGTCCTCATGCACTGTTTTTGGCAAACCAATAAGCAAGAACTGAAAAACTTACTTTTGTTTGTCCATATCCCCTTTATAGCTATTTTGGATCATGCAAAAGACAAAGTAGGGGCATATAGAATAGCAAGAGTCACCCCAGTCAGCCTTCTGCAAGAGATTAAAAATATATAAGAATTTGCGAATATATGTTTGTTATCGATGCATTCTCGTAAATCCTTTACCTTTATATAGTAAGGATGTAATATAATCTATGCATGGTGGTTGAAAATTGTACAGTTATCTAGGGAGGGAGAAGGGGGAGTTCCATTCTAGCGAACCTGGTAGGCACAGACCATCACGAGGATACCAAAGAGTTTTTCCGACTGATACACATGGAAGCCACAAGCTATTGTAAATCTGACGTTGCAACTTACCATACGAATGGGCTAGGTACTTGCGAAAAGGCCCAGAGACGTGTTTTACCGGTATTTTGCAGCTGTTTGACACAGCTGCTAGGGGTCCGGTACATCAGTGGGTTCCCCGTTTTCCCTTTCTGTTTGCGTTTGACGTGCTGCTTTAGAAAGTTCAGATTATAAATCTCCAAACAAATTAATTTTTGATCGCAGTATGTATCAGAAAACCGGAACATCAACAAGAAAGCAGATAGGGAAAGCGGTAAAACCACTGATGAGGCGGACCCATAGCAGCTGTGTCAAGCAGCGTCAGAGAACCGGTGCATCACCTCTCCCGGCCATTAAGCAAGTACCTAACCTGTTGGTATGGAAAGAAACAACGTTAATTTATACTACTTAAGACTGTGATTTCGGTGAACGCTTAATGACCTTGTATAAACTGATAGATACAGCGATCGAAAAATTTATTTATCTGGAGATTAAAAACCTGAACTTTCTAAACTGGTTTATCAACCAGAAAGCAGCCTTGAAAAGCGGGGGACCACTGATGAGCCGGACCCCTACAGTTTTGTCAAGCAGCGGCAGAATACCGGCAAAACACGTAACTGGGCCTTTAAGCAAGTGCGTAGCCTGTAATCATGGTAAGTTACTACGTCAATTTATACTATTTTAGACTGTCCTGTGACAGCTGGTGCATTTTCATTCGGGTTTACGGGTTTCTACACATATATACACTTATAAATTTGGTCAAGGCCAAAAAAGACCTTGTATATACGAATACCTACCGGGATCAGAAATTGATTTCTGTGGAGATAAAAAACCTGAAAGTTCTAAACCAGCATATCAACCAGAAAGCAGATAGAGAAGGGCGGGGACCAACTGGTGAGCCAGACTATTAGCAGCTGTGTCAAGCAGCGGCAGGTTACAGTCGAAAAACGTGTGTGGCCTTTAACCATGCACCAAGCATGTTGGTATATTAATTTACTACGTCAATTTATACTACTTAAGACTTTCCTGTGGCAGCAGATGAATGTTTCATTGGGGTTGACTGGTTTCAACTTAAATATACACTTACAATTTCAGTCGATCCTTAAAGACCTTGCATTAACTGATTTATACCACGATCAAAAAATCAAGTTCTCTGGAGATGAGGAATCTGAACGTTTTGAACCGGTTTATTTACCCTTAAGCAGATAGGGAAAGCGGGTGACCCACTGATGAGGTGGACCTCTATCAGCTGTGCCAAGCAGAGGCAGAATACCGGCTAAATACATCACTCGGCCAATTGTCAAGTATCAAGCCTGTTAGTATGGTAAGTAATAACGTCAATTTTTATTACTTAAGACTGTTTTGTGGCAACAGGTGTATATTTCATTAGGGTTGACGGGTTTCAGCACAAATATACACTTACAATTTTGGTCTACGCTTAAAGACCTTGTATATACTGATATACTTCGCTAAAGGAAATTAATTTCTCTGCAGATTAAACACCTGAAATTTCTTAACCAGTATATCAACCAGAAAGCAGAAAGGGAAAGCTGGGGACCCACTGCAGCCGGAAAACTACCGGCTGTGTGAAGCAGCGGCAGAATACCGGCGCGACACGTATTTTGGCCTCTTAGCAAGTACTTAGCCTATTAGTATGAAAAGTTACAACGTCAATTTTCACTACAAATTGTTGTGGAGATTAAAAACCTGAATTTTCTAGACCAGTAGATCAACCAGAAAGCAGATAGGGAAATCGCGGGACCCACTGATGAGCAGGACCCCTAGCATCTGTGTCAAGCAGCGGCAGAATACCGGCACAACACGTGTCTGGGCCTCTAAGCAAGTGGCAAGCCTGTTAATTTGGTAAGTTACAATGCCAATTTATACTAATGAAGACTGTCCTGCGGCAGCAGGTGTATATTTATTTGGGGTTGACGGGTTTCAACACAAATATACACTTGCAATTTTGGTCTACGCTTAAAGACTTTATATATACTGATGTATACCTTGATCAAAAATAAATTTATCTAGAGATTAAACACGTGAACTTTCTGAACTATTAGTTCAACCAGAAAGCAGATATGGAAAGCGCGGGACAGACTTATGACCCCGAGCCCTATCAGCTGTGTCAAGCAACGGCAGAATACCGGCAGAACAAGTAAATGGACCATTTAAAAAGTACCTAGCCTCTTAGTATGGTAAGTAACAACGTCAATGTATACTACTGAAGACTGTCGTGTGGCAGCAGGTGTATATTTTATTGCGTTTGACTGGTACCAACACAAACATACACTTGCAAATTCGGTCTTGGCTTAAAGACCTTACACATTCTGATATTAACCGCGATCAGAAATTAATTTCTCTGGCGATAAAAAACCTGAAATTTCTAAACGTGTATCTCAACCAGAAAGCAGAAAGTGAAAGCGGGGGACCCACTGATGAGCCAGACTGCAAGCCTTTGTGTCAAGCAGCGGCAGAATACCGGTAAAACATGTGCCTGGACCTTTAAGCAAGTACCTAGCCTGTTAGTATGGTAAGTAACAAAGTATGGTTTATGCTACTTAAGACTGTCCTGTTGCAGTAAGTGTATATTTATTTGGGGTCGGCGGGTTTCAACACAAATATACACTTACAATTTCGGTATACACCTATAGACATTATACATAAAGATAAATACCGCAAACAGAAATTAATTTATCTGGAGTTTAAAAACCTGAACTTTCTTTACCAGTATATCAAACAGAAAGCAGATAGGGAAAGCGGTGGAGCCACTGATGAGCCGGACGCCTAGCAGATGTGTCAATAGCGATAGAATACCGGCAAAACACATGTATTGGCCTTTTACCAAGTACCAAGCCTTTTAGTTTGGCAAATTACAACGTCAATGTATACTACTTAAGACTGTCGTCTGGCAGCAGGTGTATATTTGATTAATGTTGATGGGTTTTAACACAATTCTACGCTAAATATTTCAGTCTACGCCTATAGACCTTATATATATATATAAATTTTGATACACACCATGATCAGAAATTAATTTTTGTGGAGATTAAAAATTTAAACATTCTTAACCAGTTTATCAACCAGAAAGCAGATAGGGCAAGCGTGGGAAGCACTGGTGATGCGAACCCCTAGCACCTTTTCAAGCAGTTGCAGAATACCTGTGAAACACGTGTCTGCGCCTTTTAGCAAGTACCTAGCCCGTAAGTATGGTAACTTACAACGTCAATTTATACTACTTAAGACTATCATGTGGCAATTGGCATATATTTCATTCTGTTTGATGGGGTTCAACACATATATACACTTAAGATTTACGTTTACGCCTAAAGACCTTATTTTTACTGATATATACCGCGATTATGAATAAATGTTTCTGTTGATAAAAAAGCTGAACTTTTCAAACCTGTGTAACAACCAGAAAGCAGATAGGGAAAGCAGGGGAGCCATTGATGAGCCGAACGCCTAGCAGCTGTGTCAAGCAGTGGCAGAATACCGGTGAAACATGTGTGTGCGTATTACCGCAATATCAAGCCTGTTAGTGTGGTAAGTGGCAACGTGAATTTATGTAAGAAAGACTGTCCTCTGGCAGCAGGTATATATTTTTATTTGGGTTGACGGGTTTCAACACAAATCTACACTAATAATATGAGTCTTCACCTATAGATCTTATTTATACTGATATTTTTTTGCGATCAGAAGTACATTTCTCTTGAGATTCAAAAGGAGAACTTTCTAAACCAGTATATCAATCGGAAAGCAGATAGGGAAAGCGGGGGAGTCACTGATGAGCCGGACGCCTAGCAGCTGTGTCAAGGAGTGGCAGAATACCGGCGAAACACGTGCCTGGGCTGTTCACAAAGTACCTAGCCTGTACGTTTTGTAAGTTACAACGTCAATTTATACGTCTTAAGACTCTCCTGTGGCAGTTTGTTTAGATTTAATTGTGCTTGACGGGTTTCAACCAAAATACACACATACAATTTTTTTCTTCGCCTAAAGACGTTATTTTTTCTGATATATACCGCGATTATGAATAAATGTTTCTGTAGATAAAAAAGCTTAACTTTTCAAACCTGTATAACAACCAGAAAGCGCATAGGGAAAGCGGGGGAGCCACTGATGAGCCGAACGCCTAGCAGCTGTGTCAAGCAGTGGCAGAATACCGGTGAAACACGTGCCTGGGCCTTTCACAAAGTACCTAGCCTATAAATATTGTATGTGAAAACGTCAATTTATACTACTTTAGACTGTCATCTAGCCGCTAGTATATATTTTATTGGGTTTGATGGGTTTTAACACAAATCTACACTTACAATTTCAGTGTACGCCAATAGAACTTATATATATATATAAATTTCGATGCATACCATGATCAGAAATTAATTTATGTAGCGATTCAAAACTTGAACTTTTAACAAGAATATCAACCAAAAAGTAGATAGGGGAAGCGGGTAACCCACTGATGAGCCGGACACCTAGCAGCTATTCAAGCAGTTGCAGAATACTTGTAAAACATTTGTCTGGGCCTTTTAGCAAGTATCTAGCCTGTTAGTATCGTACGCTACAACGTCAATTTATGATACCTAAGAGTTTCCTGATGCAGTTTGCATATATTTTATTGTGTTTGACGGGTTTCAACACAAATATACACTTACAAATTTGGTCTTTGTCCATAAGCTTTATTTTTACCTAATATATACCACGATAAGAAATAAATTTCTCGGGAGAATAAAAAAACTGAACTTTATAAACCGATATATAAACCAGAAAGCAGCTAGGGAAAGCGGGAACCCACTGATGAGCCGGACCCCTAGCATCTGTATCAATCAACGGCAGAATACCCGCGAAACACGTGTCTGCGTTTTTAAGCAAACCCAAGTCTGTTAGTATGGTAATTGGCAAAGTGACTTAATATTACTTAACACTGTCCTGATGCAGCAGATGTACATTTCATTGGGGTTGACTGGTTTTAACACAAATATTCAATTACAATGTTGGTCTTCACCTATGGACCTTATATATTCTGATATGTACCGCGATAATAAATTAATGTTTCTGGAGATAAAAAAGCTGAACTTTTAAAAATTTATATCAACCAGAAAGCAGATAGGGAAAGCGGGGGGACACTGATGAGCCATATCCCTTGCAGCTTTTCAAGCAGTTGCAGAATACCTGTGAAACATGTGTTTGGGCCTTTTAGCAAGAACCTAGCCTGTTATTATGTTAAGTTACAACGTCAATTTATACTACTTTAGACTTTCCTGTGGCAGGAGGTGTATATTTTATTGAGGTTGACGGGTTTCAACACAAATCTACAATTAGATTTTCAATCTACGCCTATCGACATTATTCATGTATACATTTTGATGTATACCATGTTTAGGAATTTATTTCTGTGAAGATTAACAACTTGAACTTTTTAAACCGGTATATCAACCAGAAAGCATATAGGGAAAGTGGGGGACCAACTGATGATTGGAAAACTTATGTTTTCTACGGCAGTAGCGGACGCCATCAGGCTCCGCTGACTGTTTCTGTGTACCCTTAAGGATTTCGTCGCGGCATCGTATTTATAATGGTCAAAAGCCACTTATCCAACAGCCAGCAGCTTACCATCTCTGTCGAAAATCAGTCTCGCGTTGCACCGATCACCTTTTGACCCCGGTTTCTCCCTTTTACCCTCCTCTGACAACCATGCTATTCTTCTACCAACCAGCATAGTTTATTTGCTTGGTTTCCTTGTAACTGTAAAAACCTGACGATATTTTATTGAAAAAAAATCGTCTGCTTACCCATTCGTCTTCTGAATTTTTCGCAAGGGCCTATTAGAACATATATATAAGAACATATTCAAGAACATATAAGAATCATTAGATTTATTTATTGTTTCAAAAACCACGAATAGTAAATAATTTTATTTCAAACTTAAATGTTCTCCTTGTAGCCATGTCACAATCACAACACACCTCAGTCAGAATTTGGCGTGGAAAGAAAAAAATACCGACCACACTAAAAGTATTTAAGTATGTGGGAAGTAAGTCCAGTGCTGAAACGGCGACTATATACCGGCAGGCGTCCTTTGGTTTGGATAGGCATATTGCTGCGATAAGTATTAAAGTTGACAGCGACTGTAAGCTTTGGGCATTGTTCTTTATGTAGAGGACTGTGATGGCATAACAGTGAGATTCTGTATATCTAGGTGCGATTGGAAAAACGCTATTATATTTCAGCATATAGGTTTTTTGGGAAAATTGATCCAACATATCTAAGGAATTTATTCGAAGCGGTCCACATGTCGTGTATTAACTGACTTCTGAGGATCGTGGTGGAGCCTCTTGTTTCGTCACCTGGACGGCAGACTAGATAACCAACAAGGGCGTAAAGATAAGCGCATCTCCGACACTCGGTGATTCTCTCGTGACCTGTGAGATCCTCTCCTCAGCTGACCCTTAGGATATTGATAAAAACCGTGATCGGCTCCCCCGACATGCTCCTAACATTCAAAAGCAGCCATCCTTTTTGCATATACTCCCCTTCACCCCGCGGGTGACAGGCTTACCCCACAATATCCCTGAAATAACATTCGCTTCTATATTTTCCTAACAATGACTGAGAAGTTTTTCAGCTGTCGGCTCTTTTCGCCCAGTTCCATTTACTGACAACGCCACTCTTTGAAATGCTCTGCTGAACCAATGCATTTCATTGCTGTTCTGTTCTGTTCTCAAAGACATTTATTTACATTTCCCTCAATAAACCTGATCTGAACTGACCAGCTTTAAACATTCCAGAAATTAATCGTTTTCCTGCAGATATTTTGGCAACGAAAATGTTGTGGGCTTCGAGTGAAACTTAAAATTATTTTAAATTAAGACAACTTCCTGTCTCTGATTATATTTGGGCCGTCTTGCTTGTTCCCCTAGTACAATTTACAAACAAACTAGACGAATTTAGCAGAATCTCTGCCGCCAACGTACAAAGTATTGTACAGATCACATAAAAGAGGGGCAACAGGGCCATAACAATGGAAGTGTCTTCCCAATGCATGGGACTAACCAACAAATCGCCATACTTTTGTGCTATACAGACAGCCGTATCTTTTTGCCACTCCTAAGCAACCATGCATAAATTTACAATTGAGCTGATATTTCATCCTGTGATCATATCGTATGACACTTGTGTGTGGTCAGATCTTTTGCAAATAGGTAAATAGACATGGATAAGGGCACAGTGATTATTGTTCCAGTAATTAACTTATACATACAGAAGTCGCCGGCTATTAAGTCCACCTCGGGCAGAGATCAAATTGGGCTTAATAAGTGGCGGGCGCATTAACCGAAGAGTCCTAGTTCTTGTTTAGCAAACTCAGGTTAAGCACTATACATTATACACGTACCTATTATGTGCAGAGCTTCGTTGTGAGCAAGAGCAGAATGGTGTTTGTCTGTGTTTTCGAGACCTAAGGAGGCTAGCCAGACGACCTTGGTATGCTTTGGGGTCACGCCTGTGGGCATCGTCTAGCATGGGCCTGAACGCGTTGTTCTCTTTTTTTGTGTGTGTGTTTTCTCAGCGCTGCAGTTCGGGTGCGTTAGCCTTTTGCGCCAGCGGCTTTCTCGTGTTAGGGGTTTGTCCTTTTCACCCCTTATGTCTGCTGCCTTCCGAAAAGGGTGTCGCCAAATTTAACTTGAAAAATGAAAACAAATCACACCAGGCAAATTGGGCTTCGTAGCCGATGACTAGACTTATTAGCCGGCGGATTTTGCTGTGTTAAATTCCGTCCCAAGCTCATGTTGGCTTAATATGCGTCTGGGCTTATTAGCCGTGGGCTTAATAGTCGGCGCCTACTGTTTATAGCAACTAGTATATCTTCGAAATCGCAAAATTGAACGTTAAACAAAGTAAATGTGACGAAAGTGCAGCCAATAAATGCATTAGCGTTTTTCATGGAACTTAAAAGTTGCCCCACAGTTTCTGCTTCCTCTGCTTTTATATTAAAACGTATGAAGGAGGCGAGCATTTATTAGCAAAATACAATGAAGAAAACCCTTTTTATAGGCTAGGTATGATTATCAAGTGCATCCACTTTAAATAACTTTCTGGTGAAGCTTCATTTCCTTGGAATATTCGGTTTCAAAAGTACGCCCGGAGCCGTCTCATCGATAAACAGAACGCAAAAACAGTTTTTGTTGGAAAATTTATTTCGAGAACCGTCCTACTTTTAGAATTCCATAAAAAAATCTATTGACATAACTTTTCTTTCTGACATTTGATCAAAAACAACGAAAAATGGTAAGCATTTTAAGCTATTCTAAGAAGTTCAGTAAACTCGTGCCGTCAGGTGGCACAGAATAATGTTGTAGGGGAAATTTTCTCTTTATTCATGGACGATGTTATGGTTATAAACCATATTTAAATGATTTTTTCAGTTCGTTACTCCATAAAAAGTATTGTGCATGTACCTTTTGAAATATATTTCCTGTGATCTCTCTATATGTGAGCTAAAACGAAAATTTGCCTATCTATGGGCATAAAGCTTGTGAAAAAAATTCATGAAACTTGATGATGGCAGTGGGATTTATCATATTTTATAACTTGTCTGGCTCCTTCCAGATAGTGTCCCTAGCGTATCCAGAATATGCTAATAAATAACTTGATAAGCAACCATGTTTACATATTTTAGTAAACATCTACTTAGCCGTGTGTGCCGGTCGCTTCCACTGCTAACAGTTATCCGAGAAAAGAGTTGCGCCTCCGTGTGTCATATCCACGAATAGCTGATAATAGAAAATCGAAAATTTTACCAAGCGGAACTGACTGCACATAAAAATTAATTTTTTGAGCGTAAGGCAAATCAAACAAGGCAGATGCGTTATCTTAAGAAAACACACGAAAGATCAATTTTTTAAATTTCATTTCGCAATTCTGAGTGATTCCCTGTCCTAAATCGCAGTAATAACTTCTAATGACAATCGCTCTTGTAAGCTTGGAAGATTGTTTGGCATTTGTGAATGCTTTATCATCTCACTGTAGATCAGTTCACAAAACTGTACGTTAAAATTGAAGTGTAAGGTACGTCTCTTTTTTATGATCAACTACCCTGTGAGATCCCATAGTAAAATCAAGTAGAAACCGGTTTGCTTTAGGCAAGCGCCTTCCAAGAGATGTAAGAATGAAAGGAGAAGCAATTTTCGTGAAACGGGGTTGGAATCTTCACTCAAAATACAGGACACGTTTGCTTTATTTGAAAGGTTGTCTTAGTGTTAAATGTTCTTGTGTATTATTTTTAGCTGATTAGCTTATTCTGTTTTTTAGGCACAGGCTTATTGTACATTTGAAACGTTAGTTTACTCTTCTTCAACGAGTGCTGACGAGCTCTTGTAAGCTGGAAGGCAGACATCCCAAGAAATGTTATTTCAAGGAAAGGTGTCTTTTTCGGAAAATGAGGAAAATTGATTCACTTAGTTTTTGACACTTGATCTCCAGATGGTCGACAAACTAGAGAAAATGTACAAAGAAAAAAACAAATTCCAAAGTGATTATACCGGTATAAAGTCGTTTCTAGGGGGCACTAATTGATAGCTGCAATTTGTGTCACGTCGTGGTGGACATATTA
>JAYGXS010000004.1:57147373-57190922 GCA_036362985.1 Ligula intestinalis | reverse complement strand
GGTTGCCGAAATTTTGTTAACTCTACCTTCCATTATATTATTCCATTTGCCTGATAATATGGTATTCAAACACGTTCGTTGGCCTAGCCTGACATCATGAGTTTATTTTATGCTTAATTGTAAACAGGAGACGAACTAATAAAGCAACATTTTTTCCATAACACTTCACGACCTCTAACTAGCGGCCCAGTAAGTCATGCACGAGACGC
This sequence comes from Ligula intestinalis, assembly GCA_036362985.1. Classification (NCBI taxonomy): domain Eukaryota; kingdom Metazoa; phylum Platyhelminthes; class Cestoda; order Diphyllobothriidea; family Diphyllobothriidae; genus Ligula; species Ligula intestinalis. Next base: position 57,190,713 of record JAYGXS010000004.1, on the reverse strand, counting down.
CGCATTTGCAGCCTACATTGGACGGTCAGATTGCAAGCTTCCCTTTCGGCCTAATTTCACGATGGCATTGCTTTCGTATATTCCATAAAAATCCACAATCTTAGGCACCATAGGCTAGCTAAACAAAGCTCATACGAAACGCAGTTATATCAGTTCACATAGTGTGACAGAATTTTCTTTAAGCATTTGGAAGAGCAGCCTCAAGTGTTGAATACTTGAGGCCGCAAATATTTGAGTCCATCACTATTTTTTGTCTTCTTTAATCTGGTTGATGACTGAAGTTTACAGGACCACCACTGATTCAAAACTTACCCTTGCGAAATTGTTTGTGTTCAAGTCAATTTTAAAAGCAGCATACGGAAAAGCATGACAAACAATAAGTTCCAGTGATCGACATCCTTCTTTTTCTCTACCTAGTTTCAAAAAAATATTTTGCGGAACAAAACTTACAGCCGACCTCAGTGATTGTGGTTCTACATTCGCAGCCATATTAGCCAGTTACATTAACTTAAGAAATATCCTTATTTTCTAACTCTCAAGCTATACTGCTTGCATTGTGGGTGGTATAATCTGTCATTTTAGATAGTAAGGACATTTTTGATTGGAATGGATTTTAGGGGAAGACGCATCTATAGAATGTTTACTACAAGATCTCCTATGGACGATTTTATCTATCCTCGTCATTGCCACTAATAGCTTAACATTTATATTTGACAGCTTAAGCACAGTTAGCGACTGACAGAACAGAAGCACTTTTATAGTTATCTTAACTGCAACTAAAACAAAAAGGTATCTTAAGTGCACCCAATCTAATCAAGACAACGTAGATGATGTTGACAGTCAAACGACGTTTAAAAGCTAGTGCACTTGGTACACACGCGTTTATAATTTATGGCTGGAGTACAAAAGGAGAAAGCAATAGCTCAGTCTGCTCACACGATGACTATTCACAGAATATATGCTCAATTTCAATTGTGTGCCATTTTAGTTACTGCTTCGGCCTTTTTGAGGCGCCATCTCTTGGCTGTATCAGATACGCCATCTTCCAGTTAACATATTTCAGGCAAAAAGCTGTTCTGGTGAAAGGCTTTGCAGGTATTTTCGGCAGGAATGTAAATAACCATATCATTGGCAGCAGCCAAGAAGTAGCGAACCCCGGAAAATTGTTTAACATCCGCTATTACTGTCAGAGATTCTCACGCGCTGCTGTTGGCATTACTTTAGTGTCTGGATCCTGTCCGGATATGGCACGTGACTTCCGCATTGCGTGTCACCAGGGATAGGAAGCGCTCTTCGAAAACATATTTCGAAATATCCGGTCTGTAAAAGCTATTTTCAACGATCGAAGACTATAAGCATATCTATTGTTCTGTCCTTTCGCGATGGCCAGCTTCTAATGGCTTCCAGATTAATTCGTCGCCAATGGCATGCGCTCTATACCGCAGAAAAAAAATGTTTTTCGCATTTCTGAGGGGCAAAGTCTTATCACTAATTCAGCTTAATAACGAGACGATGGTGATGCGGATTAATGTCATTGGTATCAGTTTTATTTTGATCACTTCAGTTTCCGTTCTTGAATAACATTAGACCCTCGTTTTATATCACGGCACTGGCAGAAAAGAACCCCATTTCCCATGGGTATGTGCAGGAAACTAATCAAATCGATCTTTTTATGTATTCTAGTACTCTTATTACTTTCACTTTTATCCAAGCTCACCGTCAGATAATACTACAAAACCCACAGTTCCACGTTTATCTCAGAACCCAAATAATGCTGATAAACCAGTTCCATTTGTTTGCCTTAAAAGTGCCAATGACTCAGCAATCTGTAGCTTCCCAAACGAAATAAACGCAATTGTTTTTATCATATAGAACACGGGTCACCAGACTTTTGCTAATGTCCCTCGAAAATATTTTTCTTATCTTCTCGCACCCCTCAAGCAATAAGTAAAAACGAAGATACACTTGTATAGTTAAGTGCTAATAACAAACGAAAATAACCATGACGCTTTTGATCCTCAAAACTAGTTTGACGAGCGTGCGTATCCTTTCGATAAATTCTCGTTAGGCCAACTTATTTATATTGGAACGAGGTGCATGTTAAAACATGTTCGTTTGTTCGTACAAGTGAGTCGTGGGAATGAAGGGGGAGGTAGGGTGGTTGACAAGAGAAAGCTGGTTATGAGGGTAGGGTTTGGTGGAGCAGTCTAGCGGAGAAAGTGGAGGGAAGGAAGGCAAACAGAGTGCGGATGAGTTCATGCCGCTAGGTGACTGTTGGTCACGCCGGCGACAGAGCTTGTAGTTAATTATTCTGTGCATAGAACACCATATTCATCAACCTGATAAAGATCGCTTTTGCTATTACAAGCAGGCGCTGACCAATGGACTTGGGATACTTTGATGGGACCTCGCACATGAGCCAAAAAGCTTCGTTGGTGTCCAGTCGATGTCCGGAATCAACCATATGCGCCAGGATAGAACTGTTTATGCTCCTGACCACCTTTTTCAGCCATGCCAGGAGGTGTTCCTTTACTCTTTTAGATAAGCGATGACTTGTCTGACCAATAAAACCTGCTCCACGGGAGGAAGAAGAGGAGTGGATGTACATAGAGGTGATCTAAGCTGGTAACCTACCCTTACCTTCCCCATGTAAGATTGGGTTGGTTGAGAATAATACCCGAACTCTAGCTGCTGGGAAGGTTCGTGAAACGGCTTGGTCAGGGCGTCCTTTTAGCAGTTCACTTGCCGCGACCTCTTGAAAGGGAACTTTGAGGAATAGTGTTTTCATTTTTCGGAGTAAGTGCAGTGGGTTTTCTTTGTCTCGCAGCCATATTCCTTGTAAGAAGTCTCTCAGGATACCCCTTCTTGCCAACTAGATCCTTAATTTTCTTGAGCTCCTCCTCAAAATTGTCTACTGAGGTAATTGTTTTAGCTCTTTTCACTAAGCAGCGAACTATATTTCGCTTCGGTTGAAGGGATGCAAAACTGTTAAAATGTATGTCTTGTCCAGACCAGGTTTTCTTTCTAGAAATGCTACTTCGGACGCCACCGTCATGTCCGCGACTTAGTAGGACGTCCGAAAAACGAAGTGAACCTGTCATTTCCATCTCCTACTATAACTGAATTGATGGGTGTGCTTAGTCGACAGCATTTAAGAGTGCATTTAAGTGCGGCGATCGCAAAGACGTCATCAACATAGCGTACATAATCGTTTAACTTGTGGATTTGCTCATTTAGTGGAAATTTCTCCAGCTTTCCCATGTATATGTTAGCTAGGAGGGGTCTAAGGGGCAAGCCCATAATAGTGCCGTCTATTTGTCTGTAAAAGTGGCTACCAAAAATGAGCTGCAGATTAAATGTGCAGCATAGTGATAGTTCCTTCAGTGTCGGCATTCCTATTTAAAGCTGATTTTTCAGTAATAATTCGCAAATATAATCGAATGTCTTGGTAACCGGTACGCTTGTAAGCAACAATGAGATGTCAAGAGAGAGCATACCCATACCACTTAAGTTCACCTCTTCGACCTCGTCGATAAATTCGAACGTGTCTTGAGAGCTGCGTTGTGTCAGCTGATGCTGTAAAGGTTTGAGCTTCTCTGTTTACCACTTTGATTTCGCATGGTTTACGCATATCCAAAACGGACGAACTGGTAGGCCATTCTTATGGACCTTTGGTAGACCATACAAACGGGGTATGCGAGTGGCTATTGGTGGGAGGCATTCGAGACCATGGTTGCTAATGAAACCTCCCATGCGGAGTCTTTTTAAGCAGTTCGTCAGATGCGTCTCTACTTCGTCTATGCAATATCTTTCCCTGTCTACTTACTTGAATTTTGTCTGATCTGAAAAGATGGGTTGCATCTTCATTATGTACTCTGCTCTGTTCACTAAAGCGACACCCGTTCCTTTATCAGGTCTAGTAACGTCTTTGTTCAATCGCAGCTGTTTTAACGGTTTACTTTTGATTCTTGTTTATTGGATTAAAAAATTTAAAATCATGTTGCTTGGCTGATAATGGCAATTGGAATACCTGTCCGTGCATTCAGGTAATGTTTGGATTGATTTTTTTCAACAAGATTGCTCAAAACCCAGGCCTGCATAAGTATATCTGCACAAATGGAGTGAGCACGGGCAAGTTCCAGGAAGCAGCTTAGAGGGAGCACATGAGATGATTAGAAGAAGAATTTTTCTTGCTGTGCCCTATGGATTCTGGTTTGAACCCATCATCAGAGACAATTACCAAAAATGGCAAAAGTTTTCTGTGATGGCAAATTAAAATCAGAATCCGAAACCTCACACCAATAAACATCTTGTTCCACTGACCATATATTTTCCTTTTAGAGTGAGCACAATGAGAGTTTTCACAAATTTCCGAAGTCTTTTAATAACATTTTTCATATCAGATTATAGACTTGCAACAAGTTCATGCATGAAATTTTTAAACAGTATTTACTTAAGTACATATGTGTACGCTGATTATATGCAGGGCACACCTGCCCTGGTATTTTATGCCTTTCAGCCGAGGTTTGCTTCAGGCTCTCTAGGCTTAAGCGTCACCTTCATCACGGGATATACCTAAATGGTGGAATTGTTGAAAAGCTTTTTGACATTTACCTTGTTATGAGGAGTAACTCGGCCTTAGACTTGAGTAAAATCTCAAACCCTGTTTAACTCCTTTACAGGTTAGATGTATAAGAATGCCCTTTCTTAAACTCTGTGCAACTTTTTGTGCATATACTGATTGAGCCACATAAGCATGCACCTATCCATGTATGCATACCATTGTTAATATTCCCAATCGAAAACCGAAGCAGAGGTTTCAAGACCTTGGCCGATGCTGGCTAATGAGCCAGAAATTTCCATTCCAGCATTCCTAATTTTTGTCGGTAATGCCGTACTGTCTAGCAAATCATCCGCTGTGATGCTGCTGCTGGGGCTCGACAGTACGCCCCAAGGTGCAACAGGATGAATAAATCCCCATAACATTTTTGAGCATGTCGAAAGGAGTGATAGTCGACTTCAGAACGTTACCCGAGTCAAGAGTCAGCAAGACCAATAAGGTAGGACAGTGAAAAGAAAATGACTCGAGCGCTGAGACAAAACTTTTATTCACCTGAGTTTTCGACGTCCGTCGCGGATTCCTCATCAGAGACATTAGCAGAAAAGAGTAGCCGAAATTTATTTCTATTAGGTAGGACAGTATACTGTAGGAAAAGGAGTTAGCAAAAGGCTGTTGAGAAAAGAACGGCTAACAGTAGATAAAGTAGTTGTTGTGTCTGTGTTCTGTGTTCTGTGCAGGACTGGAGGCAACCTCTGACCTGTCCTGCAAGCAATCAGGAAATGGGTCATGCTGATTGGTGAACAGTGTTCACAGCAAATCGAGCGAGAGTGCCCGGAGTAAATGCGAGCACGGCGAACGGTCAGGCGCCGCGGCGAAATCACGATGAGGCACGCGGAGCGGAGACTCACATGTGGGCCTGCAGGTGGGCGGGAGAGAAAATGTGTCAGCGCAAGGCTGATCGCAGGGCTGCCACAAACGTCTTTAGACCATATTGGATAAAGACTGGTCTGACAGATCCGTTTGCATGTTGTATCAACTTAGTCGTGCGAGATGTGGCAACGAACGCAGTTTAATTTTTCCAGCATTTTACTAATTCTTCATTAAAATCGCAGCACGCAAACTAATAACGCATAAACAAACGTGTCCAGCTGGCATGCCGCACTAACTGGGAATTCTTTTAGCGTTATCCATGCGACAGAAGCCTACCGTGAGGGCAAACCAAACACTCGGCAGTTTACAGAAAAGCGTAAAGACAAGAAGGGATTTTCGATGGAATTCTTTAAATGCAAATTGAATACTGACCAGTCTCTGAAGTCAGAACTATCTAGCTTAATTAATGCAGCTACAAGTTAACACCAGAAGTAGCTGTAACCATTAATTTTGCAGCAATTTAAAAGTTTAAAATGTTGACGCAACAATTAAATCCAGGCATCAGCACTGACGATGGATTTAGTGTGCAGTCCCATACCGGAAGTCCACATCACATTTGATTAGCTCCATTAAAAATTAACACCGAGCACTTTTAAACTCTGATCAGTTGTATGGACAAACTACCCGTATGTAGTCACGCAGGTTATCTACTGATACCACAGAGGTTTCCAGAGCGACCTTATCATGAGCTAGTGTTTACTAGGACGAACATTAGGTGCCTAATTATTTTCCAACGATAATTACGGTTTGATCACCATATCATATAGACGGCCACATTATAACCGTCTCTATAACCGCCTCGCGTCCCCTTCAGGTACTACTAATTTTGAATCCATTGCTCACCATGACACGCGTTTTTCCGCTATTATTAGTTTCATTTCTGCGACAACCCAGGTAATTTCAAGTGACACACAGTCGACATAGTCGCTTAGCCTAAAGACTAGTAATACAAATTTTGCGATTACAGATAACTTAAGAAACCATTTTGCGTACGGCCTGGCCCTTTAGGATACAGAAAATCGGTGATCAGTTTTTCATCTATGTACATCAAAGCTAAAGTAGATGAAAGAAGATAAGAAATTCTATCGTGCATTCCACTTAAGCAGGTACTCAAATTCAATTAGCATTGGGTGTGTTTATGGCTGACTGGACTTTAGCAAAAAGAATGCAGAAATTAATCAATATATAAACGAGATATTCGATAATTGTTTTCCGCTTACACTACAAAGGATAATTTTCATTTTACTGGGGACATAAAGCGCCAACACATCAATGATAAGTTTACAATTTCGGTGGCAGCCGAATCATTATTTAAAAATGTATCACTAGATGAAACAGTAGACTTTATTTGTGCCCGTACGTCTGAAACCCGTTTGTCATCCAAAATACTGCGTCAACTGTTGGTACTTTGTACCAAAAATGTACAGCTGATATTTAATGGGCAGTGCTGCAGGCAAGTTGGAGGATTTGCAATGGGAAGTCCACTGGAGCCAACATTCACTGCCATATTCATGGGTCTCCTAGATGAAAAGTTGTCATGAAGATTCAGTAGGACAAAATTATATGCATTATACGTGGATGCTATATTTACGAGTGTTGATTCCAGAGACGGCGCCGATGACCTTACTATTAGGAATAACTTACACCCAAAAATTAAATTTACACTAGAGACGGATCAGTGCAACAAGCTACCCTTTCTAGACGTTCTCATATTTAGAGAGGATGACGGTTCACTAGGGCGTTTACATGACAATAAGTACACTTTATCACTTTTGGGCCAGTACAATGGAAAATAAATCTGGTACATATCCCCTTTTAAGGAATGAAGAATATTTGCTCTAGGGAGGCTATACCTGCAGCGATTCCCCGCATCAAAGCAGCCATACCTAGCCATGGCTATTCTGCACGGTCCATTTAAAAGGTAAAGCATTCCTTTACGGCCATACCTGAAGGTACAGTCAGATCCAAAAGCCAGCAATTATAAACTAATTATTTTAAGAGTGATAATATGTCGAATACAATCAAGCGACGGTGCGTTGTACAATGCGTACAGTGCAGCTGAACTTGACTTCAAGATTTTCGATACAAGGGGCAAAGGATGTCTTGCCGTTGCAAGTCACCTTAATTTGTATCTATGAATTCACGAGTACTGGCAAATGCAAGAAAATTGGGTGTATGCAAAGGCAGCTGGCAGCCAGGGTCGCTAAAATCTTTCCGAATCGGCTTTTTAAGCAGGAAGTCAGAATACAACGACCTTTGATTACTAAACGCCTACTAGAAAGTGTTCACTCTGTCGGTCTCAGAACAGCTTTTCTCTTACTTGTTCGAACACAAACAAATCTTACCCGCGATAGGTGAAAATAGTTTAAATACGAAGTTAGAAATCCGACCTGCGCAAGCAGCTATATAGCGTGATCAATCTCCAATTACCTTGTTAATTGGGCAGATAGTTTTAATCACAACTTATTTTGCGCCAATTTCCTCTCCGTTCTTTTCTACCTTTAGGTTATTTTATTCTAGGGCCCTTCAGTTTATTATTATTGACACTGATCTACGAAACTTCCTGTTATACATTAGCAATCTGTGAAATTCAATTTGCTCTATGCATCTATCCGTTAGCTGAATCATGTAGCTGCACCAGATACCGTAGACGAGTCCAGATGTTTCTTGCCAAGACAGTGGGTATTTTGGTTTCATTATTTTACGCTTTATGGTTGATTCCGGGATTTGGGCGACTCCAACTTTAAGTGGTTTGGTTGCGCCCTGTGTGCGTCTCAAATACTAAGTGGTGCAGTTGCATGCAAAGCAACTATGTCGGAGAAACTGGCAGGCTTTTCAACAAGCGAATTGCCGAACACGCGGCAGCGGTGCGATGAAATGATGGAAATTCTCAAGTTGCGGCTCTTTCGACGAGACCCGGCCAAGTATTTAAATTTCATGAGGCCGAAATTCTCGCAAAAAGTGACACTCGGGTTAGCCGAGAATTACTTGAGTCATGGTTCACGGGCCCCCAATCCATTAACAAGTACAACGATTTTCCCAATTCATATATGGTGCTGAGACTAAATTTGGCCAAACCAAGTCGCCACTTGGGAGACGCACAAGCCACCGGCTCATCCTTTACCAGTATCGGATTTCCAGATGACTGGGCAATCATCATGCCTGAGCCCACAACGCGTGATGAAAGGTCAGCATGTCAGGGCCCGAATGCCATTCAACAGACCCTGAACACTAAAGAAGTCAATTATGGTTAATTGTCGTCGTATGTTTGCAGTAATGACTGTATCCTATAAATACTGCAAACTTCCGTGCATGTGCTACCCTTTCTGCTATTGTTCTCTTGCTATGTTTCTGATGACGCATCCGTGATGGATATCGAAGCGTCAGGCAAACAAAAGTATTGTTCCAGCGATTGAGCCGTCTTCTTCTCAGTTACTTCCTGAGCCTCACATGTTTGCTTATATTGGCAAATCCTGCTATCTATGTTTGTTTTAAATTCGTACTGGAGATCAAATGCTTCGCATATATAGATATTTATTATAAATTATAAATTACCCAAAGATCTTCATCCTCACAAATAGAAGAGAGCGTGTAAACAAGCTGAAACGTTAACTACAGAAAAGAAGGAGATGTTCCAATGACTGCCTTTCATAGGGGACGCAACAAGGGAACTGGAAAGAGGACCTCTCAAGACAGCGATCACGGGCGCTCTTCCTACGGTGAATCTACGCGCATACTTCACGAACTCCCCCCTCCTATGTTTCGGAGATAATGACTGGCCCCCGTTGAAGGCCACATCTATAAGCATTTACTTTTTCACTTGGTGCTATGAAGAGGGATACACTCATCAAGCAAGTAGGCGCCTGAAAGAGGGTGCGTAAACACGTACAGGTCTGGATATACAAGGCTGAAACTATATTGGTTTCGAGTTTCATTCTCGTAGACTTAGTCGATACGGATCACCGAGTTTATCCCCATGAAACCTTTCAGGTTGCCTACCGGACACCAACCAACTTCTCCAAGGGCCTATGCCAACGAAAGCCAGCAAAGGCCAGGGCAGTGGCTATATGATCAACGAATCCTGTCGGATGATGCTTATGCTGGCGCTTTCTATTCCATGATCGACGCCGACTTCAGCTAATGATCCCACCTCCAGATGACAGTTGTTTTCTCGCGAGTCTGACCGTAATGTTCGCGCAGTGTACTCTACTTATTCTAATTTCCGCTTTCCCACACCCAGTGACCTCAGCATAATTGGTGTGAAAATGATGAATGCCATCCATAAGAAATTGATAAACTCTTTCTTACCGTCATATCTTAATTATCTATATTCTTCTACAGACCCAATCATAAATAACTGAAAGCATATTTTTGCCAATTTGCCCTTTGCAAACCATATCTCTGTACGTTGAGCTCTGGAAAACTGCGAACAAAATGGATGAAAGCACCAACACTTCACATGATGCAGGTATTTATCGCACCGGAGAATTATTTGCCTTTTTAAATAAAAAAATGAGCTCATCGATCAGTCCACCTCAGTCACAGACACGAGAAATAAGGCAAAATAAAATGAGCCCATTTAAGTGGAACTCACATTTACCGCTGCGTAGCCTCAACCAAACATTATATTTTGGTTTCTGCTCGGCGGTCATCCTCTTATTTTAAATCCTGTAACCATCAACCCCCTGATATTATGGAGTGGTTCTTGAATTCTTCGTACAAGATACAAGCGAGAACGGAATGCAAGAAGGCAGTAATACTCTTTTCTTATAGGCCTTCTGCGATCTTATCCCTCGTTATCGCTATAACAACCGTCGCTTGTTTCGTCGTATCTCATCAGATATCATGAGATCGTTGTCTTGGGCTGAGCAACACTCATGATTGTCAAAGAAGCTGTTTATTCCGCTTTCCTTATCTTGATTGCAGTCATCTTTTTGTCTGTCTGATGAAGTCGACAATATATTTGTCGGGGAATAAATAAAGGCTTGGTTACACAACCTGGTCGGACCCACGGCAGATCTACCTGACCATCGTGAACTCTACAATTCACACGTCTGCGTCCTAATGAGGAGTAAATATATCTTCTTTTAGTGCATTTTTGATGTAGGAAATTAAAACTGAGTGGTTCATTGAGGCTTAAACTGCTTATTAAAGTCTCAGAGCGAACCTTATCCTCTCCATTGATCATTCTCTGTAGGGCAGCTGTGGCAATTCTGTCCATCTGCATTATGTCAGTATGTGCTTAAAATATCCAGACAGATAAAGCAACACGCTTTGCGGTGTTAAGGACTTTCGATAATTCCTCACCTAAAACGAACCTCAACAATCATGGAATTGGACCTCTTTAAATTTTCTAGCATAAGTGGTTAACTATCGGCAACGTTCAGCAGCTGTCAGGACACATATTTATCATGTATTTCCACCTGCTTCGACCAAGGTAATATTTTGTTTTCTTACACTTTGCAGAACTTGTTAGGCAAACTTAGACTTGGAATAAGGATTCTTAGAATCAGAGCGAAATTTTTCGATGTGACTGTTTGAGCCAACACCCATCAACCTGCTTCTCAGTTATCCCCTTAAATCTCTAGACCGTTAAGCGACTGCAATTGCGAAAATGGAGTATCCAGCGACAAGCTTACGGGAAATGTTGGTTATCCACTAAAGACCTGCACTCCTCACACCTGTGTCACGCAATAGCCGAAAAACAGTGAACCCTACATAAGTCTGGGACTAAGTTAACGCATTTACCGTCAGTATGGTGACTCATACAATATTTGCGTACTATTTCGTGTCTACTTTTATAACTAATGATTTATGTTTATCGTCGATGACAGCACGACCATTCCATATATGCATATGTGCAAAAATTAGTCCGAGGTTATGGAATAGCATAGAACAGGGTTCTGAAGGATCACACGACTAAAATCCAAGTTTACAAATATCATTCTTGACATGCAGAGGCATTCCTTTGACACTTTTTCTGTACAGCTATCAAACTTTAGTTTTCTAGTCTACTACTTAACTGCATGTCACCGGCAATAAATACTGGTGTTACCTATCCAGATGCACTAAACCGATCGCCGTTTGTATACATCGTGCCAACACAGACAATTGGTATCTGCGGCTGCATGCGTAAATGATTTCTATATAACAATTATCATAAAATTCATACTTTGCTGCATTTGGATCATTATCCCTTTTTCTCTAGAATTATCTTTACGATAGTTTGATAATAACCGGAATACGTCGGAAATTCTTCATATTGCATTTATGCATGATCAAACCCCTGATAACAATTATGCTGAAATATACCAGGAAAACAGTGTCAATGCTGTCTGGATTAAATACATCCAGAAATTTTTAACGATCCTTTTAAAACCTTCCCATATCGAATTACTCCCCAAAATTTAAAATATCCTGACCAGAAAAATAATCATTTATAGCAAAACTATCGACTTAGTAGTTTTTAATGCAAGAGGTTTGAATATTGCAACTTTTCTTTTGTATGATGGACAGAAGACCCAAGTATATATACGCATGAGAAAAGACCATCTTTTAGTTATAATTAGCGGTCATAAGATGTTTATTTCTCGCTTGATATTGAACAGAATTATCCGCAGTGGACGAACACTGAAACAAATTACAGCGTAGCACTCTGTTTCAACGGCAAATGTTGCGCAGAAAAATAACCAGTCGCGTTATACAGTGCGCAATTTAAACACCCCATCGATATTGTTAAAAAGGGCAGCATTCAGAAGAATCCGCCACCCACGGAAAACATTCAAGAAAAGAACAATACTGATGCTACATTTGCGCAAACAATCAATTCATGTTATATTTGGCCATGAACATTCGTAATATGTTGTTCACATAAAACGATTGAGCTCACCACGGGAACCAATTTCCAAGCCGTCTGTATTATGTATCTGACGCTAATCGTTATCGTAATCGTTAATTTACTGCTTTATTAATTTGATAAATCAATTAAGTTAAACGTTTTTTTAATTTTTTTCAATCATCACGCATTCATTGTTTGCTATATATTAGATTTTCTTGTAATTTTTTCTACTATTTCTTGTGTCGATTGTGTTCCGCGGACCCATTATGCCTTATTCGTATAACCCCTGTTACCGTCAGTCTTGTATAACAGAATTCTGGAGGTTTTTCATCTGTAGTGAGCCCTAAACTAGACTGCTACCGATTTCTCTATATGGCGGGTGCAGCTGCAAAAACCGAAAAAATCCGTGACATACACTATTAACGCACCGTTTGGCTTTATCTAAAAATTTTGCCTCAATGTCTACCTCTAGCGTTGTGGAACAATATTAAGAGAATTAAACTATGGTTTAATTCGACTCAAAAGGCCGGAAAATGTGACTTTTTGTCTAAGGAGTAAACTGTTGTACAAAATACACTTTGTCCACATAGGGCTTAAATTCCGCCCAATTTTTCATGTTTTTTGCCTTGGAAAAAGTGATGATTTTAATAGATGCACTCCTCTTAAAATATTATATTTTGCGTTTGACTTGCTTTCCCCACAATCTACCTCTTTTTCTAGCCAACATTTTTCCAAGAGTCAAAGGTAAATCTCAAACTTGGCGTCTGGGGTGCTTACGCTGATCTTAGGCCCTGATACTGTCCATTCTGAATTTGTCGTCTGATGGATGGACAGTTGTAAGCGCCGTTCTCTTGGTGATTGCAAGCCGTCAACCATCGTCATTCTCTCCAAGCGAACAACTCGGAAGCGTTTTCACTAATTCTTGATGAATGGTATATCTGGACGTTCTGCAGTTCTGCTGAAATTCGTTAGTAACTATTCACAAATTCAGCAGTCTCAATCACTTTAAGACGTTTAATATACAACTAACTTCCAGTCGATTTGTGACAAGTTACAAAATCCACTGCTGGTTAGCTCATACGCTTCCGCATGTTGGGATTCATTGCAAAAAGTGGTTCAGACCTTGGCAAAGCGACAATAACAATTCGATGGTTAATCTGAATTTTACCGATGGACTGCAAAGAGTGAGTGTTTATGATGTCATTGGTTCTTCAGCTGTATTGATGTTCCCTCTCACAACGCTGTCCTACACCGTCTCCCTGCATGGCTTTTGATTTTTGAAATCTTGAACTGTTGGCGGTCCAGTCTGTTAGATAAACCTACCTGATAAATGTTGGCATTAATCCTTTACAAAGTATATCTGCAGATTCTCCATAAAACCTTTTCTGTCTTTCTCGGGCAAAATTTTGTCGCATCTAGTAGCCTAAAGATGTGGATGCCTCTTATTCGAACTCTTGAAAAAAGGAATGGAGGTTGTTTTTCATAGAAGACGTTTGAGTTTAATAGGTAACAGTATTATGTTTAGCTCATTTTATATTATTTGCAACATATACCTAACGTTAGTACACAAAACAGGAAAACGATTTGAGGCATTAATTGTACGCAACTTTCCAAAACAATGGTCGCATGGCTTGGCCGTGGTTGTTGAGATAGAATTCTGAGTTTTAAATCAACATATGGGTGTTTGTAACTGCCGTCCGGACTAAAAATGTTATGTTCTATCAGCTCAGCGCTGAGGCAAGGGTTTTAAAATATATGTGGTCTACGTGTGCTTGATATGCATGAACTCGTTCTTGATTGAACATAACCATTGCTTTATTGCGCAGGTGTTCTCATAAGGATTACTTCGAGAATCAACCTTTAGTGCTCGACGAGACTGAGTTTTCTCCATCCGTAGTACGAATCTCAGTCAAATCGAATGATCTCAGTTTTCACACTTGATCCGTTACCAGGCGCAACCAGGGCAGCCGTGTCCACACAATATTGTTAACGTAAGCGTCAACTTACAAAACAAGCCACAATATGTCCAAAGAAGTTTTATGGGTACATCCGCAGTCAAAGGAAGCACTGAGACGACATTGCAACTCTAAAAGATAACCTCGGAAACATAGTAATAGAAGGACCGCGGAAAGTAGAGTTACTGTCAGAGTTTTTTATATCAGCGTTTACGATGGAATCTCCCGATGACAATCCACGAGTAGAAGTAGGCGAAGGTACAACCGTTTTTGAAACTGTTACCTTTTCTGTCGCAGACTAAAGACATTTCCTCAGTCACATAAAACCAGACAAGTCTCCTGGACCGGATGGGATCCCTGGACTGATACTTAAAGAACTGTTGACCGAGCTATCAGTGCCTCTTTTATCGCTGTTTAAATTTTAAATGAGAACAGGGGACTTGACTTTGCAATGGAAGCCAGCCAACATCGTACCGTTATATAAGGGAGGTAGCAAGATGTCTGCAAACAGCTTTCGTCCCATAAACTTGACTTGCCTTTCCTGCAAAATGATGGAGGTCCTTGTCAAGCAGGTAATGCTAAGATTTTGCGATGAAAATGACATCATACAAAATTTACAACCTAGTTTTCGGCGAAGGCGCTCCTGCCTTTCAAATTAACTGACTTCAATTGAGGCCAAGACAAGCGCTTTAGAAGAGGGCTTCAAAGTGGACGCAGTGTTCATCGATTTCCACAAAGCCATCGGCCTATATGAACGAATTCGGAGTTACAGGTGTTGCCTAGTTTAGCGGCACATATCAACATAGTATCATAAACCTAGTTGAACAATCTTGAACAAAATATAATGTGCTCTCTCTCTGGGTTGCCATATGACCATCCGATATCGTGGACTACTTGGCTGAGTTAATACAAAAGGTTTGCGGTCATAGTCAGCTTTCATGGACCCCACGGCATGGGTTGTTATACTTTGATCAGATATTTTCGTAATATGTCTTGAGACTTCTATACACAGACAGTCTTTAAACGGCATCCGAGTTGCCTATTCCAAGCTGCTGTTAGTAGTTTTGTTTGAAAACCTGACTACGGAGTAGCGGTGGCAAGCAGTATTTATTTCAGTGCCTTGTAACCATGTCACAACGTCTTTATTGGGCTCCAGGGTATTTTCTTAGTCAGATTGTGTCATAGACCATAGTTCGTCACATTCTCAGAGGCAGTTAATTGCAAGTCCACATCTGTTCATTCGTCATACCTGAAAACAATTTTTTCGTGGGTAAAACCCGTCGACCATCGTCCAAGTAGCTGCCCCCGGCAGATCAGTGGAGTAGCCAGAGTCAAGAATAAGGGGCAAATTTTTCACAGTTCGTCCGCTTTTCATTCGAGGGCCTTATGGGGGACTGTTTGTACTGTGTTAAAGAAAAGTATAATATGAACTAGAAAACCGGCATCACAAGAGTCTTATTCAGTAGAAGAATTAATTTTGGAAATGGTGGTATATTGTGCAAATTTTCGACACCGGCTCACAAGGTCGTCTTCAGACGGACGAGAATTGTGCGAAACGGTACTAAACTGTTGTTTTGTGTTTGCGGGAATTATTTTATCCTATAAACACTGCAAACTTCTGTACATACGCTACCCATATGCGCTACT
Organism: Ligula intestinalis; assembly: GCA_036362985.1. NCBI lineage: Eukaryota > Metazoa > Platyhelminthes > Cestoda > Diphyllobothriidea > Diphyllobothriidae > Ligula > Ligula intestinalis. The sequence continues at coordinate 57,174,782 of JAYGXS010000004.1, read as the reverse complement.
GCTGTTTTTATGTGTCTCTGATGACGAAGCCTGGACGAATATCGAAGCATCAGGCGAATAAAGTTTTTGTCCCATGCTTCTTTAACGTAAACCTCGTGAATACTAGTTTTCTGTAGCACATTTTTCGGGTTTCTTATGAAGCTAAAGGGAAAAATTGATCGTTTTATTCCTGACATTTCTCTGTATTGGATGTGCGGTAGCCTTCATCGTATTATGGCCGTGCTTTACAATCTGAGTTTTGTATGAAAATTCCACTGAAAAGGCAGCTGTCACCGGACGATCCTCATTTTAATAGACAGATTACCGAAGCAAAAACAAAGGTGGTAGAAAGGAAACGTTCTGTCGACAACTCGGAACAAAGTTGATTCATCATAAAGGACACTTTCCATTTCGCGAAAACGGCAAACAGATTAGCTAAAGGCCTTCACCTGACAATGTGGTATAAGTATTCCGAAGTATAAAATATACAAACTACTTTTAGGAACGTTGACAATGACTTACTGCCTTTAACAGTGAATACATCATACATCACTGAAATCCAAGCTGTAAGACTTCTGGCCTTGTGGTTTTTTCAACATCGTAAGGTTGTCATGGTGGGTAAGATTGAATATTAGCAGAACATATGCGTTTCATTAGCAGAAAGTCGCAGCACCTGACAAATGAGGAAAAGCCGAAAATACACGAAAACGTTTTAATCGATATTTTCAGAAGCCACCTAAAAATCTAAACTCTGAAAACAAATCAGGAATGCACTCAATGCTTACTCTCAATTAATGTTATTGGAAATTCTTAAATGCACTCCTCTATTTGCCCCATGCACGTAGGTTTCGTTTCTATATTGAACTTTAAGAGCAATCGCTCAATCAGCCAAAAATACGATAACGAAGGACATGTTATCGGCGTGTTGAGACGCCAATCAGTCAGCCAGAAAACGAAATAGCCGAAATACAATACAGGGTGTCCCAAAAAGTATACACACATTAAGTTATTGTTTACTTGGTTTTTATTTATAATTTTATTATTTCAAAAAAGGCAAAAAGGTTTAAAAGTATCATTTTATTGTTTATAACCACATTTTGACTATATTTTTAATGATTTTATGCAGAGAAAAACATTAAGCATAAATGCGCCCAAATAGCAAGAATATTGATTGATACTGTATGCGATTTCGGTGCTTTGCACTGTCAGCAGTTTCTGGAACAATGTGGGCGTCAGTTTAAGTACATGCATGTTAATACCTTTAATTGTTTGAAATCATATAAATATAATAAACACTAAGTGAACAATCATGTTCGGACACCCTTTATATTCGGTGGGTTGTCAGAGAAAATGCCTATCCGCGCAACTTTGTTGACCAGTGCATGCACAAACGCGATGGGCATAGAAAATCGCACCGATTCCAAAATATACCAAGCAATTCGACATGTAAGCAACACTTCGGAGGCCGTTAGCCACCTTATCGCACACCTGCAGTTGAAATCGCACACAGGCCGAAGGCAATCATAAGACGACAGATAATGAAATTAAAATACCGACTGACACGGCAAAATCATCCGGAGTCATCTATAAGATCTAGGGCAGTTGTGGACGAAGCAACTGCGCCGGCGAAACGGAGTGACGCGAATTGCCAAACACGCGGGTAGCAGTGTGGATAAATGATGGCAAATCTCTAGTTGCGGCTCATTTGACGAGACTCGGCAGCCTATGTAAATTTAATGAGGCCCTTAGTATCACAAGAGCTGACAAACGTGTGGGCCGCAAATTACTTTAGTCATTTTGCATGGGCCTCCAGTCTATAAATAAGTGTAATGGCCTGCTCAATCTATATTCGGCCCTGAAGCGCAGTTTGATTGAAGCAAGTTGTCACTTGGGGAACGCATAGACCAACGCGTCGTCTAATGCCAACTCCGGGGAACCAACGACCAAGCACTAATGACGTCGAATTTCACAAAGTGTGATGCAAGTTTAGCAGGTCCTGGTTTGCACGCTTGCCATCAACAAAGTTGCACTTAGGTGGGTAGTTATCCCCCATAGGGGAATTGTCAATTGACATAATTTTGCAGCAGCACAGTGTCTGTATCCTATAAATGCTGCAAGTCCCTGGGCATAAATTACCCGTTTCTGTTGTTGTTTACGCTAAGGTCTCTGATAAAAAATCCACGACGGACTTCAAAACTTCAGGGAAATCAAGGCATTGTCCCGGCGATCACATCATTTTCTTCTCAATCTACTGTTAACTGTAGCCAACTGCATCTGCTATATCTTAATTATTTAACTTATCTACAATACAAATAAGCATAATAAATATTAAAAATAAATAAAGAAAGTTATTTAGTAAGTTCAATCAAGCACATCACATAAATAAAGAAGCGAATAAAATAAATCCACCTGAAATCAGCCTCTAAATATGTGATTATTTTTTCTGCGGAAACCATGAAACACACGTTGCCTTTTAAGTATATGGTCAAAGAAAGTACGCTTTGGGTTAACGGTGTTTTTTATTTCCGGAATATTTTGGTGCCTGACCTACATTTACGTTTGCATTGAGTGATCTTGATCTACAAATTGTGCAAATTGCTTGCAGATGAAAGGCTACATTCATCTTTGTTACTAAAAGGATACTATACAGGATTTCCAAAATTTTGCAATGGATGTGGAGCTCGTTGTTTAGCTAATGTAAAGCATTGCTATCTGGACAAATACAAAAACATTTGAAATGAAACTTGGTGGACTCAAACAATTTACTAATAATTATCTTTTAAAACCTTAGAAGTAGGACCTGCTAGGCTAGCAAGCGAGTTTAGTGACGATGTTTATGTTGTCCACAAAATTTAAACGTAGAAAAATGTAGAAAACAATTAAAAACAAAATTATTCTTGTTATTTTTCGATTACTTTTTGCGTACCACTTTTGTAGGCAGTTGAGGAGAAACACATTTAAAGACTGGATTCATATGTTTTTTGAAATATCACAGATTTATGCTGCACAGAATTAGCTTAAAATGTAAACAGGCCTTCCCAGTCGAAAATGTACTTCAGTATTTAGGTGCACATTTAGTTTGATCGAACACCGACACTAACTTCCGCATGAATCTAGGAAGTTTACAACGTCATATGAACCCACAGTCAAGGTAATGACAAGTCAAGCGTCGTAAGTAACGCAATTTACTACGCATCAAAGAAGTTCGTGTGACGCGGGCTGCAGTGAGACAGACCTGCGTTGTGTCTGCCTCAATCTATTTTCCTTTTGTAACTCTATTTTGATAACGATGCAATATCAAGCCAACCTGGGATTAGTGCGCTGAGTGACTCCGAATGGTAACTGCTTCATCGACGTATGCTACACCCAGAACTTTATGTAGCAAGTTACAATAGTGGTGCCTGTGCATTCACGTAGTGAGAGTGCCATCTAGGCATCATTCAGAAAAAGCCATTGCAACCAATCTCTGTCGGTTTCGACGAGGTCTACCATGTACTCCAGGGCTGAGTGTGACTTGTAATGGATTTAAATTAGCACAGACTTCTGTTAAATCTATCGCACTCTCTGCTTTATTTTTCTACTTGGCTCCAGGGTCAGGAAGGTATGAAGAAGACTGAAGATAAAAGAGGTTGTCTGTTTTGATAAAAGATCAAATTAAACCCTCACTTGACAGTCTTCAGCGACAAGACTGCTAGCGCGTTGGAATATATTCAAATATGCCAGTATTGCAGTGATGAACGCTGTGACTTCACCTAGATCTTCCATTGTCAACCACATTCTCCTTTCCCTCTTCCATGCGTTAGTTGATTGTGTGAACCTGTAAATCGATGGGTGGTTGTGAAGGCAAGCAAAGTTAACTCGTCCATGTGCATTATGTCACGGACTATGCCAAAGGATGGGATTCTTCTATATAACATATATATATGTTCTACCACGCGACCTCTCGCTGGCCATCTTGGCGTTGGGAAGGTAGATTGATTTTTAATGCAGGAGAGAGCCATCTTGTTAGTTATGTGGTATCAATATACGCGTTATCGGGTAAGTGAATACACAGTTTAGAGATGTACGTTAGCGCGAGCTGCACCAATGAGGCGTGGACTGTTACATAAAGATGGTTATAGTCTAATAGACTCATGCGATGGCCGAATATTCTGCGGCAAATTCAGCATCTAAGATGTAAGCAATGGATAAACGTACGTACGAATGTTGATACTGATGCGTCACCCTTATGGCAACGGATTAATATGTAAATAATCAGGCCAAGCCATGCGCAGATAGTTATTGGCAGGAAGGACAGGATTGAAGTATGGATGCTGAACATGTGGTCTTCTGACTATTAGCATTAATGTTTAAAATATGTGCAGGTGTAAACCGTTTTTCATAGGGGCACATTATAAAAATAGTTGAATGTAGTTTCTTAATGTCCGAAGGTAGTTTAAGCAGGTAAGACCTGCGGGGTGGGTGTATATTGAAGCTGAAGATACTGCTTCACCTGTCTCAGATTCACATGCGATGTGAACGTACACTTGCAATGGCGTAATGCTAGAATTGAGTTGCTATTGCGGGCACAAGAGGACAGTGGGGGTGTTGGTCGACAGGCTGTTATGATTGCTCCAGTTGTGACGATGTTGTTGCTAGCAGTAGTCTTATGTTGTGAGGTACAAGACAGGTTGGTCGGGTTTCTGGTATACTAAAATAGCGAGACTGTTCAGTGTACGGACTGTCAACTTTTAACCTGAGCACGATGGCAAGCTTTTGGTACTTATGTCACTGTCTCAACGCCTTGCAAGCGGCAGGTTGATTGCCTGTTTACGGGTTAACTTCTTGTTGCGCTTATCACTGCATATTTAACGTTGTAATGTGGAACGTATTTCAACTCTCCTTTGGACAGCTAGTTATATGAGCCTGTGAACTCGTGGTTGGTAAGAGCTTTGAAATTAAGATTTTAAGTACGCCTTCCTAGGCAACTAGCCCAAAAAAAGCACACATTAAAGAAGTCAAACTTGCAACCTTACGTTTTCTATTAATCCTCCTTAGACCTATACAATAGAAGGCATAAGCGCAGAGAGGGTTCAAGCGAAAATAATATTAACGAATGATGATGGTGGTTAAGAGAGTCCACGACAAAGTAAAAGAGTAAAGATCTAGTTTTAACAGGAAGCGTGGAGAACATGCAAGAAGGCACAGTTTGTGAGTAGTTAAAAATGGTAGATCCATGGGGGTGTCATTCAGGGCCATGAAGCTGGAGCAATCTATCAACCGGCACGGACGGGCCTGTTGACCGGAGGCTAAGAATTGCTATCAATATGACTTGCTTGAAATCATCACGCTGCGCTTACTACCGTGGTTTGGAGGGCTTACAACTGACAGAATAGCTCTAACCGCAAGATCAGCCCTAGGTGAACTGTATTCTGTAGAGTTGCGGACCTCAGGCGACCGACAGAATGGCAGTGGCCTGTTGCTGGCGGTGGAAGAGAGTGACATCGACCCACAGTGCATTTATTTCCTAATTATAATCAAGGTGATACACTTGAAACTAGCGCGGTGCGCTAAAAGCCGTGGCTTGGAGGGTTGCCAACTGAAGGGGGATAACTTGGACACCGCAATTGGTCGAGCATGTATTGTTCTCGGTGGGTTGGAAGAGTAAAGCTCAAAGGCTCCTCCTTAATGTGGCCTATATGGCGCTCCCAGGTTGGAGCCTACCTAGCGAGGCGTATTATTGGTAGGCGTGCTGAGTGTTGGTCGCGCCAGCCGTCTGCGCACTCCCTCATCTCCGGTCTTCTTGACTGTGTCTTGACAACCAGGTCCCGGTGTAGGAATGGTCAGAGAGTGAAGAGAACGCTCCATGAGCCTGTTTTCGTTTTATTCGACTTGGTGATGCTCACAGTGGTCCTCATCAAAACCGATGGTTGAACTGTCGTGGAATGGCTAACTGTCGGACTTTGATTCGAACTGCAATGCCTCCGTCTTGATGTTGCCTTTGTGATACCCCTAATCTGGCATATCTGAGTCAGGTGTGACAGCAGGCTTAGGGGCTTCTCCGGCCGCGACAGCCGCCTGCACCCATCTCGTGTGTTTTTGATTTGGTCATGAAACCAGGCACAGCTGGAGGACGATGAGAGAGTTAAGTAGATGCAACACAAGCCTACTTCCACGAACGACTAGTCCAACCCTACGTCGCTGCCTTTTGCTTTCAGTTTGCTGAAGCAGACGGTGGACATCATCAGAATCAAGGTTTGAGCCGCCGTTAAAATAAGAACATGTATCCCTGGAATGTAGTGCGACAACATCAACAGATCCTGAGATGCATAGTGGTATATGGGAACACTGGCAAAATTACGTTTTCAACGACTTCTGATCTAGATAGTTTATGATGGTTTTACTAGTATGCTCCCTTATGTAATCCTTTATGCCTTTAAAGCATTAACCTGTTTTCTTCTGCTAGTACAGTCAGCCTATCAGAAAGCTGCACTCGAATTCACACGTTATTTATGTTCGTTATGATTTGGCTTTTTAACAGTAGCAAATCTGTGCCAATCATATTTTTTTACAAACAAACGGGATTACCTGTGCTAGTGCAGTGAATTTTTTAGGAACTTAATACGAGTAAATCTTAAAACGATTTTTTCGGATTGTGTATTCAAAACTTACTTAAGTGTTGAAATACTGACATCCCAAGATATTAATTATGAGGATAAAGCTTTCTTTCTGAAAATTTTGAATTTATTTCGTACTGGAAGACTGCGCAACAAACAACTAAAAATTTTAAGGCTTCAGAAAATCAATATATATCCGACGTGTGCACCGATTGGCAGTATTTTTGGTCTGTGCTGGTAGGTGTTATGTGCATTCAGTCATTTGGCTGTCTGCTGTGTTTGGTGGCGCGCATTCAATTTGGCTTTGAGGTAACCGTAGCTAGCATCCGAATCGATATACCTTTTGATTTATTGCTTCCAGGAATTCACGGCCTTTTCTTGTTGGATAAGTGTCAACAATGCCTGTATTCTCCACCGGCCCCAGGCATGACTATCACGTGTGACGGTTTGGTTTAAATACGGACTAATCAATAACACCTGAGGTCCAACCCATAGGCCATACAACCGCACGTAGTTGCTAACATTTAAAACAAATCTGGACTTTCGGGCAGTGTGTCTTACTTTCTGTTATGGGTAACTCCCACGTTCGTGGGTTGAACCCAGGTTCAGGGGACACTGGGACTGGGGGTAATAAACACCCCTTAAATCGTTTAAACTGGTTCCCGAAACGACGAAAAAAACTCCGGACTTATAATCAGTTGCTTGAAGGCGATGATAGGTTCAACTCATATGCCCCCTCTGAGAAATTCGACGAAGCTTCAAATCGTGGTGAGGCCGTAAACAGAGTTGAGAGACCGCTGGACAATAACTTATCTATAAACTCAAACAACAATACTACAAGAACGGAGGCTGGAAAAATTCTGCTTAACGAGGTGGCTGTTTCACAGTCAACGTATTCGAATCGTGGAGTGAATACCGGTGAATTGTCAATTAATTATAATGTTGCTAGACCAAGTAATCAAGCAGATATCTTTATTAGAGCAATACGGAATTGGATTCCTGGAGCTGCCCACGTGGAAGGTATCCTTCTGAGACGAAGACTGCACCGTGCCATTCCTTACGTCAGTGGAACCACCCTAGGATTCTCAAAGCTCACAAATGAACTAGATGAAGGGATATCCTGGCTTAGACCTAGGCGAAAAGTAGAACACTGGATGAAGTTTCGATCGCGTTGTTCTGCATCGCATAATTCTACACTTTTAAACACACAACTCAACAGTTGCAGTGCAGGAAGATGTGAAAACGTGCCAAATGAAAAAGATGGATGGTGGAGGTACACAATGTTCATTTCAGAGGACCCTTTGGATAAATCTCGCATTAGACGGGGTCTAAACGAACATGGAGGTTACCTCGTGGGGCTAGAATCTCGCTTCGGTTGTGAGATCAAGTTCACCAAAAAGATATACGTGCACAGGGCAACACTTGTTCGTATAGTTGTTATCGACGGTCCATCTAAAATTGCCATTCTGAAATGCAAATCTGCCCTGCCTGCGGTTTTGAGAAAGGACCTCATACAGGATTATGAAAATTGTCTTATAAATGAACCAAAGTCTTTGGCTCAGAGATTGGATAGTGTCAATGTTTCTTTGCCACCGGGCGTAAAAGTGAACTGAGTGTGTCTACATTATGCATAATTGTTAACTGGAGAAAAATTGACGGATTTTTCGCGGAAATATCATAAGTCTGTGCATGATATTCAGTGGAAGCATTGGAAAAATCAGAACCTTCACCACTGAGTAATGGAATTACCGTTGAAAGGAACTTTTTTACTCCAAGTCGGCGGAAGTTTATAAAATTTGCGTGTCCATATGTGAGCCATGGATGCCTAAGGTGCAGTTTATTACCCTACTTTGTCAGTAAATATAAGTGCGATTCCTTCACAATCAGTTTTACATTATCACTTTCGCTCAACTAATAATTGTAAATCTACACTGCTTCCACAATTCAGTAATGCTGTTGACTGCTTTGAGACCTGATCTTTGCAATGACACTCACCGGCAGAAAAAATTACAAGAAGGCCTGTCGCCAGTATACATCAAGGACCTATACCAACTAGATTTTTCTTGTTGCATTCTCTTACGGTGCGTAACATCGCGCTTTATCTTAGCATTCAAGGACATATTCGACGTCAGAAAAGGTTTAAGAGGAGTGGACGACGTTGGTGATGATGACTCTAATGTCTACTATAATAACTGCTCTGTCTGACTGAAATAGGAGAAACTCTCTATATCATCAGGTCTACATACCAAATCTCAAAGACATGAACCTCTACAGAAGATGGTGGTGCTCGGCCATATCCTTGAATCCATCCTTGGCACCGCATATACATAAAACAAATCGTTCCGCCATAAACGTTGGTCGTTATGCTTGTAAATGTAACAAATACCTCTTTATCCATTTTATGTCTTTTGGACGATGTGTATTGAATTTCGGTGGTTGATTCTACCGTCCAAAATTGTGGACAAATACACAGACATGCCCTTGTAATTGTCTACATAAGTTAAAACGGAATAGAATGTATCGTTAATGTCTAGTGTCTGTTACTGCGTATTGCGTAACGAAACATAATATCTTTCACTGCTACCGATAGTTGGATGAGATCTAATATGCCACAAGTTGAACAAAATTTCTCACGACAATACTCTTCAACAAAGGATTATAATTATTTGAACATAAGAGACAAAAGGTCATACAAGTGAACTTACTCTATTTTGGAATACTTTTGTTATTAAGTTGGTTTGGCAGATTTGCTTATTTTGAGTTGAGCATTAGCCTCCGGTAAAGGCTTTCTCTGATGCGTGGGTTCAAATCCCGCCAAACGCCTAGAGTTTTTCACACTTGGGTCAACTCAGAATACTTTTGTGTCGAAAACGTTCTTTTTTGTCAGTTTTGCATCGAAACTTCATCCCTCTGGTCATTATTTTGCCTGGTTATGTTAATCTGATTAAACGATCACCTTTTTCGTAATTTAAGCGCGTGGGACTTAATAATGTTTGTACTTAAGTCTCTGTAGGAAATTTGAACTCAACCCTCCTAATTGTATGGCGTCGCAGCATGCACTGTTGACTACTTTTTTAAAAGCTTTCGCATTACCATTTCTCATGAGCTTAAAACTTTTGTATGTTTCGTTTATGGCCATATATCTAGATTTATCAAGGGTTTCTTCGCTTTAAAGCTAACCACATTTTACAGACCGGAAAATTAGCATTCGCAGATAGTTTGGGCTCATTGTCAAAATAGTTGAGTTTTTGGTATTATCCAAGCCGGCACAATTCCCGGATTGATCACGAGGACGGGGCTCAGAATGGGGATTTCAACCTGTTCCCTGCCACCGAAAGAATGTTTTTCCCAGGGACGCTCTACTTTTCTCACTTTTTAGACCCCAAATGTATTGTTTTGTCCGAGCACAAGGTTTCTAATAATTTGTTGCTCAAAAGTTGATTTCAAGAAATTTGAGCTGTAACTGTATGTTGTTTATCAAAACCATTATCCCCATGTTCCCCCGGGCTCCATTTCCATCTAATTCAGGGATTTTGCTGGCACGGATATTTGCCTATTAAATTCTCAACTCAACAAAATATCCAGGTTTGATTGCAAATAATTCTAATAGACAAACTACATCAACCAATAAATATAATTCTGAGACGTGTGGCGTGTAAGGCGTTATCTTCTATGTTGATTCTCGAACTTGTTTAAGCATGCACTACTATCGCATTCAATTTCAGTAAGGATTTACTCACGTTTTAGATGTGGTATAAGCCTGCATTACTTACATCGCATTATCAAGCATAATTATTTGTGTAAATTTTGACCACCTAACAGTGTGCTCGAGTAACATTTTCCACGGCGAATTTGTTTAATGTTATGTTTGAATTCTAGTGTTTATTTTAAATTTGGAGTTGACACATTTGCGAGATGAAGTATGTAGCAGGATGTACGTTGGAATTCCCTAAAATTCGATCTAACTATGCCTACAGTGTTTTAAGTTTGATATTTAGTGATGCAGTTAGCACTTTATCTAAATTGCATACGTATCGGCCATAATATGTATCCTATATTGAAAGGTCAATCAGTTTTTTTTTTATTTAGGAGCCTCTCACATAGATGTTTTTGTCTTTTAACGTACGCAGTCTGAACTCTGGTCGTGAAATTACTGGTAGGTGGTGGTTTATCGCAGATAATATACCTAGGACTAAAGTGATCCGTACGAAGTTTAGAAATTCAATGGGTATGGGTATACTGTCTGGTGCAAATACTCGGGTTACAGTGTGCCAACGCAGTTTTCATGAACAGCCGCTTGCGTCGTGTGTGAGTCTCTCGAGATAATTCGCCCTCTATGTTGAATACCTTCATGTACCAGCGTGGATATGCAGCTCAATATGGTTTCTTACGCATCCTGTAGAATAGTTTAGATAGTGTAGGAGACGTTTACAAATTTAAACATCGCAAGAGCTAGCAATTATTTTTTCCCCAGAGAACTTTGCCATGCAAATACTGTTTGAATATTGTTAAAACACATTACAACCTTTATTGTACAGTTTTCCCGATATTTCAAGATATTTTATGCATGTCATATTCGTCATCGTTATGTGGGTCACAACTTCCATGACTCATGTATGGAAGCTTCGTGTGCATTCAAAATAAAAGAAGCGTTTGCATTGTGATATTTATGGCTCATTCAAGTATTTTTATCACCCATTACATGTTCACTGTCTTTTTTAATTGTTTATGCACTCCGACATAGACCACTGATTTTCTAATGCAACAACTGTATTTGTCTAGGACTTGCTTTATACCATTTTTCTATCATGCTGTCAGATTAGTTCCGATATCAGGTTAATTTCTAATTTCCACTGGCTGATTTGCTCACGTGTCTGTTGTCGGAAATTTGGCACCTGACTTGATAATCAACCTTTGAAATCAAAATGGCCGTTGATTAAGAGGCCAAAAAGGCACATGCCTCTATTGTCTATTTTATAGGGCAAAAAGTGACAAGAGTAAATCACATATTTTTAAGAAAAATTTAAATCTACGCGCGACAAATAAGCTTAATGACGTATGTAAAAAAATGTGGCTGATCCTGGCGGTGATAAAAGAACATAAAGATAAGTCCATGCACGATTAAACAATTAAGTTATTTCACCTTAAATATGCTTCTAAAAAAGAATTAGTTGAAATGAGTGCGCGGGATGAAAAGAGAATCAGCGAGTCAATTTCTCTCCCTTACCCCGTTCTGCTTTTGCTTTTTGCTTATGTCTCTGGTGAAGAATCCGTGAGGGATTCCAAAACGTCAAGTGAATAAAAATGCCAACCCAGCGATCGAATCCTCTTCTCAGTTACTTCCTGAGACTTGCATGTTCGCTTTCACTGGCTATCTGGTCTATTTGAACCGTAATTTAGACACATTCTTATTCCACTTAAAAATACGGGGCTAGAATAGGAATGTTTGCCATATGTTCATCATATTTGAGCTGCCGCTCAAAATATTGAAATGAAATACACAAATTGCTTCCCACACCTTATATCGTGGTGGGTTATTTTCACGACGGTCCTTCTTCTTAACTTGTACTTATTGCGGCTGCGATCATGACTGATCTTGTCGGCCTCAATGCTGTCCCGTTCGGTGCTTCCCGACGTGCGACGATCTGTGGCAGCAGATCTGTACAGTTCCAGTCATTGTCTTCGTCTGCTCCAAAGACCGAATAACGAGCATTCACGAAAAAATGTCATGTCCTGATGGACTGCCTCAAGCCAGGTTTTGAACTCACCCCCATTCGACGTTTCCAATAAGGTAACGATTTTGGGTCGAAGGCAGTAACACTGAGCATGTGAGGTTGACGGCGAAGAACGCATCGAAACTACCTCAGTTGCCTTTCTTGGATTGCCTAGGATATCCCTGTGACGTCGTCGCAGCGATTGCGGGTGGTCCCATTGGAGGCTAGGTTGGCGTACTTTAATCAAAGGATGGTCCTCAAGCAGTAGTGGTCAAATTCCACCAGTTTTTGCTCATCTTCCACGCGTATAACCCAGCATCCACATCCCAAAAGAAGAACAGACCGTAAAGATGCATGGTGAACGCAGACCTTTGTGGCGATAAAAATATCGCGTTGGGTCCATAAGCGCTTTCAAAGGCTGAAGATAACTCGTCGTGCTGCGTCAATTTGGGAGACAATGTCATTTTTACTCTGTCCATTCGGCAGTAGCCTCGCTCTGAGGCATTTAAAACTGTCTACTTCTTCAAGTTTTCAGCCACTTATCTCGAGAAGTGTCTTCTCCTGGACAGGGATGCAGCACGAAAACACTGTAGTCTTCCAAGCGTCTATTGACAAACCGACCAACATCGCGATTTTGGGACCTCTTTTACCCGTGACACCAGAGACAGTAGCTCGCCAAAGTGAAGCGATATCATCGGCATAGTCGACGTCAGTCAACCGATATTCGGGTACAAGGTCAATACCGCCATCTTCTTTCCCGAGAACACAGTCAATGGCGTAAATAAAAAGGATGGGCGACAAGGCACAGTCTTTTCGAAAGCCAGACCGAATAGCAAATGGTTCTGAGAGTTTTTTGCGGACTAAAACCCGCGCAGGTATGGAGTGGTAGTAGGCATTGATCATGCCGATTATTTTTCGTGCTACACCATCCACCATAGGCAGTAACGATGGACGGAGTCGAATGCAGCGGCAAAGTCAACAAAGCAGACGGCCGTTGGTTATTGGTAGCTATTGTAAAAGTCAAGTATTCGCCTCACTGTTAATATCTGATCCTCACATCCACACCTAGCGCGAAATCCGGCCCGGTTGGGTCGCGTCCTGGAGTCGCGTACAGACTGGAAGTGCCTGAGGTGAACGCGAGCAAAGATCTTCGCAGCAACGTTGATGAGGCTTTTGCCGCGGTAGTTCTCACATTTTGTCTTGTCTCCCTTCTTTTGGAAAGGCACAAGAATGTTTGACCCCTAGTTGTCACGAACGGCCTCCTCACTCCACGCTTGGCCAATCACTTCATGAAGCCAAGATGCCAGAGTGTCGACACAAGACCTGTAGATTTCAGGGGGTATACTGTCTGTCTGCAGGTGGCTTATTGTTTAGCAGCCCTTTTATGGCATCAGAGATTCCTCCTTCACAGGGCGGGTCACATGACACTAAACAGGTGAGAGAGGGACAAGGCTCTGCTGTAGATGAGAGTGAGGGCAGTGGGCCCCGTATCAAATTTGAGGAGACGCTTTAAGTGTTCACGCCAGCGTTCGATCTTGGTTACGTTGTCAGCAATAAAGCCACCATTTACATCACGAACTGAGTCATAAAATGAATACAGCTTAGCCTGGCGAATAAATTTATAAATTTTCCGAGTATCACCAACGTTTGAGGCCTGTTCCATGGAGGTTGCTATTTGAGTCCAGCATCTCGTTCGACCTTCTCTGGCCGATTTTGCTGTCATATTCCTTAGTTGACCCAAAGAATTATCATAACGGCCCCTAACTTTGACTTTTTTAGAAGAAAACTGCAGGGTTTGTCCGCTGATCCAATCATTGTGGCGTCACTGGGTGTATCCAGGATATTTCGGAGGCGGATGATAAGTAAGCTTTCAAGTGTGTGCGAATAAGAATATGTTCATACTCATGGACATTACCAGTCTGAGCATCAAGCAGCGACTAACTGCCATAAACCCAGTTGCGGAACATTGAGCTGAAGGACCATGTAAGCAAGTGTTTGTTGCGGTGCTGGAAACACATATTCATGACAAACAATCAGTTCTGCATCAGCAATCTTTTACCATTTTAACATCGAGAACCAATTCTTAAGTGGCAGATAATATGGCTTTTCTTGGAATCACCAGGCCCAGTCAAGTCATTCCAGTTTCCGGTAATAATGAACCTATCGTGGCGAGGAAACCTTTCTAACAAAAGTTTGTAGCTGCGAATAAAACATTTCCTTATCGCCCTGGTCAGCAGCGGAGTTTGGTGCGTATACTGCGACGACAGATATGTTTGTGAAATGACCATTCAAGCGCACATACGTCATACGTTCTTTGATTGGTTTCCAGGCAAGTAGTACATGGCTCGCTTGTGAAGAGAGGACAATGGCCGCACCATGCCTGCCGGAGGAGTTATGTGGGCTACCGTGGTATAATTTTAAGGCCGATTTAGCTCCAGGAATCTTGATTTCCCGAGTAAATGAATTAGGAAGTTGGATTTTGGACAGGTAGCAGGCATGTGCGCTCTACTGGTAAAGACTGTGCACCGTCAGACTTGAGATACAAGGGGGCAGGAACGTTTGCACATTCCAGCATTTAATACTTAGCATCTGGTTTAGATTGAGCAGTCCAGCTCGCATAATATTCGCCCGTACCACTGGAAAAGGGTTGCGGAGCGCTTTGGTTCCCGCGGACACCACAGCATTGATTGTAGCGTATATACAGACATAGTTTTTAGGAGGTGTCTTGGGAATTGTGAGTACAGGCGGGTCCCCAACAGCCGCACGAATTATTTGCTCGAAGTTGACTCCTCTTACATTTTGGCTCAATAGACTAACCACAAGGCAGCGGTGGCAAGCGAATGCATTTGATGGCAATTCACGCTCATCATGTCACAGTGTCGTCTTTAGACTTTGCGACACTTTATGGGCTTTTGGCTTGTCAGACTTTAACCCGCCACGACCTGGAAGCACTGCTACTGCTCGACTGCGAATGTCGTGATATTTAATATCTATCTTTTAACCTACCTGTTTGCCAACAGTGAAGGTTTCTTTCAACTTTACTTTCATGGTTGGTTTTTATCTGATTTAAACTGTCTCCGTTGGCAGCGTGCGTTGTACGGTGGGTTCCGTCAAGACACACTGCGCATTTAACTAGTCTTTTGAATAAATAAATAAGCCACAGCGTACGCGTTCGACAACAGAAAACCGGCCGGAGGTTCCGTGGAGGCTTAAATACACAAAAGGTAGCTTCCAGTAGCCAAAATATTTAGAGAAAACACTAAAAGACTTACTAAGGCAACTATAGTAGTTGGATAGGTATATTAAATCAAACGGGGTTGCACAACCTATCATTACCGCATTCATTTATTGATTAACCAAAATATATTTTGCAATCGATGCTGTAGCTTACTGTTCATTTAGACCACAGGTCAGCAATTACGTCTCATGTCCCCGGTTGGCTGGTAATAGGACCAAAATCGTTTCTTTTGATTACTACGGCTGCATCGAATTTTTTTAAAACACTCCAGTTTCTATGTTATGTCCATCGGTTAGCTTTGCCCTTGTCGCTGAAGCAGGGCTGTGCAGCAATTTTGCCGGGGGATACATGGGAAGCGTCACTTGGTGAAGGCACTTGTACAAATCTTTTTCTCTTTGACCATCCCCTTGCATGTGGGAAGACTTTGATTATGCACATGTATATTTTCCATATCATTCTTAGTAGTATGTGACATGTGTCAAATAGAGATTGCAAAACTAATGTTTACACAAAGGCGTTCATCCATTTTTCTCTAAGTAAAACTGAACTGAACTTCATTCATCTTCTGACTTACTATTCATGCAAAGATGTAAACAGAAGAATTACTAGCAACTCATCTTTTTCTGATACTCTTAATGTAATATGGCTTTCGCGAATACCAGAAAACGGCCTCCATCAGTGTGAAATATGTCCATTTGCTCTTTGGGATTCATGTTAGTTTTATAAATGTCCTCACTTTTTCCTGTTTTTAGCTTAGTGAAAACGAAAAAATACATATTGATTATGTTTTGACCAAAGGTAACTTTATAAAATCAAAAGAACTCAATTTATCACTTTCCGAACACACTTTTTTGTAAAACGTTTTGCTTTTCAACTTCATATTTTAGCACTAAAACATTACTTGATTCGCTCAGTTTCGCACAGTATCTACTGTATAACAGAAATCTTGTGTTCAATATAAGCAAATATATCAAAACCTATTTCACTAAAACAATAAAGTTGCGTGTATTTTGTTTAAGGGAGCGAAAATTTATTTTGTCAAAAAAGACCACTATGTACAGTTTGATCTGACACGTCCAAAATGTACGTTCTTAATTGAAGTGTACAACCTTATTAAACGCTTTCTTCTGTAGTGTCCAATCAGAGGTGTTTATCGTTTTGAGAAAGAAAACGTATCAAATGAAATAATTATATACAAAAGACTCAGGTTAATTCCTTTAAAATTAATAGAATATTTAAGTAGTTAGCCTATTAAAGCAAACTCGGGGAGGGAAAATGGCTAAGCTTGAAATTCCCCACAGAAATGTTGCAATTTGTACGAGGTTTTCTGAGGCTTCGCCACTGCATTACCACTTAAGCCGAAAAAATGAAGAAACGTTGAACGAAAAAGTAAGCAATCTGCAAAACAAACGTTGATGATGAACAAACGACAGTGCATTAGAAGACCTTGAATGTCATCCCCAAACGAACAAGTGCACTTCAATCTACTACCCTCCCTTAGTAATCAAGTCACGTAGTCACAGCTCTTCGGTAATAGAGGATATCGTCTGGTGAGAAACTGATTAATCTCGATTCGTAGCAATGTTTATGACCCAGCTGACAGACTCTGTCTGGGAACAAGGACAACTTGCCAACCTGTCACCCTGTTTGTATTCTCGCCTGGTTTTCAAGACTGGGAGTGGCAAGATAAAGGCAAAATAGGCCATAAACTGTTTATTACAAATTAAAAGCCCGTGAATTTAAATAGATCCAGAATTCGGTTTCTGTGCGTTGACGTAATTCACATTTTTGAGAGTTAATGCTAGCGGTAAATAATAATGAACTAATTGTAGGCTTGTGGCTTAGGAAGTGCTGAAAAGGAGGATACAGGATAGGTTAATCAGCAAATCGTTGGAGGTAGAAAATGAAACACAATCCCGAGAGCCCCACAGAGTTCAGATTACTGGCAGTTATAAAATGTATTTTGCATTGCAAATACCACAATTTCGCCGATCTCAAAGAGAAGACTCAACAGAAGACGAGGCAGTAGGCTAAAAATCACTGTGACACGTACAGGTTTAACGCCTCAAATGCATCGAGCCTAGGTTCACTTAGTCATGTGTGATAAAGAGGAATATGAAAAACGCTAAAAAATAAAACCAAAACTATTTTTTAATCAATTATACAGTTATTTATCTTCAGTTGCTTGTTAAAATCATAACCTTAGATACATTTGTGGGCAAAAATGTCCTTGAGGCTTTTGCAAATCACGGATAAAAGAAATTGTTTCAGAAGAAAGGTTAATGTCAAATAAATACTCTTTCAATACTTTTTGAACAGGAAAAGTGTTTTCTTGATGTATCAACAATGATTTCTAGATATTTACTAAGCCAGAGACTAAACAAATTGATATTTAAGGCCTTTTAGTAAATTGCCTGTAAAAAAATTGAAAATAACATGCCTGCATGAGTACTCTCAAACAGTTAAGACCTCCAATCTTATTTGATATAAAAACTTCCCAAATTTCTTCAAAGTATGCTAACTATCTTATCATGACAGTCCATACACATCAACATAACTGTCAAATATGGGAATCTTTATATGTTTTCTTCACTAAATCATCCTACGAAAATTCAAGGCGAATTCGTTCCCCTTTTTTCTAGCTTCTTGTTGCATCTTAAGTGCATGTTTAGAGACATCCGATCCAGCCTGCCTTTTCGTAAAAAGGTGCAAGCTAAAAACAACAGTGCGTTTTCAATTGATGCAGCAGTCCACTTAAGGGGCCACGCGACCTAAATGTTCTGAAGCTATTCACTTGCCGCGGTTACGTGGTCGCGACTATTTAAAAATAGATAAATTTGGGCGCTGACATTTATAATGGGAGTTTAGGTTCATCTTCACATTGCAAGACCCACTTTAAATCCCATACTACCTTCATTCAGCACTTCGTATGTGATGCCTTTGGCCTATCATTCCAATATTAAGTCTAGAAAACACAGCCAAATCGAATCGAATAATATCAGTCAGTCGTAAGTAATTCTTTGCTAGCAGATATCCTAACAAAGTGCACCGAACAGCAGTTTAAAAAAAACTCCATAACCGATAATCTTATAACTGATTGACGTTTTATTAAAAAAAACAATTATTTTTCTTTTTTCCAACTTGTCTATATCGTGAACTGTCAGCCATAATTCTAAAACGTGTTTTCGATTCGAAAACTTTAATTAAGTATGTTTCTAACATTAATTAACATGCAACTTAATATATTTCAGTCACCTCAGGATGCCGGTTTCGGAGTGAGCTTCCCTTTTACCTCCAGCAAGAAGTATATTCTGCATAAAATTGCTATATAAGTTGATAACCTTTTTCTCGTCGACTTTCACTGTCCTAATAAATTTAAACATATGATATCTAAAAAAAGACAAAATTATTCTTTCTTTTAGTCTTTCAGTAGAAAATTACGCTTTCTTCAAATTGTTAATTCAAAAAGGGTGCACTAACATTGGATGACTGACCGGCTCGGACAATGGCCTAACGCTAGAGGTGGGGGAGAAAGTGAAGTAGACTGTTCAGCGCTTTTCCTCTCCATAAACAATATTCCGGACCGTGCAATTAACCCAGTATATGCTTTGTGGAGTAGCCCACGGGCTTCTTGTGCAAACGGCGCCATACCACTCACCTCCAGATTGTTTACTTTAAGGAGTGGAACCTAACACATCTACCGGACATATCGTCAGCCCAGTGTGTGTTGTGTGAAGTGCGTGATGAGTGGACTGGAAATCAAAAGGCGACGACTCCTTCTTCTAGCCCCGGGTTTTTTTTAACCCTGGTGTGTGTCAAGAGGACCAGAAAGTGCTGTGGAGTGCACAGACGGGTTTGCCGGCCCTGTCAGCTACTGCGGCCATCCCGCATCAGGTGACCGATCAACCAGGCGGTGGGGAGAGAGAGTGAGGCTGACCCTCGGCGCATTTCTTTCCTCACTATATAGAACCTGACGCACTTGAAGCTTTCACGATGTGCTAAAAGCCATTGCTCGGAGGGCTGCCAACTGATAGGATAACTCGGACCGCGCGGTGGATCCAGTGGGTGGTGTTATGGTGAGTGCCTGCCTGACGGACCGAGAGTCAGGCTGCTAAAGCTCTTGCTTGATTTGACCTACCCTGCTAGGATAAGATTCAGGTGTAGCGGCACGCGTAGGGGTGACTACGTTCTTGCCAGCAACCTGCGCATTCTCCCGCCTTCTCCCGTCTTCTTGACTCTGTCTAAACACCAAACTCAGATGGGTGTTGGAACAGAGAGGGATGTAGGTGCGTGCAAGGCTACTCTCACTATGATCCAGTACAAGTCCTTGTTCACGCACCGCCTTCGATCTTGCGCAGTGTTATTTCTCTAGGTGCATAAATGAAAGCCACTTCTTCCATCGTTAATCCCATAAATACTAGCTTTTTCTTGAGTGGGGCCTCTGTTTAAGGCATGCGAAGGTGTAAATTGCAAGTGAATCACCTGCCTGATTCTACGTTAGCATATGTCTTGACAGCTTAATGTATGGATGAATTAATATTGCGCAGGTATCCTGCTGTGGCTGAGGGTCTTGGGCCAAACTATTCATATCCACTTTCTGTCTGCGCCTGCAAAAAACTTTGTTCAGACTAATTTACTCGAAGTTATTAAACATTTATGAGGAAATTTAAAAGCCGAAAATTGTCTAGACGTTGCAGTTAGTTAAATTTTTAAATGTGCTTCTTACACGAGCATGTCTTCAATGTTTGACCTTTTCCATTGACCCAAAGTCCATTAGTAAATATCAAGCACATTCGTCTCCAACTCAGGCTGTTACGATTCGCAATAAGCGCCTGGCTGCAACGTTTAATTGTCTTCATTATTTATTTCCCTTTGATATTTGAAAATCCTCTAATGCATCAAAATAAAGCAGGGCTCTGCTGCGATTGACTTCCAGCCTAAAAAACATCTTGGTTTTGAATTTCACTGGTTTTAGTTTGTAAGTAATATATCCTTCTTAGTCCAGCATTTTTCCTTGAAGTTCCGTTGTCACTTTGTTTTGCATGCACGTCATTTACTTTTGAATGTTTCATTTCAAGCTAGGATTAGAAACAATAAATGCATTACAAAGGTTCCCCATGTACAGGTACGTTTCTTCGCCATTATTTAAGTCGTCATAGTTCAGGGAAGGAATATCAAAGCAAGTCTAGAGAGAACTTGTGTGGTTTATAATAAATATTTTTAAAGCCCTTCGCTTCTTTTGTAAAAGAAGGAGTACTTTTTGAGTAAATGCTTTGACGCTGGTTCTTTAGGTTGTCTTCAGACGCAAGTTTTTGTGCAAAAACAGTCGATATTTCAAAACAATCGATAGTCCTTGGATGCACGTACCAAATAGGGACCACCGTCTGCGTCATTCTATATTTATTGGTTATGGATTTTTTACACTGTATCTATCTCAGTGTGCTGATTGACGCATGATAAATCGGAGTAGCTGACTTGAAGAAACTCTCGTCCTATTTTGAGGGCAAACTCCAATGATTGGAGTTTTGTCACAGCCGAATGTATGTCCTGTGCCCAGTGTGTGCATGAACACCGTGCGTGCTGAAGTGGATTTTCCAAGTTTGCCATGATATATGTCATCACATGTTTCACACGACATTACTCATTATCACAATGGTCAACCATATTCTTAGGGTGTAAAACCTGTGTGTTTATTGCAGTCGTCGGATTGTGGCATACGAAATAGTCTATCAAGGAGTCTAAGATAGAAGTGTGCCAACAGATATAAACTAGTGAATAAGAACAAAGAAGTTGGCAACTCAAGGCAAGGTGCTTATTCGGCGTCTTAGCCAAAGGTGTGTTTAGTTAGTTACAAAGCATATTTAACTGAATGAAACAAAATCTGTTTAATGGCGCTACAACACTCTCCTCTTAGGATAACGGAGTTAAAATATGTTAATAGGAGGAAAAGGTGGGAGCGTTAAGCATAGCGTACAAGTTTGTAACGGTTGGGGAAATGGGCAGGATGGCCTCTGTGTGTCACGAGGGGAGTATGTGGGATAGGGGAAGGTACAGGAATAGCAGGTATAAGCGGAGTCTGGGAAATAACAAGTGCTAATGTGCCGGATGGAGGTTTTTCAGGTCGGAAAGATGAAAGAGGCTCGATGAAAGCCACCTTCAAACAATCGAGTGAGACCACGTCGGTGTGATCGCCACGGACAACCGTTAAATGCTTGCTCGTGTGAGATAGTACTCGAAATGGTCCGTCGTGGGGTTGTTGTAATGGCTGTTGTAATACAGTCTGCTCAGACAAATACAAAGGGCACGTTAGCAAGTAATAGTCGATATATGACTAAAACGCACTTGGCGGAGGTGCTCAAAGATTAGCCATTGTTTGACGCAATTCCTGAACATTATCCAAGGCAGCTGAGGCTTGAGAATGCCCGAAAATTTGGCCGGGAGTACGCAGGGTATTGCCATTAAAAAGTTCGACAGCGGAGCACTCCAAGTCGGATTTGAGTGTAGTACGGATACCAAGCAAAACCAAAGTAGATACTTGCTCCGATGGGAAGGTTTCTCATGAGCTTTGAGTTGACGATGGAGACGCTTGACTAAACCATTTGATGAGAGGTGGTTTGCTGCCGTGCATATGCAAGAACATCCGAGGAAATCAGCAAGATTCAAATTGTTGGCCTAGATTGGTGGTTCTAGTTGAGGGGATACTTTAATGGGAGATCCACGAGCAACCGCATCTGGAGTTTTATTAGGTTTAGGAGTTGCAATGGGCCAACCAGTAAATCGGCCAATCGCAGTAAATAAATAGTTTCAACCGTGGAATATTGGCTAACGATCTACCAGATCGATATGGTCATGTGCAAAATGTGCGTCGGCTGCAAGAAAAGTGCCCGTTGGGGCTTCGATGTGCCCTCCGACTTTGGCCTTCTGATAGGCTAAACGTGAACGGGCCCACTGGCGGATATCAGTTTTCACGCTTGGCTAGACGAAGCGTTCGCTGACGATGCGGTGGGGAATATGGAGGCCAGGAGAAGTGAGATTTTTCAATGCAGTAAAAACTTCTCGATTAATCTCACTTGGCACTACCGGTCAGGAGACACCACGCGATACAGCACACAAGAATGTACCAGGGTGGTGGTGTGTGTTGCATTTTTCGGGATGTGCGCCCATTTTATCATGGTGTTTCCCTGAGTGTTTTTCAACGAGTTCAAACATATCCCTATAAAGTTCCTACTTTTCTCAAACAACCTGTTAGCCTTCAGATAATATGTTTTTGAGATGCCTGCTTTCCAATTTATATCATAAGGGGTGCATTCATCAGTAGGTATCCATTAGAAACAGATCACATTCTCTGCAAAGAAGACGACTTTTTATGGGGCATATATTTGGATCTCCTTCCTCGTTTTCTTCGTCAAACAAATAAGGGATATATGGACACGAACCCAGAATTCGAGGGGGCTATTAAGTAGACTGAAGTCACTTTTCGTGGGGAGCCAGAATGGGGATGGTGAAATTGCCAGTCACAGAAGATGGCCAGTGCAGCTCTTTCCATAACTGCCAGTACTCCTCCCAAGCCGTTTGCCGCACCTCTCGTCTGTCTCACTCTACATTGACACCTTCTACGGTTCTGTTTTGCTGCTACTAATAAGAATGCATTCTCCACCGGCCACTTAGCAGTCAAAATGGTGGCCGGTCCCTATTAATTAAGCTAGCGGATGGTTACTCACCGCTCGGTCACAGAACTTACTCGTAGAGTTCAACCCTGGCACTCACTTTGGAAACAAGTGAAATTGCAGCGCAGCAAGGGATGACGCCCGATTAACTAAATTACTTTTCTATGGAGATGTCACTGCAGGTGCTCGCCGATCAGCAGAACAAATACGACGCTACAATGACAGACTGTAGAACTCTCTGAAGCGACTCTAAATAAACCCGGCAACCTCGGAAGACCCCACCCATGACTGTTCGGTCGATAGAAGATCATTGAAGACGGGCCCCACAATCTACGAAGCAATCCAGATTCCCGCTACCAAGGCCAAAAGGGAGGCTAAGAGCTCACAAGCGCCTCAGATCCAAATGATCAGCGTCCAAGCCTTCCCAACATGCCCACGTCGCAAATGCAGTTTCCACACGCAAATCGGTAGCGTCAGACATTTTCGGTCATAATGCATCAGCGATCTGGCAACATCAAATTCCACTCCTACAGTCCTCCCCCCTTCCTCTTCTCCAAACCTTAAGACTGTGGCCACCCCCCCTACCTTCGGTGCTCAAGCTTCCGGCATCAATCGACGGAAGAATCCACCATGCCACAAGCCCCACGTTAATAACAATGACCACCACTATCACCGAAACCACTACCCATACTTCCATCACCACTGAGACAACCTCCGATGACTGACTTCCTGCAGCCTACATCACTGCCACCCTTTCCACCAGCAAATTTGAACTCGATACTAACTTGTTCTCATTGCGATCTCCCACTCACCGCACACATCAGCCTGTTTAGTCCTTTGTGAATCTATCGCCCAAAGACTGGCGAGCCAGTGCCTGGAGCACCAAAACACGGTAGAGATGGCTGCTGCCACTGCTCGTATTACCCTTGTGCATTCACTCGCCAAATGGGTCTACTCCGTCGTATGCATATCCATGACAGCGGAATCTACTGCGATGCCCATACCTAGCTCAGCTCGGCTTCAAGCTGCCATAGTCTAGCCTCTGTGGCACAAAAATAATCATATACCACCTGGTCACAGCCTGCACATGGCCTGGATTATAACAAAACGGGACGATAGGATCAGCAGCTTGGATCTCAGTCCAAATGGCTTAGGCACACCCATGTCATTCATCCTGTCATAAACCCTTTGATCACCACCTACTACTGATCACGACTTCAAAACAACAACAACAAGATTGCTAATGACAAAGGCAGACTGGCATAACTGCCAAAGACAGGGGAGACTGGAATAGCCATTTCTGGTTTATTAACCGTCCTTAGTAAATCATACGCAATCCCGAGTGATGTGGGACCCGAGTCTCCAACCCACGACTCGTTGACTAGAAGTCCAACGCTCTAACCACGGTGCCACAGGTTCGTTGCGTTACTTATTTCAATCAGTAAGATACCCAATAGAAAATGCGAGCTTACCAATCGGTTACACGACTCTCTTGTCCTCTACTCACATTTTCCGTCGTCTCTCCACTTCGTACCTATAAGTTTATTAAATTCAGTCATGGTGTTTGATGGCCTATTCGTGACTTGGAGCTTATTTGCTGCGGAAAACCAGCAGATCGGTGTGCGCCAGTTCCTGTTTGAATAAATGAGCTACCTGCGGCAACGGTGGATGACAGATGACGAGGTACTGATTCACTTCGGCTCAACGCAATGCTTATGACACATCTGTGTGACCCAGTCTGTGGATTATCTGCGCTGAAGTCTGACACAACAGCAAGTTTGGTATGAGAAGTTGATATAATTCCTTTCCGATTTTTGCATTAACCGAAATGTACTTGATCGCTGAGAAGAAGAAGCCTCAATCGCTGGGACAATATGTTTATTCGCCTGACGTTTCGATATATGTCGCAGATTTGTCATCAGAGACATGAGTAGCAGAAACCTGATGACAAATCTCTGATGAAGAATCCGTGACGGATATCGAAACGTCAAGCGAATAAACATATTATCCCAGCGATCGAGTCTTCTTCTTCTCAATTGCTTCCTGGGCCATGGATGTTTGCTTGTATTGGCAAATAGACCGTTGTTTTTTTTGCTGATAGACAATTCACGGGAATAAAAGGGGTCTTAAAGCCACATATGTGACATATTACCAGTCTCTTGACAAGCTGGTCATTCATTATTAAATTACTAATAATTTGCACAATTCGTCCGAGCCAGTTTTTAAAAATGCAGTGACCTTTTTGGGTTCTAAACTTCGAAGTTTGGTATATTCTTGATTTACTGCTTTAGAAATCCTGCCTCGATATTTCGTTAACTGTGAAGGAGTGTGGACTCTAGGTATTGCAATAACATTAGCCAAAGGCGAGTTAAGAAAGAGCACTTGGTTGGATCCTCGTAGCTCATATGGTTAGAGCGTCCGTTGTACTCAAGAACCGAACTCGATATCGATAGTTCCAACCCTATCGACGTCACTGATTGTTTCATAAATTATTTGGTTAAATGTCCGTTGAAGTCACCTTCTTCAAAAATATTTAAGCAGGGCTCAGACGGACGCTGCTTATAGTTTTGCATTATTGAAAGAAGAATGGTCGAAGCTTATATGGTCCAGACTTAATGGGTGTCCTTCTTCAGACCCACTCCCAATATGCTTGCGAGTAGAATTTACTTATCTAAATGATTCACGCAAAACCTAGCACTAGTAAATTTGTTAAAAATTATCTGAATAGAAGGTCACAGGTACTATTCTCTTGTTATAAAAATGCATGCTTCGAAGGCTTCACGCAAACCACTAGCAGCACAGTACTGAACAACATGCACAGTATACCGGCGCGCCTATTAACTTACTTTTCCATTTTCAAATGCCAACCCTGCTGCTTCTGAATTTTCTATTGTCCCGATTGAAAAGCGCAGCTGGCTTGTTTCCATCTGCCGCTGCAAGGCTTCTGCTGTAAATGGACGAATACAAACAATTCACTATGCCTGCAGAGGAAGAATTGCGATAAAAATAATGCCGAAATTATTTTATACTAGAAAGTTTTACTGCTTGCGTATTCAAAGACGTTTTTCTTTAAATACTGCAAATAAAATAATTAGATGATGTTAAGATTTCAAGAAAACAAAATTTGCCGCCTCATTTCGCCGACGAATCGCGGCTAGTTGTTGCCTTTTTGATTTCCCAAACGATGTCTGCGTGCAGCAAATTCTGATCAAAATTGAGCTTAATGTATGTAAGCATACAAATTTGGTTTGGCTATTAGAGAACATATCCCGTCCAATTAGACCGGCCCTGAGAGGATAGACTGCAGTGCGAAGGAAATATGGACAGTCTACTAGTCACGCGTGCCAGCAGGTCATTGTAATCGGTCAGCCGTAAGAACGGAGGAGCGTGCAGTGTGGGCGTTCAGACAGACAGACAGACAGAGCATTGATGGAACGGTGACAAACGAGGTCGATTGGGAGAGGCGGGATCAGGGGCAGTAGCTTTGTCGCCGATCGCTAATGTATGCTCGCCTGACTGGTTTAAGGCGAAAGCAGTGCCGTAAACTACGATCACGTGTGTGATACGACAGAATGGAAAGGTTGGGTTTTGACTAGCGCCGCCGAAGTACTCAGAGGTTGATGAAGCAATATTTCATAAATCTAAACGGTCGAGGGCTGCTTGATAATAAAAGGACCTTAAAAGCAAACCAGAAAGTTTGGCTTGCAGGTTTAGTCAAACTAAATTCCCCGCCAGACCCAGATGCTGGTAGTCTTCAAGGAAAATCAGGCTGGAAATGAAATTTGAAAGAGTATACTACGTACAAACTGAAAGGCAGGCATCCCAAGAAGTGTTATTTCAAGGAAAGACGTCCTTTGGTAAAATGAGCAAGTCTGTTCAGTAAATTATTGACACTGGATCCCCAGGTCGTCGTCAGACTTTAGAGTATTGTAAACAGAACAGTTATCATTTCAAAGTGCTGATACAGTTATATAGTCATCTGTAGTGGAAGTTGATTGGGAGTTACAATTTGCGGCACATCGTGGTGGACATGATTAGCAGCCGCAATGGCGTAATGGATAATTGGCAACTGTAATTTTACTCAGTCCAGGGTCAGTCCAGGTCATCCGGTGTGGACGCTAATTGCGGTTCATGATGGTCCACGTTTGTCGGCTGCCGTCTCTTCCATCTTTCTTTGAGGTGTTTGTACACTCCAGCTAACTCGATACGCCGGTT
>JAYGXS010000004.1:57032643-57146973 GCA_036362985.1 Ligula intestinalis | reverse complement strand
AACCGGCGTATCGAGTTAGCTGGAGTGTACAAACACCTCAAAGAAAGGTGGAAGAGACGGCAACCGACAAACATGGACCATCATGAACCGCAATTAGCGTCCACACCAGATGGCTGGCTTTTGACTAACGTCGCCGAAGTACTCAGAGTTTGATGGAGACTTGGAGCAATATTTCATAAATCTAAACGGTCGAGGGCTGCTTGATAATAAAAGGACCTTAAGAGCGAACCAGAAAGTTTGGCTTGCAGGTTGAGTTAAATGAAATTCCCCGCCAGGCCGAGATGCTGGTAGTCTCGAAGGAACATCAGGCAGGATATGAAAGTTGAAAGTGTACACCACGAACTGTGGAAATAAAGCGTTGAGCAGAATTCATTTGCGAATGCATTTAACTGAAAATGGCTAAAAAATTAGATTTCTTTTTGTGTTTCTATCAGACGGTTTTCTACAGTTAACAAAAGGCATCACTTCCTATTCCGGCAAAAACCACTCGATCACGCTGCTGTTCTGTGCTACTAAAATACGTCCAGCAATAAAAGGCGGAAGTAATTAATGGGGATTAAAATAGAATGTTTATCCGCTTGGTACTCTGTTCAGGAAAACACTTAAATGTTTTAAACTAGCTTTTAGAAATGCCTAGGAATAGCAAGCTTCCAATGACAGTGGAAGTCATGGCAGCTGCTGCCTGTTTTGGATAAACGGAACAACATTCTAGTTTTTTTATTTTCCATAAATTTGTAATTTTTTCAGCAACATCACAGTCCCATTACATTCATTGAGCGTGAAATTAATTTAACATCTGGAGAAATCGGTAACAACATCATAAAATTTGAATAAGTAAATACGAATGTTCACGTCCGCTCTATCAGTCAACTAATTGCTTGCTGGTGAATGGTAAACAATCGATTTATTCCCCGCCTTAAGATAAAGGGGAATCAACAGCACAGGCATTGACACATGGTATGGTAACGGTAATTTTGTGCGTTCAGGCCTTTAAATTCCAGGCACAGCCGGCAATTTAAAAAAGAGTTTAAAAATGATACCTCTGAAATCTCAGAAGGTTTTCATGCAGTAGCACTGAAAAAAACGCAAAATGAGTGGATCCAAAACTTTTTATAGTTTATCAATGCGAACAGATCAGAGCCTATCTGCCATTCAACACGCAAGAAGTCAATTTACGTTAATTGTCGCTGTATTTTTGCAGTAACGATGGTATTCTATAAGTTCTACAAACTCCTGTGCATACAATACTTGCATCGGCTGCTACTATCTGATTTAGTCTCTGATGGTGAATCCGCGACGGATCTCGAAACTTCAAGCGCATAAAAGTATTCTCCCAGCGATCAAGCCATCTTCGCAATTACTTCCTGGGATTCGTATGTTTGCTTTTATTGGTTTGGTCTTCTTCAACCTTTCCCTCTACGGCTTTTCGAACTAAGCAATCACTTTAATATCGCCTTTTAGTGCAGCCCCCAGCAGCGATGCCGCGCTGGGTTGAGGACACACATAATTATTGATGCTGCCTAGGCTGAATGACAGTGGTACAGAGCACGAACTCTTTTGAACCTCCTTTCCAACAAAAGAGACGTTCACTGGTTTAGTGGGTTCTGTATATATGATGTGTTTTATCAGAGCTTTAGGTTTGATTGAAGAGACTATATTTGCATGCGAACTTTCCATTTTTGAGTGAGACTGGAGCACATCGTGCAAGTTAACCCCACAGACTACAATCGTTAAACTTTCTACGAATTATGTTTTCTTTAGCGGGCGATGAACAATTGACAGAATGGCCATATTTGCAATTATTTTCTGCTGGCTTACTACTTTCTTTGTTTAATTTCTGCTACAGTCTGGCTGAGCAGTTGAAGGCACTGATTGCCTACCCTAGACGCTTTTGCGGCGCAGGTTCAAACCCTGGCATCGGACTTTTTCGCGACAATGAATCTTAGGAAGTCGTGTTTTGCATAATTATTAGAATTGTAGGCGAATTTTTTGATGCAAAGATCATCTTAAAATGAACGAATTAATCGGTAGTGATATATAAAAGTCATATTTTTAAAGGAGATAATGACTCAGTTTTTATTTTGAGCTGTTTCTGTGATTGAGGGAAGATATGGGAAGCACGCAACCACACACGAGCGTGGTTTTTAGAAGAATGCGCAATTTGAAGTTTGGAGTTTTCTTTGAACTAGTCTCTGGGGCAGGAGAGCATCCGCAATACTGTAATTTTTTTAAAGCCACAGAAGCATCATGTTCAAGTTGCTATTTCTGAAATTTGAAGAGTATTCAGTCCACTCTTTAATTGCTTGAAAGAACATGTTTTTCGCACCTCGGTAGAGAATATAACCATGTAAGCTGCATGAACTTGAAAATTTCTCGGTCATTCTTCGTGTCGTTTGCTACACATATTGTTTCGATTGTCATGGACTCCCGTCAATTATTCCGTTTTGAATTCCGTAATTGCTGGTTTAGCAGAAGCCAATATTCCTTTTAATCAACACTTCGACAAATAGTCTGGATTTTGCGTTGCATGCTTATTCTATTGTCTTAGTTTTATATCTGCTGATCCTCATTCTAATCCCACCTTGCCAGTTAGAATGTCATTGCATCATCCCTTGCTTATGTATCCCAGGTCTCCTTCAATCAAACACCCTGTGCGCAGTTAAAATGACGCTTTTGATTCGGCTGCCACTCTGTTTTATCTGGACGCGAACAAATATATTTGGTTTCATAGTATAAGAGGCCCAGTGTGAATAAAGTGTTTGCTATATTTTGGGGGTTATAACTTGCGCAAAAATAAAACAGCACTGAGCAGATAATCTTTCCCATTGCACCCTAGGTTTCTTGTTACGACTCACCATCATCCTACCTTACTGTCAAGATGAAGTTCGCCTTCCTTTCCACACCCCTCTAGGAGTATTCTTTTCTCCAGAAAAACTCACTCAAAGGATTGTGTCCTACCACAAATAAATTGAAAACGTGCTGTAAATAGGGCTACTGAGCACATGCAAGTAGGTTTTTAGTACATATAAACGGCTACTTATAACATAAAAGTAGATTTTCTAAAAAAGGATCAACCTTTGCCATTGCTGTCTTCGCTTCCACGATTTTTCTCTTACCCGCCTAATTGACACCCCTCTTGGAGACAGAGCACCACACGCTTTCCTATATAGCCTGTTCATCCCAGTTCAGTTCGTCGAGCCTCAATGAAAAGGCCTCTCAATCATTCTCAGATGAAGACTTAATGGCCTAACCAAAGGTTTTGCTGAGGGCCATTCCCACGACCGACCGTCTCCGGTCATACGGTGCACTCCCATCTTTACCATTCCGGCTTTGTCTTCCTTCTTGGCCGTATATTACCTCGCGTAACATGCTACTAATTCCTCCTATCATAAGCTGCTTATGCGCAGCTGTGATTACCAATTTTTATTTTTACTTTTTTTTTATTTGTACGATAGCACTAAATCTGTAATGAAAGGAACCCTTGGGCCTTAAATATACAATTCATGATTATTATATCTCCCCGTCTACCCATTCTTATCGTTCGCCTAGGCCTCCAGCATTTCCACCTTGCTGAGTTGGCTGGCATATTTTTAACTCTTAGGTTCACTTAAAATCGCGATAAGTGGTTCCCAGGCAGCCGCACCTACCACTTTATTAATTGCCTACTCCTATTCTGGAATTGATGATCACCCTCTCTCTCCCCTTCGTTTCGGATGAAGGAAGTCTATCTCCTTACAAGTTCAGTTTTCGATAACGTTCCGTTATATGGTTAATAGCTACCCCTAGTTGGCTACTATAGCTCCTTCAGTTGAGTGTGGCCATTTCCGCACGAGCACCCTAATCGCGCCTCTGGCATCAGTCGTGGTAGGGTGGGTGATATAAGGACTTCGTAGTGATCATTTTTATGTCGTAGTTATCTATTTTGATCTGACATATCATTTGATAAAGTGCCTCAGAGGCTACTTCTAGCCAAACTAGAGGTTATGGGATTTAGTAGTCCTCTTACTGACTTTAGAAGATCGTTTCTATCTAATCGAAAACAAAATCTCTTAGTGGGATCCTCCTGCTCTTTTTCTATCGCAGTTTTTAACGGTGTCCTTCAAGCTACCGTGTTTGGGCTTCTGTTGTTACTGTTTTGCGTAAATGATATTTCATTGAGAGTTAAACAATCTTAGTCCCATATTTATGCGAATGATCTCAAGTATGTTTAACTCTTCTCCAACTCTATGGCCGAGTGGCACTTAAAACAAATTCCTTAGAAATTGGACACTTTGTCTGCGTTCAGCTGCATGTGGCAGACGGGGTTCTCATATTCTAAGTGTCGATACACGTATTTTGAGCCTGAAAGGCTGCCACAGCCCGTTATTGTTCGAGGATGCCCAAACACTGAATGTTCCAAAATCAAGGACCTACGCTAACAAATACGATCTTTCACCTCACATCGACAGAATTACTGCCAAAGCTGCCCAGATTTGCAACTTTATTTCTTGTTATTTCTATCTTCTCGAAGTGAAATTAAGACTGTATCTTATTTTTGTGCTTATCATTCTAGAATACTGTTGCCCATTCTCCGGTCTAACGAACGAGCCGTTCAAAAATTGAAAATGTCCAAAGACATTTCATCCAGAAAGCTGATTTATCCTACTCAACTAGCTGTGAGCTAACGAAACTGAAATTTCTTCACTTAAAGAGATTAAAAGCAGGCTTTTCTATCTTCTTTACCTTAATAATAGTTCAAATCTCCTCAAGATTTCTTTCAATACCCCCGCCATTCGTCCTTCCAACCTAAGAAAGTCCGCACTTATTATATATTTTCCTGCATACTTCTCATCTTAACGCTCTCCTTTCTTTGCTGAAAGGTATAGCTTTCTTTGGAATAACTTGCCAATTGAAATTAGGTCGTTTGCTCGTCTATCTGCTTTTAAGCGGAGACTACACATTCATCTTAACAATGATTCTATTAACCTTTTTTTCGTCCCATCCTTTCCTAGTAGCTTTCTCCACGACTCCAATAGAGGATTACAGGGAATGAAGGAGATCCTGTTGAAACTATTTTTCTCTGCAACCTAGATGTCTCTATTTGCCACCATGATGGAAGTCATATTGAAGTACTCAGTCTAAATTGCTCCCGTTTCCTTGGCTACTGACCATCCCCAGAATTCCATTTTGGCTCCTGAGATGCCCAGGCCCTACGACAATTGATGATGATATTTCATGTTTTGCGCATTAGCGACCACGAGCGAACTATACACATATTTCATTATACGATTCTAAACGGTTATTGTACTAGTGGCCTACTCTACAAATATATCTTGTTTTCCTAAGCAGTTATCTTCTCCTTCACACCTTTGACAATGGAGGCCTGTTGAACTCGCCTCCTTTTTCAGTGTAGAAGTTTTCCCAAAATTTATTTTCTAGTTCAGCAATAATAGTAAAACATCGTTTTCTCTAACCCTAAGAAGGATTGGCCTTTGAGACAGAACTGGTCAAGGGTATAAATAACAACCCAAAACGGTTCTTTTATTACGTGAATAAGGCAAAACGCTATCGAGATACCATTCCTTGTCTGATATATAACCAGGGAAACAAGTTTACGGATAACTCAGATAAGGCGAACCTCTTGTTCAATCTCCTCATGTCTGTGTATACCGAGGAGCTGCCTCCTAACGAGAATGTACAGCGTTATATGGTCCCAGCGGCGAATACAATTAGCACGGTATGGTTCGCAATAGACACAGTAAGAAAAGCACTGAGAAAACTACAGCCCACTAAATAGCCTGGTCCGGATGGATTATCAGCGAAACTTCTGAATAAGCTCGCAGAACAACTGACCACCCCATTTTCCAAATTCTTTGAAAGTTCGATGGAAAAGGGGGCTCTGCCCTTTTATTGGAAGCTGGCCAACTTCACCCTTTTTTTATAAGAGGAAAGAGAGATTGCCGTATAATAGCTTTAGACCAGTAAGTCTAACTATTATTTTTTGCCAACTAATTTTGAAAGTAATCAAAACGGAACTAATGAGACATATTAAGGAGAACAACTTGCTAAGCGCAGCGCAACACGGATTCCGAAGTGGCCAATCTTGTCTCACAAACCTGCTAACATCTACGGAAAACTGGACAAAATCTATGGAAATGGGTTCATAGGTCGATGCGATCCACATTGACTTCAGCAAGGCATTCTATAAGGTTCCGCACAGACGACTAATATCAAAGCTGCATCAAATATTTTCCCTCTCTATTACAGGCAATTCACAAGAGATGTGATCATGGTGTTGAAACTCGTTAGGGGAGAAGACTGTACTCTTCAGATGGCTGACTTCAATGGATACGCACAAATGACATATCTATGCGGTCATTCGTATGAACTGAAGAAACTCCATGCCAAACAAGAAGTGCAGGCCAACTTCTTATATCCCCGGGTCATTGAAGACTGGAATAATTTTCCTTCCACAGTTGTTCTTGCTGAAAGCGTCGACGCATTTAAAATAATGTTTGATCTTTCTTTACTTGCTGGAAATACATTTTGGTAGACAACAGCGATAAATGTAATTTATATATGGCTTCGAACCACATGCATGAGCTGATAGCATCTATCTTCAAATGGGGTTTCCGAAGTCTCTACTTTCTCCTTTATATATACTGAATTATGCTGAATAAATGACTTTCTGTTAACATTATTACAAATTTGTACATGTTACCTGCGCACATTGTCCTAATTTAATTCCAAAACTCATTTTGCAGTTGGGCAGCCAAAGATAATATGCTATATTATCAAAGGTGAACTACAGAATTACTCTGACCTAGTAGGGGTAAGCAATTCACAATTTCGATATTTTCATACGATTCAGTGAACACACGGTCGAGGCAATTCATCCACTGGCCCTCACGAATTGTCGACGGAAATCAGATATGTCGTGTGAGAGACGGAGTTTTAGTTATATGCAGAAGCTGGTGGGCGAATGTTGGTCCAAATCTATCGGCAGAGGCAAAGTTCCAGTCGATGGTAGGTGAATTGACGTCCCAAAGATACAAGCATTTGACCGCGTGGCAAAAGTTTTAAGCTCAGTCGGTACAAGGGTATCAGAGTCAGGATCGTATCTTGGGGGTTTTTAGATCCTCAAGATATAAAATTTATTTATTTATATCCAGGACTTGGGAAACCATCGTTCATAAGTCAACCATACTACTTCCGGACAAGTCAGCTTAGCTGATTTTTCTGAAACCTCTAATTAGGCCTTTACTCATTTTTCTATGCCTCCACCTCTTTGGTTGTTTGTCATTGCGAAACAGATGAAATTCAGGTATTTCATGCTCCCTATGATCAAGCTGTTCTGATAAGCATATTTTTGTTTTCGAAGTCAACAATTCTCCTGGATTCCAGCTGTCTACTAACGGCTGAGTCGTTTCAATAACCTTTTTTATACAGTTGAACGCTTTAAGCATATTGCGTAGAGCTTTAATATCGTTTATCGTCAGTCTGATCTATTGTGCGAGACAACAATAAACGTGTAGATCAGCTTGTAAAAGTAGCGGCGCAAGAGGGACTCGAACCCAAAATCTTTAATTCGCTGGTATCAGTCGTTACCACCACACCATCGGCGTCGGCTTTAGACTCTAATTTAATTTCCTGTAAAAGCCATAATCGTAATTTCGAGGGCAGAAATCGCAAGATTGATGCTACGAAATCACCCCCTACTAAAAGGGCTAGAAGTCTCTCGAGTTCAGTATACTCAATTTATGAACACCAAGTTGAGCGTCTAATCAACTCCACCACGAAGACACAGTAATCAAAATTGGTTATTAACAGTCAAAAAGCAATCCACTTTACTATTTGATTCATTAACGGTCTGTTGTGAAAAGATGGTGACAGAAAAAATTAAAACTATGTGCGATACAGCTTTGGAAGACGGGAAGGAATGTTCGCCAGTGCCTGTATTCGAAATCCCGACATCATCGCAACAAGGAAAAAGAGTCACGCCACCGCCCGGATTCGAAACCTGGACCCCCGCGTAGAAGACGAGCGCTTACCTCTCTTTGCCATCACGGGATGCTACGATAGTTTCCAAATTCCGTTACTAACTACAAAAACTCGATCTAAAAGTTCTTTGAAATTTCCTCCTGCCAAGCGAACTCAAAGTCATAAAAGTTTTAAGGGATGTAACTCATGAAGAAGAAGCCTCCGTACCATATTTTACCCTTTTGAACAAATTTACAAACCTTGAGAATGTGGTTAATAGTCTTAGAATGGAGATGGAGGAGCTGAAAATATTTTCTCTATTTCTCCCTCGTGAGGAGAAACCGGCGAAGCGTGAAGAAGAGCGAGGAAACCTTACGTACGGAGAAGAAAATCCCTCGCCGAAGTGTCTACGCACAAAAATGATCCGGCAGCCAGGGTGCTTTACCGAGTTGGTAGTCTGCCATGGACAGGGGAAAC
The DNA here is from genome assembly GCA_036362985.1 of Ligula intestinalis. Lineage (NCBI taxonomy): Eukaryota > Metazoa > Platyhelminthes > Cestoda > Diphyllobothriidea > Diphyllobothriidae > Ligula > Ligula intestinalis. The sequence continues at coordinate 57,138,537 of JAYGXS010000004.1, read as the reverse complement.
GGTCAACCCACTGGCTTCCCAGAGAACGAAGAAGCGCTCTCGGGCTCCCAAAAAAGGCCAACCAAGCCCAAGTGCTAATATAAGATGGCCGAGCTTGAGCACGAGCCAAACAAAAAGGGCACCTTCGCAGGCCAAAACGAACAGGAGCGCTGAACCTCGAAGCGAATCTGTCCTAACAAACCCTAGAGAAGCAGAAAAGGATGACCGTCGGAAGGTAACTACCACTCGTATAAACTGCATAGTTATAAAATGCATGACATAAGATACTTCCGATACCCCGAAATCAAGATTAGAAGAGGACAGGAAGTTATTTAAAGAATATCTGAAATTCCTCCTAAAGGGTGAGGAGAAAGTCGAAGTTCTAAAGGCATTCCGAATGGGCCGTATAACAGAACCAACAGATGAACAACGCCAACCAAGAAAGTTTAACGTTGTTCTGAAGAGTGAGGCCAAGGTCCAACTTTTGTTCAGCAGGAAACCAATACTTAGATACTCACACCCGACGGTATTTTCAGCGGGATTTTTCCTCCGCGGAGCGGGAGAAATGGAGATCGCTAAAAGTAGAACTTCACAGGAGATGCGAACTCGGCGAGAGCAATCTTCGAATTCTGAACGGGGAGATCGTCCATGTCCCGAGGTCACCCCTCTGGAGAAAGCCGATAACACTAACAGCCTAGTCGGGATGGACAACAGTCCGTCTCCATCAGCACTGACAGATCCCTGCATGCAATCTCAAGCAAGAGTTAACCGCCTGCACAAAGTTGTGACTAAATCTAAATTGAGCTTTCTTTACACTAATGCCCAAAGTCTTCCCTCAAAAACTGATGAACTCAAGGCAGTACTTTTGGAGCGGAAACCTGATGTAATTGCCATGACGGAAACATGGCTAAAGGCAGAAATCGCAGATTCGGAGATTTCAATTTTAGCATACCAGCTTTTCATCAAAGACCGCCAAAACCGACAAGAAGGTGGGGTTGTCGTGTATGTCAGAACTGAAATCGCTGTTGTAGAAAGAGAACACACTGTAGCCCTGGAGTATGAGTCCGTTTGGTTAAAGATCAAGAAGGCGAATTCACAGAACCTTGAATTCCTGGCCATTTTCCGGCCACCAAAAATTTTGAGTGGAGCCAACGACTCGCTCCTTGGTCTGGTGAAAGAAGCTGCAAGCCACCAGGAGGTTCTCATTGTTGGTGACTTCAACGCCCCTGCAATTGAATGGAACAACTTGACAGTGGAGGCGGCGTCAACTTCTTTCAGTTCCAAATTAATGGATCTCACGCTTGACCTATCTCTAGTTCAGAACGTTAAGGGCATAACCAGATTTCGAGAAAACCAGCGGGCTACTTGTTTGGATCTCATTTTCACGAAGGATTCATCCTACATAGATGAAGTGCATTCAAGTGCTCCGCTAGGTAAGAGTGACCATACAACGCTAATGTGGGATTACTCACTCCATACTCAACGGCTGATGAAAACGGAGGACCAGCCAAACATATGGAAGGCAGATCTCAATTCAATGAAGAATGCACTATTGTCCGTGAATTGGGACTGCCTACTCAAAGGGGATCCGGAGGAGGATTGGAGATCACTCAAGAGGGTTGCATTAGATATGATTAAGCGCTTTTGTCCGGTGAAGGTACACAAGACGACTAGTCGTCCTGCCTGGTTGACAAGAGACCTTAACAGGCAATTGAAGAAGAAGAAGAAGAAGAAGAAGAAGAAGAAGAAGAAGAAGAAGAAGAAGAAGAAGAAGGAGAAAAGGAAATGGAAGTTATTCAAGAAAACTGGGTCGCCAGTACACCTCGAGGAATTCGGACGCCAAAGATATGCAGTAAAAAAAATCGATTCGCCAGGCCAGGAAAAATTTTGAATCAAGAATCCTCCAACAGGCCGAAGAAAAGCCCAAAATTCTATTCCACTATATTAACAGTAGATTAAAAAACAAGGATCCTGTCGCAGTACTTAAGAATGATGATGGCGGAGAAGTCGTTGAGAATGACGGGAAAGCCGAATACTGTAGCTGGTTTTTTGCCTCGGTATTCACTAGGGAAACCGAGCTTTATTTTGATAATGCCAACAGTGCTGTTGTAAACACCGGTCCGGCACTTAATTCTCCACTGAGCTGCAGAGTCTAAAAGAAGCAAAGTCATCCGGTCCAGACAATAAACCAACCAAGTTCTTGAAGAATTGGCAAGCAAACTCTTAGGGCCCCTAGCACATATCTTTCGTTCTTCATTTGAACTAGGAAAACTGCCATTCGAATGGAAAATGGAAAATATTTACCCGATATACAAGGGCGGAGCCCGAACGAAGGTCAACAATTACCGGCCCGTCAGCCTAACTTGCATTTGTTGTAAGGTGATGGAAACGATATTTAAGAAGACGACAATGGAGTTCTTGGAGGCGAACAACCTACTGTCAGGGCTCCAACATGGCTTCAGAAAAAACCATTCTTCCTTTCCAGCCTTCTTCTCTTCACTGAGCAGTGGACTCGCACACTGGATGAAGATGGTAAGGTTGACGTCATCTATTCGGACTTCAAGAAGACATTCGACAGCATCCCACATAAGCGTCTAATGTATAAGTTTTCAGACATTGGCATGAAAGGAAACCTGCTGGCATGGATCACCGATTTTCTCACAGGGCGATCGCAAACGGTGTTCATCGGTGACTCAAAGTCGAACCCTATATCTGTGTTTAGTGGCGTCCCCCAAGGCTCTGTCTTAGGGCCACTGCTCTTCCTTATCTACATCAAGGACTGTGTCAATTACCTGGGTTGCAGCGCTTTCATGTTTGCCGACGACGTCAAATTCTGGAGAGCCATCAGGACGGATGCCGATAGGAAAGCGCTTCAAGAGTGCCTCAATTGACTTAGCTGCTGGTCTGCTCGTTGGCTCTTAAACTTAAACATTAGTAAGTGTGTGGTTTTAAGATTTCGTACTAGAAGGACTGATGACGATAACGATTCCTTCCAATACCACCTCGATGGGCACCAGCTTTCAAATGTGAACGAACAAAAGGATCTCGGTGTTCAGATAAATTCCTCACTTAAAGCACCTACTCAGTGTGTAAAGGCAGCTAAACGCGCGACACAGGTGCTGTTTGAGATTAGACGGGGATTCGTCAAGATTGACAAGGAGCTCTTCAGGAAAACCTACGGAGCGTTTGTTCGGTCCCACTTGGAGTATGCTGTCCAGACCTGGCGTCCGCGGTTCAAGAAGGATTACCTGCATCTGGAACGAGTGCAGGCGAGGGCTACGAAGATGGTCAAGAACCTTGGTCATCTGCCTTATGAAGACAGACTGACTGAACTTGATCTTTACCCTCTCAATTATAGGCAACTCCGCGGGATCTCATACAAACCTACCGTATTGTTAGAGGCCAAGACTGCGCCCTAGAATTTGATGATTTCTTCGAATTGGCTCGGTCTGACCATCTGCGAGGTCATCCTTTTAAACTACAGAGGAAACCGGACCGTATCAACGTTCGACGAAACGCCTAGTCTCAGAGGGTCATTGGAGCGTGGAACGGATTCCCGGAAGATGTGGCCCTCTCAGATACTGTTGAAATTTTTAAACATAAACTTGATTCTCATTTGCTAAGAAACTGTGGCATATATAATCAGTCAGTCAGTCAGTATATTTGAGGGAAAAATAGGCTTGCGCCTTTGAACTCCCTATTTGTCACATCGAAATCTCAAGAATTATAAACAATGTTAACAAGTTTTCAGTCAGGAAAATATAGACAGTCACATGGCGCAGTGGTGTCAGTAGCAGCACCCTGCAACTGGCTCACACTTATCGCTGATGGTAAGCCTACATTTGTACATTTGTATTATGTACTATTTTTACGGTGGACCTATTATGCGAATTTTGGTTATGAATAGGGAGCTCAAGGTCGAAAGCCTTCTTCCCTTAATAAAGTGACTTAAAGTGACGTCCGGAAGGAGGTCAAAAAGGTGGATACTCAGTTAATCCATTTTTGAGAGTATGCTTTGCGTGCAGGCGAGCTCCACTTATAACGTCAACGCAGTCTACACGAGTTGCTTTACATTCATTCAAACCGGCTTGATACGGAAGAGTGCATGATGTCGTTTGACGATATGCACTTCAAAAAAATTGATTTTTCCAACGTTGATTTGCTAGGTTCGCAATTCTACGACTAAATCACGGCGTTTCATCCTGTCGGCAGGAGAGTTATCAGACTGAAAACTGTTCCTTTAGGGATTGCTTCAATCGAAATTTTCTATAAAGTAGATATTTTTCTTACTCTTCGCTGCCTTATACGATTTAAGGTGGTAGCTGTCTAGTTTGTTGAGTTAAATTTAGAAGACCTCCAAGATGAAAGGCATTTGAATGGAGATTTCCTCTGGCGTTTGCCACATTTCTCTGAGGAATCCTTGGAAAAACTCTACGTCAGCAGTGATTCGTTCCTTGAGAGTGTTAGCGGAGGACTCTGAGAGTTTCTGGATTATGCTGCACTCATCCTTGTAAGGGAGGCCTTTTTTAATTGCTTAGCATCGTTAGAGAGCGCTAGTAAAATGGTGGAGTCTGCGGGGACATGTGGGATGGTTACGGTCATTGCGTAGTCTACGGTGCTTTCGTTCAGCGGATAGTGACCCAACCGCAGTTGAGGTTTCTCAACTCGGGCTTCGAGTTCGGTTTGCAGTAAAAATAATGTTGTATGCTGTGCCGTCTTTTTTCCTGGGTTCATCACTTCGTGACTGCTGGCTGCTTTTTACACGCGCCTTATTGACCATTTATCTGTTTTCTGAGAAGTTCTTATGCAAAATACTCCCCCAGCTCTACTCCTTATTAACCTTTACGTAGTAACGTCCATTGAGTTCTCTGGAGCAAAAGATCCGTGGAAAAACTGCATCCAGCTTTTGAATTCTTGCTCTTATAAACTCAAATTGAAGAATGCCGCCGGAATATGAACTGCCTAAATATGCGGGTCGCAGCATTTTTGAACGCCTCACTAATCGTGCGATGATAATATAGTAGTACGCGCGTCCATTTTCGACTCCAGCCTTACCTTGTTCGAATACGGGGTGCGCATCTTTGTCAAGTTCAGAAGTGGATGACAAAACTTCGTAAAGCCTCCCTAAGTCAACAGGCTTAACTAGTTCGATCAAGAATAATATCCTTACACAGAGCAGAAAATACTACTAAAAGTTCATACGGTGGAAAGATACGTCATAAGTTGGGCCGAATCTTCTTTTTGAGAAATATTTAAAAGTATAGATTAAGACGAAAACTTTGAGACGATGATGCAATGAATATGGTTCGTATTAAGTAGGTGTGCGAGAATCGGACTTGAAATGGATTAATTTTCTCCTTTCACATACCAAGCCAAAATATCCCACCCCACAGGAGCACGTGAATAAATAAATAGATGGATAAAAGGAATGTTGACTAAAACAGTTGGCAGCCTTAACCCAACATCCACAGGAGCGGAGAGTGTGCATAGAATGCGCGTAGGTTAGTCGCCAGGAAAGCACATGTGACGGCTGCCCTTAGAAGGTTTACTCGTTCGCTTGCTGCGTATCCTAGAAAAGACAGTCTTATAAAAAGGTATTTATTCTGTGCCGTTGAACGAAAAATGGAGGATGAATGATTTCATAGGCTCCACCGCAGCCTTGTGGCTCCTTTCCTACCTTTGAAATGGGACCAGATGCTGGCATTGAGGGCACTATCTGTTATCTACATCAGGTGATGGATTGCGAGCAAATAAACGGAAAATTGAACTTCTTACTGTTCACAAACTTGTTTACTGGACAGATTTAACCCCTCATGTTTTTAATTTATAAAAGGTTGTCGTTTTCTCGCGTCTTAGTGAGCACATGTGTTGACTGTCGCTCGTTGCCTTTCCTGAAACGATCGAACTCTCCACCCCCTTAACCTATTTAAAAGATTCTGATGAATCTCCACTATCTAGATAGGGATAACTACTCGTGCGTCTTCTTACAGGTAACCCCATATACAGAAGTATATAAAATCTAAATTAGTACGTATAATATTTGACTTTATTCTTCCCAGTGGCTTTGGCGGCAGCTACGAACAGACGTCCGGCCGATCACGTATTCAGATGGATTCTGAGGTTAAATGCCCGCCCGATGAATTGCATGATAGACTTCAGCGGTTTTACCGAATTGGTTAGTTTTACATTTTTCTTTCGTGATCCTTCAACTTCGCATATTAATAGGACATAGTTATGTCCTAGGCTTTTTGTGCTTTCTTTGGTTAACGCTGGCACACACTCGAGGACTAGTACTTGATAAAGCTAGATTTATGGCGAAATTGCCCTAATTGCTATTTATTTAAATCCTATCTTTTTTCCGAAATTTCTGCTTTCATATCTAGGGAAAATTCTATGATAAGCAGAAGTTTATATTGATCACATGCTTCTTTTGTAATAAACCCCTTAATCGCAGCATAAATGTGGTATACGTCAAGCAAGTTTGAAGCATATTTTTATTTCGAATTGCTACCCTACCTCACACCCGTTCCTCAAGAAGTAATAGCTGAGATAGTCAACACTTTTCTTGTGGTTCGTCCACGTGAACATAGATCAATTTCAATTTCAATATATTTAAGACAAGAGGCCCAAGGCCCGGAGGAGTCTCTTCAAAGATAGTTAAAGACAGAAAAATAAACTCAAACAGGACGGCGATCCTCGAAAGGGAGTGGAAACCGCTGACTGGTTGAGTAGATGTTGTCATCCATGGCCATAAGAAAAAAGGCATCAAGGCGGCTTTCAAAACTGGGAACCGACATTGCTTGGACAATATCCTCATTCAGGGAGTTCTAGTCTTTGATGACCCGACGGGAAAACCGGTAATTCTGAGGCAGATGGTCTGAACGTTGCTGGACTAGGCGAAAGGGGTGGCCTCGGGTGCGGGCGTCGTAATTTCGAATGATGATCCAATCCAACTCTGGGTAGTGTTTGAGCACAACCAAGCGGAACAGAAAAATTAGATCGCCTCGACGTCGCCGATAATCCAAGGAAAACAATTTTAAACTGCGAAAACGTGCTTCATAGGGAAGTCCACGCAGTTGTGGGACCATCCTCGAACCCAGTCGTTGCATCGATTCAAGTGCGAGCATTTCTCCTGCGTAGCAAGGAAAGTAGGCCGGGCCCGCGAACTCGATGACAGGCCGAACGTAAATGGAGAACAGCTTTTTGAATATGGCGGGAGACCACAAAGAGAAAGTCTTTCTCAACATCCATAAGCACCGAAGCTAAGCCGCATGAATTTTGGCTGTATGACAGTTTGTTTTCAGGTTGTCTTGTATCATGACTCCGAGGTCGTGGAATTTCGTGACTTGTCGGAGTGGGACACCGTTGAGCGAGTATGGTGAGACGACCTCAGTAGATCCTATTGTCATGAACGCTGATTTCGCAGCATTGACCGGCAATTGGTTACTTGAAGCCCAAGAGGCTAACTGGATAAGGTCCTGTTGCAGGGCGATTATGTCGTTGGCACCTGTGACATCATGCCATACTTTCAGGTCATCGGCATACAATACGAACGGAAAGGAAAGGCATTGTTTCAGATCCTAAACGTAGATGGAGAACAAGGTGGGGCCAAGAATGGATCCTTGAGATGGTCATGATTTAGTCAGGTGGGTTTAGTAAAAGATCACCTGAGCAAAAATATGTACCAGTTCCCTTTTTATAGTAGGGGCGTCACCTATTCCTTACAGCTTTATCTCAGTTTTGCATTGCGGAGCTCTTAGCTGCCAACTACCAGTCAGAGAAAGCCGAAAGCTGATATTTTCCTTCTTTGTCATCTCGTCTCACTGTGTTCGTTATACTTATGATGATGAGCTTTACGTGGTAACTTTCCAGGAAGTAAAAGTTCCTTCCACTAAGCCAGTTTCATGACTTCTTTTTGAAATTGCATCTTCATCAAGAACAGCCGCTGAGGTCTTACACGTGTGATGTGGCACTATTGAAACGTTACCGAAGACGTCAGTAAGCTTGCCTTTCTGCCGGTAGAATTTTTTACTTAAAACTCAGCAAGATCAAATAAAAAATGAATCGCTTTATCCCTTATCCGTTAGCTCATGCATTGAACCTATTTGTATTTCGTTTTCTTCCTGTCCAGCGCAAGTGAACTCCACAATTTTAGCCCATTTATCGAACTGGCCGAATGTACCACATGTCTGGTACTCTACCTCACCCCTTCTTTCGGTCACCCATCCTATGCGCCAGCAACTCAGGTCTTTGTATGTGATAATACAATTAGCTCGCTGGTCTCTTTCACAGTTAGCCTTTATTGCAAACCTCTTCGTTCCCCACCAGTAAGCACACTGAGTTATCAGTGGTTAGGCTAAATGGGAATGTTTATTAACGATAAAGAGTTGATGACCTCAAAGTGCCTGTTTCTTTTCGTCAAAATGTGTTACATTAAGATCCAACTCCGCACTTCTCATGTAAAACTCGGCTGTGTCCATGAAAATAGTTAATCATTTTGTACAATGCCTAAGGTGTTTGCCCGTCAAATATATTTTTAAGCTATCTTAGCTCCAATTTATTAATTTCAGCAAAATTCGCTTTGCGTATTGCCCAAATGATTCCAAACCATTCAATCGGATTTTCTTCTTTTCAGTGAAAGATCAACTCATTAACTATCAGCATCCGTTTAGCGGCTTGTTCCCCTGCAAACCAGGCCCACCTCAGGGCTGCGTATGTCATGTTCGTGACTCAGTGTACTGCGCGACAGCAGTTTGGGCACTCCATCGTTGCTTTCAGTGAGTAACTAGAGGTTTTTCGTTTTTATTTAGTGAATTTAGCAGAGGCCAATTGTCTGTAAATTGTAGTATTTTTGAGGTAGCCGTCCTACATAGGCATGCATATGTCAAATGCAACTTGACTCATACACTTAAGTAGCAGTTCCATCTCGACACATTTTGAACACTTAAGGACCGATATTGTTTTATCAAGCACATCACTTAATTTTATCCCTTCACAGGCGTTTGGGTGATGAATGTGGCCAAAGTTTCGAACTGCGTCAATCAGCTATCAAATGCATGCGGGCAATCCTCCAGGCCTGGATGCAACAGACCGTTCGTGTACGTTGCTTGCGTCTTTTTGACTTGCTGCGCTCATCAGATGTGCATATTTCATCAGCTTAGTAGTTTTCCTCTCCCAATGTCCACATAAATAACTTTCTTCTTGCAGTTAGAACAGTTCAAAACTGCGCAGACCCTGGAGACTAGCCTCTCTACTCGGCTAGACTATGCGACTGGCCAGCCCCTCGAAGGGACGGATTACAATCACCTGCAGATGGACTGTGTCGGCCTGTTTGTCCTCCAACTTGCACAGATGATTTTATCAGGCCTCCACGTAGGTTTTAGGGTTAAAGTCATCTTATTTTCACTACTTTCGTTCTCAAGGTTATTCACACAAAGACGGAAGCAGCCTTTGTTCAGAACTTGGTATTCTATTTGGAGCGGGCCTATCGTATTCCGGATTATGGAATGTGGGAGCGTGGCTCGAAACAGAACAGGAATGTCACTGAGCTGCATGCCAGGTATTTATTTGAGGTTTTACTCACACCTCTTAATGAAATGCTTTTATTAGAACTTTTTATTTGTACGTGAGAATAATATTTCCAACCGAAATAACTTCGTTTCATTCGTCTCCTTTCTTTTTTTAAGCTCGATTGGTATGGCCAAGGCCGCTATAGAGTCGCTGTCCGGTTTCAATCTTTTCGGCGTCGAAGGGGACCATTCGACTGTCATTTTTACAGATGCTGATGCCCACAGTCGAAATAGCATGATTCTCGACACTTTACTTCCCCGAGAATCAGCTTCAAAGGTTGGTCTTTTTGATTTATTTACCATCTCCCTACTTGGGTGTCTTTTCCGAACGACTTTGAGTATGCATTGTTTTCTTCTCCTGTGGATAACATAACACTGCTTTGATTTCTTCAGCATGCACTTACCACATCCATGGTAGCGAGTTTTCAACTTTTGTGAAGACACGTTTGCGTGCCTATAGGACTTGATGTAACGAGTATATATTTACTTGAATGCTGTGCAAGAGAACTCGGCCGCTGCATTTTAGTCAGCTGGACATCATTCCGTTCTTCTGAAGCACTGACCGAGTCCTGAAAGTCCAGCCGTATATCTATTCAGAAGGGAAACACAGTCACATTTCTCCATCTCTTCCAAGCATGATAGCTGGACAGTCAAGAAGAAGGAGACTGAAAGCTGTCCCAGCGGTAAAACGGTTTCCTAAGAGTAAATTGGTTCAATTAAGAGCTGACTTGCATGGTGGCTGCCCTGCCCACTATTCGACAAAACGTAAAGATGGCTGGAGATGAAATTGGGGGCAGTATACAGCAAGACCACTAGGTCTTATACACATGCCACGCGTAACACCGTCTTCAAATCCACATGTACCAGGTTTTCTTCAAATAAGTATACTTACGCGTCGCAATAGTTACCAACTTACGTAGACTTGGCGTGACTTGACGGACACAAGCCGTGGTCTGGTATGCTTCCCACCTTGACGTAAATGTTTGAAGATAAGCCTGAGCAGTTATCAACCATACGATTGAAGTCAGCAGTCAAGCGGATCATGTGCCTCCATTTCGAATTATCTACAGTATTTAACCTATGACAATATGACTAAAGAAGCCTTCAACATTCCGGCTAGGTAAAGCCAGTTTTGTAGTGATTTGCAGCAGGCGTGAACTCATTTAATTACTTGTTCTACAATTTTCCGTTTAGCGCGCTATCAATAAATAGTCTGGCTAATTTTTGTGGGAAGTTGTCATTGTAGCGGCCGTGTTGTGGTTTTGCTCTTAATACCCCTTCGCTGGGTACAATATTCCAGATTTTCGCACTGTAAACCACACAAAATAAACACATGCACTCGTTTAACCTGTTCCAATGAAAAATTAGACATTTCACCATTGATTACTCCTCGTTTTGTGATTTCATGTGATGTTAGTGACGGAAATTCGAAGAGTCAAGATCGGATTTCACCCCTGGGAATCAAGAGTGGGACGATGTCGAAGTCAGAAATACCTATTTTAATCTAAATTTTGGTGCTCTTTTCATCTCTCTCTCTCCCCCCTCTCTCTCACTTGAATGTCTAACTTTCTACACAGGGTACAGATGCAGCCCTCATTCCAACCCTCTGCTGGCCTGCATTCGCCATCCACACGCCTGAGATTCACAAAATCACAATGAAACGTATCGACGTCCTGAAAGGCAATTACGGTTATAAACGTTTTACGCGCGATGGCTACGCCACTGTCCTTGAGACCAGCAACATCTACACGCAGGGTGAACTCTCGAAGTTTCGTGGCATAGAAAATGAGTGGCCCATGTTCTTTGCCTATCAGATCATCGCCTGTCACTTTGCCAAAGACTGTGAGAAGGCGAAAATGTTTGAGGAACTGTTGGAGCCTCTCTTGGTAACCCCAGTCTCGGAGAAGTATCCTTGGTTGCCAAAGTACTACTTTGTACCGGAGGACTCTCTGGACGAGGAGCGCGAGTCGCCGGGCAAGGCAATTCGAAAAAGCAACTTCAAATTACAGGCGGAACCCCGCTTTTTATGGGGACAAGCAGTCTACATTGTCTCCCAATTAATGAGTAAGTTTATCCGAGGTTGAGTATGCATGTGATGGCTTCAGAACTGTATACCGTTGACGCAAACACTTGCTTTATCCTTTAAGACACATCTATTAGATTCAAGGTTTACGTTGAACAGTGATGCATAGTTGGATTTTGGGTCTACTGCGCTGGAACTGGAAGTTCAGACAATGATCTAGTGCACTCAGGCCAGCTCCAGTCTTGTGGCATGAGGCCTCCGATTTTCATAAAAATATATGTCAAGTATGCACTGCTTACTTATCATATGCATTTTAATGCTCCCGAACCTGGTTGTCTCATGGCGTTAGACAAAAACAACACCAAACAGACTGGCTACATACGATATATAGCGATAATATGTCCTTTTGGTCCCCGCATTAGATCTAGTTTCTTATAGATCAGAATCGGGCAGGCCACTTGTCCACGAAAACGTAATTCTTTCTTTCTTCGCTTTATGCAATCAAAAGATGCGTTAATAGTCAAGACTTCGGAGATTGCCATCTACTGAGACAACTCTTTCCTCCCTGGAAATGAAGATGTAGCCACGGTCATGGCTTCTTATTGTGCCCTTTATGGCGCTGTTGCTCAAGTGAAACCTAAAACGCCCTTACTGAGGTCTCACTACATGTGAATTTGTAGACGAAGTTATGCGGTGCGTGGATCCGAGCTGTTTGGCTGTCTCAGAAACCATGTTCATGTCCGTTTTCGGTCCTAATAGACTTGCCGTTGGAACAGGGTGATTGTAGACCGAGAGATTGGTGCTATGCAAACCTCCAGCACTATAACCAACTCCACTCTCACGTCACATCTGCTCCCTTCTCGAGACACTGATCGTCATCTGTGCCGACGACGGACAAATTATCGTACTCGATTGTCTTATAAGGAAATCCGTTAACTGTTTCGTTACACACATTTCACATTGCCTCTTTTTTCGTTAAAAGAGCAGTTCTCCTATCTAGACTTAGCGTGTTGCACCTGCGTTAGAGCTCTACGACAGTGAAAATGTTCATTATCGTCCTGCTACCAGGATAACTCGGCGTACCCTCGATCTCAGCCGACAGGATTCGAGCCCATAAGTGCAGTACTCAAAGCCTTGCTCAGTGATCGAATTACACGAGGTCCGATTCTCGGGTGTGTTGTTCGGTTTGTGGTAAACCGAACTGCATATGCGGTCCTTGTTTTTGTCTGCAAAAGTTTCTCAGTGTATCTTACGCCTACTGATTAATTTATGCGCCTTACGGTTGATCTATATTTTTAAAAGGAGCTTCTGCGCTTATTTTGACGAAGAATGTACCCACCTTTTCAGGTAATGGACTACTTCAAATTCATGACCTTGATCCACTGGGTCGTCATTGTCCTGCAAATTCGCGCCCACTGTCTCTGGTTTCACGATACTCAACTATATCGGTAAGTTTTGCCTTAATTTCCGATATATTGATAGTTAAAGATGAGTAGGCCGGCTTTGTCAAAATGCCTGCGCTTTGTTATGTTTACCTACCTACTGCCTGCTGTTACTAACTATCTGTCGATTCAAGTTACTTGAGACCCTGTTTAAACCGTCGTAATCGGAGACTGAAATCATAAAAATGCAGGTGTATAGCAAAGCGCTTTTTCCTGTTCTATCTCCAGTCTCTCGGCTTGAATTTTAATCTCAGGTCTTGCCTATCCGGAATGTGAATATAAGTAAATGAGATCAAGAAGGAAGGCACGACTTAACTTTAAATCTCTTGCCCCTGGCGACTTGTCCGTTAGTTTTTTCCATTCGTTGGACATAACTTCCTACCATCTCGGTCACCAGCCATTTTATACTCCTGTTTTAGAGCCGACCAGCAACAATGCTTGTCCAGATTGTCCTTATTGCCGAGTCGACTCGCCTTCAACAGATTTTGGCAACGTATGGCATCAGGACACAGACTCCGGTAGAAATGGAGCCTCTCAAGGTCAGTTATCAAAGGCTCCATACTCGATAGTGTGTTTGCTTTTATTCAAGTTGGTTAGGCTCATCTACTCATGCCTGTACCTTAATCTGCCGTGGTGTCCTTTTAGCGAATCCTTTCTACGGCAGATTAAGAGATGTCTAGGAAATTCAACCGCTGTCCGTAATGTATTTTAACCGTAAAACAAGCCCAAATGCTCTCAGCGTTGGCAACGATTTTTTTCGGTGATTTTTCTCTGGTTGTTAACGTACGAATTTTTACAGAGACGTCTGACCGGAACGATCATGACCATGACCGGCGGTCATATGAAAAGTCACAAAGACAGGCCTGACCGACTTTTGTAGTCTTCCTCGACGTACAGTCACGTTGTTTCTCTAAACAGGACCAGATAAAGCTCCGCAAAAATGGTTTGTTGATTTGCAACTGTCAACTGCATGCCTGTGCGAAGATACATAACCCGTCGACATCGAACTCCTTAGCACTTGTTGATGTTAGCGAGTGGTTGAGATTGGCTCCTTCATGATTTGGATTATTGCGAGGCAGACTGTCGCCTCATCGCTCAGGCACTGTTTTCCTAATCTCATCGTACTGCAGTTACAGAACTTGGGCTAAACTACTTCAGATGCGTTTGTGACCACATCCACGTCTGACGACTAGTTTATAGCTGAAGCAAACCCTGGTGGGGCGCCGCCGCTCTCATTTTATTTCGATCACCCATTGAAGCACTTACCAGAATATAGCCGTTGCGACGTGTGTACGACCTTGTGGAGCCACACACGAGGTCAGAGTGTAATAACCAACTCATACAACGGTATATTTGGTTAACAGTTCACTCATGTCATTTTATCATCCCATGTACCTGATACGCACTACAACACAATTGTCACTTTGCTATAATTTTTATAGCTGTGGCCGCCACATCTCATTGTCAGAGCCTGTTCGTTTATGGGTCTGAGCAATCGTCTACATCTGACTGGTCGACCACCGAGGCCGCTGGGAGCCATTGGAAGTAGCAAGTTCTATCGGTACGTCAATTCAACGACATTCAATCACGTGTACCAAGTATTAACATTTTTATGAGTTTTCGCGGAACCAGCTGCTTGCTTCCTCTGTGGTATCCCACAGTTTGCCGTGAAAAGACTTTGCTTACAAGAGACCCCTCTTCTTCTGACTACCCTGCTGATCTTTCGATTCTTATTGATCTGTCATACCAGGTGTAGTGGAGAATGGCTTCGTGCTCCTCTGTGTGCTGTTATTGTCATGTTTATATTTACTGTAGAATTTGTGTATTCTATCATTAACCAGATGCCGGTCTGGTTCTTGCTTTTTAACCTGCGATGACTCTTTGTCCTTTAGATTAAATCAATAACTCTATTGAAAGGATAAGAACGGTTCTATAATTGGAGGAGATTAGGAAAAACATAAGTAGTACCCTTACACACAAAATTTCCAAGCTTAGGAGCAGCGAGGTAATGTCAGTTTGCCTGGGACCAATGTGAGAAATTCGAACAAATAAGGGGTTTAGGGGAAAAAAGGGCGTAATTACCCAAAAAGGGGCCAATCATGTGTAGGATGAATAGTATGGCGTTGATTATTATAAAATGTTAAGTAATTGGCATTAACGATAATGCCAAAGGTATAAGCAGCAAGATAATGCGGGTAGTGTTAAAAAGGGGGCAGATAGTTATGTTACTGTTTAATTGGGGGGGGGGTGGGGGGAACCCTAATACCTGCGCGTGAGGGTTCATTTGCTGTTGTCTTTTTTCTGAAGAACGACCATAATTCATTCTCGCATCTCGTAAAAAACTTTGCAAACTTAATCTTTTCGCATTTATCTCGCTGTAGAAGCGTAATTAGAATTCGTTGATGAACGCTCACCGATCCCTAACAGAACTCAATCGTCCCGTTCTGCCTTAGGGGCCCTCGTTCGAACCCTGCCGGCAAGGAAAACAGAGCCTGGAACGGCCATTTCTGGCTCGTCAGCCAGTCATACCAACCCCAGCGAGTGTGTGATTTTTCATTTGAGATGGATGCGTGCTCATCAAGGCATGTAAATATTCCCGAGCTAAACCGGCAAGATAGCGAACATTGTTGTTAGAGCGTTCGACTTATGATCAATAAGTGTCGGCTTCGAACCCTCGAGTATTGCACCATCACGTGGGATTGGTTATGGATGGTTGATACCGGCTTATAAGACGGAAGTGATCATTCCAGTCTCCCTTGTCTCTGCAGGCAACGTTAATCTAATCACTAGATTCCTTTGCATCTCCTTTCGCCCCAATTTTATTCTTAATAAAATCCATAAATAACCTGCGTTCCATCGTCCGGTGTGCATTTGAATTGGATGAGTATTCTGTCGCTGGACTTTCCATTGTTTTCAAGTAGACATAACCCTTACTGCAGTGGGTAATTGGAGACTAACTTGATTCAACAGAGTTTTTCAGTATTAGCCTTGCTAATCCAGTGTTGGCGTTTTCCTTTCAGCATTTGTGGTTCAACTGTGCTCGTGTTTCCCCACCTCTTTGAGAACCAAAGTTTCTACTTCAGTTACGACATGCGTGCTGTCATCGAGGAGGTCAAGGTATGTCGTCTTTGTCTTCTATCCCTCTTCATACTCTGGTTTTCCTAATTTCTATCCTACCCACATTTTTATTTTTCGAACACGCAAAAAACTGAGAGGAAGCCATCATGATGAACTCACCAATATGGCAGTGACGGATTTCTGGCGTATTTGCTGGCACCCTTTGATGTGGAGTATACTTTTATAATTCCGTCTTTCGTACAGTTTTTCTTCTCGAAAATAATTGCTTTGAATCTTTTGGGTGTCACAGTATTGCAAACTGGATGCTTTTATTTTGTCCAACTTTGCTGTTTGTCCCTCGTAGATAAGTAGAAGACTAGAGAAGTTACATTTAGCTTCAGTGTCCTGCCACACTGCACTAATAAAGCTTAATTAAATCTTGAAGGTTAGTTTTCCATGTGGCGTAATGACCCGAATCTTAGTTTTTTTTACATTGCGTCTTCATGTTCTATTCGCAAATATATTTCAAAAGATTATCAAAAAACAGAATTTTACCTGATTATTCACTTATCTGTTCTTTTAATCTTTGGCCCTTCTTTTCTGCTCTCCTTAGAATGATCTGGTCTTCTTGTCAAAATGCTGGAGAATGAAGGGCCGACCGACGTACTGTTTCCTAGTTAAGGAAGACATGATACTGTGAGTTGCCCTTGCAAGTTTTGTCCATCGAGATGCTCCGAGCAGTTTCTATTTCGCCGTTTTTATGTGGCTTCTTAAACTCTTATTTTACGGTGCGTCGCTATTTTGATGCACGCATATCAGCTGACGAACCAGGCAACCTCGCTGCCAAACGGCACATTGGATTGTCAGCACTATTGTGTGTAGAAGCGCTAAGATGCGAACTTTTCCTAGACTCTTTATGCTAATTCGATGGCAGACAGTTCTGATAGACTAATTTCTTCCTTTGGCGTCCTTCATTTCTCTAGTGAGAAGGGCGGCCATTGGATTTCCCTAGTTTACGGAGCGCTCATTACACATGGTTAGCCCGTGTTCGAGTAGCCAGTTAAATGAATTAAATAATCAGCTATTGAATTTATGTGAGTAGGCTGTTTTGCTTAATAAATGTCTCCAGTGCACTTGCACAATCCAGTCACTTTCTGGTTCCTGATTTTCGTTAGTCGTGAACGTGTAGCTTTCCTAAGTGGCAGGGAGATTGTACTACGTAATCAGTCGATGTTGATTAATTCGTTCAACAGGTAACACAGCCTTCACAACCGTGGTTCAGTTCAATGTATTCATTGGCAATATGCACTACCTTTGTAATACCCGACTACGGTTGTGGTTCTCCGGAAAGCTGGTGCCTTTGTACCGTCTACTGATACTGAGGTCTTAGACTCCTTATGGAGTTTGCATTCTGTTTATCTGCTCAATAATGATTTGTGGTCACTCTGTATAATGAAAGTTAGCGCTGCGACAAGGAATGCGGGTTTTCTCTACTTTTCTCACAGTTTAGTTGTCCTTTTCTACAATAAACTCGCCTGCGGCTCGTCATGGTTGGTGATTACTTAGAAAAGAAATCACGTTAATTTTGAAGTATGTTTTTTCTTGGAGCTCTGTGGCTATACCGTGTTATTTGCCTCTAAACTTACTCTCACATGAGGGTCTGCATTTTTATTGCGTCGTTTTGATGTGATTCCCCAAGGTTTGTGAGCCTTTGAGTTCATATTCAAAGAGATATTGAGCTTGTTAGCAGTCACTCAATGTGCTTAGTTTAATAATGTCCTACTACGCACGGCCGAAGAACGTATCATCCTTCTGTGGTGCCGAGAATGGAAACCTGTACACGTAGCCTTGCGCTGAGTTTCAGGAAAGGTACCTGTTACCGTGCTTTAAACCTTAACCCCAGTGCTAACCTTTGCCTCAATCTAGATTTTTACCCTAACTCTCATCGTAATGGAATTTAACGCTAGGTCACTTGTATTACGGAGGATCTCTTATGCTCGTGTCTTCACATTCTGCGGGAATGTATTTTTCGGCCGACGACCTTCCCGTTTTAGCTCATATCATTATTTACTTATTTGACTTAGCTCATTTTAAAGTGCTGTGATTTTGGTCAACTATAAAGTTCTCGCCCTACAAAGTCACTTGCGACCTTCTTCGATAAACATGTACTGTTGTCCTTTTTTTCAGCGGTCCCGGGCGTGACCAATTAATCCACTTTTTGGTTAGCCTTCAAAATACTTCCGTGGACGGTGTACGTATTGTTCTCGGCCGAGCGCAGGTCAGTAATTCCAGACTGTGGTACTTTTTCTCCTCGATGACAATATTGATTTATTTTTGCCATCATCATCCTTTACCCTCCGCAGTTATGCTTCCGTTACAAAGCTGTTAGTGGCACATATGCAGACTGCAGTGTGTGGTTCTGAAGTGGACCGCTGTTGAGGCTGTAAATCTCAGCTAATTTTCTTTCGCGCAATTTATGTTCCTGTTCTGTAGTCAGTCGACTATGCCGATGATATCGATTTACTAGCATCAAGCTTTGGTGATCGCCAGTCTTTGGTGTCACGGGTGAACGAGGTTGCGAAATCGGTTGGTTTGTCCATAAACGCTGGGAAGACCAGAGTGTTTTCATGTTGCATCCCTGCCCAAGAGAAGGCACCTCTCGAGGTTAGTGGCTGTCAAATTGAAGAAGTCGACAGTTTCAAATACTTAAGAGCGAGGTTGCTGCCTAATGGCAAAGTAAGGGTGACATTGTCGACGCAGCACGCCAAGTGTTCTCCAGCCTTGGGAAGTGCTTTTAGACCCGACGCGATATTTCTATCTCAACAAAGACCCGCATGTACCGTGCATATGTGCGGTCCGTTCTCCTATACGGATGCGAATGTTGGGCTAAGCGCGTGGAGGATGAAGAAAAACTGGAAGTGTTTGACCACTTCTGTCTGAGGAGCATCTTTCCAGTGCAGTACACCGACTTCGTCTCAAACGAGACAGTCCTCACTCGCTGCGACAAAATCACAAGGATATTCCAGGCCATTCAGGAAGGACGACTGGAGTGATTTGGACACGTTCTTCATCGCCAACCTCAAAAGCTCAGTGCTACTGCCCTCGACTTGAAACCTTTGCCTTACTGGAAACGTCGAAGAGGGGGTCAAGTCAAAACCTGGCTCGACTCAATCCGTCAGGGCATGGAAGTGGTTCTCGGATCTTCGGTCTCCGGCGCTGGCTAAGAGAATGGGTTGAACTATCCAGGTCTGCGGCCACGGATAGTCGCACGTGGAGAAGCACCATACGGGATATAATTGAGGCCGGCTAGATCAGTCATGATCGCAGCCGTAACAAGTACAAGTCGGAAAGGCAAAACCTTTGTCCAAAATACTCATTGTCTCCTAGCGTTGTTGTAAGTGGTTTTTATATAGGGTCATCTCTTTCCGATGAACTAACCTCAGTCGGTGTTCCTATTTTGCTCTTTTTGTGTCCTCCTCCATACGAGCATATTTCATAATTCTCTCTCTCTCACTGTCCTTTTGTAGAATTTAGTTGCCACCGGATGCACCGACTACCTCGACTTCTTTCCCGACTGGGCGTCCCACCTGGATGAATTCAATGGCCTTCAACAACTGCAGGCAGGACGCTCCTATCGCAGCCTCACCGATCTGCCTAAGGCCTTGCAGTGGGAGGAGACAGGCGACGGCGAACATGACAATATTTTGCCGGCCACTTTGGCCATAGCCATCACTGACGCGATGGACAAAAAGGTGATACCGTCCATCCCTCTCTCTACTTTACTTTTCCTTTGGTTACTTCAAATGGAGTGGTTTTGTGATTAATTATTAGAGCATGTACATGCATTTTGGCATGTCTGAAGATTCTGTTGCAGGTTTTTATTGTGCGCTTTCATTTGTACAGTTTTATAAGGCAGTTTTTCGGACATCCGAAGAATACAGATTTGTAGACTAGTGTGTGTGTCTGTGCCATTATTAACCAGTTACCGTATGGTACGGTTCAAAATTCGGACAACATGCCGACCTTTGCGAAAGGTTGATACTCTCTAGCTAATCGGCATTGAGTGAGGTTAGAATACTGATTATCCTGTAGCCTATTCTTAAGTCATTTCGGTCACGATATGACGTCGGCTTTTCAACGAGCTTTCTTCTGACAAGTAACAAAAAGTATGTACTGTGCAAAATGCCTACTTAAGTAGTATGCGTTTTAAGCACTGATTTTAAGTGTCTTTATAAATGTTAATATGTTTTCTAGCAAACATAAGCGAAAAATTATTTATATTCTTTTGGTAGCAAATCACGCCTTCTTTAAATTTAATAATAAAGGGAAGTGTACCTTTCGTTTTTAAAATTTTTCTAATTATGAGCTTTGTTACGATTGTGAGATTTTCACTCATGATTTATCATATCCCTAAATTTATTAATGCTGCCTATAATTTATGCAGGATGACCGACATCTTTTGCAAAATTTTATAAGAGCTTTGTGACAACTTCGTCAAACCGTAGGCAAAAGCGTATTTTTCCTTAAACGGGTTGTACACAGCGCGCAGTTTGTGAATCTTGAATTCAGGTATATTAGTCATTATATTTCAAAGTTGTTCGGCAATTTTGAAAAATTTTCAATCCAAAGGACACTCTTTGTTTCAGTATTAAATTTAAAGAAGGCGTAGTTTGCTACCAAACGAGTAGAAGAAGGATTTTTTCGTGTATTTTTTCCATAAAGTATATTCTAATTTATAAAGGTAGTTAAAATCAATGAGGAAAACGCATGCTACTTAAGCAGCCTTTTTTTACAGTACATACTTTTTGTTAGTTGCCAGAAAGAAGCTAGTTAAGAAGCTGGACTCCTATGGCGCCTGAAATGACTTTAAAATAGACTACATGATAATCAATATTACAACCTTACCCAATGCCGATTAGCGAAAGAGTATCAATCGTTCGTAAATGTCGGCATATTGCATGAATTCTTGGCCGTACTGTAGTCATATTACTTTCAGAAAGCGGCTGTACCTATGCTATCATACTAATTTCGTGCAAAATGTCCGGTTAGAAATTCAAAGAGATGGCATCTTAACCTCAGATGACCTTCTGATCATAATTATATATCCATGTGCAAAGCCCTTTCACGTTCTTTTTCCACCTCGCAGTGCTTTGCCGAAACGCCTGATGCAGATCTAACCAGTTTTATTCTTGAACCGGAGAACCGGGAGAAGATTGCCCCGCCCGTTTTGTCCAAGGGTGATCCTGTGTTGGAGACGGTGTTTGCGAAAACGGCCATTGATATGGCGCACGAGGTAGCTGCTCTTCACGAACTCATGACGCGATACAGCTTGGATTACGTTATCAAGCAGACTGAACCCCGGTACACAGTAAGGGATTACCTAACCAACCTACTGCGAAGGTCTGGTCTTCATCAGGTCTGGTGAGTTGACAAAGACTGTTTTAACTCAGTGCCTAGATATTCGTTCAGGTTTTTAGAATGTAGAGCCCTTCGCAGTTCCACGGAGGGTACCAAACGATTTGAAACTGTAATTCGCCTTAGAATTATTTAATTTCTGACCTATCGGCACTAAACGTAGACAGAAAGCACTGCACTTAAACACAAGGCGGGTAGTCTGATGTGGAACTTAATTCAGTTAGCATCCACACTTAATGCAGTAATTCACAAATTATTCTGAAGGTGCAGTATGCAATCAGTGTGACGCAATTTTTCGCAAGGTTACTAATTTCTCGCCAACCTGTGCTAGCAAATGTTCTACAGCTTTAAAGTACTGATGAATAACCCTAAGCGACTTTTCGATGTAAAGGGAATATAACAGTTATAGTTCGTAGTTTAGAACTACGAACATTTTACAAAAATGGAGAATTAGAAAAAAGTTTAAAATTGCTGTCACTGAGTCCATTTAAAGGGTTAATGTACAGAAAGCCTGTCTGCGCAAATAGAACAAGTAAAAAAATCAGCACAAGTAGAACTACTTTTGTCTGCACTTGAATATTCTTGAAAAATATGTGTGGTTTATGGGTTGACCATTAACAAAGCGCCTATATTTTGAGTATACATTCCAACATGGTTTCACGAGGTTTGACTGCTTTTCTTTCTGTCTCTACATCTCTTGAGATGCACCTGACTAAAGCAAACATAATTTTACTTGAATTCGCCATGAAGACGTCACAGAATTAACATTTTTCATAAAGTCCCATGTTGGCACGCCCGTCAGTAAATAATAAATGTCAATAGAATTGTCGGGCGTAATTGAACACGTACACTTTTATGTATATTAAGAGGATTAGCTTTCTATCAAACTCTTTCAGAGGTATTTCTGATGTTCGCTTATCATGAGTTTCAGTTTGTTCTTCAAATAGTGCTGAATACTTCATGATTTTTAGTCTTTTCAATCAATTGCCCACAAATATAGGTTGTGTTTTATGTGTCCATTGAAACCTTTAAAGACAGAATATTTCTTAAAAACATTTACCGTAGTCGTAAGTTCCCAAATACGATTTCGCATGCAGATGGATGATTGGGTCATTTTCATGGCCTCACATAGACATGATACCTCTAAAAATTGGTTTATTGTGGTATTTCGCTGACAGATGTCTGCGTGCTTTACCTTTTTCCACGATGAAATCAAGGTAAAAAGATTAGTGATAATGTTTCTGGTGCATATGAAAGAACCGAATTTTCTTCCCTTTCTATAGAAACCTTTTGTGCTATCTTTGTTTACCTATAAGTACTGGAATGCTGTTAAAGCTTTGCATCTTGTACTCTTTCCTGTTTTGCATTTGCGGAATTATAATAATGCAGAAAGTGTTTCAAATTTAATATATCCGTAATAACATATCAGAATAACTCGAAGAAGCAGAAAAAATGCTGGCATATTTAAACAAGGGATCGTCTTTTTGCGTCATTACGGTGATTATGGGGTACCAATGCACACAGATGTGCAAATCTGCATTTTTTTAATCGCCAAGGCTTCTATTTTTCTAAATAGATTTTCTTTTTCTTCACCCTAATTGATACTTACTCCGTTTTTAAAAAAAGCGTAGACTTAGCATTGAAAACTGCCGTAGTACTACATGATAACAGGTTCCCGCTCAACCCTGTAAGCATCTTGATTGATGAAATTATTTGTTGGCATATTCTGCGTGCAAAAAGAATATTTCTGAAATAGGCTAGACGCGTAAATAGAATGCGCAGCATTTTAATTGTCGATAAATGCTCTCCTCAGTCTCTTTCGTCATGCTTCATCAGTTAGATCACATAGTCCTGAGAGAATCCAAAGGGTCTCTGCATAACTATTATTATGCATAAAATCTTGACGGTGAGTCCGTGGTAGCACCTTTAACTTCAAAATTTTATTCGGATTTAAAGTCTTCCTGGCCGTAAGCTTGCTCTGGTTGACTGTTGCAGAAAAATAACCCGCCACTGACCGTCCGAGTCTACCTCGTCTTTTCCTTTCCCCATATCAACCCCTAGACACCTGAACGTTCGAGCAAACTATAGGTTTGAACCAATAAGCGTCTTCTATGTTGCCCTAGAGTGATAGTGGCTTACCTCTACATCGCTTCTTAACCTCCATGCGGGATAGTTTTTTGCCCATCTGCTGTTGCATGACGCAACTGCAAGGTGTTCGGTCCCCTAGCGAGTCTTTCTGCGTTAGTTTGTCACCATATTGCATATCCTTCTTTGCTAAAACGACTACTTTCAAAGTCTTCTTTATCTCCTTATCATAGTATCCATTTTTTCTGGTCCTTTTCCTTCTATCGCAGATTCTGGAATTATATTTTGTGTCTTGCCTTTATTAGGACTGTCGTGCGGTTGTGTGCGGCCCTTCTAGGACGATATGTTAATAGTCTGGCACCCAGCACTTCGTCCATTTTGGTCTGTGGCAAACAGCTCACAATGGGTACCGTACAGGGCCCGGAAGTGGGCGTTAACAAACCGATGAGTCCGAACCAGCTGTACGCCCTGTTGCGGGAAGCTGTGTTTTCAGCAGATCCCATCCAAGTTTCCCTTCAACAAGAATTAATCCTCGTGATTTCCGCACTACTCAACAAGGATAAGTCCCTATTCAAAGGTATCGCTGTTATCCGCCTAGGGTAAGCTGTCATTTCCGTCCCCTGCTGTCTCCGCATAGTTCTACTGCTCTACCACCTTACTGTCCTCCTCATCCCTCCTTTTCCGGTGTATTTATGAATTTTCCTAGTATAATTTTCATCACCCCGCCTCCGCTACCGGAACATTAGCGGATTGCACAAATTTCCCTGAAAAGAGATACTTTTTTGCGCGTGGGCTTCGGGTGTAATGTCAACCTGGCCATTAACGTTAATACTGCCTGGTCGCCGTAGTACATTAGCATCAGTTAAATAATTTCTCTTCTCCGGTTGAATTAATTAAAGGCGGAAAGTTTGTGAAATCATGCAGTGCGCCTAATCTGTTCTTGTCACCCATCATGTCAGTACAACGCCAATAACTCCCCTGGCTTTCTTTATAGCCATCCGCTTCAACAAACTTGAAGCTTTCTACCTAACCACTGAAATCCACACTTAAGAAGGGTTTGGAGCCCGTAAATTGAATACGCGCCATGCATGAAAAACTCTGTTGACAACGTCTGCTCCTCGCTTACTCTGCTTGTTTCGTACTTTGCGTTGTCTGATACGCCGATGACACACATCTAGTCAGATCTGTTCCCTCGTCAAGTCCAGACAGTGGAACATTTTCACCTTAGAGACTGGGTGACATTTTGCCTTGATGCTGAACAAGTCCTTTCGCTAGATAGTGTTACCACCCTCCCTAGCATTGAGGAATATTAGTCAACCTCGTCGATAATTATTGGTTGTTTCGATCTTATCTGATTTGGAAAAGTAGCGGTTGCTAACAAACGTATGCACTGTAAAAACTGGCTTCTTGAGTAGTATGTACTTTTATTATTGACTTTAACCGCCTTTATAAATTCAAATATGTTTTATGTACATCCTATTTAAGGCAAAGTACGTTTTCGCCTACGATTTGAGTAAGAAGTGACATAGTTCTCACAAAATATTGCAACAGATGTAGAACATGCCTTACACATTATAGGCAGCATTAATAAATTGTAGGATACGATGCATAATGAATGAACACCTCACAATCTTACAAAAAAAACTTTTTTTAAATCCGGAGGCTATAACTTTTAAAGAAGGCCTAATTTCCTACCAAACGAGTACAAGCAATATTTTTTCGTGCATCTTTTCTATAAAATATATTTGAATTTATATAGGCAGTCAAAATTAATGATAAAAAAATACTACTTAAGTAGCCACTTTTTAAGTTGTATATGTTTTGTTCGTGGTCATTATGACGTTCGTTAAAAAGCTGACATCCTGTTGTGACTAAAATGAACTCAGAATGGTCTACATGCTAGTCAGTATTTAAGCCTTAATGCCGATTAGCTAAAGTATAAATCTATCGGCTTGTTACACGAATTTTATGCCGTACTCTTTATGACCTGAACTATCGCGGTTTTTCCGCAATGCCGACAAACTGCGTAATTCCGGACCAAATTGGTTTACATCAGTTGAAGAATGGTTCTCAGAAAGCAATGATCAAACACCTTCAATTTTTCCCATTTTCCAAGTAAACTAATTCTGGTATTCGCTGATAAATCGCAGGACTCTCAGTCACCAGTGGACGTTTACAGCAGTCAGGTCTATAGGCAATTTCGAAGGCTTGTGAAAACCCTGCGAACGTCCTTCCTTTGATAGACGATTGCGTCTTTACCTTGTCCATCTGGTGGTGGCCTAACACCGGGACATTTTGAAGCGTCCATTTTTTCAAGTTGACAGCTGTCAATCTCAATGAATACCTTTTTCGGACTTAAATCACCGGTCTTTTCAGCTTTTGCGTATAAGTCGACGAATTTCGTAGTCTCATTCACCCACAGGGGTGCCTCCCGTAGGTTCTCAAATCCTACCACTTACAGGCCGGTATTTTCGGAGCAGTTGAGGTCAGTTGGAGCGTAGATGCAAATGCGACACTGCAAAAATGTCGTGGTCCACTTCCATGAAGTCAATTGCATAATTAAGTTCAGTAGGTGATCAGCTACATCCTTTTCGAACAGTAGACCGAAGATCAAATTCGTATATCCCTGGCGTGATAGCCGGATTTGACTATGTGAACTTTTTTACATTTTGCTCTTCACTTTATTCTCGGTCGTGGGGACTCTTAAGGAAAGAGATCGCATGCTTTTGCAAAATAGACAGTGTTTGCTATTAGCTATGGCCCACTGCAAGAATATTTTGCATTTTGTGCATAGTTGGCTGCCACATGCCCCCATCAACTTCAGAGCTCGGCGTGGTTATGTTTCATCCAAAATTCACGCACACCGAAACTGCACGAGAAGGGCAATTACCCTTCTAACAATGCCGATGAGAAATATAGGTCGCGTTCCGTCGACCCACTTCGCTCCTTGGGGAGGTTGCATCAGCCTGAGTCACTAGGAACGAGCTAATCTTCTAAGCTTGGCTAGTCAGTTCATACCTCAGTTTTTCCTATGTTTGCATCGTTAATGCTTCAACACCAATCGACAGCGCTGAAAGAAGTCTGAACTGCGAGTGAATTTCTATCTTGTTAGGCCTGTCTCAGCCCACTTATTTGTCTTACTTCCTATTTTGCCCATTGACTTGACATTCTCAGCCCCCCCCCCCCCCCCCCCCGCCTTAATTTAGTTGGTTCTTGGAGGCAATGAAGTTGCAACTGGAGGCTGAAGAAGCGCTTCGAGGTCAGAAGGGCGTTCCACCGCCGGATGGAGATAGTCCAGAGCAGACTCCGACTTTCTGCCGCAGCCTTGGCGCCTGTCGACTCCACTCTCTGGCGCCCTCCTACCTAATGGGCCTCCTCCACCGCACCCTTCGTGTTAGTCTTTGCGAAACTGAGGGCTCGCCAGTTAGACGTCGTCGCTCCAGCAGGCTCTCTGATGGTGCGTCGCCCGTCATTCTTTCCTAAATTGCCCTCTCCCTCTCCTAGATGTAACCTGATCTGTGTGCACGTAATTGCCCCCAGCCCTGATCGTGAGTCTTTTTTCTCAAAATACGGCACAGAACATTCGTACTGTATTCCCTTATCCCGAAATTAGTCAACGTTTCCCCCCCCCCGCGGTCGTTCACCCGCCCTGCTCAAATGAAGTGTAAACTGTATTGTTGTGAAGCACATTTGCTCCACAACAGTCCCGACGCCGCTCGCCAGCTGTATCATCTCGTAATATTCTGTGATTTCTTCTGTCAGCTGTTGCCTAGGCACGGGTGTTGCGTCCAACAAAAGATCGTGGAAAAAAGCGATTTGGGGGTTTGGTTCAATAATCACCGCCCGATTGTCAATCCTTCCTGGTGACTACTCCTCTCCGGACAAACAACAGCTCGAGCGAGGAGATCCAGAACGATCACGCTAGGGTTGGCTAACACTGCGCTCAACTCACTACCTTGCCATAATACCGCTGCCTGAAGAGAGACCGCTCAGCACAGCGACTGGAAAATTGAACAACTGCACATGGTCTCATCCATACCTCCATTCGTGTCAGGCCTTGCTTAGGCCGATGTCTTAGGCCTCACAGAAAAGAGGGCGTCACAGTGACCAGCTTAAGAGTACATGCAAGCCCTGCGCAACTGTGCAGTATGGGTCTCGTGCTGTTATATTAGTGAACTTAAGGACCAGGTTGTAAAATAATGCGTTCTAGCTACAGGATGTCTTGTCCTTTTGTCCACTTACCCCCTCAAGCTTATGCATATTTAACAAGTACTCAACCAATAAGCTCCCTTATAGTTATTCTTAACCTTTTCATCCTCAATTTTGTCCCAAGCTGCAGGATATAAAACCGAGTTGGTAGCCTCGTTACAGGCCTACTTTTAATTAAATTGTGGTTGCATGCTCTTCTCTTGTTGGGCCGTTGTTTGCGCCACCAACCAAAGAAGTTCTTATTGCCCGTAACATCTACTAGAGCCAAAGAAGGTGGTTACGTACATTGCTTCTTCTGAAACCGTGTAATTGGAGAATCTTTACTCATTAACAACGGCGAGCTGGGTTGATTACAATATCGTATGCGTACGACAAGTTTCCCGAGCTTGAGCGTTGCTGCCGCTCCTGCCGATGTTGTCATTTCCGAATCTCCTATATGCTCTTCAGTAAATCGCATTGTCACTACCGTTATAGTTGATTATTTCGTGAAAGTAGGTCAAATTTTGAGGGTATCTTCTTCTGCATTTCCACCGTAACTAGGAGATCGTGATACACCTGTCAGGACGAATGCACTATTCCAGCGTCAACTGGATGGTTGTCTCGGTCGCGTTCCTGCTGGTTTTTACGAGTCTGTCTACCACGTGCTGGAGAAGGCGCCTCGTGGAATTCTAATTATGTCGAACATGTTACCCCAGGTACGTACGTGTGTTTTCTGATTTTTGCCTGTATGCATAATGCAGTTCCTCTCTTTCCTCGTCCCTGTAGCGTAAAACGTAAGCAGCAGATATCAGGCAGTACCGCAGTTTAGTGACTTAAAGTAATAACGCAAAGTGCTTTGCCAGCCTGCGCGACAACAGTAGTTTGAGTTCCAGCATTTTGTCCTACGGAAACTGTGGTTATAGGAGTTTCATGAACGGGGACTTAGGATAGGCAATATGCTATATGTATTTTTATTTTATTGTACTTAGAAGTGTTTTTGATTTATATCCGTAGATTTTTCTAATCAGTATTATCTTTTGACATGTTGCGATGATATCTGATATTCAAAATGCTGGTATTTTTGAAATTCTTTAAAAAATAGAAATGGTGGTTAGGTGGTCGTCTATTTCAACTTACCTGAGTTCAAACATACTGTCCTGGAGTTGGATAAGTATAGTCCACGGCGCAAAGTTCCACGCACATCTCCAATTTACATGCAGAACAACTTTCCACCGGCAGCCGCGGGAAACAAATTCGGCTATATTTTTCCACTTTCTACTTTTTCTACAAATTTCCTTCACTGCATATCCTATTTACCCACCCCCAACACTCCTGCAACCACCGTTTCCGTAGGTTAAAATTCTGGGACTAGGGGTTAAAAAGCTGCACTGCTTTAACTACCTTTTCCGCTTGTGCCACTCTGTTTTATCCTAGATCCCTTCCCGTGGTTATCCTTCGACGTTTTTGTTATGACCTGCCTTGGTACTTCTAATCAGCACGAATCGGTACCCCAAAGAGCCCGTAAGATAGACAGTGAGAAGACCAGTCGGCCAGACAAAGAGTCTACTCAGACAAGACCACGGTACAGTGCGTTAATGCAAGCAAGCGCAAGTCAGTCAGACACAGGGTGTATGTACCTTTAAGGGAACGCGCGAGACAGTTGTCCGACAGTGGCCAATCAGGATAGAGCAGGCAAGACTGGCTCATGGCAGGCGGCCCTCGCGAAGCCGTGAACTGTGTTGACTGATCATTGGACGTGCGGCGTCCCATCAGTTTTAACTCAATCGTTTCCGGCGCTGATAGCGCAATCAGTAGCTGTTTTGGCTCCGTTAAAATGTTCCGTCATATATTGCCGAACTGGATGTGATAGTTGCAGCTGCAGCCTCCTCACATTATGTATACCAAAGTGTTTCACATACACCGCTGTATCAGCTAAATGTATCTTGAATTATTCGAACGCTTCTTTTAATCAGTGCCTCTGTGTCATAAGGTCGCATGTTGACAGGCTGGTCAGTGGTTCGTCAAAGTTAGAATTATTAGGTGCAATGGTAAACATACCATTCAGTGCGTATATTAGGAGAAAATTATTTATCAATATTTGTGGTATAGGATTACCACGAGTTTTCGATCGTCTTTCAAATAATGGTGAATACTTCATGATTTTCAGTGCTTTCGATTGATTGACCAAAACTGCAGCTTGTATTTCGTGCCTTTATGAAAATAATCAATATTATGTTAGTTGCCAAATTCGAGAGTTCTTTGGCAGTCTTTCTCATGCAGATGATCGTTTGGGTAATATCTATGGACGCATCCAGACATGATACTCCCTCGCCGAAAAAAAGTAATGTCCACTACAGTAGTTAGCAATAAATATGCCTTTAATCAAGTTTTTTAAATACGTTCTCTATTAAGTTATCTTTTGTTAAATTGCTTTATCGTGGTATTTCGCTGACGGATTTCTGTGCACTTAACCTTTCCGAGATTAAATCAAGGTAAGAATTAGAATTTTTGACCGTTTTTAAGGTCCCTAAAAATTAGTGATGGGTTTTCTGATGCACCGGAAAGAACTCAATTTTCCCTTTCTATTGGAGCCTTTTGCGCTATATTTGAGTACGTTTAGGATTCCTTCTAAGAATATAAATGTACAACAGTGACCATATAAATATTACAATATTGCCTGTTCTGTTTCTAAATTACGCATTAACGGAATCTCGATTCTACAAAAAAGAGTCTAACCACGTGCTTTAAATGTTACATAACTGTTGGTTGTAAGTCTGACCTTTGGAACATATAAGGGTAAATCGGAAAAAAACAGAAAAGGTGGTGGGATATTTAAACAAGGGATTGCCATTAGACATTATAATTGCGATTGAAGAAATACAAGACTAGATATTTTCATATCTGAAATAGTAAAATAGGTAAAATTTTATGCATCTTGGTTTGTCTGGTTTTTATGCAGAAAAAAGTCAATTTTCAAGTGCGCCAAATTCTATGTGGTAAAAGCTACGAGCTCAAGTCTCTCCCTTCTCACCGAAAAACATGCCCGGCTTTCCAAAGCATAGTCTGAAATAGCCATTAGCATAGGAAACTGCACAAGTTCTAAGTAAAAGATTGCGGCTCAAATTTATAAATATTTTGACTGGTGCATTCTGCATTGAAAATGGCCTTTTCCCAAATATGGTAGGCTAGTAGCTAAACCATGTATAATTTAGTTCTAGAATTCTGATCGTCCCATCATCTGTGCGGAGATAGGTTGGATGATGTAATTTTTATTATGGTCTCTGTCCTCAACACCACCTCAGTTTCAATCGCATACCCTGTGAGTGTTATTTAGTGTCAAGTAGTACCTCTGCTGCCCGTGTGGTAATTAATCCCTTAAGTTATACTGCTGTCTGTTTGTTGGCAGCCTGTGAAGGTGACGCACTTATCCCGAAATGGCTGATAAACTTCAGCCATGCCTTTACCTAAATGTTTGCGCCAATTTCAAAAACTAGTTTTGAAGAAAATTATGAGCTAAAGTGCCGACGATTTTTCTTACCTTTATTGTCCCCAATTTTGAAATCGCCTGTGGTGGACCGTTGAAGCGTTAGATAATACTTCTGTCTATCCCATCTATTAATCCTTGTGCACACTGGGTCTCGTTAGGTCATACTGCGACGACCTTAATCAATTTTGACTCTGTGTTCACATTCTCAGCGCTTATTGTTGACATACAATATTAAGTCGAGCATTCGCGTAGTCCTTAAATATGTCTATACCTGACTTGCTTTCACATACCTTCGAAATCGCTGCTATCAGCTGAATGATTTCACCGCAATGAAGTATACTTACTTGTCCTTCTCCACTTTCAGAACCCAACCCTCTTAGACATGACTCCACACGACCTTAATCTAGTCTTCCAGGTGGAGTGCATGATGCAGTCTATTGCTGATCCTGCCTACCGAGCTCTTTTTGTGGAAACAGTCATGGTTATTGCGGTGATCTTGGAACGCAATGAAGAACTCTCCTTCATTGAGGTTGTGGACTTCCGAGTGGTCATCGAAAATGCCATAAAAGATTTTGCAGCTACGAATCATTTAGTCGCGTAAGTTTTGCCCTCATTCACTTTGTTGGAGCTAAACTACACCTATTCCAGAGTCTGAATTCTTTTTTATTCTTTGGTCTTCGTAGTAAAATTTTTCGGAGTTATATTGAAACTTGTTTGTGCTGCAATTAACTTCCCTCGTGTAATAGTTAGGCCGCCGATTTCGGCAAGGTCTACTGTGTGTGCGTCCTTGTATCGGACATATATTTCATGAGGTGACTTGGGAGTTTTGAGTACAGGCGGGTCCCCAACAGCCGCACGGATTGTTTGTTCGAGGTTGTCTCCTCTAGCACTTTGGCTCAAGGCAGCGGCGGCAAGTGAGCTTATTTGAAGTCGTTTCACGCTCGCCATGTCACCGCGCCGTGGTCAGGCTTTGCGACACTTTATAGGCTTTTGGCTTGCCAGGTCTCAGCCCGCCGCGCTCTGGTAACACTGCCGCCGCTGGTCCGCAAGTGCTTATTTGTCAGACCTGAGAGTCTGCATATTTCACAGGTAAGCTTCACTGAAGCTCGTTCCACTATGCGCCACCTATAGACGCGCCGGGTAGCCAGCAGCTAGGCTAACGGGTAACCCGCCTTCTCGGTGTGTGTGCCCCAGGGACGGTGACTTGTTTTTGTCATTAGATGATACAGTAGTCGCCGGTTATTAAGCCCACGGTTAATGGGAGCCAAAGCAGACGCGTTTTTGTCGCGTTCCCACCCGCCCTTACCGCGGCCAAGGTCTGTTACACCAAACCTCCCTATGGTGGATCTATCTCCCCTCTGCTCCATCTGTGTTTTTTATGACAGAGCTGCTTTTTCCGACCATGCTGCCCCGACTCCTCCTCGCCGCCGGGATTGAGGCCCACCCTGTGGGGCTCCTGATCCAACAAGGGCTACTAGCCAGCCAGCCCACGGTTACTAGGCCCAACCGCTTTTTAAGCCCAATTTGATCTGGGCCCGAGGTGTGCTTAATAATCAGCGACTGCTGTAGTGATAGTGCGGTGCCTACTTAACGGACCGCCCGGTAGATGCGCGGTGGACGAACACGGGTGCCAGATCAAGGCACAACAGGCGTTCTTCGAGTGCGCCCCCAAAGCAAATGCCGAACATGGGTGGCGGCAAGCGCAGATACAGGCACAAGCACAAGCTATCCCACCGCCGGTCTTCTTGACTGTGTCTTCACACCGGGCACAGTTAGGAGGGAATGTGATCGACGCAGCGAACGTCTACTATCAATTAAAATTAATCCACGCGCCAGTGGAGCACATGGTGGGCCTCGTCGACAGCATTCTCTCCTCCTCACCCACTTGAGCCCAGTGCCATGATAGAGTCACGATGACTACAGCGGCTGGCGTGAACAAGTACCTAGGCGTGTTGGTGGGTTAGTAGCCCTTGTTGGATCAGGACTTCCCGCCGAAGTCCAAACTGGGTGCAGTTGGAGGATAGAAAAAAACCGCGATCTCAGCCGACTTGAGCCAAAGGTCTACGGGGGTGTGTTGGGCGCCTGTGCGGGAGCTGCAGACGAATAGATGTTGACAGTCATGCGGCGAGTAGCTGCAGTCGGGACAGCTATCGGGTGTGCACGG
The DNA here is from genome assembly GCA_036362985.1 of Ligula intestinalis. Taxonomy (NCBI): domain Eukaryota; kingdom Metazoa; phylum Platyhelminthes; class Cestoda; order Diphyllobothriidea; family Diphyllobothriidae; genus Ligula; species Ligula intestinalis. The sequence goes on along the minus strand of JAYGXS010000004.1, from coordinate 57,105,128 downwards.
GTTGAGTCGTTGTTGGTACTGGCGAAGGAGTATGGAGTAGCCACTGCGTAGCTTCGCCAGGGTACAGCGATTGACCCTCGGAAGTTGTCGCTCCGTGGCCGCAATCGGAGGTAAATAGCCCCCCAAAAGAACCGGGGAGTCGTAGGTGAATTTTGTGTCCACAACAGCTTTGTGGTGAATACGCTGGAGGTAGTAGAGCCATCGACTGTTAGATCCGAGAGACATGCTGCCACAGCTTCCTTGTGGAGAGCTCTTAGAGGCGGTCGAACACTGCGGCTAGGTTCGGGGGCGTGGCAGCGGGTGTGATTTGGTTGCGAACAGGTCCACCAAAACTGCTGACCTAGGAGTGCGATGTGAGAGGCGAACGGCAGGACAGAGGCCTCCGTGTGGAGATGATCGATAGGCGACATCTTGTAGCAACCCGTGATTGAGCGGAGGGCGGCGTTCTGTGCTGACTAAAGGCGGCGGAGGCTGGAGGAGCTGATTGCAAGAAACCAGATTTGTGCCACATAAGAGAGATGCGGCTTGGTCAGCGCTTTTAATGCGCCTAGGCGTGTCACGCGCACCCCTGGTCCGCGTCTTTAATAGCACTTCATAGGAAACTCCTCTCCATCCCCCCCCCCCCCCCCCCCTCAGGAACGCAGATGTGTTTGCGGTTGATCCCACGAGGAGTATCTATTCCCCTGTTCTTACCCCAACTCGAACATGAAGCCTTCCGCAAACCTCAAACCCTCATCGTCACCCCACCTTAATCTCAATATCCTTGAAATTTGATGCAAAGTAACCTGCATTTCGCAAATGCTTATTCCTTCGTCTTACCCTCGCGGTTTTCCCCTCTGATACCTTCCTAAAAACAGAAACAAGTTAGGCTTGCAACAATCAAGTTAACTCTCCAGTGGCTGGTTAACATTTTCAGTCATTCAGAGTAGGCCCTTTGAAATATGAGCAAACTAACTGTTGTTACTGCATAGACTGTTTTCGTTATCTCCAATCTTAATTCCTATTCACAGGAGTCCCGTCAGTAGCAACAAAACAGATCCGGAGACAGGAAAAAAAATTACCCGTACCCGGCGTCTTTCATGGCCGAAAGATAAGATTGCTGACGACTGGTCCCTCTATCACCAATTCGCCTCCACGCCTGCAAATATTCGTCTCGGTACCACAAGCTTCCTTGCCAAGGCAGCTGTCAGTTTGCTCCTGCACGGCTCAATAAATCTTCGCGAGGTCAGTAAGGAAACCTGCTGCCTCTCCTAGGTTCCTACTGCTATCCCCTACACGCTCGATCTGGCCTCATTATTTGCCTAACAAGGAATGGTTCGGCCTCCTCTGCTCTAGAAGAGCGGCTACTCTGTGTACACCATGTATCATCATCAGTATCGCTATATATTGTCTCATTCCTTTCACACCGATATGTACCAAATGCATTTGCGCTAATTCTAAACACATTGACAATCATGGTCTCTAGTGCAATAGCTACCTTATCCCTCCCCCCGTCCTCGCAACCCCCCGTCCCCTCCCCTTACTTTTTTTCCTAATTTGATTCTCATACTTATTTCTTGTCTTATCCAATGCTGCTTTCAAAATAGATTTCTCATCTGCATAAATTATATGGGTATCGTTTTAGCTGTAACACAATTTAGTCGTCTGTCATGTTTGATGACCTTGACATACTCTTTAGCTTTCTGCGCCATGAGGTGTTTCACTCGTTCGCCTTTCTATCTGCTCGCTTTCCATAACCGGCGTCAGCACAACCCAGAACTTGGCTTCAAGCCTAAATTGCAATCACGTAGTTATTTATGAACATGCAAGGGGATTTCGAGCAGCCGAAAATTACTGTGTGCTTTGTTGATGTTTGAAGCATTCCTCGTGCGTCCTATTTAACTGAAAGGTCACCTTTACCTATCTCTCATAATTATCTGGTTTTTGTTAATATGGTTTGTCATTTCGCGCTGCCGGCTGAAACTGTCTCGGGCGTTTTCCCAAACCGTTTGCGTGGGCGTGCTGTGGCTTCAGTAATTGTATTTTTGGAGACCACCACCATATACTCCTCGGTAAGTTCAACTGGAGTGTGTGAACCACAGCTTGCTCAATGACACTTGTCTGTGATGGCTCAGTGGAGGGACGATTGTAGTGGGTGTCACATTTGATGTTGCTTGGAACTCCATGTTCTTTGGGTGCTTGTTCTTCAGACTCCAGTGCATGTTTATTCCGCAAAGTGTTTTCACGGACGACCGCCCCGCTACCTATAGACACACTATGCGGCGTTTTAACCGTGGTTATGACCTCATAAATCTCACAACGTGGAGACTTTCAAGTCAACGCATCTTAACCATTAAGGGCTGGTCTGGCTGTCCACCTGTAGCAGAGAGAAGCGTGCCTATAGACTTCCACTAGCGGAATGCGCATCCGACTTCGAGGACCTGTGAACCGAACTGTCATGTACGGCAGTGTATGTCCGCAAACGCAGACGAAGGGGGCGCCATAATGCGGTCGCGAGTGTTTGCTGTTCGGCAAAGGAAGAGGTTTGCCGAAACAAGTTAATTCATATGCTGAAGTGTCGGAGAGCTTAGTTGGCTAATCATTTTCAAAGTATTAACTGCACTTGAATAAATGAAAATGGTATGCTGGGACCTGTTTGTCGGCTGTTGTTCGCTGTTTCGGCCAGCGGTTTATTTTACAGCCACACTGGAGGAGCAGTCGTCTCTGTGTCCCTCGGTATCCTCTCCGGCTCCTTCCGCCTTGAAATTCAATCTTCCTTTGTAACTCGATGAAAGTCAGCCCTACTGAGCGATCGAACCGCGGTTGACGGGAAGAGCGTGCTGAGGTAACCGATGCGTCCCACATCCCAAGGAATTTTTTATGCGACCTGGTTTGTAGAATAGGGAGAACCTAGCCGTGTTTTCGAACGCCCGTGCGAGGCTTACGTTCTATCGGCGACTTCATCCATTTTCCTGTCAGTCGTGTTCCCACTAGGCAGTTATTGAACTGAGAAAAGACAGTGGGTTTAAAAGGACTCAGATCATTAAGTCAGTTCTACGGGAAAGTCAAATTCGCCACATCGTTGCGCCTGACAACAGCTGTGTCCATTTCGTCCGCCTGCTAACCCTCCCACTCCTGGAAAATTCCTACAGAGAGGATAACTGTCTAGTCAACTTCATGTGCGCCCGCTCCCGCCTTTGGACTTTTTGATTCTGTAACGACCCGCGCCTGGTACCGCTAATTAAGTCGGACGCTGAATCAAAGAACCCGTAAGAGTTAGACAGCGAGAAGACCGGTTGGCCAGAGAGAGGAGGTTTACCGAGACAAGCACGTTACAGGAAGTCAGAGCAAGTCATTCCTACACAAAGGGTGCATGTACATGGTGCCCTACGAAAAACCCCTAAATTTATGATAATGTTTATACTGTTATAAAAATAAAAATAATTGATTACAATTATAACTAACAACTTTATTGTGTAATTAACAAACTGTTACCTAATAACAAGTTGCAGATACCGCTCAAAATGCTATCCATTAACTGCAGAACAGCGACGTAAGCGATCCATCCAGCTCTGAGCTGCTCGACGAATGACATCATGAGGGATGTTGTTCCGTGTGTCCATCAACACATGTTTTATTGACTCAATATCAGTGATTCCTATTCTTCGTCTCTGAACCTCCTGTAAGAGTACACTCCAAATGCAAAAGTCCATTACATTCAGGTCAGGGCTCTTGGATGGCCATTGCTGGGGTGTGATGAAATCTGGAGTGTTAACTCGGAGCCAGGCGACAGTGTCATTGGCAGTGTGTGGCTTTGCACCATCTTGCTGCCACGTCCAGGGTTCTCCCTGCATTACTTGATCAATATCTGTAAACATCTGCGGGCACATCTACTCTCTGTAAACAACTTGATTTACAGTTGTTTTCGTTCTCCGACTCGGTGCAACACCTTCCTGCCCAGCAGCATCTCCTTCAATAAAATAGAGGTCTGTTTTGCCTTGCCAGCAAACAGCACCATAGCACATGATAGATTTTTGCTGCTTGTCTATCTCTACCAGCAAATCTTCATCAGGAATATCAGTTTTGACTTCCACTGCACGATATATGCGTTCATTTTGCCTATTCAGTGGTGCAGACAAGCAGAATGATGATTCATCTGAGAACCACACTTGTTTCCATTTTTTCCTTCACCGAAGCGCTGAAGCATGGCATCACACTTTGTCTTTCGAGCTTGCTGGTGTGCTTCAGTTAAAACATGGCATTGAATACGTCGAAAACATTTTAAATTGGATTTTGCAATTGTTCTGTGCACATACCCTTTTGACAATCCCAGTACTTTACAAATTTCACGTTGACTTGAATGTCTTCTGTGATGATCTGGTGGAGTTACGGCAAGTTCCAAGACTGCTCGCCTTGTTGGGGAATCGTGCCTGCAAGAAGTGCTACTACCAGGCTTACGCACCTTTGCTACAGGTGATCCACCTTGTTTGAATGCAGCCGCGACACCTCTTAACTGGTCAGTTTTAATGGCACCAAAAAATTTAGGCAAAATATTCCGACATTTCTGCAACCCCCATGTTGGATGTTCTTTCCGGAATAGGACGATGACCTTGCGCTGGAAATTGCTTAGCTGTGGCATGGGTCTACACGTTTTTCCAGAATATTCCTGGCATATGGTGTGCAGGTGGGCATTTTAGAACCTTCTCTGCGACCACTTCCCACGTTGTGTGGGTGCTCCTCACTACTGAGCGGAACATGGCGTGGGCGACATGAATGCGGGTGCGAACCAACGGGGGCGGCTTCACTTTGGATGTGGCCCAGGTGCTCTGTTTTCTCCGCCATCGATCGTGATGGCATGGGCGGTCCGGCCGCCGTAACAATCACAAACTTAGGGGTTTTTTTGGGGCACCCTGTACTTAAGCGGGAACGCGAGGCACATAGCTGACTCAGTGGGCCAATCAGCTTTGAGGAAAAATCGATAGTCACGGCGCGCTCTCGTGACAGCGGCGTAATCTGCACTTGCGGCCTTTCTGTGAGATGAGTAGTCATGGGAAATGAGCGCATTCCCGGGAGATTCTCTCTTGACACCCGGTAGAGGCGGCTTGGGAAAGGTGGAGTTCGGTAGATGCAGCGCAAGTCTATGTGGTGGCTTCGTACCGGCGACGGACAAAACTCGACTTTTAAACTCTCGGTTTACTGCAGGACATAGTTGTGTCTTACCCTTCGTGAAATGGAGTGGCATTCGGCAGCCATATAGATGCCCAAGCAACTAAATTTTCGGTCTAATAATCACCATTTGATGGAACGAAGATCATCAACCAAATTATGACTGATGCGGATGTAACTGCTGAGTTTGATGCACACTATCGATAATTTGACCGTCGCTCTCGACGATGTACACCACTCGTTTCACCAGGCTGAAACAACGTGGTGACTCCCGTGGGATTATAGTGATAGTAGACTTGCGGAGAATCTACCCCACTCGGTCACTACTCCCATACCTAAACCCGATGTCAAGATAACAGTTGAGAAGACCGAAAAGGTGGGAGGGCACTAGCGTGATCAAAACGCGTAACAAGAGCGCACCTCGCTAGGTAGGCTGCAGCCTGGGAGCGCTATAAAGGCCACATTAAGAAGGAGCCATTGCAGCCTGACTCTCAGCCCACAGTAAGCCACTCCATACAACAAGACACACTGGACTGACTGCAGTGTCCAGATTATTTTTGTCATTTGGCAACCCTCCAAGCCACTGTTTAGCTCACCGTGCTAGCTTCAAGCACATCAGATTATTTTTGTGAGGAAAAAATGCGTTGAGGCCCGACCTCACTCTCTCCACCAACAGCAGCAGGCCACCGCCTAGCTGATCAGTTGTCTGAGGATGCATAATATCACAACACAACGGGCAGGCGTACTGCTCTTCTCTTCCTCCCTACCGACCAGCGTAAAGTCACTCTTCGCAGACTAGCAATTTTTCCTCTTAAAATGTTCAGTTCAGTTTTATTAGGGAAATATAGGTAAATACCTTTGAACTCCCTCTTTGTGCATAGCTATGATGCACAACATGTGGCGTTGCCAGTAATGGAACTGCGTTAGGGGAGCAGGCAGTAAAAAAAATCCTTAGGAATTTTCCATAAGTCATTGTAGGATTTTAAGGAGAAAAACTGTCGCTCGTGGGGGGTGAAAGCGAAGGGTATATGTAAATTGGAAGTCCTACTGCCGAAAGTGTTTGAATCATGTCAGGAGGAGGCCATCGCGGTTGTTCAATATCCTAATGGTCACACGAGGAGAAGATCGTGGCGGTCACGAGAAAATCACTGAGTTGCGGAGATGCGCCCATCATACGCCCTTGCTGGTTACCGGTTCTGCCGACCAGATGACGAAACACGGGAGCCCACCATGCTCATCAAAAGTTATTATCAACAAAATTACTACTTAAAAGTAAAGAGCAGTTTGTTTTTTAAGGTAATTACTGCCAGAGAAGTCTGGTGGTAAATCTTACGTACTGACGGGTGGTAATGTTATTAGGCTAGCATCATTGCAGAGATCGTCTTTTTTATGCTGATCCAACTACATCTTAAACGTGTTCACAGGTGGGGACATGACAATGTATGCGAGCAGAGCATTCCATGCCTGGATTACCCTCTTAGAGAAGAAGAATTTTCGTGTGTTCAATCTTGTCCCAGTCACACGCAGTTTGAGAGGTTGTCCGCGCAATCTAGTAGTAGTGGCCTGCTTAAAGAAATCGTTGGATGCTAGGCAGAAATTCTGACCCCGCAACATGTGAAATGCCTGTATTAGGTTGCCGTGCAGCTGTCTGTAATCCAGAGAAAATAAGTCAAGATTGGTCAGTCGTGTCTCATAAGGAAGGTACGCTTGGCCTCGCACCAACTTAGTTGCCCGTCATTGTACTCTTTCAAAGGTTTTTCGTCTTTGACTGTCCAAGGTTTCCAGGCTTGGATGGCAACTTCCAGTTTGGGTCGCACAAACGTGCCAAAGACCTTGCCAAAGACAATTTCATCAAACTTAGCAAAGGCGCGCTTGATTAGATACAAGCTCGACACTGCGAATTTGGCCACCTTCAGGCAGTGGAGTGATGGCTTAAGTGAGGGCGTGAACCACACCCCCAGATCCTTCTGGGTCTCTACTTCTGGCAGCGGCGTGTGATTTAGGTTGTACATCCTCCGATACGAAAAGTTGGTACTACCGAAGTGCGTAATGTTGCATTTGGCGACATTAAATGGTAGGATCCACTCGTTTGACCATTGCTCGATTCGGTGCAAATCTGCCTGCAGATTTGCTCCGTTGTCTTCGCTACAAATGACTTTCCAGAGTTTTAAATCGTCGGCGAACATTGCGGTTTCGCAGTCTAATCCACTTACGCAGTTGTCGATATATATATAAGGCAGAGGATAGAACCCAGAACGGAAGCCTGAGGGACCCCACTATCAACCACCACATCTGCCGATCGCTGATCACCAAGACATACAGTCTGAGTTCGACCATTCAGAAAGTTTTCGATCCATCGGAAAAGGTTGCCTGTTACCCTTATACGTCTTAGTCTGTATGGGAGACGTTGATGAGGCACAGTGTCAAATGCCTTCTCGAAATCTACGAGGACAGCGTGCACCATATTTCCTTGATCGGGTGCTCTGGTCCATTATTCAAGACGGTAGAGCAAAGTTGTCAAGCAGGACTTTCCTCTACGGAATCCGTGCTGTTTGTCAAAAAGAAGTCGATGACACTAAGAATTGCATCAACTCAATTTAATGATTCACTCCATGATCTTGCAGCATATTGAAGTAAGGCTTATTGGCCTGTAGTTGTTTGCTAACGCTCGACTCCCACTTTTGTGTATGTGCGAGATCTACGCTGTCTTCCAGTCGGATGGCAGTTGGCCTATGTTTAGGGCGGCCCGGAAGAGTAACTGCAGGGGTTCTGCCAACTCCATGGCTAGCTCTTTTAACAGCTTTGCAGGTATGCCGTCCGGATCTGGCGACTTCGTGTCTTGGAGCTTAAGAAGTTCTTGCAGAACAGTAACTTCCGTAAGCTCAACTGAGTCAATGGTCGGAATCTCCTCTGTATTAAAATTGGTAACGATTAGCTCGACCTCCCTCGTAAAAACCGACTGAAAGAATCCGGATAAATGCTTAGCCTTTGCTTTGTTCTCGCAAACTTCGGTGCCGTCATCCGTTTTTAAAAACAGGATGGGGTCTCTATTTCGGGTAAATCGCCTAATGTAGTTGTAGAAGACCTTCGGATTTCCTACTGCACGGTTTATTAGGTCACCTTCGAAGCTTTGGCGGGTTTTTAGTACAAGGCCCTTAACCTTATTTCTCTGCGCTTTGTACTTCTTGTGCAACTTGGTGGTCTTGTCTCTCAGATGTGTGCCACAGCTTTCGTTTACGATTTACCTCCCTCTTTAGCGTGTTTATTAGCCCCTGGGGCCTATTTGTGGCTTTCGTTTTCGAGATGGGACAGAAACCGGTGATTAATCCGTGTAATACGGCCTTAAACACCGACCCATGCCCGTGGACATATCGCAGGGGGTGAAGTGATTTAAACCCAGTAACTGCGATCTTCAGACCATGGTGACTTAGTGCAGGAGAGAATTCGTTAAAGGCCAGAGTGGATGAAAGAATGTATTTTGTACACAAGGAGAAGAGAAAAGATAAACGAAGTCTGACTTGGCGAGCCTACAACCGGCAGGAGAGCCAGCCGCAGTCCAAAGGGAGGTCTTAGCAACAATCAGGCCAGAAGACAGAGAGAGCACGTCCAGTGGCTAGGTCGGCCTGGAGATTTTGGGCAAGGAGGCAGCTTGCGTCGGGAACGCGTGCAAGCTTGCCATTCGTTGCTTGGCTCAAACCGTGTAGATGCGGGAACTGTGACTAGCTGATTGAGACATGGAAAACCGCGTCGGTGAGCCTTAGAGAAAGTGCACTTCGACGCCAGCTAGTCGGCCAGGCACGACCCACTACAGACACACCCGGTGAATGCCTCCTTCCAGTCTAACCTGCGCACTTCGGTTCTCATTTGATTAAAGTTTCCGCACCATATGCTGTGTCTAACGGTTGCGCTACGATCAGGTAGAGCGAAGAGTGAATAATCCCACTGTAGTACTACACGGTCGCTTTTGCCTAGAGGAAATAAACAATTTACGACGTCTACACTGTCAGCCGCTTTTGACAGTACAAGATCCAAGCAGTTGGCCTGTTGCCCCTCACGCTGCCTGGTCGGAGATAAGAGATAGAAAGGCTTGTTGTACCGTGCGTAGGAGTCGGCGATCGAAACTTTATTCTGGCCCAGTCGCAGAACTGAGGTTCCAGTCGATTTGCGGAGCATAAAAGTCGTCCGTAATCATGACATTAGATCGCACGGCAAATGCTTTAACTTCCTCTATCAGGCTAGTGTCTGACTGTGGATCGTTCGACGGTGGTCGATAAACCGCCAAGATATCAAGGGCTTAAGACCCCGGTGCTCTGATGGTAAGCCAAAGGGCCTCTATATCGGACGCGAGCTGATCAGTTTGTTTAACACGTGCAGGCCATGTCTGACATAGGTGAGCACATCACTCTGACGCCCGGCTCTATCTTTTCGGAACAGCTGAAGACCGGGGAGAGCACCTTCCCGATCGTCAACCTTTGTGGATAACCATGTTTCTGTTATACAGACCGCATCTGGTTTTACTTGGACCATAGTAACCTTAAGCTTGTCTTATTTAGAGAACAGTCTTTGTGCATTGGTGTACATGCACTTTAGTATCCTTTCTCGGCTTGTTCGGGTAGTTTTTTCGTTCGGGCTCAACTCTCCCCTCTACTGGGTCGACTGCGTGGTTATGCGAAATGGACCTGTCCAAGGTGAGAACAATGGACGTTGAATCACTTGGTTGTTGTAAATAACCAAGTTTTGTTCCCCTTTGCTGTTTTGCTCCTTCATTTCGGTAACAAGTTGACGACGTTTGTTCCGTTCTGCAGCTGAGAAATCCTGCTGAAAAAAACTCCCGGGTCAGAGTCTTTTATTCTAAAACGCTTAGACAGAATGAGCTTGGCTTCCTGGCTGCTGGTCATGACCACTTTCAGAGGTCTGGAACGCGTCGATCCAGTTGGGCTCTCTGGCCGTTTTCCAAGGCGGAAAGCCTTATCGCACTCGATTGATACATTGGGTCCCAGCATTTGGTTCATATGTGCACGGAAGAGCTGAACTTCTGCGGAATGCCGGTCCATGGGAGGGGTTGCGGTTGATTAAGTTAATCCCTGTATTACGATGCTTGATTCTCTCTTAGCGACATTTTTATGCCTATGACACTGTCGCTTACTTACTGGTTAATAGCTCTTGTGCTTCTATTATGATACTCATGTTTGCGACCAGAGTCTATGGTTGCAGTACTAGCCTCGTTTTCTACTGTGGGCCTCGGGCTCCGGCTGGCCGATGTTGTTGCATCCCGGCGATGGACTTCAGTGCGATTTCCATGCGGGTTTGCGGGGCCGGGCACTAAAACTTTGAGGGCCTTCACACTCGTATCTTTTTTGTCGACAGCGAGCGTGTTCAAATCTGCCTCAACTGTGGCAACTTGGTCAGTTGTGTGGGACTTCACTCTGACCTCTGGCACGCTCTTGCCTGTTTCTGTGTGCACCTTTGCCTGAATTATTGACGCCCCTGTATCTACTTTGTTGGCAGAGAGGTTTTCAAATTTACCTCAACTGCGTCTACTTGGTCAGCTGTTGGGGCCTTCACTTCAAGTGTCGGCACACTCGTGTCTTCTCTTGAGGAAGCCCTAACTTTAGGTGCTGGCACAACCTTATCGTTTTTTTTACTGTGATTTTATTCAAATTTTCTTCAGCTGCGGCCACTTGGCCAAGGTTGGAGGCCTTCACTCGAAGTAGAGTCGCCCTTTTATCTACTGTGCTGGCAGGGAGGTTTTTCAAATTTACCTCAGCTGTGTCTACTTGGTCAGCTGTTGGGGCCTTCACTTCAAGTGTTGGCAAACCCGTGTCTTCTCTTGAGGAAGCCTTAACTTTAGGTGCTGGTACACTCTTATCGCTTTTGTCGACTGTGAGGTTATTCAAAATTTCCTCAGCTGCGGCAACTTGGCCAACGTTGGAGGCCTTCACTCTTAGTAATGGCACGCCCTTGTCTTCCGTTGTGGTGGCCTTTGCTTCGAGCAATGATGCCTTCTTATCTATTTTTTCGGCAGGGGGTTGTTAACAATAGCCTTAGTTGCGTGCAGTACTTTCATCATACCATAATGCCATCCGTTCTCCTTTAGACAACACAGTTACCATTTGGACGAGCGAGGATAGGTTTCTATCGCCATTACAAAGAGCATCGTGCTGAATTTGCTTGCTCTTCCATAGAACATTAAAGACCAACTCGCCGCAGCGCTAATTCAATTCTGTAATAAGATTCTCGCCACCATCAACGGGGTCCACACTTCGAACGTACCGATCCTGGGCATCGTGAGGGGCAAGTTCTACAGGGATCAACAAGCCTGAAGACGAAAAACCTGAGAAGTCCTTGAGTGGAAGCCGAACACAGTAATCATGAGGAAATATTTCCTACAAATAGAGGCAGAGGTTCGTACCCCAGGTATTTGTCTAGGAGAAGTCGTTGCGATCACCAGAATCCTAATTTATCCACCCCGCCTGACAGCTAGCTTATGTTCGTACAGGCGCGAACCAAGCATTCGCCCACTCCTTCTCCTTCCCCACCCGACTCTTCGCCCTCCCCCCCCCTTTCCCCTATAAAAGTTGATTGGTTCCTGTCCCCTATAACTGCTGCTGGCTTTTCGTTGACGCTTTATCTCTGACGATGGACCCCCGCAGGAGCCCAACTAGCTCAGATGGATAAAATTACGATTCCGGTGATCGCAGCGACTTCTAGGAGCATTTCCTCGTTACGACGTTAGACAGCTGAAGTTGCATTGACTGTCAACTGTTTAAGACCTGCATGGGACATCGTTTATTAGAATCCGATACCGTATTCTGCCTTTTCAGCCGCAGTAGGGCACTGGTGGATTCACTTTCCTGTGCTGAACAACGCATTAGCCAGGCGCTCACCATCACATGCTTGGCAGCGTCTGATGCTCAGTGCTTATCTGGTTACAGTCTAGTGGTTTCGGGAACGAAACCATAAACCCAGTTGTGAATACGACCGCAGAGGGAAGAGAATGCCGATAGTGCTGAATACTTTGAGTTGACCCAAGTGTGAAAAACTCTAGGCGTTTGGCAGGATTTGAACCCGCGCATCAGAGAAAGCCTTTACCGGAGGCGAATGCTCTACCGCTAAGCTACAAACGCCCGCTTCACGCCATGAGTTTAATCACACTTGGATCGATATTACCCGCTCAACTTTTCGCTCATATGGAATCCACCAATATGGGTGCAAGTTGACTGCCCAAGCAGGATTTCCTAAGCAATCATCTAGAATCCACCAGAATGACTACTAGGCTGCGTTGCTGGGTCATGTCAAACGTTGGCAGGATCCCGCCAAAAAGGGACACTGACTTCTGCCCTGGGTGATATACTTACCGATGTAAAATAGTGATAACTAAAGAACTGGCTATGTCGCATGCCGAAAATACACAGACTACTTGGACGACAGTAACCCAGGAATCCAGCGTTTGCGTTTAGAAATAGTAAAACTATATAAGATGCGTACGTGCAAATTCACTGCTGTGAACAAGGCCGTATCATCGTTATGCAAGTGAGAAATTATGCAGAACTAGGGGAAGACGCAGAATCCCCGGAAAACTTGTAGGTAGATGAGCCGGAATTGCTTGCATGTCCTCGGCTATCCCTATCCCTCCCGTTTACTTGATCTAAATTCTAGGATGGATAACTTTTCATGTATCCTTTCTGAGTATCGACTCTAACACTCACCGTAACCTTAAACTCAGCTCTAGCTCTACCTTTCACCACAACCCTTTTTTCTCTGGAATTTGGTGCAAAGCCATCTGTATAACGTGTAATTATTGTTTCCATCTCCTGCTGAGGCTCTATTTAATTAAAACATTGTTTTCCCGGTAGAAGTTTGAAAAGGGCGAAGATCACAAGTTGAGCAGAATGTATTGACGTCATACAATTTCGCGACCTCTAATTCATCTGCATACGGTCATTGCCTGCTAATATAGTAAATTAACTGTACAATTAGAAGAGTGAAGCTTAATAAGTAAATAGGGTGTGAAACATAAGCCAAAAATGTGGGTGCATAGTGAGGGTTAGAGGAGGGGGCAGGTAATTATCACAGCAAGGCGGTTCAGGTAACAGTGAAAGCCTGTGAAATGTAATTAAAGGGGGGGGGGCAAAGAACGGGGCAGCAGTCGATCATAGTGGGGGGGGGGGAGGGGGATCGTCACCACGGCAATGCGAGGTTGATCACATGATCCAGCTGTTTACAGAGTTCTGGTTTTCCTCTGCGTATCGCAGCGGCCTCGGCAAATCGTAGGAGACGTCCGGTCGCAGCCCGAAGTACGACTTTAAACGCGGTCTTTTGGTCAACTATATGGCCAGTGTCCACTAAGTGCTTAGTAATTGAGCTCTTTGGTATTTTGTTTTCCGCCCTGAACAGCCACTTCGGCATATGCTCAGCTGACCTTGTTGCCAACTGCCTTTGCGTGCGCCCGATGTATTTGCATCCGCAACTACATGTAAACTCGTAAACGCAGTTTGAGGTGGCGTGCATTGGCAGAGTGTCTTTGGTTGGCCTTACTGGGATAGCCGTTGTTGTGCTTATGTACAACAATTTGGAGGCGGGGTAGGTTCTTTCAATCGTGCATCTAAGCCTTCGCTTGATCAAGTTGGACACATTATCACCCTTGAAGGGGAGAAAGATGCTCACTGGCTTTTTTGCCACGGATATTTCAGTAGAATTTTCTTCTCTGCGTTTGCTATACTTATCGATGAATTTCTCAGGATAGCCATTTCCAAGAAACACTTTCTTGAGAAAACACATCTCTTCATCGATCGTATCCGTGGAACAGATTCTAGCAGCTCTACTGAAAAGGCAAAATACCAAGTTTCTTTTCCTCTGGATTGGAACGAAACTCAGAAAGTGCATGTATTGCCCTTTCCATGTGGTTTTCCGGTAGATGGACCTTTGAATGGAACCATCTGCCCGCCTGTGTAGAAGCACGTCTAGGAAAGCCAGTGTGCCGTCCTTCTCATGCTCGATCGTAAACTTGATCTTTGCATGTGCTTCGTTCATGGCCTTAAGTAGCTGTTCTCCCTCTTTAGGGTTTTTGACTATGACAAAAATGTCATCCACGTATCGTCCTATCCATAGATGAAGGTTGGTGATACATCGATAGTGAGCAAATTAGTAAATATAGCTGTCATATACCTGTCACTGCATTGTCAATCAAGAAATTGATGTGATGGAAACAATCAATCATTTATGTGACTCCGAGTTCTTGGATACATTGGAAACAATCGGGAGTCACTCGTTGGAGGATGAACGGGTTCTGGTTACCGCACGTTCGTCCATAATGCACATAAAGGGGGCATTACCAACTGCTACTTCCTTGGCGAACTGGTACGTCACATTTTCCGGAAACGTTTTAGTTAGTGCGGAAACGACTACTCCGTCTCAAAAGTAAATTGGATCGACAGCCTGAATTTCTTAAAAAAGATGAGCAAACATTCAGGGACACATCGAGCGAGGTGAAAAGGAAACACGTTTTCGGTTCTAAAACGCTGGTACTTACCTCACCATCCTTTTGTAAGCCCCGGAAACCAGACAAAATCCGTCTTGTATTTCATTGTGCTGCATAGTGTCAAACCTGATCTAAACGCCAAGTTAGAAAGTGTGTTGTTCGGTTTCCGACTACAGCGAATTACATTGGCAGGGGATATAAAATTGATGTTCTTGCAAGTGAAAGTGCATGCAGTTTACCGACTTGCTCTGAAATGCTTGTGGTAGAAAAGTGACGAATCGACGGGGGAACTAGTTGAGTTCCAGTGGACATTTCTTGCATTCGGGTTACCTTCTTCGCAATTATGTGCAATATTCATGTTACGGAAAAAAAGTTGAAGCTTTCGGTTCATCCTATTCTTCATTTACTTGCGAAGCGATTCATCGGAGTATTTACATTTATGCTTGTCTACTTTTGTTAGGCACTGCGGATTCTGCCAAACATTTTGTGGATGACATTTGTGCGCTGCGCTCTCAAGGCGGCCTTCGTATGCAAAACTGTGCGTCCAATGACTGCTGTGTACTTCAGATCATCACTGCGACCGAATTTTCTTCTAAAACGCGGGATATTGTTGTTAATTCTCTACCAACGGAACCAACTCAAGAGCTGCCGTGGGATAAGAATTCTGATATACTGGCGATAAGCCTAAACATACCTACGAAACCGTTGACGCATAGAGCCATCCTCTCCTGCTTGCCCTCTCTTCAATAGCCGCTGGGTTTCGTTTCTTCTTGTCTGATACTGGAAAAAGCGTTTGCTGCAATCCTTATGCAAAGGTGGACTGAAATGGGATGAGTAACTACCTGTCATCGAGGGATCTCGGTGGTAAAACTGGACCTCAAACTTACAGAGTCAAAAACGGCTTCAACTAGCTCGATTTCTAAGACCAATGGCATCAGCGATCCATTGCGGACCGAACTACACGTGTTTTGCGATGCGTCAGAAGTAACATATAGCGCAGTTGCCTATGCTCGTTTCATTACCGAAACATGGAACTTACACAGTTAACTCGTTTATTCAGAAGCACCTGTCACCCCTCAAAGCTGTTTCTATACCACGATATGAGTTGGCAGCTGCAACTCTAGATCTACGCGTGGCTGACCTCATCCGGTCAACTACTGGTACGTACTTGAAAAGGATAACCATATGGACTGATTCTATGATAGTCCTATGATATATACGCAATGAATCAACCCAAGTTCTGCACATTCGTAGCTAATCGACTGTCGGTCTTACATGATTTGTCTGCAACTTCACACTGGAGAGGCGTGGGTTCGGGTATTAAACCAGCAGACACGGCTTCGCGAAGTACAAGCAATGTTGCGTTTTTACAAAGATGGTTGCATGGGCCGAACTTTTTGGTTCGACAAAAGAACGGATGCTCTGTATATCTTTCACTGCTGTGACCCGAAGATTTCGAATTCAAAAGAACGATAGCTAAAGTTTATGAATGAAGTCAAGGTGGCAGTTTGGATAAACTTGTTTACTGTTTTTCGAGTTGAACCAAGTTAAAAAGGGCCGTGGTGTTTGCTCCGGCGTTTCAAGCAGAAAATCATGGTTTCCGCTGGTAAGGCATCTCAAGAGACATTGTTCGTGGGCTATATTTGAGTTTTGGAGACGTGGTAGACTATGGGTAGGTTGATTGCATATGTATAGTGTCAGCGCTTTACTCAAGGACTATTTATTCTCAAATCTACTCAAATGAATGTTGTTGATAAGAGAAAAACCGTTAGATCAAGGTGTTTGAAGCACTTCTGTTCTGTTCAGATTTATGGTGAGGTGCATGTTGGAGGTCGCTTGAGCTATTCGAGTTACACTGAGTCGGTTAAACATCCTGCGATACTTCCAAACCGTCATCCCGTAACAGATTTAATAATCAACTGTTTCCACGAACTAGAAGGGCACTGCAGGACGGTACAAGTGTTGGGGACTATCCGTCAATAGTTATGGCTCGTGAAGGGCAGCATTCAAACATAGTTAGGATCCCCGCTCATGGCAGATGGTGGGCCCTCTTCGTCTACAGAAGACATAAGTTGAATGATATCCTTTCAAGTTTGCCGGCGTAGACTATTTTGAACCCTTTATGACCCAGCTTGGACGGTCTTATTCAAACCGCTATTTTTGCCTGTTTAGTTGCTTACAGACTTACAGACAGGCGTCTTTCTAGTGATTCCGTTCCCCAGTGCCTGATGAGATTCGTAAGTAGACGAGGAAAGCCAACTCTCATCTATATTTATAAGGGAACCGCCTTTGTCTGATCAACTAGGGAGCTAAGAAATGACATAAACAAACAATTTGTTATTGTGCAAATATTCCCATTTTACGATTGAAAAGCGATTTTGGCAAAGATTACTTCTGAATTTATAATTGTTGCAAAACAGTTTGCAGCTGCCTCATACTGACGATTTGATTACGCAATATCGTGCCTGATGGCGAGTGTCTTTTTGCAATGCTGGACAAAAGAAAACCTTCCTTCACTACAATAACGTTCTAAGTGGCTTCGAGAGTCCCGAGAGCTGAACGTAGGTGACGTGATCCTTATGTTTGGGGAGCACACGTCTCGTGGGAAATGGCCGCTTTAATTGATTGATTGATATGTGCAAAGAGAGTCTCGATGGCTTAGTTTGGATGGCTAAAGTGAGAAGGTTGGGCAGCGTTTGGAAGAGAGATATTCGTAAGATTTGTTTACTAGAGGACAGGTAGTAAAAGGGCAGACGTGAAACTACTGCTAGTGACAGGGGAGGATACAAAACTATTTTTGCACTAGCGACTACTCGTGTAATTTGGATGGATTGAGTAAAGGAAAATTACAAGATCCGAGGTGGACGGTACGTGAAGAATAGGCGGACGGTATTATATCCGGCTGAACAGATTTGAAATTCTCGGCATTCTTTCTCCAGCGAAAAACCTGTACGACGCTCTTCCCAAGTCCTTCCCCCTTACTCTGAACCACCTACCCGTGCCCGTGCTCATGCCCCTTCCTCTTAGAATGCTGCCACCCTCCCCTGTTGACCTTTAGTTTCAAGTTGATTGCACACTGGGGCCAAAACTAGCACCCCGGCCAAGTGGTACCTGAATACTGCTTCTACCCCCCCCCTCCTTCGGTGTCCTTGCTCTTGTAATCACCTTTTTCCACCATGTCTTTGCCCCCTGCTCCTCTGCTGCCTCAAACTGTTTCGAGTAGCAGTTGAATACGTCAGCTGGCTCTCTCGGCCTTCCGCAGGAAAGTTGATTAGACTCAGCTGATACGTGCTTGGCTTACCTGAACACCGCTTGGCCCAGACCGACGCATTCCGAGGGCCACATCAACACCCCCCGCCGCTGACACTTTTATGTTGCCTGCCCCCTTTTCGGCGCGCTTGCAATTAGCGGTCGCCAAACCACCTTTCCTTCCGCTTGCGATGTTCACACCAATCAATGGCCACATGAACTGAACAAAGAGTCTAACTGGACTGTCGGCTGGTCCATACATGGGGCTGAGTATGGCCCTATTATGAGGACTGATAAGTCAGAAATAGCCACTACGGTCTCCCTTGTCTTTGTCGGTTTCACCTTATCAACCTATATACAAGGTGTCCCAGAAGTAACTGACACTTTTGATTTGCCAATAAAATGAAAACTATTAACGCTAAGATATTCAAACTTGGTTTATTCGAAAGAAAAGCCTTTTTATTTTTTATTAGAACTTGGTTTTGAATATAATGTCTTTCAAATGATGGCCATGGTTGTTTTGACAACTTAGGGTTCGTTTCTTTGTCGTTTCCATAATGCTCTATAGTGTATCAGGCGATAGTTGTCTTATTTCAGAACAAATGTTGCTTTTAAGTTCTTGCAGCTTTGTTGGATTTGTTACATAAACCCTTGACTTCAGGTAGCCTCATACGAGGAAATCGCATAGGGTCAAATCTGTAGATCGAGGGTGCCAAGGAATATTACCAAATTGTAAAATCAAATGATTTGGAAAGCACTCCTTTAACAATGTCATCGTTTCTCTTGCTGTATGGGTCGTGGCTCCATCCTGTTGAAACCAAGTATTGCGCAGGCCAGGTTTCTCAATTTCAGGAATTATTCTTTTGAATAAAATAAGTTTCAATATCCTAGCGTTAATATTTTTCTTTTTATTTCCAAACCAAAAGGGTCAATTACTTCTGGGACACCCTGTATCACAAGTGAGTACTGTAAAGTGTGCTCCTGTGCGCTACGGAACATAGCGTTCCTTAATTCGTTCAGTGTGCTCCCTACATTCATCATAATTCCCATCGCAACAGACATAAACAACGGGCCTGTGCAGCAATGGTAGGATTTTGCACACACTGAGAAGCTGAACAACTCGTTGCTGCACCATGCAGCAGCAGAAATAAACATCGGTCTGCGCATTTAGCTATAACCTATTTATGGAGTACAGTATTATGTCTTTCTTATATATATTAACATTACGGCCTAAAATTCGTGTAACATGCCGAAATATGCGACCGATTGGTACTCTCTGGCTAAACGGCATTGAGTAGAATTGTAATACTAATTACCGTGTAGTATATTGTAAAGTCATTTCTAGCATGATAGGATGCTGGCTTCTTAACGAGCCTCTTTCTGGCTGCTAATTAAACGTATGTACTGTAAAAAGTGGCTACTTAAGAAGTATGCGATTTTATCATTGATTTTGACTGCCTTTAGAAATTCAAATATATTTCATGGAAAATATGTACGAAAAATTATTTCTGCTGCTCATTTGGTAGAAAATTATGCCTTCTTTAAATTTTATGCTGAAAGAATTAATTTTAAAAAGTTTGTAAATTGCCGAATAATTGTTAAACCTACTGACTGCTACCCTTGACCTCAAGGTTTACAAACTGCGCGCTGGGTACATCCTGTTTAAGGAATGGTACGTTTTCTCCTGCAGTTTGAGGAACAACTCACACAGTTCTCATAAAATGTTGCAATAGATGTGGAACATGCTGCATGTATTATAGGCAGCCTAAATAAATTGGCAGATGCTGCATATTATGTTTGAACACCTCACAATTTAAAAAAGCTGATAATTAGAAACTTTTTAAAACTGAAAGCTATCCCTTTGTTAAGCATAAATCTTTAAGGGGTTATTTTCTGCCTAGACGACTACAAGAAATAATTTTTTCTTGTATTTTTTTCATAAAACGTATTTGAATTTTTAAATGCAGTTAAAATCAACGATAAAAGTACTTTCTACTTAAGTAGCCATTTTTTACAGTAAATATGTTTTATTAGAGGTCAGAAAGAGGCTCGGTAACAAGCCCACATCCTTTCGTGACTGAAATGACCTCAGAATGACCTACAAGATAATCAGTATCACAACCTTACTCAGTACCGATTAGCGAGAGAGTATCAATCTTTCGCATATGTCGACATGTTACACGAAATCTGGACCGTACTGTTTATATGTGGAAGAAAGGAAAAGGCTCGTCGGCGAGGTTGACCTGTATTCATAGACCTTCGGGTTGGTGTCTCCAACCCGTCGTCAGATTGAAGTAGACAGAAAAGAGAAGGTGCACTGGTCGGATTAAACGGATTGGTGCAGCAGGACATACAACGATGGACAAGAAACTGACATGTGAGATGGGTGAAGACAATTTCAGTAGGAGTTCGGGTGGGTGGAAGGGGGAACTGTTACGACTCCCTGTGTTGGAGGAGCGAGGGGGGAGGGTGGTTCAGTGAGCCTTTCAAGGTGTAGTTAACGGCCGTCGATGTGGGATGGAGTTGGAGATCCCTGCGTCGGTATAAGAGGTGTTGCAACTGTCAGCCGTGGCTCGCAGGGTCTAGGAAGAGGGTGGTGAATCAGTTAAATTGTTCATTGCTCAGAATAGGTTAGCGGCTGTTATGAGGTCGTGGGCGTATGCCAATGGGCCGGGTACGATCTAAAAAAACTTAAATCCATGCTGGACTAACAGCCCCATCCTCAGACATGGAAAACCACAGCATGAGATTCTGACACCTCCAACACTGGTGCACTTACCGCAGCCTCCATCCCGCATCGATGGTCGCTATTTCATCATCGGCAGTCCCGTTGGGCCGTAACAGTGCTCCCTCCAACACCCCCTCCCCCACCCACCCGAAATCCTGCTGTAATAATTTGTCCAACTATCTCACACGTCAGTTGCCTGTCCGTCACTGTATGTAGTGTTGGGCAAACCAGTCGAGTCTACCCACTTCACTTAGTCCTATGTTCATTTCGTTTGGTGACGGGTTGGCGTTTACGGCTCGAAAATCTACGAGAGCGACTCATTTTATTCCGACGAGCCTTCTCCCTTCATTGCACCCATATATGAATTAATTGAGAGCGTAACTCGACGTTGAGAGGAAAATTTCATTGGCATTCTGCCTCAGCACGTTTTAGAAATGTTTATAACCCACCCTAAGAAATATCGCCAATTCGATTTCAAGTATTATCAACGGGTTAAGGGCACCCCAAAAGGTTCATTGATATCAGAGCATCTTGCTGAACTTGTTCTACAACGAATATAAAAGCTGTGGTTCAAACCATCACGCCAAAAAGGTGGCTACGCTACAAAGATGATACCTTATTTGTTATCAAACAACTGCAAAGTTGAATGGCTGCGTCAGAGTCTTAATGGTGTCTTTCCCTGTCATTAAATGCACTCAAGAAGAAGCAATAGGAAACCTTCCTCCGTTTTTTAACATTAGCCTGCGAAGACAGAATGAGAGCAATCTCGCAACTTGCATCCACAGAAAAGACTCAAGTGCCGAAATCATCCTCGACCATGGAAGCAAACATCCCACGACTCACAAAAGAAGCTGTGTTTGAATTCTTTTCACCGCACTTTTCGGTACCGCAGCAGAGTGTACCTATTCAAATGATAATATGCCCACTTGTATCAAGTTTTGCGATCTAACAGATGCCCAACAAGTTTCATACAAAGCTGTTTTCGACGTCAGAGCCAACCAAACGATCAGAGTTCTAATAGGAAAGGGGTGCGGAGGAAATTCTATTCCTTGTCCTACATGCAAGGAACTTCGGAAACAATCGTCAGAATACTAAACCAATTTGGCGTCTGCATCACTCACACGCCAGCGTCCTCGGTATGCGCAGCAGTATCTCGGTAAAAGCATTCCAGACCCACGGAACATCAAAACAACGTCATCTACCGTATCCCGTGCGCAAACTTTCGTTATGTTTTAATTGGTCAAACAGGCAGACGACTCGGGACTCTCATTAATGAACTCAAGCTCGCTATCCGTCACCGAGACACTTTATCTCTGGCGTTCGCGCACTCTCTGGTATGTGATCATCGGTTCAGTTGGGCAACATTGAAGTGGTCGCGATGGCTTACTCCCATACGGACGGTGTCAACAGGTATATTGACTTGGGTGCCCATTGCGAGAGACTCCAATCATGGTACATTGACTAGCACCCACCTTACAAATAACAACTCCCTGTGCATGCTCTGACAAGCAGGATTTCATGTATAGGCCATTACCACCTCCGTCAGTCACCATAACACTATGTACACCTCCGCCTGCCTGCTTCCTCAAACACCAGTATGACACTCTCATCTCTCACTTTTCATTTTGTCTGACGACGGGTTGGTATTACTAGCTCGAAAATTTCCAAGTACATCTTGATTTGTACCAAGAAAACCTATCTTCTTTCATTATATTTTTTTCCAGATGCCTACCGGTACTGATCTACAGCATATGCATACATAATAAAGGGTAGTGATTTATTATAGGTCCCCTCCAAACAGGGCAGGCTTAATACAGACAACTTTATGCTGAATACCAATCCCATTTTGGTCCGGTTTTAGTTTATTCTAAGGGTAAGGCTTAGCCCTAGGTTTAAGGCTTTGGTTGCTATTAAAATTATGGTTAGCGTTAACGATAGAGTTGCGGATAAGATTAGAATTACCTTTAAGGTGTATGTTAGTATTACAGTTAAGATACTGGGATATTTAACTGTCCTGGAAAAAATGGCAATGCCACCTGCATTAACTCCGTGTCAGATCGGGGAACCCATGCAAGCAATTATAATCTAATCGAGATCAGAAGTGAATGAGCGCCTAGACAAAGTGATAGAAATTATGAACTTGTGCATATGAAGGCCCATTCTTGAGACGAAAACGACTTTCTCTAGACAGATAATATCAGGGGAGTCTGTAGCGGTCCGCGTCCAGCGCCACTACCGCTGACTCACACAACCTTCGCCTGCCAAGCCTTACAAACTCACACGTGACAACCTTTCCTTAACCCTGCTGCTGGATCCGCGTGAGTCTGTGCACCAACTGCACAAAAACTCTAAGCCAGACAACGTTTGGCATTTAATCGATTTGCTGCGGACGACAGAGACCCCTTGCGAACACTGAATCGTGACACAGTCTGCCTAGTGAGGCAGGTAGTAGCACGTACCTGCAGAGCTTTGCGTAAGCTCTTTTGCACAAAAATGGCTTGTCCAAACTTATCAGTCTTCGCTGACTTCTGATGCGGGAAATCTTGGTGTTTTCGACTTCACATTTAGCGAAAAATCCGGCAAAATTAGTCTTTTTGAGGTCAAGCTATTTTTTGGCTCAATAAACCACTTGCAAAACTATTCCAATTGATAATTGGAAGGGCTTTCCTAAATGTCTGGCAGTAAACCTTGCCTTTTCATCCTATTTCTATGCCACTTGGCAAAATAAATGTGTCACCAAAATGACTGATGTAGGCTTGGTTCGACTGACGGGTAGCAGATAATCGATGGACATCAAAGCTGCTATCCTCACTAATCCCTTAACCGATGCTTTGCTACCTTCCGTCGCCAAAGCCTGCCTCCCTGGGCACCGTGGTACCATTGCCACCACTATCACGATGGAGTGCCCGTCTAATTCCGTCATGTTTTCCACGGAATCCACGCCGACAGTTTGAATGAATAGGAGACTACCTTCGCGTGCGGCCGGAATGTCAACCATTCTTTCAGCCCTAACTGCCTTGGGGCACTCAGCCAGTCAAAATAAGCGGACTGGTTGCTCTACTTAGGCCTACTAATGCACAGCGGTAAGCACCTTTTTGCATCGAATAAGCGACTGAGCTAAATAGTGGTCTAACGGATGTCTCGGAGTTCAGCGTACGCTAATAACTTCGAACGTAATAAAATAACAACGAATTTTCTGCAGGATGAAGCTCAAAATTACGATCACCCTTTGCAACTTCTAAGATCCCCCACACGAGGCCACATTATGAAAACTGATTCGAGCGAACGCAGGTGGAAACATTTACTGTGCTGCTTATTCGTTAACATATTGCGTAGACAGTAATAACTAGCAACAAAGTTTACTTAATGTCGTCAACGTTCATATTACACACCATAAGTCCTAATCTGGCGATTTATGGATGCCTATATTCTTCCCCTCATTATGTACTTTCCAGCCTCGCTTAAAAAGGACCTGTCCATTTTTAAACGTATTTTGCGAATGCTCACTTCAGCTGCCGGTGTTTCTTATCTTCTTTTTAGCTGACGTTATAATACAGCAACACTTTAAAATGGTCAAGCAAGTTGCTGATTGCATTCTTTGTGTGGTTGCTCATTTTTTTCACGCTGAACTTATGGCTGCCACGTCTACTCGTACTGTGCGCTGAAGTTTTGGACATAGGTCTTGCCGTATGTCGGTATATCAGCACTCTATATTCCCATTCCCAGCACGCTACCTAGGTTGTAAATAAATGGAAATTCCGAACTATAAATCAGACCTTTCTCCATAAAAGAAGTGAATGGAGCTATTTTTCTGAAAATCTTGGACATTAACCTTCAAAATAAAGCGTTTTTCTCTCTCTCTCTGTTATGTTTCTCGTAGCGCTTTCTGTACAATCGATCGTATGAGTTTTCTTTTTCGAAAAAGACCTTCTGTCTTTACGTATTCGCGTTCTTTTCGTCTTGTTTTTACCACAGATAATCTACGATATTTTATGAAGAAACATTATTTTCATAACCATCTTCTGAAAATTGCGCTCAGTTTTTGGCCTGATTATTTTCAACAGTTATTATAAGGCATTGTCTCTTCCCAACTTTGCCTCATTTAGGATCATTATGGTAGATCTGACTGAGACCGAAGTGATAAGCAAACAAATAAAAGTATATATTTGTCGCTCCGTTGAGACAGTTACAACAGGAAAGGGAAATGGCCCTCAATTTCGGCGGTTGTTCGTTGATATGGCTGCTCCTCTTCCTCATCCATTCTTTAAATGCATCCCATTGGATTACAGAAAAACCTTTTCTCCCGTTCTCCGCTCTCTTTGAGTTTTCTTGCCATCTGCAGCTCCCGCAAGTACCGCTGCGCCTCAGGTGACTTAACAATAAATAAAAAGTGAAGATAATAATGCGTAGTAATTCACTCAATAATCTTGGAATTTTCGTGACCGTGAATAATAGTTTTTAAGTCCCTGGTGATGCATTAATTTTTCCAGCTCGTGGATACTGTCATGGTTTATCATATCACAGGATCTCGTGATTGGCTAGATACCTTTTGCCAAATTCTTCCAATATATTGGTTAAAAATATTATCTTTGAAAATTTTCCCTGAGAGTTATAAAATGCCGATGGATAATATCGTGCTTCTACGTGAGGAATGGCAAAGCCCTATAGATGGTTTTCAGTTGGTTTTCTATCTAAGCCTCTTCGGATCCAGTCTATATGCAACCGCTAGTTTGCCACTGCAGTGTGGCCTGATCAGGTAATTTCAAAGTAACCACGTCAGCATGTACGGAGCAGTTCTAGTGCACACGAGACAGAAATATCCTTCTTTCTCCCGTGAGGAGAAATTGGCTTGTAGATCCATTCCTGAAAGGCACTAATGGACGAGGTCCTACCATACCCAATTAAATTGAGATTTTCTAATTGGAATTTACCTTCCTACTCACAAAAAAGTTCGATCATCCAAAATGGACTTTCTTTCCTAAAGACACCTTATGTACAAGTCTGGGCGTCATAGTCCATATTTTAGTGCTGTACCTAACCGAGTTTCATCTCAGAACATCAGCTTTTGGTCCCTCGCTGTCAAACGTATTTTCCCGAACGACACGTTTTTCAAGGCTTTTCAGTTGGTATTAGGACACCCTGAGTGTACACATAGTTATCAATATGCATCTTGACTCATTAATTCTAACAAATTGTTATTTTAAGTCACTTTAACTGCCTTAACCTAGGCTCGTTAACCTGTCCACATATCTAAATGTAAACAACAAATTGCATTGTTATGATAATAAGAAAGAAACGTCGTTGGATCACAAATAATCTCATCGGGTGTTGCTAAAAATAGCATTTTTTCGCATTATCTCAATTAATTGAATTTTAAATGCTTACCTTCAGCTTAAAATAAAGAGTTTAATTTGCCTTTCGACTTACCAAGTAGTCTACTTCTCCAAAAGGCATGTACTGGGATTTCCTTGGGAAAATTACCTCGTCACCTCTTCCAGTGGAAGTGGATACAGCCGCGATGCATTTGTTAAATAGGAGGCTGAAAAGAACAACGACGTAGACGAGACTCATTTCGGATTCGTTGGCGTCCTGGTATGTGGAATATTTCAGCTCTTCTCGATAAACTCTTGAACGCCGAAATTTGCGCCTTAAATACAGGCCAGAATACGTTCTATTGGTTAGGTGGTACGGGCTAGTCAACCAATCTCTGTTCAACCGCAGGAGGACTTAAATTACATGTCGACATTTCGTTGAGACCCTTTTTTACATATAAGAACCTGAGTTTCGGGTCATTGTTTAGGGACTAAGAATTTATATTCTACCAAACTTATTCAAATGTGAAATGCCTTCTTGAATTGGCGTATTTTTACCTTTCTACAGAAATAGTGAGTACAAATCTTTTGCAACAGTACTGCCTTCAGACAAAAAAATTTAGACAAGGTTTTCACGCGGCATTCATTTTCTAACACAGGTTTGCAAGCCTCACCTAAGACAGCTGTTATGTATTTATTAAAGACAATTTTAAGTTATTGTATTTTCATCAGTGGTATCAGTTAATAATGTCTCCAGCCTATTTTACATCAGAATCAGCACATTAAAGGCCTCAGCCTGCACCCTCCCTAATTTATCTTCATAATTTTTTGGTTTGAGAGAATTTGTAATTTGCAGAATTTCTAAGTTAACTGTCTCTGTCTGTATCTCGTGGATCGTATGAAGAGGTCTTTTATTTTATTGCACTACCTTCTTATCTGGTAACGCACAGTAAACTTCAAATAATCAGAGTCCTCACAGACAATCGCTGGGCAATAATCGCAAGTACAAATAATGGGTACTAACAAACACAGGGAGACTGTAATAGCTATTTCCAGCTTATTACCGTCATCGACCGATCATATATGAACCCGAATTTCGATCACCCGAGATTTAAACCGAGATGGTCGCTCTGTAACCAGTCTCATGGAATGACAACACAAATCCTAAAACGCGTGTTCAATTAGCAATAATTATTTCAGCAGAGTGTTAAAATGTATAATCTTGCTGGATAATCCCGTGATAGTTCAGACCCGGTAGGAGGTTGGCTTATGACTGCCTACTTTTAGACACCCGCAAAGACCGGACTATCAATAGTCTCTGGCTTAGTAAATATCTAGAAGTCATTGTTGATACATCAAAAAACACTTTTCCTGTTCAAAAAGTATTGAACGAGTATTTATTTGACATTCAAAATATAACCTTCTCTCTCAAAAAAGCATCGTCCAATTTCCTTACCGGAGATAACACACGGTATTAGGTAATTGTCGTTGTTCAACTACTAGGTTAATTTTTGAAAATACGGAAATAATCAGCAATTTATAGTTTTTTTAATGTTTAAAGTTCCTTCGAAAAAGAAAGTGGTCATTCCTTAGGAACCAAAAATGATATTTGTGTGCTTATGGACATAATTTCAATAGGGAGTTGTGACAACAATATTAAAATAATTTGAGCAAATTATGAAGAAATGGGCAACTTCTGTGGGGTTTGAATAAAAGACAGATAGGAAAATTAACCCAAGTGTGGTTCAACTGATCGCTGTCAATGGGCCTTGTAATTCAAGTATAATGTTATTTCATCACGAAGCAGTCATTTACAATACCTTTGGTCACTCTTATGTATAATGAGAGAATGAAAGGTCTCATAGAACAGAGTCATGCAGGACACAACCATGAGCTGCAATTTCAGGCGATGTGGAAACGTAAATAAGTATTAAACAAGTTTGGTAAATTAAATAAACATGCCTAAAGGTAAATTCTACATTTGGAGTTGGAAAACGTGGTGGGAATACGAGGAATTACTTAAAAATGCATATATTTTCACCGGAAATTAAAAGATAACGGAAATGGTCTATGAAAAATTAATTTTGACGGGTTTTTATAGGCAATATCAACAAACCCCTGTCATTTTCCGGAAAAATATTTTGACAAGGGACAGTTCAAATACTATTGCACCTGATTCAGACAATTTTTATGGGTCGCAATGGTACATTAATCTATTGCAAAATAAACCTGGAGGAATCTCATTTTTTAAGCAGTTTAATGAACGAATAATAAACAAATATTTGAGCCGAATGCAACCGTCAATGGAAGACACAGAACAGATAATGAGGGCAAATGCCCAAGTTCAATCACTTTGATGCAAACAAGGGGAAGGCTGGATCACTGGAGCCGTAGGTTTATTAATCTGAGCTTTTCGATCCGTACAGGAGACCAACATCAGAGACTGTGAGAATGCAGCATGAAGGGAAAATGTTATCTGGTCCAGCAATAGGATAGTGTAGTATGTGTTAAGAGTCTAGCCTAACCGAATGCCAGCCTTCCTGAGGCGTCGTGCCAGTGACCGTCTGTCACTATTATTCCTTTGTCGATGCGGACTGCCTTCAAGGTCATATACCTTCATGGTGGCTGTGCCCCCGCGATGACCTTAAACCTCGATCAGACAGGCATGCACAAGAACCCACGCGAGTTCCCAGCTAGTCACAATTTCTCAAGGGCACTTGGGTGCCTCACGCAGCAGGTGATATTATTCAAGTGCGCCCAATCATGTCACAAGCGAACGCGCTTGACAATCACTCATAAGCAACTGTCACATCTCAGACAGTAAGTTGTAACATGGACTGAAGAGGACATCGTCAGTCCGTCCCATTGCCGGGCTTCACCCCGAGGCGGGACATTCAGCGGCAACTGCCATCCGAGAAAGCAACACCGGGTTTTGTACGCAATAAACTCTCCTCCATAGGCCTTTTAGAATTACGCCCTTCTTGTTATGTAAATCCTTGGGAATGCAAACAGGGCGTAATTAGGCAGTGACAAACGCAGAAGTCACCGTTACAGCAGTATGGATTGATGGAGACAGTCCCATTCCATCTTCCTCCAGAGAACGAGTAGTGACTTGAAAAATTGAGTTGCCTCTCCGAACCGCCCGTTTGTGCTCTACTATTAGCAAAATCAGTCGCTGTTCAGTCCACTGAATTGATGAGGACAGTCACAGCATGCGATTGGCTAAATATAACAGATTGTTTGTTTGCGTTTGTATGATTCCGTTACACGTGGTAGCTGCCGGGCGATGGGTGATATCTTCACCGAGCTCTGCAGCAATACCTTCCGTGGCTACTTACTGATTCATTATATACGACCGAGAGTAAAAGAGTGTTGGCGGCTCTCCTCTGTTTGTTGCCTGTCTACAGTCCTTGATTATGGTCCACTATACGAGCCCACATTTTCAGAATGATAAACCTGCTCCTCCAGTGATCGCGCCCTCACCTTCATTTCAGAACGGACAATCCTCAGACTAAGTACTAGGGATATTTCCAGACACTCGACTACGCATATTTCACGCCTAGCCTTGTGGAAGTTTGACTGTCGAAACTGACAATGTCACCAAGGTGCTTCACGGCCTACATGCATTACTGTTGACTTTCGCGTAGAGTATTTTATAGTGAGCCAGGCCTGCCTATAACCTACCGCGTATTTGCCCTCCTAACGCATTTTCTCTCATGAGTAAGAAGGATGTAGACGACCGAATACAGGCTCGGACGCAGTCGAGGGCAAGTTTAAACCGTCAGTTTACACGACCCACATGCTGGTTGATCCTCATTTAAATGTGCCAGATTCTGGCCTGAAATGGCTGGGAATACCGTAGATGCCACATCGAGAAGGAGCTATTGACTTAGACCACAGTCGCTTAAATTTATTCATAAGGAGAACCACGTTCCCATATCAGATATTACATTACTAAGTCATAACTGGGAAAAGTTCAAGCGCATCAGGTTTAGCTTAGGAAGGAATGTGCTGATTTGCCGTCAGAACACGTTCTACTGTGTCGATTTCGGCAACAAAAGCTTATGTAGGCCCACTCATTAATCCCGACTACTTGCAGGTTTTCCCACGAAAACGGTGATTATAGGGTTTTATGGGTGGAGAATTAGGACATGCAGTAGAATATATTTTCATAAATGCTAAATGCATTTTGATTTTGCTGTACTCAAAAGTGTTGTTGATCTATATCGGTAGATTTTCCTAATCTCTATTATCGTTAAACTTATTGCGGAAAACCCGATTATTAAATTGCAGGTTTCTTGAATGTCCCGAAAAATTGAAATGTTGGTTAGGATGTCGTCTACTTCAAGTTACCAGAGGTCCAACTTACCGTTCTAGAGTCAGATTAGTATAGTTCGCGGCGCGGAGCGCCGCGCGCACCTCCAATTTACATGTGAAACAACTTACTCCCAGCGGCTGCGGGAAGCAACTTTGACTGCATTTGTTTCACTTTACACTTGCTTCTAAAAACTTCCGTCCTTTTCGTATTTACCCACCCCCAATACTCCATAACCACCGTTTTTGCAGGAAAATGCTGGGACTAGGTGTATATGAGTGGGCCTACATAAGCTACCTTTGCCTCCCCTTCATTCTCCCCTCTTAGCACCGAACGCCCGTTCGAAACTGTCGAAAAAAATATCGTTTGACAAGAATGAAGGTTTCAATTATGGTCTTATCCCCGCTTTCTGTGCCTTAATACATCGCACTTGTCGGGGGTGCAACGTTTTTTCCCGCCAATCCAGTGCCAAAAATTAAGCACATGCTTTCTTCAGGTCTGATGTCGTGTACGCCCCTGTTATAGGGTAGAGCAGTGTATAACGTATGAGGGGCAGGTGCGTAGATGGACGCAGTTGTAAAGATAGAGCCTGGAGTCTGGCATGTCAGCTGATTTGGGCTCAATACGCGGCTGGGCCTATTAACCGTGGGCTTAATAACCGGCGGCTACTGTAGTAAGGAGCGAGCCAGCAGTGAACAATAAATACACAGAAAATAATCATGTTACTGTTTCCTATCAGTAGTTTGGTTATGTAGAAGAAATAACTGTAGTCCATGGAATGATAACAGGTAGGGACTGGAAATGGTTGTGCTTATTTTCAGTCTCACTTCCCATCAAAAGTTGTGGCAATTGATGAGTTGCGTGGTTTGTTATGGTGATGGGTGCGAAGATGACCTATTAGTCTAATGCGTGAAGATAACATCGCATTCATTCGGGAAGATAACATCTGTTGACTACGCAGTCATGTTGGAGGTGTTCGGTGTCTGGAGTGTTGAGAAATAGTAGTCGAAATTTGGATGTTTCTGCTTTTGTCCGTTCCTTCTTATAGACCTAACAGATTGTGGCTACAGTTCTTACTAAATGCTCCACACCTGCTGGCATCACAATGTCACCTTAAAGTAATCGTTTATGGAACCTCCACTCAGGCATTCTCATACAACGGTTGTGGATATGGCGTGGGTGCTGATATTGCCGGCTTTTTCCCGGACTACCTTGCAGGGAGTCCAGTCTAAGCATCCTAGTTTAGTGTTCTGCGCAGACAACCGAAATGAATATAAGGTGATACATTCTTGTATAGGAGTCTTATCATTATTACGACCTGATACTGTTAGGAGTTCAGCTTGACCAAATGGAAGAAATATTGGGGGGGGTTTTTGAGGTGTCGAGCCTGCCGAAATTTCTTTGTTTTTTCGCTCTGATCACCTACATGCGATGACGTTAAAGGCTGAATCAGACATATGCACGCGTGTCCAAGCATGGCCACCTGGACGCAGTCCCTTAAGGGTCAACTAGCCGCGTGACCTTATCCCAATGCGCCAATTGTGCCACAGGCGAACGCGCTTAGTAATCAGTTACAAGGTACTGTCCCTCTCAGACAGTGAGTTGCAACACGGACTGCAAGGCCACCGCCAGTACGCTCCCGATTGCCGGGTTTGCCCCAAGACGGAATATTCAGCGCGCTGGAGATCAACCAGCGTCAACCGCCACCCGAGAAAGCAACTCCGGGTTTTGAACACAATATACCCTCCTCAGGGTGGATTCCAAAGTTGCATTCTTCTTACTGTGTTCTTCCTTGTGGATTTCAAAGTGCAAAATTAAATATTGAAACCATTGAACTGCAACCGTTACAATGGTGGCGACGCAGGCGTGATTGTTTCTTGGACGTAAACACATAGGTGACGCACATTCCACCATGTGTATTTCCGCGGAACAATTGCTGTTCTGCGATGGTGTTGTGGCTCCAATAGCCATCACATGGTCTTGGAGTTCTTGCATCTTTGACGACACTGCCAGTTGTCACCACTACAACTTGGCGTCGGCCAACTTGCCATGGCTATCCTCGTGGAAAAATTACTGACTATCATGGAGCACATTATAAGCATGGGTGACGCACATTCCACCATGCGTATTTCCGCGGAACAAGTGTTGATTATCATAGAGCAACAGCAAAACATTAAATGCATGGGTGACGCACATTGCACCGTGCGCATTTGCACAGAATAATTTCTGACTATCATGCAGCACAGTACAAGCATGCCGGGGTTCGCCCCGAAGCAGATACATTCAGCACGCTCGAGATCACCCAGCAGCAACGCCACCCAAGACAGCAACACCGGGTTTTTTACACCATAAATCTTCCTCCGGGTAAATGCCATAGTTTGACTCCTTATTTTGTTCCTCCTTGGGGACTACGGCGAGCGTAATTAGACGGCAACACACGTCAGATGTTACAATTACAACAGATGCCTTCTCTGATTTATGTCAGCGTATGGACTGCCACAATCCTAAACTGATTCCTGAAGCTCACCGAAACTCAACGGATATTGGTGATCTGATGAATGGTTTCATTGTCAAACTTGAGATTTGTGGATATTTTGGTGGCCATGTATGTCAGTTCGTCTATAGATTTTAGGGGATTCCAATTGTGCTAATCCTGGACGCATTTGAGTTTGCAGATGCCGTTTGATGATACATAACTAGTCTTAGCTATGTTTATTTAGATTGTGCAGCCGGAGATAAGCAGGTCCATTTTCCATTGCAAGTCGGCTTCCATTGGGGTGCCTAGTGCGCAAGCATTTGCGAGCAGAATGTCATGCGCGCTGATCATGTGGGCACGCGTGTTTATCTGAATGTAATGAAGATCAAATCAAAAAAGTTAATCCAGAGGTTGAGGTTAGATCCTGAGCATTTATCGGGGGCGGCGCCCATTAGTATGGAACGAATCCAAGACTGAGCAGAGCATAGATGCGTACGTAATCCATACTTCCCACATGGGTACTCAATAAAACTTAATGAAAAACACGACAACTTCAAAAATAATACACTCATCAGTCCTTAACTGGCATATCGCATCGTACGCAAAACATTATCTGGATATTTCAAGTTAACAATCATTCTTAAGTGCCCATTACGGCTGACTGTGCTGATGGCTTATGTAAAATCTACAAAGGTTCTGTGTAGACTCGTCCAAATTTCGTGACATTTCTTTTACATTTGACTGGTAGCAAATACCTTAAAGATATATAAGCAGACCTCTGGGGAAGAAGTTTGCGTTCCAAAATAAGGTTCATTCGACAGGGTATGACACCATCATAAAATTTGCCTGAGAAGTTTAGCGAACCACTTCATTGGTTTTTACTAAGTTGCCAGTTCTTCCTGGCTGACTATAGGAGGACGATTTTGGCATACGTCACCATCTGCGAGATTTGTTCTTGTTAACGCATCTCTTTGGAAATCGAGATAGATTTGTCCATGACTTAAGACTGCCAAGATTCCAATGTTGACTTGAAAGCAAGCCAACCCCAGCAGCATGTGTAGTGCAGTACAATTCGGCGAAAATGTCTTGGCTAGCATGACATCGAAAATTTATTTTAAAAACCGGTAGGGGTAGTTCATGTGCCCCCTCCCCACAAAAGGCCAGGAAGATGGAATGTGCCGTAAGGGAGAGAAAGCAATTCGCTGCTTTGCAATCCTCTTCAAGGCCGAATGACATCGGAACTAACCGTTACAGCTGCTTCGCTCTCACATTTTGAACGCGGGTTCCCTGTGGTTTGACGGTCAAATTCATCAACCTATCCTCCACTATATATCTGTATCGAATGCGATTTCTCCCACCTGGTGTCTCACTTCTTCTCTTCGCACGCGGAACCGGGCCTGAAGATTGAAGCGGTGAGGGTCTTCTTTGTTAATTTAACCCACGGCGATAATACCATGGCTGAAATTTAGTGGAATGCAACTTGCGTTAACGGAAGATGCATTCATATTTTCTATCCTAAAATGCGGGTGCACAAAGGCTTTGCACCAACTAAACACATAATTAGAAAGTCGTATAATTCACATCCGTCAACATCTCCAGTCAGTAAATAAACTAACTAAAGAGGTTGGATATCCTATCTACAACTTACTCTTCAATTCACGAGACTCCCAAAATATTTGACAAATAAAAAGTTTGGAAAACGGTTATTTGAAATTTTGACTATATCAGTTAATGAAGACAGCGTATAATGAGGAGAAGCACATCAAGCGGAAAAGATGACAACTTATTTTCGACTGATTTCTTTGAGCAACATTACATACGCAATATACTCCATCGTAGAAGGCCTCCACACATCCAGTAAGAACTCAAATTACTTTATTCTTTTCTCGATAGGTGCAACTGTATCATTAACAAACACGTACTGCAAAATTTATATGCATATAATAAAAGAGTTGGCATCATAACTTACAAGTACATTCTTTCAAATACTTGTAGGCAACTTTCACGCACATTTTCTATCTTAGAGCATGATTCCACTAAAAGAAATCAACGACAGTTTGTCCCCACTACTGTTGACTATATCGTCTAAAGAATTAATAAGCGAATATTTTACACCTTTTTTCTCCTGTTCCACGTTGACATTAAGTTCCCACTCAGCTAGTCTTCCTTTGTTTCGAGCAGTGTTCATATACTAATTTTATCACATATTTTCAACATCTTACAACAACGGAGACGGTGCACAAAATATGTTCGTCGAATTTTTAACGTCTAGTCTGCTGTCACTCTCAATAAAACATTGAGAATTTAACCCAGTTTTTGTTTGGTGGGCCAGAAGACCAGTTCCCAGGGTGTGTGTTAAAACATAGAAAGAAATGAAAAAAATGCGGTTCACGTTCGCATCCAACCTCATTCACTGGTAGTTCTTTACTTCACTGAAATAGCTAGGACTTCGAACATTGTGAAACGCTCCCTGTATAGAAAACTGTTCATCTTATTCTCAAGTTCCGACCACGCGGCTTCGTTAACATTGTCATATGGCCTTGCATTTGGCTACGAAAATTCATTGATAGCCTCATATGTTTTTAAGATAAGGGGACAACCTTTCACGAAATGGTTATTAATTGTGTGACTTTCATTTATCATATTTTGCACTTTTTAATGCCAACCGTATGAATTGGCTTATAAGCAACTGTGTACGCTATTCATACTCAAGCATACATGGTTGAATGTTGTTCTAGCAATTTGCCCATAGCAACACATGGTTACCTCAATAAGGAATAAAGTCTGACGAAAATTAATTAGTCAACTTCTTGTAATTTTTCACATCCACCGTAAAAACGCTCACCTGCCTTCTTAGATTAGGTTCATAAACGTAAATTTCGAAAAATGCGACAGAATTGGGTCGTAGTTTTAAAACAGTCGGTTTATGAGGCAGCATGCAATACAGTTAGATTTTCGCCTAACTCAAGCAATACAAAGCATAAAAACCTCGATTCCTTAGTGGCTCAAGACGCCAATCGGGCAAATGATAATTTGGGCATTTTGAATACAATATTTTCGAAGTCTACAATAACAAGTGTAGCATTCCACCTTTCTTCAAACGCTATGATAAATTTCACCTGCTAACTTCAAATTACAGAGAAAGTCAATTTCCACCAGACAGTTTTCCTACTTAGTTGTTACATACTATAAAGACTATGGTTATGGGTATAAAAGCTAAAAATTATGAAACTACTTTGCGGCTTTTACAAGAAATTTATACCAGTATGCCAACTAAGGTTCCATTACTTTTAATTTATCAATATCTTAGATACCGTTCGCGTTATTTAAATGAATTGTTTGTATAAACTACAAATAAGACCCAAAATGAACCCTACCATACGGCAAATGCAAATATTTCGCTAGATTAGATTAAGGTCAAAATGGTCATTTAAAAGTATAATTAAAAATTTTTGTACTATGTTTTACGCAAAAAAGGAAATTGTATTTGCAAACTTCAGCAAAGATTTTTGGTTAAAAAAAATTTACATTTTTTCGTACAGTTAATTGGGCACTTTTTCATTATGTCTTTTCCTGATGATCCTCTGTGAATGTCACAGCCTAAGGTCTGATTATGAGCTGAGAGACCAGTCTCGAAAATCCACGCGGTCAAATTTCTTCTTAACCGAAGACTTTTGATTCTTTCTTATAACTCAATATTACACAGCAGAAGTCTTGTAAAATTTGCCATTGATTAATTCTAATTCTTTTTGTTGAATGAATACTGCATGTAGAGGCTATATCACTACAAATATAAAAGCGTCCTGGCAAATACACAATGGAAAACTTTCTAAGGCAGGCTTACTGCCACTAAGTGATAACCGAGACTTTCCTAGTGGAAAAACTGTAAAAACGGGTATATGTGGATGACGATGAAGATTAGAAATGATACACATTACTTAGATCCTTCACGGTCCTAACCTGCAGTAGTCAAGCAGTCGACTTGCCAAAGAATGACTCCGTGAAGACCGGAATCCAATTTCGTTGGGCCACGATTGTGAAAATTGATGGAAATCTCGTTTTCAAATTGTTGCTGGATTCTCCTGAGCCCAAGAATGATCACCAAAGAGGTGTCGTTGAAGGGCGAAAAAATAAACAGCGGCAGGTGAGGAGAGAATTGAGTTGTGGAGAGTGTTAAGCAAGACAGTTGCTGGCACACGTCAAAACCGAAAGTGTGCTTGTGTGTTATATTATCGAGTTTAAACAAAATTAGTTATTGATGAGTTTAAACAATGCACAAGTTGAGCCAAGAATTCACATAACTCCCCCACCAGAGCGTTGGTGGGTTTCAAACGCTCGACTTAAGATGATGTACAAAAAGGTTAAACAACAAAGTCTCGCAAGTTTGTAGGACAACGAACATGTCTACCAGAACGAGTGGAAGGTGGGGAAGGAGTAGGAGGGGGGTGAGATGGGTGGGGGCAGGTTCGGGTGGGGAGGGTCGCGGTGGGCTGGGGGCAGCTGGTGGAGTGCAGGGTGAAAGTGCCGTAGAAGTGGACGGACCAGGTGATGGTGTCGTGCATTCAACGTAGGCCGGCTTCAGTCTGTGGAGACCGCATCAGTAGCATCAGCTTTTTGAATGAGGAAATATTTCTCCTTCCCTTCAAGCACTTTGAAGGGACCATCGTATGGTGGGCAAAGGGGCCTGCGAACTGTGTCGTGCCGGACAAACATGAATGGGGTTGTGTGCAAGTCGTTGTGCACGAAAACGCGTCGAGGTGTCGAGCGTATGGGGGTTGGGTGCAGTGCGGCCATGCGTTGCTGCAGCTGTTGCATGAAGTTGTTCGTGGCGTCAGGGGTGAAGGAGGAAGTCTGCGCGAGCTCATCAGGTAAACGGAGGGATGCGCCGTGAACGAGATCAGTGGCAGTGCATTGAATGTCTTCCTTAACATCCGAGCGAATGCCGATGAGGACGAACGGCAGGTTGTCGCTCCCGTTATGCGGGGCAGGTTGAGACATCAACGCGGACTTTAACTGATAGTGAAGACGTTCCACGAGGCCGTTTGATGCTGGGTGATAGGCAGTGGTGGGGATATGTGAGCACCCGAGCAATTTGGTGAACTCACGAAAGAGTGCAGATGTAAA
This sequence comes from Ligula intestinalis, assembly GCA_036362985.1. Taxonomy (NCBI): domain Eukaryota; kingdom Metazoa; phylum Platyhelminthes; class Cestoda; order Diphyllobothriidea; family Diphyllobothriidae; genus Ligula; species Ligula intestinalis. Next base: position 57,067,298 of record JAYGXS010000004.1, on the reverse strand, counting down.
CTGACTTCCGCGGTCAGTGGTGAGTGTAGCTGGAACACCGAAGTTAGTTTTCCAGTGTGTAAGGAAAACCATGGCAATAGTATCTGCCGAGGTATCCGAGATAAGAACGGCGATGGGCCATCGTGTGAAACGATCAACAGTGGTCAGAATGTGCGTGAAACAGCGAGATGGGGGTAAGGGTCCGTCTAAATCCATGTGGACGTGTTGAAAACGGGCGTTGAGAACTGCGAACGTGCTGGGAGGTAAAACTGTGTGTCGTTGGTCCTTATTCTTTTGACAGGCTAAGCACTGCCTGGCCCACATAGCAATGTCGATGTTCATCTTTGGCCAGACCAAACGGGTTGCGATGAGTTTGCGGCCGGCACGAACACCGAGGTGGGATAGCGAATGGAAGTTGTCGAAAACAACCTTCCGGTAGGATTGGGGTACTACAGGACGAGAAATACCTTTAGAAAAATCACACACGATAGAGCCTGGTGCCGTGGGAAGGTGAGCCTCACGCAGCTGAAGCACAGAAGACGCAAGCATTTCAATGATGGAGTCATCAAGCGCCTGCGCTTCCGCAAGCTTCGCCAGGTCTAACGTGGTGATAATAGCGTTGAACTCTGGACGGAACAAGGCATCAGCAACGACATTCTCATTACCGCGGATATAGCTTCTGTGTGAGGTGAATTTATAGATGAAGGCAAGGTGAAGTACTTTATGCGGCGTATAAGGGCAAAAAAGGCACCTTCGCAGGCCAAAACGAACAGGAGCGCTGAACTTTGAAGCAAATCTGTCCTAAAAAACCCTAGAGAAGCAGAAGGGGACGCCAGTCGGAAGGTGAGTACCACTCGTATAAACTGCATATTCATAAAATACATGACAGAAGGTACTTCCGATACCCCAAAATCAAGATTAGAAGAGGACAGGAAGTCATTTAAAAAATATCTGAAATTCCGCCTAAAGTGTGAGGAGAAAGTCGAAGTTCTAAAGGCATTCCGAATGGGCCGTATAACAGAACCAACAGATGAACCACGCCAACCAAGAACGCTGAAGGTTGTTCTGAAGAGTGAGGCCGAGGTCAAGCTATTGTTTAGCAGGAAACAAATACTAAGATACTCACACCCGACGGTATTTTCAGCGGGATTTTTCCTCCGCGGAGCGGGAGAAATGGAGATTGCTAAAAGTAGAACTCCACAGGAGATGCGAACTCGGCGAGAGCAATCTTCGAATTCTGAACGGGGAGATCGTCCATGTCCCGAGTTCACTCCTCTGGAGAAAGCCAATAACATCAACAACCTAGTCGGGTTGGACAACAATCCGTCTCCATAATCACCGACAGCTCCCTGCATGCAATCTCACGCAAGAGGCAACCGCGTGCATAAAGTGGTGACTAAGTCTAAATTGAGCTTTCTTTACACTAATGCCCAAAGTCTTCCCTCAAAAATTGATGAACTCAAGGCAGTACTTTCGGAGCGGAAACCGGATGTAGTTGCCATAATGGAAACATGGCTTAAAACAGAAATCGCCGATTCAGAGATTTTGATTCCAGCATACCAGCTTTTCCGCAAAGATCGCCAAAACCGACAAGGAGGTGGGGTTGTCGTGTATGTCAGAACTGATATCTCTGTTGTATAAATAGAACACACTCTAGCCCTGGAGTATGAGTCCGTCTGGTTAAAGATCAAGAAGGTGAATACACAGAACCTTGAATTCCTGGCCGTATACCGGCCACCAAACATTTTGAGTGGAGCCGAAAACTCGCTCCTTGGTCTGGTGAACGAAGCTGCTAGCCACCAGGAGGTTCTCATTGTTGGTCACTTCAACGGCCCTACAATTGAATGGAACAACCTGACAGTGGAGGCAGCGTCAACTTCTTTCAGTTCCAAATTAATGGATCTCACGCTTGACCTATATCTATTTCAGAACGTTAAGGGCATAACCATATTTCGAGAAAACCAGCGGGCTACTTGTTTGGATCTCATTTTCACGAAGGTTTTATCTTACACAGATGAAGTGCATTCAAGTGCTCCGCTCGGTAAGCGTGACCATATGACGCTAATGCGGGATTACTCACTTCATACTCAACGGCTGAGGAAAACGGAGGACCAGCCAAACATATGGAAGGCAGATCTCAATTCAATGAAGAATGCACTATTGTCCGTGAATTGGGACTGCCTACTCAAAGGGGATCCGGAGGAGGATTGGAGATCACTCAAGAGGGTTACATCAGATCTGCTTAAGCGTTTTTGTCCGGTCAAGGTACACAAGACGACTAGTCGTCCTGCCTGGTTGACGAGAGACCTTACCAGGCAACTGAAGAAGAAGAATAGGAAATGGAAGTTATTCAGGAAAACTGGGTCACCAGTACACCATGAGAAATCCCGATGCCAACGAAATGTAGTGAAAAAATCAATTCGCCAAGCCAGGAAAAACTATGAATCAAGAATCCTCCAACAGGCCGAAGAAAAGCCCAAAATTCTATTCCGCTATATTAACAGTAACTTAAAAAACAAGGATCCTGTCGCAGTACGTAAGAATGATGATGGCGGAGAAGTCGTTGAGAATGATGACAAAGCCGAGTACTGTTGCCGGTTCTTTGCCTCGGTATTCACTAGGGAAACCAAGCTTTATTTTGATAATGTCAACAGTGCTGTTGTAAACACTGGTCCGGCACTTACTTCTCTACTATTTCCAACATCTGTAGTTGAGAGGGAGCTGCAGAGTCTAAAAGAAGCAAAGTCATCCGGTCCAGACAATATACCAGCCAAGTTCTTGAAAGAATTGGCCAGCGAACTCTCAGAGCCCCTGGTATATATCTTTCGTTCTTCATTTGAACTAGGAAAACTGCCATCCAAATGGAAAAGGGAAAATATTTACCCGATATACACGGGCGGAACCCGCACAAAGGTCAACAATTGCCAGCCCGTCAGCCTAACTTGCATTTTCTGTAAGGTGATGGAAACGATAATTAAGAAGACGACAATGAAGTTCTTGGAGGAGAACAACCTACTGTCAGGGCTCACACACGGCTTCAGAAAGAACCATTCTTGCCTTTCCAGTCTTCCACTCTCCACTGAGCAGTGGACTCGCGCACTGGATGAAGATGGTAAGGTTGACGTCATCTATTCGGACTTCAAGAAGACATTCGACAGCATCCCACATAAGCGTCTTATGTATAAATTGTCAGAAATTGGCATAAGAGGAAACCTGCTGGCATGGATCACAGATTTTCTCACAGGGCGATCGCAAACTGTGTGAATCAGTGACTCAAAGTCAAACCCTACATCTGTGCTGAGTTGCGTCCCCCAAGGCTCTGTCTTAGGGCAACTGCTCTTCCTTATCTATATCAACGACTGTGTCAACGACCTGGGTTGCAGCGCTATTATGTATGCCGACGACGTCAAACTCTGGAGATCCATCAGGTCTGACGCCGATAGGAAAGCGCTTCAAGAGAGTCTCAATCGACTTAGCTGCTGGTCTGCTCGTTGACTTTTAAACTTCAACATTAGTAAGTGTGTGGTTTTAAGACTTCGTACTAGAAGGACTGATGAGGAGAACGATTCCTTCCAATACCTCCTCGATGGGCACCCGCTTTCAAATGTGAACGAACAAAAGGATCTCGGTGTTCTAGTAAATTCCTCACTTAAACCATCTACTCATTGTAAAGGCAGCTTAACACGCGACACAGGTGCTGTTTGCGATAAGGTGGGGAATCAACGACATTGACAAGGAGCTCTTCAGGAAAACCTACGGAGCGTTTGTTCGGTCACACTTGGAGCATGCTGTCCAGGCCTGGCGTCCGTAGTTCAAGACTGATTACCTGCACCTGGAACGAATCAGGCGAGGGCTACGAAGATGGTCAAGAATCTTGGTCATCTGCCTTATGAAGACAGACTGACCGAACTTGATTTTTTCCCTCTCAATTATAGGCAACTCCGCGGGGACCTCATACAAACCTACCGTATTGTTAGAGGCCAAGTCTATGCCCTAGAATTTGATGATCTCTTCAAATTGGCTCGGACTGACCATCTACGAGGTCATCTCTTTTAATTACAAAGGGAACCGGCCCGTATCGACGTTCGACGAAACGCCTTCTCTCAGAGGGTCATTTAAGCGTGGACCGGACTCCCGGAAGATATGGTCCATTCAGATAATGTTGACATTTTTTAAACACAAACTTGATTCTCATTTGCTGAGAAACTGTGGCAGATATAATGAACAAAGTGTCAGTAGCAGCACCTTGCAACTGGCTCACACTTATCGCTGACGTTAAGCCTACATTTGTATTATGTACTATCGTTACGGTGAAACCAATTATGTGATTTTGGTTATGAATAGGGAGCTGAAGGGCGAAAGCCTTTTTCCCTTAATAAAGTGACTTAAAGTGACTGAATATCGATCTGGCTTAGCTTAGAGTGCACAAGTGATAGGTTTGTGATCCGTGGGGACCTATAAATCTCACCCCTTGAGCAGGTGGCGAAATGTCGAATGGCCAGGTAAATGGCGAAAATTTCACGCGAGAACGTATTATAGCGAGTCTGCGCCGGCTGAAGCTACTGGCTGCAACTGTCCGTGGACCTGTTGCTGCAGAACTGCGCTGATCGCAATGTTTGAGGCATCGGTGGTCAGGATAAGCTGTGTATCAGCATCGGTGCTCAGATGATTAATCAGGGTGACATCCGCGAGTGCTTTCTTGGCTGCCTCGAATGCTTCAAGAGCACTGGGTGAAAGTTGAAGCGACTTGGTCTTTGACTTCAAAAGATCTCCAATTACAAGAAGCGTTTCCGACCCTCATACGCTCTCATCAACAGTCCTGTCTCATTTGCACAACAATCAATCCCCTCAACCGACCCCCTTAATTTTGTTGAAGAATTTTTTTCTCCTGTTTTGTTTTTCTAAGCGGGGGCTCGCTGAACACTGCCCTAGCTTTAATGGTAGGAGTTTTTCACTGCTTCCTCCTTAGTTCACCATGCGTTTCAGAGATTGTTGACTGCTATTTTAAAACGACGATATGTTGGTGAATATTAATTAATCTACCAACACTACTAAACGCTCCTGCTGCCTATGGGGTTGATTCAGGGAGAGCAGCATTTATCAACTTTGTATTTATTTTTTCACAGCACTAAGTTTGCAATGACGAGGCCCTCCGGGCCTTAAATATAAAATTTATTTATTTATCCGTTAAAGGTGCCAGGGTGGCGGCGCAATTTGGTATGAAACGTCGGTAGTAGTTGATTAGGCCGATAAAATGGCGGAGCTGAGTTATGGACTTAGAGGCTGGAAAAGACAGCACGCTTTGCACCTTCTCTGGGAGGGGTGTGATCCCATGCTGGTCAAGATGATGGCAAAGAAAATCCAGAGAAGTGACGCCAAAAAGACACTTATCGACGTTTAGCTGTAGACCATTTTGCTGAAAACGATCGAAAACTTGGCATAAGTGTTCAACTTGTTCCTCGGCTTACGAGCTTGCGACAAAGATGTCGTCGATGTGCACGAACGTGAAGGAGAGACCGCGTAAAATATCATCGGCCAAACGCTAAAATGTTTGGGCCGCGTTCTGCAAACCAAAAGGCATGCGAAGGAATTCAAACAGGCTGAATGGGGTCGTGACGGTGGTTTTCGGGATGTCCTCCTCCGCAACCGGTAGTTGGTGATATGCTCGCACGAGGTCAGTCTTGGAAAAAATTGTCTCTCCGGCCAACATGTGGGAAAAGTCATGAATATGGTGAATCGGGCACCAGTCAAGGGTTGTGGTTCGATTGAGAGCGCGATAATCACCGCATGGCCGCCAATCATCGGATGACGTTTTGTGAACCATGGGCAGTGGTGAAGCCCATTGACTGGACGAAGGACGGATAATCCCCAAATTCAACATGTGCTCGAATTCATTATTCGCGATTTGCGGCTTCTCAGGATGAAGTCCACGCGGATGAGCATGGACCAGGCTGCCGGTGGTAGTGATATGGTGGTGAACGGCGTGTCGAACCTGCTCCGTGAACTGACAGAGCTTAAAAAGGAAAGGATAATCCCTCAAGATGCGAGAAAATGGCGGGTTTGGCACAGCCTAGAGGATGCCAGTGGAAGGCTCACGCGAAGCTACCCCGACAGTAAACAGCCGAGTGGTAGGATTTAGCAACTTCTGATGTTTAATGTCAACTGTGAAGCCGAAGTGTGCCAGAAAATCCACTCCAATGATAGGTGACTGGACGTCGGCCTGGATGAAGACCCATTGGAAGCGGCGACGAAGCCCGAGGTCTAAAGTTAGGGAACGTTGACCGAAGGTGGCGATAGAAGTGTTTTTCGCAGCCTGCAGTGTAAACTGCGATGGCTGGAGATGATGACGACGAGGGGTCGGCAAAACGCTAACATCTTTGCCTGTATTGATCAAGAAACGTAACCCTGTGGACTTATCGGTCACGTAAAACAGGCGACTGTGTCGCGAATGTCCAGCGCCAATCGTCGCCATTACTGGCTGGCGGCGCCGTTTCTCGAACGTGAGCATCGAGCGTAAGAACAAGGCGGGACGATTTAATAGCATCTGGGCCGAAAGTTTGGTGTTACCAGCAAACCTCGTCGTCTGCACGCTCTTTTGAGTTAGAACGGTTGCGGCTTGCAGAGGGACGACCGGTTTGAAGCCAGTTGAGTGTGGAATACACTAAGAGCACAATAACCTGACAGTATCTTTAAGATCCTGCAGGTCGTCATCTCTAATGTCTGTAAAGTCTCGAATCGGTTGAGAGGGTGAAATAGACCGCGGGGATGAAGTAGCAAGTGATTTAGTGGACTTTCGCTGTGTACGGCTGTAAGTTTTATGGCCGGATCGTGAGGCCGAAACCTGGGAGACGGCAGGCTGAGGTTCTGAGGTCAAGGCTTGGTTTACAGCGTACAAACTAGTACTGGGGTAACATTGTTGGATGTGTGATCCGCGAGTTTGGTCAGCGGAACGTCGTCATCAAGCAAAGCGAGTACCTGTTGCACTGGATGGGGTAATTTATCCATCCAAATGCGACGAAAAATAGAATCATCTAGGGCGCGACCAGCAAGCAGGGGACGCATGTGGCGCATTAGAGCAGGGGAGGTTTGGTCGCCAAGCTCGACGTTGTTGAGGAGTTGGTGAAGCTTGCTGACGGCAGATTGTGCCGTTCGCTCGAGAATAGCCTTTTTTGAGCTGGAGTAGGGCTTGACTTTAAGGATAGGATCAGGGAGATCCTGCATGGTGAAAGCGATGTCAAACGGTAAGTTCTGCATGACGTACGCGTAACGCCTACACTCGCCAGTAATCTGACGTGAGGCAAAAACAGCCTCGATCTATTTGAACCAGACTGTCGGGTCACGCAATTCGTACGGGGGAAGCTTAATGGATATCTGAAAAGCCTGAGGCTCGTCCTGATCAGGTGGTATACACGAGTTGTTAGAACCAGTATCATCTTCGTCGCAATCGTGAAATTGGAAGTATTCGTTGCCCATTTTGAAAAACTTATGAACGGCAGAGTCAAACGGGAAAAAAGGTCAATGGAATAAATTTGGAATTTGGAATTTATATTTTTCAGCGCCGGTACGGCACTATCTATGCAAAGTTAATTTCGAAAAAATAAAAATTAAAAAAATAATTTGACAATATGTGCAAGTAGACGTAGAAATTCGTAATAATGTCAGCAGAAATTGTCCTTTTGGGGCAAAATTTAGCAATATTTTGCAGGTAATTTTGAACTAAAAACGAAAACTTATGGCAGTTAAAAAAAACTCTTACAGTGAAAATGAAGACAGTGTTCAACGGGTCTCCATGTTCAAAAAATAATAAGACGTGGATAACAATAGAAACGGGACACCAAATTTGTAGAGGCTATATCACTACAAATATACAAAACGTCCTTGCAAATACGCAATGGAAAACTTTCTAAGGAAGGCTAACTGCCAGTAAGTGATTTAGCAGACTTTCCTAGTGAAAAAATTGTAAAAACGGGTATATGAGGATGGCGATGAAGATTAGAAATGATACAACTCACTTAGGTCCTTCACGGTACTAGCCTGCAGTAGTCAAGCAGTCGACTTAAGACACTTAAATCACTTTATTAAGGGAAGAAGTCTTTCGCCCTTGAGCTCCCTATTCATAAACAAAAATCGCATAATAGGTCCACAGTAACGATAGTACATAATACAAATGTAGGCTTAACGTCAGCGATAAGTGTGAGCCAGTTGCAAGGTGCTGCTACTGACACTTTGTTCATTATATCTGCCACAGTTTCTCAGCACATGAGAATCAAGTTTGTGTTTAAAAAATGTCAACATTATCTGAATGGACCATATCTTCCGGGAGTCCGGTCCACGCTTAAATGACCCTCTGAGAGAAGGCGTTTCGTCGAACGTCGATACGGGCCGGTTCCCTTTGTAATTAAAAGGGATGACCTCGTAGATGGTCAGTCCGAGCCAATTTGAAGAGATCATCAAATTCTAGGGCATAGACTTGGCCTCTAACAATACGGTAGGTTTGTTTGAGCTCCCCGCGGAGTTGCCTATAATTGAGAGGGCAAATATCAAGTTCGGTCAGTTTTTCTTCATAAGGCAGATGACTTGCCAAAGGATGACTCGATGAAGACCGGGATCCAAGTTCTTTGGGCCGCGATTGCGAAAATTGAGGGAAATCTCGTTTGCAAATTTTTGTTGGATTCTCCTGAGCCCGAGAATGATCACCAAAGAGGTGACGTTCGAGGGCAAAAAATAAACAGTGGCAGGTGAGGAGAGAATAGAGCTGTGGAGAGTGTTTAGCAAGACAGTTGCTGGCGCGCGTCAAAATCGAAAGTGTGCTCTTGTGTTTTATTCGAGTTTAAACAAAAGTGGTTATTGATAAGTTTAAACAACGCGCAAGTTGTGCCAAGAGCCCACAGGCATTTACCCATGAGCTCCGAATCCGAAATGTCCATATGATTAACATCTGCAAATTTAAATCAGAGAAATATAGAGCATTTTTCTCGTGTATGCTTGGGGAAATTAACCTGTGTTTTTTTAATACGCGCCCTCCATTACGGCAAGCAACTAATTGTCTTTCGTACATGTTGCGGTTAGAGATAAATCAGGGTGAGAGATTCGAAACTTCCTGAAAGTGCACTTAATGTTACCGAATTAAGTGTCCATGAGTCGCTTAATTTTGGCATGACTTTCAGGAGTGTGTTTATCATACCACCCCTTTAATATACTTTTATATCTAGATTATATAGTTTTTCTTTCGGAAGTCATAGACTACGGGAGCTAAAGGAAAATGTACTAAAGGGTCGTTCGATAATGCACAAATAAGACGAGGTGTATCATTGTCGAGTTTATGCCACACTCTCCTTAACTACAATATTTCCTGCGTGCGTCTCATAGTTTGTTGAGTTAGAGAATTCAAATAAATCATGCAATACCAACCTGCATAAAGGTAAATTCACGGTACGGAATACCGCTTAAAACGTATCATGCGAATTAACTGTTATCCTAAGGAAAGACATTAATTGTTTTTAGAAAGAGAAATGATATTTAAATAATGGCTGCTTATTCTAAGTTTCATTTTTTGAAACATTCTTATGTAGACCGAGTACTTATTACCTGTCCTGAAGAATTTTTCAAAATTCTTGATGAACAGACTTAAAAAAGAGTAAGACGGATATTGGGCATCTTTCCCCTTGTTCATATGCACAGATCATTCACGAAAATAGGAGCATAAGTCCGTTACCTAAGCATTTAGAGAATTCTGCCAACGGATATATAGAGAAGGTACTTTTAATTTCTTTTGGCGGAGCCGTGTCTAGAGCTAAAGAGTGTCCGTAAAAGCAATCTACATAAATTTAAATAATATGACTACTTGCCTTACAGTTAAAGTTTCTATCATGTTCATTGTTAATTGCATGTTTTGAAGAGTTACTGGCTACGCCCTTTAAGACCTTATTAACGTTAAGTCAGTCAGTATAAATTGGTGGACATTTATCATGTGTTTATTAAAACGCAACAAAAGTCAAAGCAAGTTGCCTCTGTTCAATGCGAAACAAGGCAAAAGATCAGCCAAAAAGATTTTTAAAAGAATGTCTGTACAAAGTAATTTTTGAGAGCCCTTTGTTGTCAGATATTGGGCTATCAAACCTTCCTTTAAAATCGGAGATAGCTCCGTGCTAATCGTCTGCTCTGTCACGAGTTTTGTGACCATATCAATCGTAGAGTAAAGGTTAAACCTTCTGAGGTGTATTCACGTGCCTTTGCGTCGAGGTGCCGCACTACCTTGGCTTTAACTATCCATGCATATTTCTGGAACTAAACCATTTGCGTGCTACCGCTGCTGGAACACTTGCGCGTAGCATCACTTGGCTGTTCGGGCTGTTGGACTTTCAACGTCTTCTTAATTTAAACCAGTCTCGTCCTGCTCCTAATTGCCTACGGTCCCTGACAGCGTTACCATCTTCGCTACATTGATGACTTTTTGGTGTTCACGCTTCCTCTCATATTACGTATGAATCTGCCTCTAAAATGTCTTACATGGATCCTAAATAGGCCGTTGCCTTCCTAAATGGAGTTACTCTGACCTGCCCAGACTTGTGACAACATGGAGCTGAACCTTTTTTGATATTTAGGCATTATTTCCCCAGCTGATGCTCCACAGAGTACTACTAAGGCATAGCCTCTATGTCTAACTTTGGTTTTTCATCGCTAGCGTTACCATGCACTTGTAGAATAAAAAGCTTTGGGCGACAGCAAACTGTCCAAACTTCTACGCCGTGACAATGGACGACAATTGTTTTAGGGATATGTTCTTAGAACTGCTGCCCATATCGGTCCGAAAAGTCTTGGTTTCTGGCTCAGATTATTCAGACATTTCGAAGCTTACTGGATCGGCCGATCATACAATGACGGTTGAGCGTTTGTCCACGAAACCTCTTGCACACGTTTCACAGTCTTTGACAGAGTCAATCCCTGGGCTGAGCGAGCTCAAACACTGTGTGCTCATTTTCGGGAACTATTTTAAATTTGTAGCTTACCATTTATCTTGGTCCATTCCGGGGTTCCTTAAGCCACGACAAGCGTCCTTCCCACTCTTGCTCTAGAACCGCAAAATTGCGCTGGTATCTCGTTAAATTTGGTGACTTGGTTCTGTGTTGTACCCCAACCTGTTCCTTAACGTCCTTACGAGGGACCTCCTCGGGCGGAGAGTAAAGGTAGCCGAGGTGTTTGATAACTAGCACGTTTTACGTCTATGAAAGAATAATTGGCGGACTTTCCTTATCGACATTGACATCTTGGGATCATTCCCTTAGCAAGACTACCGACATAACCCCACCCATAGTTTTCGGCTCCGGAACGTAAACTTCTCCCCACTACAACTGTTAGATCCCGTTCCCTATCCTTTTGCATCAGTTTCCGATGGCCATTCCCTGGGATATTTATGCTGCTTAATTTTCAGATCGCTTTCTTTGGTGCTAACTTGAAGGCCACTTTCGGCCTTCTGAATGAATTCAGGCAATTTTGCCTTCTTTATAGTGTCAAATCCTCTTTAAAAGGTTCTCCTACCTCCCAAGTATCCAACGTTCTCTTTCTTCCGAAATCCGAAATCAGGTCATCCATTTCGGAACTACTAGTTCAGCATTCTAAGCTTACCAAGCCGAATTTCGCCGATTCCTTATTACCCGACAATATTGTCCATTCCATAAAAGTGACTGGTTATCCCGTGTTCTCCAGCCCCGCCGCCTTGCCGCCATTGGCCCTTCGACTACCAAACGCTTATACGAACTCACGTTGCAAAGAGGCACTGTTTGACAGCCTGACAATTCTTGCCTATCGCATTTACATGTGGTTCCCAGCTCAAAAGGCGGATGATTGACAACCTTGTGACTTTTGTTGAACCAAAAACAATATCACCTTTCTCGGTCAGTATCCGGTTCCGCATGTTTAGGATTTTGCCGGGGCTCTATAACGTATTCTCAATGATTGATCTTGTCCGAACCTTACACCAAATTATGATTGCCCTGGAGGGCGTTTCGGATACGGATGTTACCATACCCTATGTACTCTTTGAATTCTCGTTTATACCTTTCGGTCTTCGAAACGTCTCATAAACATTCCAGAGTAACGAGGATAGAGTGCTTCCTATTATACCCTTTGTATAAGTCGACATTGAAAATTTCCTGGTGGCCAGCAGTATTGCCGGGGAACATATGAAACGACTCGTAACTGTGTTCGACCGCCTTCAAGAGTTTGACGTTGCCCTCAACTAGTCCAAATTTATTGATTGCCAGTTCATAGGCAAGGTACAAAAGCTTAATTGGTAAAGCACATCTTGTGTGCCTTCTTAACCCTGAATGACAGGAAAAAACCTAAAAAAGCTTTCGCGAAACTTCCTATTGAAGATGTCAGAAGATAAATTGGCGAACATACGTTTGTTTTCGATAAATACTTGTCAGGCCGGTCAGGTTGTCAGGTCGGTGGGAGGGGAGGAGGGAAGGGGATGGGGGACAGTTAGGGAAGTTGCGGTCAGATTGTCAAGCTCTAGACGGCCTGGCGTCGAAGACCGCTGACAAGGTGTGGGTGGTTGGATTTGGGACTTGTCCGTCTCTGCGAGGGCCTGTTTCCGAGGTCTGTGGTCCACCGTGGCCGTTCGTATTACCTAGGTTCGCCCATGACAACTGCAGCGCAGTCTAGAGATTGACACTCTGACCGCAACTTCCCCAACTCTCTCCCAATTCCTCCTCCTTACCGACCTTGAAAAAAATAACACTTCATCAGTCCACCAACCGACATTGTTTATTCATTTCGATAACATATAAATCTAAAAAACTGTCATTTGCAGTCAATATTGACTTTGTTTTAGTTTTTGCTTGGTTAAGAGTGGGCATTAAAGGGAATTTGTAATATTTGAGACAAGCCTGACTTTAAAGGTACAGTAATAGAAAATGATGTGTTCAGTAAAAGATTGAGTTAATAGTTTAACAGAAAAACTGCAGCTTGTTGAGTGACCGACGTTCGGGACGGAGAAGAGTTAGTTCAGTTGACAGAGGAACACTGTGTCCTCAGTATCCCTTAAGTGCTATGGTTTCGAGATTCTGCACTAAAGGAATGTGTGTTGGCATACGGTTGCTTGCTCTCGGCTGAAGATTTAGCCGACTGTGGGCTGCATATTCAGCTGTATTTTCTGAAGCAAGAGTTCAACGTCCAAAAACACCATCAGAGTGGAAAAGGGACTCCAATGAGTCATCACCTAAGATTCTAGAACGTTGTCCTGAATAAGCAAAACTAGTGATAGCTCTCTTAAAAAAGGAGAATTTTGGTGAGTTTTGATACTTCTGGATCACCGGTATGTCTCCCTTGGTGGTTCTTGGACACCTGATCGAGATCCATCCTGCATGCACGTACGTTTTACCTATTCTAGATTACTGCTCAATATTTTGCGGTACCATGTCATTAGATGACAGACAGAAACTAGAAAGAATCCGGAGAAGGTTTACCAGATTTCTGTGTAAATGCGATGACGCCCGAGACTCCTATACAATAATGTACAACCGATATGGTCTTAAACCCCTCTGGCAAAGACAACTCCCAAATGGTTTAACTTTCCTATTTTAAGTGACACCTAATCATAACATCCTCGCAATAGTATGTTAACAAACCAAAACGGTTCCCGTCCCACTAGAAACAATCAGCATACAATGCATAACGCTAAAGCTAGGACGGCCCAGCGATCAAATCAATACACTATAAGATATGCGATCATCTAGAATGCCTTACCAAACGATATTTGCGAAAGCCCCAGTTAAGCCTAATTTAGAATAAAGACCAAACAATTCTTCTCGCATGGCATGATGAATATATTTCTGAACAAAATAGGACACTTTGAAAGCCAGTTCTATGACGTCTTATTCGGACGGAATGGGATTTAACGGTTCACGGAAATTGCCACACACTTAAGGGCAAACTGGCTCCAACGCCCTGAAGTCACTTGCACAAGTTTAACCTCCGAGACTTTCAACAAATGAACTAGACTTCCCAGTTCACTTCCGACATTCGGCACACCGGTGGGTCGCACAATGAAGTAGCAACACACAGTCCAAACCCTCCATTATGCATTTATTAACTAGCTCCTGTTATCGACCTGACTGAGGTTGCTGCGGAACAACGCCATGTTTGTTGACCCTGTGATGATGGTATTTACTGATTCTTACTTTAGGAATTACAACTGACCACTGGAAGCGGCACAGTTCTCTGTCAGATTTCCATCGCATCCCACCGTCGATTTGTATTAAAGTTCATTAACAACGACGTTTCCTCTTCCCTGCATAATCACCTCACTGTGGGGGCCGAGCTTCCGGAATGCTGGTTCCCTGCCGCTTTATCTGCCCTGGGATGCAAAAGGACATCAAGTTTGGACACGGACTTGCTTCAGCTGTCAACAGAGCAAGGTCCAGCTGCAATTGTGGAGAACCTTTGAAGAAGAGATGTTGGACTGATTTAATTGAAGACAAATAACAGGCAAATACGAGGCTAAATAAAAAAACTGTACATCCAACTTCGTCTACAATAAATGTGTCAAGATGGCTTTTATTTTCGTCAATTGTTAATATTCCTAGTGTGGCTTCTGAGTGAAGAGATCTATATGAAATATCCTCAAACATATTCGCTATCTGAATACACGGCAGTCATGAAATTAGGTTGAAACTGCACCGGTAAATTAAATCTGCTGCCTCACGCCGATGGTATGACGACCGGAACTGCCAGAATTTTGGCGTAATTGATTATTATTTCTCTCTTGCTCAAATTGCATTAAGATGCTATGCAATGTGTCATTCCCATTTTTGAATGTTTGACCGTTTTTAAGTTTGATGAATAAAGCTATTTAACAGGTAATCTCTTACATTTGACACTTACAAATACTTCCCACTCAAATAGATGTCAGCTTAGGAAACCCAAATTTGGATGATTTGGTAGACTATAAGCGGCATTCTTTTTCCTCTTTCATCTTTAAAGTAACAAAACCATCCGCGGGTTTGAGTCATTATCCCCGTTATTTGTCTATACAACCCGAGTATACTTCCGTCGGAGAAAATATTTAGTCCGTGAATCCAGGGGCCAGTGGAGGAATGAGACACTGCCGTTTTACGTATACTTGGGTGCAAGAACACGTCCCGTTATTTCAATGTGCGGAATACTACAGCGCCGTTAGCAAAAAGGCATGTTACAAAAGATTCACTTTCGAGTCGTGCATGTTACTAGTCAAGATGAAGGATATCCTGCCAAAGAGCTAAATCATCACTCTCCGAAAACCAAGGGTTGGCGAAGCGTTAGGAACTGCCCATATCCTCAGCAGATAGTTGTGGAACTGGAATGTACCGCTCGTATTCGAAAAATTCAGATTCTTTCGCATCAGTATTTGATAGGTTAATTTTTTTTCTTTCTTCTGATTTATTTAGCATCAAGAATTGCGTTTTATATTGGCGATTCTTGGGGTGATGACACTATTAACATGGAAACCTCCCGATTTCTCAAACTAGGGTAGGTTCATTTATATAATTCAGTGTACGCTTAGTCATATCGAACTATCAGACAATGAAAGCACCAACTTTCACGCAAGAGAGTTAAAGTCAGTGCACGTGGATGCCACTGGTTCCTGCTTTCAGCTATTCCTGTACAAAAATTATCCAAACAAGTTGAATTTACAAAATCAAATTGGTATCGTGGCCCTAAATTTCATTGGCGAAGTGGCTGGACCGTCGTTTGATGGAGACCTGCCTCGTAACGTTGAAAGGCTTCGGTACGCTTTTTGATGCTATTTTTCTTCACATTTACTGATTCTCCTAATGTCTGCAGTATCAGCCTCCCAAAGGTGTGCTCTATTTTGCCGCACGATGACAAGGTTTGGCATAAAATGCTTGTTGTCATCTGCCTGTCAGGTCTTCTTGATATTCAGTGTTCTCTTACTTTAAAATAGCAGGACTTTAGATTTGAAGCCTCAAAACTGCATCGGTAACAGTCGTAGGCTGCCGGACAGTATGCTCACCATAGTTTCACCCGGAGCCCGGGATCCTGCAGGATAAAATAAGCTGACTTTCTGACTAAAACACGCTTACTAACAATGCAAGCTTGTGCTTTTCTCGCATGTTCAGTTAAAATTTTTTATTCACCAAACTCCCTATCTGCCTTAAGAATTCTTGGTTTACTAGTGTCAAAAACTACGAATTCAAGACTATGCATATGCAATTCATTAACAACTTATCGTGCCTTTCACTACTGAAAGCCTAACTTACGCTTCTAACATATATTTTATGTTATCGCGAATGATTCAGGCGCGAAAAGCAGCTGTGAACTAATTATCATAAAAAGTCCTTTTTTTCTTATTTTTTTCAGGCCTGATTATATTTCCCCCATTGACGACCTTGCATTTGATGTGTACCAAGATCCACGGTTCGCAGACGTCCTTAGACGTTTACAGTCTCAAAAGTTGGAGTACGCACGAAGTAAGCTTTTTTGCCGCTCTAGTTTTTTAGACTATGCTTGAACCGAGAAGCTATTTTTATTCATTTTCAAACGTTTAGATTGCTGTCGCAATAACCTTTTTATAGAAGATATCTATTGATTGTTCTAGTTATTTACTTCGATAAATCACATCAGAATACTTCTCGGTCTGACTGCAATAGCCTTTATATCATCAGTTACAAGGATAAGGTCCGTCCCGAGGACGCACTGATGACTTAAAGTAAAAAGTTTTAGTAAGTAACCTTATTACGGTAGCTATAGCATTCAGGTCTTACCCATCGTATTTTATGCGCAAGAAAAAACGGGGTGATTGCAGATCTGTATTTGCCATGGCATGTGGAGTTGATGTGGCGAAAAGCCCATTGTATGCACAAAAAGTGCCATCCTCTGCATATACACTAACCAAAGGTCGAAGAGTGCTGTCACCTCGCATTAACGTGAGTTATTATACAGACCAAATTAAGGGATCTTCATATTTCAGACCTAGGCCTTAAGAGGGACTCCGTTGGGCCAATACAATTTTGGGTGCCCTGTCCTACGTCAAAGATGCGCCAGACTTATAATAATGGTTTGTCACGTGTACTTGCTCAAGGCTATTATTGCCTGCGCAATGGCTTACGCAGCATCCCCTGCACTCTCTTTCGCGCATGACAGTGTTGCGGTAGTGAGGTTCAGTGTGGTTCAGTGAGGTTGGATGCAAATCAACCTAGCCAGGGACTGCCAGAACTAAACTTCAATGCCTGCTACACACGCCACAAGCACGCCCTTAAGCAAAGGTTCTAGGATATTTGATTGAAGATTGGTGCCATGAAAGCTACACTGAAAAAGAAATTTCCGGTTCGATCCCTAATCTAATGAAGTACTTAGTACCTAGAAAAGATCCATATCCACCTGGTTGGGGAGAGGCCGGGAATTGAGCGAGCAGGTTAACTACACAAAGGACTCCGTCTAACACATTCTATCTGCCTGCATACTTTGCACCAACTTAGCTAGTGAGGCATTTTAAAAGTATCGTTCCCGCCCTTTTATTATATACAGGAGAGAATTTTGACCTCGCTAGGCAGGCACGCGATGCTATACGCAGACTGCAAGAGGTAGGTTAACATCGTTTTTTTCACATGCTCCACCCGACCTTTTAACAGAGGCTTGTTACATATGCATATATTGTTTGTGCACTTGCAAATGTTTCGTAGTTAGCAAATGAAAACAAATTTTTTTTTATTTTGCTAGATACCTATAATGTCCACGTTTCTTAATATATAATGCTCATTAGCTCGTACCCTAACACGGTAACTGCCTTTTATTACGTACTAACTATTTCCACCCCAGTACCATCATTGTGACTACTCGCCATTTGGTCAGCTTATTCTGTCACACTTAGATCTCAGTTTAACTGCAGAAGAAACAGGAAATATGGCAGCAACACTGCAGCTATGATAGGTGTCGAGGGTCTGAATTCGGAATTAATCCGACCGGTTGTGGCCACCTGCTGTTTCTTCTCAGTGCTTGACATGACCCATAACATCGTTGTACTGGATCTTCTGTTTATGCGCCTCCGACTACGATTCGTTTTTTCCTTCTTTCTTGATCGTCTGTCGCATCCCCAAATTCACCTTACTTTGTGCAATGTGCTCAGTGCCTTGCCCTTGGTAATTATTGGTGATGACACTCATATCTTAGGATCCTTTCACGTCGTTCTGATGACGAGACTGAAAACCTAAATTTTGTGTGGTATGCTTTAAAATCTTCTAACAAGAACAGTGAAGACATTTATTTTGTTTGGCGGGGAAAAAAATATACATATATATTTGGACTTTGGAGAGTTGGTGGCTCTTTGGAATTGTTCGTGCC
This sequence comes from Ligula intestinalis, assembly GCA_036362985.1. NCBI lineage: Eukaryota > Metazoa > Platyhelminthes > Cestoda > Diphyllobothriidea > Diphyllobothriidae > Ligula > Ligula intestinalis. The sequence goes on along the minus strand of JAYGXS010000004.1, from coordinate 57,048,977 downwards.
CCTGGTTTTCAGGTTCTTCTCTTCCAGATTGTTTCACTATTTATGAAGTCAGACCTTGTAACTTGGTTTGAGTCCCAGTACATTTCTGACGGTCTTCTACTCCTTGCTTAATATTTATCTTAAGTAGTGATTTTCACTTGAGGCTTGGGAAGTTTTACTCTTCAGTCACTGCTGCTCTCATTATATGTTTGTGTTATTGGCTCTTACTGGCACTTTGTTCCAAAAACGATAGGTACTGTGCGACCTTCTCTCGTTTTTATTGTGTTCGTCTCATTTTTTAACTTTCCTTTTGACTTCCCCCAGGCTGGTGAGCAGATCTTTCAGTTGGAGCTTGAGAAACAAGAGGCGGCAAAAGCCGAGGATTATGAGACAGCAAAAGCAAAGAAAGAGCTGATTACTGAAATTCGCGAGGAACTGTCAAGAGAAATAGACCTAAACTTCCTTCTAGGCTCGACTCCTGCAGGTGCCTCTTCAAGGGATATTAGGCCGCAAAACGCTGGACCGTTTTTACCTCCTCTATTGCCAGTAAGTTTGTTGGTTTTTGTGAATGGTCTTTTCATGTGCTTCTTGAACTTTCAGATTTAATTGTTGAATTTTATATTTTTGCATCCTAGCTCGAAATGTTTATAATTCTCGTGAGAGCGGTAACATCGTCTTCCTCCAGACATTCTGAACTTTTTATCGGTTACAATATATTTATAGGCGTAAAAAAATCCAAGAAAAATTCTAGGAAAGGGAAAAAATTGCGACGTTAGGTTCGAATAGTGACTGATATGGCAGCGTGCAGGTCTGTAGTTTGCAATTTCTAACCATCATCAGTCGGAATAGACTGAAATTATTTCTTAGTTTGCATTTCCTAATAGTATTTTGGTGTGTGGACATGTGTGATCATCTTTTATAAGTTTCGTAAAACGTTCTCTACCTATATTCATTTAGTGTAAAAGTACTTCTTATAACTAAAATATTTTCAAAAAATGCACTGTGCTCTTACAAAAAATGCAGAACTTACTTATTTAACTGGTCCCTTCGTTTGTTACACTCCCTCAAGGTCAGTTTCGAATTTCTAATTACCAAGTTACCGAATTTTTAGTACTCTGGTCAGAAAATATTTGTAAATTTTAACATCAGCTTCTGCACGTCTTTCCCCACTTGAGTAGGTCGGGTAGCTTGCTATTTGGCTTCATCACTGTTCTGGGGTTGTGGAACGCATTGTCCTCCGCGTGCACCGTAGAACGAGTTTTAATCTATTGTTCGGCCATTGCTACTTAAGTTACCTAAGGGTTTTAATACAGGCAGTTACATTTATTTGCTCGGGGTTGTCCATCACCGCAGTGGATCGGTCTCAATCAGACTCATTTCTAGTTGGACGTGAAGGCACCCACCAAATAGGCATAGTGCAACAAACTCTTGAACGGCCTCATGGCTAATAACACTTGAATTTTCGTTTTCTTTGTTGAATTTGTCATAGCCTTCGATTCTGTGTGAATAATAGAGTTAATATCACGACAAAAACACCCTGTAGTTAAGTCCTGCCATAGCACTACCAGTGCAGGATTTAATCCATAAACGCTGCAGATTTATCCGTACATGCACTTGATCCGATTAGTTCCTGTTGTTGGATGAATCGGCTTCATGGATGTCACGGATAGTGGTGGCCCATTGGCGGCGGTCGGAAGCGAGCTCTTCACAGATGTTAATCCATCTGATGTCGCAGGCCGTAAACGGTTACGAAGCCCATCCGTTCAATGTCCGACTTGACGGTGCTGAGCCATGTCTTCAGCTGACAGCCTTGTCGGTATCTCCAGTTTGCACTTCGACCAATCTGCAGAGGTCCGTTGATGGCTTGCGCAGGACATGGTCAAACCATTGCAATCCGTGATGCTAGGTGTATGATGCCAGAATTGGTAGTTTGAAACATCTACGGTATATCTCGTTATTGGAAATTCGATCCTGCCAGAAGACTCTTAAGTGGCATCGAAGACACCAATTGTCAAAGACTTCGAGCGATAGGATGTCTGCCTTTCTGACTGACCATGTTTCGCAGACATATACTTACACCGGTCTGATTGATGCTTTGTATATCAGCAGCTTAGTACGTAAGCTGATGTCTGAGCGAGACCAAAGTGGTCTGGCTCAATGAATTTCTAGCTTGCGTGATTCAGTTCTTGATTTCATCTTTGGCCTGCCCTTTGGCTAGCATATTCGAGCCCAAATAGCGGAAGTAGCCAACATCTTCAGTGGGTTAACCACTGATAGTGGTTATGCTGTGCCGAGATACACAGCCAGGAGCTTCGTTTTGCGTACATTAATCGTCAAACCACTTGCGGCCAATCCTGCTTCTGCTCTTCTTGACTCTGTCCTGACACGCAGCACTGGCAGATGAGGGAAAAGAGAGAGTGCGTTAAATATAGCACAAGTCACCGCGTCTGCATACCACCCACCATGAAGCACGTGATAGATATCGTCGAAACTTGACGGTCGATCTGTTATTCTTGTACCAATTCTGCTGGAAGCAAGGTTTTTGTACTCATTGGGAACTGGTTATAGGTCCGACTTAATATCCCCATCGCCTTAAAATTCCGTGTGAAATTGGCATTTATCCGTTCACTTGCCCCCTACACCTATGAACGCTAGACTATACGCACGAAAGATGAGCGAATGCTAGAAGTGTTTTATCATCGCTGCCTGAGGACCATCTCTCGCTACGAAATCATCTAGAGGATATCTCAGGGCAATTCAGAAAAAAAGACGATTGCGTTGGCTTGAAATTTTTTTCATCGTGTGCCCGATGATGTCAGCGTTACGGCCCCTGATCCGGCACTACTGTGCACCTGAAAGAGGGAGCAGTTCAAGCTGTGACTCAACATAAGCCATGAAGAGAGTGGTTCTTGGACTTTTGATGCTTTGTGTCCGCCACCGTTGAAGACATTGGATCGAGCTCTCAAAATCCGCTATCACGGATCTTAACGCACGGGAAGTTACAAGCCGCGGCAGTATCAAGTCCGGCCAGATGAGATTTTATCACAGTTCCATAGGCGTCTAAATTGGCTTGTTTACATTTCCACTAACCAGCGCCCCTTAATGTTGTTCTGGTGTGCACAGTCCTTGGGTTCCGAATGATCAGCGTCTGCGTCTGCAGGCAGATCTAGTCCTCCAGAGTGTCGGACTTAGAAACAAACACAGCAGCTCTCCCACCATTCGAGTCTTTATCTCATTGGTTAAACTCTGCAGGTTCACTTAACCCTAGCGCGTCTTTGTGAAGATAAATTTATTTGCTGATATTCTGGAGTAACTGTGACTTGGCCGACCGAATTATCTGTATTACGTTTGGCCAAATAATGTGCTCTATCTGTTTGCTCACCTTTCTCTTCGAGATCAAGTTAGTTTGAGCCAACTACACCTTGATTTTTGCATTCGGAACCTACTGACATAGAAACCAACTGACCCTGAGTGCACTCAACTTATTATTACCATTATTATTACTAGTAAACTCGTGAACATTTTACGCGGTGAATTGCATAGGCAAAACGTGTTTAATTTAGGTAGACCTGCATGGTTATGATAGTCGTACCAGATGTATCTAATAACGTCAAGCTTTCCTAATACGCGTATTGCATACAGTGCTTACATCAAGGTTTTTTTAAAACAATTTGACAGTTCTCATTTTGGTTTTTATATCTTCTTTGTTTTAGAAAAACAGGGAAAATTACAGTAAGTCTAGTCCCACTGTTACTGACATACTGACTTAAATAGCATCGTCTTTGCTTTGCGTCTTTTTGGACTTTTATTATCAGTTAACTCTACCTCTAATGCTGACGCTCTCAAGTGAAACGTGATAAAATGGGTGTCTGTATCTTTACTATTTCTTCATGTCTAGTTTATGCTACTGTTTTCCGCATAATTATCGGGTGTCGGATAGCATCCTGATGCCTTTGTATCCCAACCGTTTTATCTTAGACTCCACGTTATCGCAAAGGAGCATAATAGGTCATCATCATTTTGGCGTCAAACTCCGCCTTCGCCATGGCAACCAAAAATATTATATAAGTGTTTTATTGTGTCCTTGCCTTTTTTTCTGGAGAATTTAGAACCCGTTTAAGACGATGGCTTTGCTCTCGTCTTTCTTATAAGATTGCTCTCCCACATTTTCAAACAGTACTCTTTTTGCTCTTCAAGGTACGGCACGGAGGAGGAACTCCCCACCAGATGGCCTTTCTCAAATTTCCAGAAAGGGTAAATATTTTCGAGTCATAACTTTGACTTTAACTCTAACCATGTTCCTAATCTTAACAATAACCTTAATCTCACTGAAAACTTGCAAAAAGTCCTCGGAATAGGATGGGGGTGGATTCCTATTCCAATGTATTGCCTCCCTTAGGACTAATTCCCTCAGTGCTCTATCGATCAGTATTTTTCCCTTAAAAATTTATGTTGTACTTGAATCACTCACCAGCTTTTACCCCTTGGTTCCAAGTACTTTATATGCAAATCACAAAGGCGCAGAGAGGTCAAAAAGTAGTATTATTATTAATAAGCGTGTTGACAGATTTTAATAATGAACTTGACCCAGTTGTGAAAAACTCGGCGGCCTCGGTGTTATTCGTTTGATGAATTCTAGATTGCTTGTTTAAGCAATCCTGTTTGGGCAGAAAGCTTACTGTATCGGAACTGTTGTATTACCCACCTTGCTGTAGGCTAGGCAGGTAACTTGACCCAAGTATGATTAAACTCACGGTTTCTGGTGGTGTGTCTTAGCTCAGATGACTAGGGCTTTGGCTGTACTAAATTTTTCCCCCTTGCTGTTGTAGGTTCGAATCCTACTGAAAGCCGCCAAAGTTTTTGCAATCGGGTCAAATTGTTCTCAAACACTTCAAGGACAAATAAGCTCCGTTAAATTTAACAACGTTACTGATTGCGTTAGCAAGTCTGTTATAACGGATCATTGATTTGATATCTGTGGATCATTTGAGTATCAGCATATTTTAAGTGATATGTAGGTGGGTTGCCTTTGAGTTCCTTATTTGTACATGTGTGTTGTAGTAGCAGAAAAATTGTATTTCAGTTTGTTGGCGAGGCCAATTGACCTGAGTCATGAGGTGGAAAACAATTCAAAAAAGAGCAGACAAAAAAACTCCTTGGGATTTTTTAGGAGAAAACACTGTCGCTTTTGGGGAGGATCTAATGGGGGGGGAAGGGGGGGATTTAGGCGAAAAAACTTTCGCGCTTGCGGGAATGGTCCATCGGGATCATCGCCGAGTGCCGAAGATGCGATCTGATACTCCCTTACTGATTGCCGGGTTCGCCGACAAGGTTGGAAGAACAGAAATATCCGCCCAGATCGTCGACAGTCCGCAGCGGGTCGAACCAAGGGCGAACGTTTAGGGGCTGTGTGGAATATGGCCGCCAGGTTCGGGTGCGATCGCTGACGGGTTTATACCGGTATGCAGATAGTCAAATAGGGAAGCCCGTGGACACCTTCGCATGGGATTTATGCTGGGAGAGCGTAAGCCACTATAATCCCATTACTGTGTTTTTAAGCCATCGTAATCTCTGAAAGTTATGCCTTTGAGGGTTGTCAACTTATTAAATACTAGGTTGATCGGACTGCAAGTCTTACTGTGCCGTCCCCCGCTTAATACGACTTTTATACAAAATTATATAGATATATGGTTGCGAACTTTTGTAATTTGTCGGACTTTGAGAGAGGGACGAGCATAGCACGCGTATGCTAAAGCGGAATGCTTGATCAGTCCCTGCTTATAGTCTTCTCCAGTCCTCTGCACTCAGTCCTGCTAGACTAATTGGGAACCGGAAATAGGTCTGATACTATACATGTCCTCCTCACTGTACTTCAGTTCACCCCTGCCCAGATCGTGGTGGCCATCATTGAGCAGGACATATGCTTCTGAAGCTTGACCAGAAGTGCGGTCAGCTGTCATATTTTTAACTGGATGTTTTGATCTACTGTACCACTGAGGGAGGAAAGAAAATAAAAATATTTAGGTGGTTTTCTTAACTCTTAATTACCCGGAACAGTACACTGGGTTGTAGCTGTGCTCATTTTTTGTTTCTAAGAGTTGCCGTCATTGAAGTTCTTCTCCTGGGTTAGCAAACACTTTTCACCGATGAGCATTGTCATCGAAGCGTTTACCTAAAGTCGTTTGGTGATTTCCCTTTTTCCTATACATTGGTTGGCGATATTGCACCTGAGTAGAAGACTCGACCAGAGGAACAAGAATCTCATCCGCCCGACGATCTGATCCACTCTCAAGCCCATAATCAGATACAGCGCGTTAGGAAATTTCTTCTAAAACTGGTGGGATCTGTTGCAGCTAACACTTAATCTTGCAGTCGGTTTGAACGCGCAACTAAAATAACTTCACATAATTGATTTCGTGCCTCATTGGATAGCTGTTAGTGAAAGGTAGCATGTTCGTGGTGTTTTTCCCCTTGGATACCGGATCGTTTGTTAGTATATGGAGGTGAATGTCAGAATATAGAAACAAGAGACTGCTCGATTGCAGTATCTATTTGAGCATTTTCAATTGCTCACTGGTGAGCAACTAGCAGTTTTAAGGTTTTCAACCCGGAACTCTCACCTTTACGAATATGAACTATTTGTTTGTTTACCTGGACTATCGAACTCGTTCAGGTGACCACCTTTTGAGATGACAGCGTGTTAACCCATTTTGATTCTTTCCGAATATAGAACAATGGCAAAGGCCCCAGCCTTCATATACAGAGGAAGACGAAGAAGCGCCTCCATCTGTTGCCCCTGCCGTGAGCAATAGAGAATACTATGAGGAGTGCCCGTCTCCGGGAGTACACCAGAGCTACAATCTGGCGGACGAACGGCCCCTTCCTGCTCTTGTGGCCAGACAGGGCAACAACAGCAATGTCAGCGAATTGGCTGAGCCGCCCGATGTGTCACCACCCGCCGTGAAGCCAGAAAATCTGATCGTGGGGGATGAAATACTCGTCCCAGAACAAGTAAACATCGATGGGGCCCCGCTTGCACGTCTGTCCGAGGCAAACACACGGGAAGCAGCCGTCGCTATCGACGTAGTAGGCCTGCCATTGGTGAGTCCTTCCGGTTTCCAAGCGCTTTTATTATCTCCGTCTTTCCTCGAGACACCATCCTTAAAGCACAACCGCGTCTGCCTTTCCTTATTCAGCAGACACGACAAATAGCTTAATACCTACGGCCTGTTCAGACCCTGTCTCGCTTGTGCACAATAAGTACGCCATTTTTTGACTGAGGGCTGCTAGCGTTGCCAGAAGGAGTCAAACTGTAATTTTCAGTGCCAAACGAGGTAGGGATAACGAGTATGCCGTCCAATTCGAAGAAGCTGTCTATACCGTTTGGCTCGTGTCCTGTTGTGGCTTTCCTGCTGAAATGACTTTTATCTGCCGATTTCCCTACAGTTACTAGCTGCCAAGAAGCAATGATACATAGACTTCCGAAGAAATCGACGAAGTGCCTCTTAAACTTGTGCGTAGTCCCCCGATGTGGCGACCTGCTGTTTTAGCTGGAACCCCATCTTTTAAGCGATTCGAATACAGGCGCCTAAGATAATGCAATAGGCACGCACAGTTAAACACGCAAGGACCATCGCCACAAGCCTTTTACCCCTATCGGCGGGCACACGATGTAAGCACATGCTCTGGGCACGGATTTACCCTGTCGGACGATGAAGAATGCATTGCAGCGGAACCATTCCGTCCCATCCGCCGTTTCTCGCCGCACCAGTTAGATGGTTGAGGAGCGATTTGATTGTACCTGAAACGTCAAGGAGGTGGTGGTAGACAAAGTTAATTCCTTATCGTTATCACCGATAGCTTAACTAATTGAAACAACAAAATAAATAGACTGAGCGAGCACTGAAACCACTTGTTCATTGGTTTAGACCCCTCGAACTCACAAAAAGGACCTAGCTCTCCGCGATATGTGCGTAATGACTATGCGAGGGTCTTTGTAACCCAGCACCATCACTTACACCCTCGGGAAAAGCCAACTAAATATTTGGTATGTTTTGCTATACATCGATACTGTTTAAAAGGCAACTGAACCCACTGCCGCAGGACTCAGGCTCGGGATTGCACACCTGTCCAACACTACCGTGAAAAGACGCTTCAGTAAAACCAACAGCCGATTCAGCTCCAGTGGTCAGTCCGGTGTAATGCCTCGCATCCCATGCCCAACCTGCCCTTACATTAACAACTCCAACGGGTTTGAGGCGAGGATAATTTATGCACTAGCACAACCTGACTGCAATACATAACAACCAATTTGCTGCTTCCACTTGGGAAATTAGCCACCTATTTACTTCCTAATTTGCAGCAATATTTGCCCACGATGAGACATAAGTTACTTGAAAGCCGTATGTTTAGTGATAATTCAATCGACAGAAACATGTATGTCTACCTGCATGGGCGATGTCACACGGTCATCTCCAGGCCTACAAAATTGAATGCTGCTTGGTTAAATTGTCTTGTAAATACAGTGCACTTTATTGTTCCTGACATTATTGACGTGAGACTTCAGCACGCCTCTAAAAGATCAAACCAATTAACAAGGAGTTCTGGTGGTCGCTCACCCTCTTTTCTCGTTGATCGAAAAACTGAAACTCGGATGTTTGGCCCTAATTTTCGGCGAATATATCGCCCTCCCCGTTCCCTTTGAAACTTATTTTCCTTTTCGAGTGTTTTTCGACCCCGTAAAACGTTGTATAGTAAATATTTAAAATTGTGAGCTCTCGGTCAACTGTGATGATCATGCTGGTGACTTTGATCAAAAAGCACTACTATCTAAAATTCTTTTAGGTAACTAAAGCATACAGCAAATCTTGGCGCTATCGGGAAGAAGCCCTGAACGATCTGGAAAGACGGGTCTGCGGTCCTACTCTTCCCCCACCAGCAGCCTTGGATGGTGTTTCAGCGGAACCGGATCCCCCCGCTGAACTGCGTTCAACCACTTTTCTTCTCAAAAAGGCTCTCAATGACCAGGTCCTCACGGTGTATCGGCACGCTCTCAACCTTATAAACCCAACCATTGTGGTGTTTGGAGAGAAGTACGGTCTCACGAAGCAGGATATTATTGCTAGCCTGGATCGCCTTGTGCCTTTGCTGATTCAGAAGACAGGTGACACTTCAGCTCGTATTCGTGATGTGACGAAGGCCTTTTTGATCGAGATGGCCCAGTGGCCCATCGTAAGTTGGACCGTAGCTTGTTTCCACCATTCGTACGTGGCTGAATTAGTTTATCTGTTATTTTGTACTTGTTTATACTTCTGAGTTGCCAACGTTCCAGTGACTTTCTGTTTTAATCTAAGAAGTTCGTTTGTTGGTTAGTAGCCCATGTTTGATCAGGGGTTCCCGCCGGAGTCCAAACTGGGTGCAGTTGGGAGACGGAGAAAAGCCGCGACCTCGGCCGGCTTGAGCCAAAGGTCCTCGGAGGTGAGTTGGGTGCCTGGCCGGGAACTGCAGGCGAAGAGATGACGGCAGTAATGCGGCGAGATGCCGCAGTCGGGACAGCAGTCGAGTATGGACGGGTCCAGTCGGTGTTGGTACTGGCGAAGGAGCATGCAGTAGCCACTGCGTTGCTGCGCCAGGGTACAGTGAGTCACCCTTGGGAGATGACGGTCCGAGGTGGCAATCGGAGGTGGATAGCCACCCAGAAGGACCGGGGGATGCTAGCTGGATTTAGCGTCCACAACGGTTCTCTGGTGAAGGCGCTGGTAGCCTGTCCTGATGGTGGAGCCATCAACGGGAAGATCCGAGAGAGCCGAGGCGACAGCTGCCTTGTGGAGACCTCGGATAGACGTCCGAACGTTACGGCTAAGCGTGGTTGGTGGTTCGGATGGCCAGGTTGTGAACAGGTCCACCAGAACTGCTGGCCGAGGAGTTTGTTATGCGCGGCAACCGGCAGGACAGCAGCCTCCGCATGAAGGGGATCGATGGGCGACATTTTCTAGCAGTTCGTGATCGTGCGGAGGGCACCGTTCTGTACTGACTGAAGACGGCGGAGGCTGGAAGAGCTAATTGCGGGAGACTGGATTGGTGCCGCATCGGTGAGATGCGGCTTGGCCAGTGCCCTGAATGTGGTCGCCAGCATCTCTTTCGAGCAGCCCCAGGATGTGCCCGCGAGAGCCTTGAGGACCTTGGTGCACCGGCTCACTTTATCTTGTGACCTCCCTCGCATGGTCTGCGAACGTGAAGAGCGGATCTAAACGGACGCCGAGGAGCTTGGGCTTACGGACCAGCCGTAAAGACTCATCGTTGACGATGATAGCTGGGTGAAGATTGAACTCCTTCGGATCCAGCGTGAAAAAAGTGAAGGACGAGTTGGCTGCCGAGATCGTCAACCCGCGCTGAGTGAGGTAGTCCACAACATTAGGCATGAATTCCGAGAGGACCTGTGCAGCCTGATCAATGTTATGGTGCTGGCAGTAGAAGGTGACATCATCCGCGTATTATACCACTTTGGCGGTTGCCGGAGGGACTGGGAGTTCCCGCATGTAAATGTTTAACAGCGTCGGGCTGAGCACAGAGCCTTGAGGAACACTGCAGGTCTGCTTACGGGGCTTGGAGAGAGTGCCGCGGAAAAGGACACGATCGCGGCGGCCACGGATTTAAGCCGCCAACCATCGGACCAGGCCAGTCGGGACGTTCAGGGAGACCAAGTCCTGCAGGAGCTAATCGTGGCGGACGCAGTCAAAGGCTCGTGACAGGTCAATTGAGACAGCCACGGTCCGCGAAGCGGGCTTCTGTTGATTGAAGCCCTCGAGGATGGTGTTGCTGAGCTCGAAAAGAGCCGTTGTTGTTCCACGACCTGACCTGAAACCATGTAGGTGGCTAGACAGATCCGCTGCAGACGTCAAAATTGGTAGGCGAAGTCGTTCCAAAATTTTCGCCAGTGGACTGAGGAGGGCGATTGGGCGATAGGAGGTCGCTTGACTGGGGTCCTTACCAGATTTGACCAGTGGAATGATGATGGACTGGCGCCAGCAATCGGGCATGATTGAACTGGCCAGCAAAAGATTGAAAACGGCTGCCAGGTAGGCAGCCACCTTGGGGCCGATGTGGCGCAAATGGATAGGTGCCAGGCCATCCGGTCCTAAGGCTTTCGAGACTTTCGTTTTCCTGACGGCGGTGAGGATAACATCGGCCGAGAAGGAGATGTCCGGAGGCGAGGCGTTATGGAGGAGACGAAGAAGGGAGCGCTGGTTTTCGGGACTGGGCACCGAGCGTGGCGAGAACAGCTTGTTCATCTTCGTGGTGATCTTACCGTTGTTGGAAATGAACTTGCCGTTTCCGAAGCTAATAGACTGCTAAGATGTTTGTCTTGGTAGATGGTGTTTTCGGCAAAGACAAGGGAGACTGGGGTGTTCATTTATGACTTATTAGCTGTCATTAGCCAGTCGTCCGCCTACACTACTAGCTGCGACGGCTGTCGAGATCCCAGACAGAGCGGAACCGATGAATTCCGTTAGCGGTCAAGTGAACATCCATCAATGAGTTCGTCTTGGTTTATCCCTTTACAACCAAACGTTAAAGTGCCTTTGTGTCTAAACTTAATCTATTTCGGAAGTTTTACTTTCGTAATTTCCTAGTTTATCTGCAGAATAATAATAATATTTCATAGCTAATGATCTTTGCTAAAGGTACGTTGGTACGATGCTGATTTTGAGCGTAGCTAAGGGCAGGGTTAGAATTGCAGTCTTTCACAAAGCTGTTATGCCTGGATGCATCCTCATACGCCAAAATATAAGGTAGCTCAGTATCTTTCCGCCACTGATTAAGGCCCACCGACCGCTTCGTCGTTGAGCGTCTGGAGGTTACCCGGGTGCAGCAACATTCCTTGCTATGGCAAATAACACACCAGATGAGATCTATGCTAATAAACTCAAGCGTTTGTAGACGTTCTTCCTCGCTCCCTCTTGAACGTCAAAAACTTCTTCCGTGTGACAAGGGTAGTGGAAAATACACAACCAAATGTGGATCCCATGTGCTTGTTCGAAGAAAGGATATACCTCGACCATTAGCACATTTATACACCTTAGAACCCCTTTAGGAGTCCAACATAAGAAACCAACTTTTTAATTCAAGGTGTTGTTCTATTCCCAAAAAAATTTATTCACTGTCATCCGGTAGCCAATCGCTCTTTTAATCCCAACCATCCTATCTCGGCCCTTTTTTCAGTGGAACCTTCGTCTCTCCAGCCTGCATGATCACACAGTGGCGGTTGTGCGGTCAGGATAGTCGTTAGTTCTCACATTCAAGACACTATTGCACAGTAATCAGTGTCGCAGTCATGTTACCACCGTTTTTCTCTACTCCGGTGGTTATTTCAACTTATCCTTTCCTGCATGCTCATCCCGTCCCACCAAACAACTTTGATCTGATCTTACTGCCTATTTACTGTTTGCCTTATTGTTTTTCCTCTAACTCACATCCTCAGCTTCGCCATGGAAGCAATTTCTGGCACGATATTCTCCGTCCCTTCCCTCCAACCTTCTTCGAAAAACTAGCCACGAGTCGGGTGGAGATCGCCACTGAGCTCTACGCACTGTTGGGTAGTTCTAGGCCCAAATCCCCGCCCTCGCAACATCCTTACGCGGGAGGCAACCCTGCTGGAGGCCTAACAGATGAAGCAATCATCATATTTGCTGCTCATGGCCTTGAACACCGATCCAACGAGGTGATTATTGTTTACTTTGTAGCCTTAACGAGTTATGCTTGTGTAGCATCGGATCATTTTGTTTATTGTTCTGAGCTTTCGGGCTCTTCCGGGAGTCCATCGTAAGCGATAAAGCGTCCACGAAAAACAAGCAACAGTTATAGGAGGCAGGAACCAATCAACCGTTCTACGGTGGAAGGGGGGGGGAAGGAACTCATTTATCACCGTCGGCCGTGCGAATATGCCTGCGGAGAGCGATGCATGTCGGCGCCAGATCGATAAATCTAATCACTGGGCTTTCATCCAGGGCCCAGGCTTCAATCAATTCTCAGACTGTCTTGCTGCCGGCGCGGACGATTACCATTGCAGCTGCGAAATTAAACCCGTGACCCGTCTCGTAGGTGTGGGCCGCCACCTGTGACAACGCGTCACCCGTCTAGCAGCCAGCTCATGTTCGCGAGTGCGCGAATCGAGTATGCGTTTAAACGTAGGATGCGATGTACTAACCCGGATTGTTCATTGGGGTTCAGTCGGTCTTTTATTTTCATCACCCGTTTGCGGATGGTCACCTTGGAACGGTGTGCAATTCTGACGCCTAGTCCCCAGCGGCAACTGTTTTTTCTTCTTCATGCAAATATCTGCAACGCGAACGTTTGCATTTATTCCTTAACAAGTTTTCGACGGCTCTGCTTCTACGACCTTCATACCTACGATCATTGACCAATCTCATGAATTGTTAACCAACATTCTGATATGCTCTTTCCATTAGGAATGCTTACTCAATTGGAGTTTTTTATATCACACATAGTCCTATAATACTTCCAAGACGGCAGAATGCTGTTTTTTTAGTGTACTTCTTTCTGACCACCTATAAAAACTGTATTCTGTCAAAAAAGCTAATCATTAAACATTTTTTTCGATTGATGCTTGATGTCTTTAGAAATGCAAATATAGTATATAGAAAAGCCAGCGCAAATATCCTTTCTTGTAGTCATTTGATAGCACCTGACGTATTCTTCGACTTTTATGCTCAAAGGAACGACATACCTGGGTTTTAACACAGTTCTCCAATTCCCGATTCATTTGAGCCCGACTTGCCGTTGCATTTGCGCTTATTGCACACGCTGTATACCTTGCGTGTGAGGAAACTCATACTTTCATTGAACAGGCATCATATAGGGGTCGTATAATTTTGCAATGTTTATAGCCGTTGTTTTATAATAAATGGAGAACACTAATACAAGGACAGATACGAAGCTATCCTAATGAGCATTTAACGGTCGTAGAAGCCCTAATGATTACGAACTTCAAAGCTGAGAGCTAGCCTATCTCTAAATAGGAACTGTGAAGAAGACGTGATTGACTATCCACAACGGAAAAGTATATGTTACTTAACTAGACATTCCAATACTTAGCATGCTTCTGCGGACGGCCGAAGTAAGTGCACTAAAAAGCCAGCATTCTGACGTGTCCGAAATATTATAGGATTATGCCGCACAATTCTTGATCTTTTACTCTCAATCAACTATTCTTTCTTAATTTTTAATTTCTAATAACATTTACGAGATCGGCCAATAACTGTATATGTACTCTCAGGAAACGTATTAAGAACTAGCTCAAGTTCTTTGGGAACGAAATAACCTTTGGTGCAAAAAATTCGCAGACGGTACGCCGGCGAATGCGCAATATGCAAAAATACTTAACTTGAAGGCGTGCTAATGAATGCTTTTGCTGTCTGCTAATGCTTATGCCGATAGGCGACCATGGCATTTACTTAACCGATCGGTATTGGGTGTGTCCGTTTCCGCTCGTCCTAGAGAAATATGTGCTTTAACGTCCGAATCGATATGCTTATGGATGCATGTCACGTCTAAAAGCTTTGCTACCGGGATCTCGCGACTCTTTATTGTTGGGTAGACGTGTCAGTACGGCGGGTTCTCCTCCATACAAATGCTTCATGAGCCTAGTGTGCGCATGACTGTCTGGAATAATTGGTTTCGTGTCTTCAACACTAACTAGTTTTCATGTGTATGAGTGGAGAAGGAGGGATTTCCCGGCTTGAACACAATGGAGTGCATGGAAACCGTTCCACCCTATGTTGTGCAAGATTTGTTTTCTGTTGAACTATCCAACCCTGTGCTTAAGGTGAACGAGCCAAGTGCGCAGAATAGTTTCAGGCTTGTGTGCTACCTGCATCGGGTGTTGTTAGATTTAATCGAGCTTGGATAAGTTCTTCAAATAACAGAGAATTCGCCAATCAGTTAGTTTTGACCTCCGAATGATGGTAGCTCTAGAAATGCTTTTTCCCGAAGTCTTTTGGCTGAACGCATTGATGTACCATTTCAGGACGATATATATTCTGGGAAACTAGTATAACAAGGCATTTCCCTTTTGTTGGATAATTTTTTTCATCCGAACAGTAGGTTTTAGCGAGACTTATTAAGCTGTTAACAGATTTGAGATTATGGGAGGTGGAATGGTTACTCCCAAAATGTAGGCTGAACTCAAATTGTGCATCTTTGCGATAAAGGTATGTATGCAGTGTTCCATCTGTTTTCCGGTGTCCGAGAACATCTAAAAATGGGAGATTTCCTTTAGCCTCTGCTTCAGGAGTAATTTAGATTCCTGGGCATGTAGGGTTAAGGTTATTGCGGAATCGCTGCAATCGATCTTTTTGACCCTAACGTGTATGGTCTACTTAACGAAGCCGAACTTCCGGATCGAGAGGTTTGCACTTTCTGTTTTATACCTTCCACCACACAGTCAGATATTGTTTAATTTATAGAGGGGCCTTTCGGTTGTCGATAACATTGCTTGACAAAGAAAAAGTTTGTTTATAGACATGGATCGAGGAGTTCACATCAGGCGTCTGCAGACGCATCGCTAGTGTGGGTCTGTAAGGGTTCCTCACTACAGTTTCTCAGCACTGCGCCCATACCTAGCCTTGGTATTCTGTATGGTCTGTTTTTGCGTTATATATCATTGTTTTTGTCCATTTCTTCTAATCCGTTTTGTGTAATCTGTTGTAATTTAGTCGTCTTTCCGAATTGTGGTCTTAGACATGAATAGATTTTACGGTGTTCCTAGCTAAATGTGTTAGATAGGAGATATATTAGGCCCGCTTTTGAAAAATAGTGGGTTGTCTTGATTCAGCGCCCGTAGTTCCCCACTGTTAGAATAGGAATTTAGTCATGCGCAGAATAGTTTCAGGCTTGTGTGCTACCTGCATCAGGTGTTTTTAGATTTAATCAAGCTCGGATGAGTTCTTCAAATAACAGAGAATTCGCCAATAAGTTAGTTTTGACCTCCAACTGATGGTAGCTCTAGAAATGCTTTTTCCCGAAGTCTTTTGACTGAACGCATTGACGTACAATGTCAGGTTGTATATTTAATCAGGCAGTACCTCCGCCCCTGCCATTTTTAATGCTTGTTGAACATTTCGCAGTTTTTACGGGTTCTCGGTCTTCTGGTAACCTTTTTAAGTCCCGATACTCTACCTAGGTCTGCATAGTACCGAGTGCTTACTTTTATTTCCACGTGTTTAGTGTACCTACTACCCATTTACATTTTGTTCTGTGTATTCATAAGGTTTCATTCCCTGTTATGCGTGCTAGTAGACACCGTGAGATAATACCCAGCTGAATTAGGCTGCCAC
>JAYGXS010000004.1:57011241-57032633 GCA_036362985.1 Ligula intestinalis | reverse complement strand
TTATGGACGGCAAGCCACACTCGCAAGCCCTCGCAGTGACAAATGGCGTGAAGCAGGGTCGCGTAGATTGTGAGATTTTGTTGACTTCATCAAAATCGGTGTCGAACAGTCATTATCATCAGATTTCGAGAAACTCTTGTTATGGAGACGCAAACGGTGACGCACTCAGGGCCCAGAGTTGGCAGTGCACCCCAGATAAGCCATGCCGGCAGACCGGCCGCGCGCGGCGTGAGCACGCGTACTCTCTTTTTCCTCTACTTTCGTTGCAGCTTCCTCTGCTGCTTCTGTTGCTGACTCTTGTACTGTTTTTCCTGCTGCTGCTGCTTTTTCTTCTGGTTATTTTGAAGCTGCCCCCGCTTCTGTTGTTAATGCCTCGGTTACTGCTTTCCCTGCTCCTGTTGCGGCTACCTCTGTCCCTTTTGTTACCGTTATCTCGTTTGCTGCTTCTTCTGATTTTGTGGCAGCTGCCCCTGCTTTTGTTGCCATTGCCTCCTTTTCCTGCTCTGCTTCTGTTGCCTCAGTCACTGCCTCTGTGGCTGTGGTTGCAGCAGCTTCCCCCCATATTATTGCTGCTATCGCTTCTGTTGTTTCCGCTTCAAGCCTGCCGTCAAGCGTGTCCACTAGCCAGTTCGTTACATCGCTAACATCTGCCGGGTTCCAGTTGCAGCTTCGCATCTCTGCCATGAGAGTCATGAAACTGGCATTCCATGCCTCCAAAATCTTCAGGACATGCGCTGGGCTACACATATTGTGTTCGTTTGTGCTGCCCGTTGTTATATTCCGTACCAAACTACTGAATCTCACCTGCGTCGCCACTTGTTATATTCCATACCAAACAACTGGATCTCACCTGCGTCGCCACTTGTTATAGCCCAGTTTATTCGGACCCGACTTATAGGCAGAAGAAGCCGGGAGCGGTTCTGATAGGAAGGCTTTATTCCAGACGGTACAGAGACAACGGAATGAATTAGCGTGTTCAGTATACCCTTTTATAAGGCGCTGGTCCTTCTAGACTGTTCCTGGCCTATCGGACGAGACGGGGAGTTCTGGCGTGGTTTCCCACGCTGCGGGACGCCTGGAACAATGTGGTGCACGCGGGGGGGGGGCGCGTCACGTGAGCTCTCGGCGCGCGCAAACGTCTTGCGGCCGTGACTCAGATAGCGTGCACTTCTCGCCCCCATAAAACTCTAGTCCCTTGATATTGTGACCTGACTTTTAGATAGTCTGTTTTGCGTTTCGTTAGTGTCTCTTTTGCTTGTCCTGCGGGATTTGCTGCATAATGGCATGACAATACTCTCTTCGGTTTCCGGAACTACAGACCAATTTCACTCTAGTGTGCAACTCATTGATTGTGTTAGTGCGAAATGCCTGTATCATAAAGCCAACCGGGCTAATAGTAATCAATTCTGTCAAAAGATCGAGTGCGTTATAACCTCATTGACGATGTTATCGGTGTACTTGAGTTATCGTGTACTTCTTGTAAAAAGAAGAGTGTTTATGGGCATATTTAGGATGTACTTGTTGTACTTACATTGTAGCGTACTTCTTGGGTACTGGTCGTTGATGGCCTTCAGATTTCGGATGCTTTGTCCTCAATAGGATGTTCAACGAGGCATAGGCAACAACATTTATTGGTGTCAACAAATTTCGTGATAGATTATCATTTGCGACTAACGAATAAGAAGCACACGGCAAATTGTATTTCCGCAGAAGGTTAATGCAAAACCGCACGGTAATCGTTCAGTACACATAGCCTAATAACTTAAAATGGTAATTTGAAGACGCAAGGGAGGAAGGAAAATGGGGAAATGCAACACACACATTTGGTTCTGTATGTTGAAGGGCTGGGGCTTACCGGGACAACTCAAGGTTGATCACGCTATCTAACTGTTTGCATGGGTCTGGTTTCCCCACCATATGTAGGTGGCCTCCTGGTTGCCCAATGTACGAGTTAGTCGTACCCGAACAAATACTCGAAAGCCTGTTTCCGGATCAACGCAGTGACCGCTATGCGTTCGCCCAACACACTTGCATCCGCAAGTGCACGTGGATTCATATTCACAATCTTAGGTTGCAATAGAAAGGCATCCTTAGCCCGTGTACTTATAAGAGCCTTATTGGGACTGTTGAATATGGGTTCGGCTACACTGTATGTTCCTGCAATGGTGTATCGCAACCGTTACTTGTTGCTATTTGAAGCGTTGTCACTTTTTAATTGAAACTATATTATGATGGAGTTTGTGCAGTAGACTTTCCCGTAAATTTCGGTCTTAATGATTTGCTGTACTTTTGGCTGAAACGTGTTAGATCGTCATGTTTAAGCAAGGTTGGTCTGAGGCAAATGATATTCGCCTTTGGTGTCTCAATATAGCAAACGATTTTGCTCCTTGGAGAAAAAGTGTGTATCACGTTTACTGTCTGTTGAACTGGTGCAAAGCTTAGGAAATTTAAGCTTTAACGTTTCTATGGATGTGTTACAGTTGATAAGCTGTGGGAAAGTTGCTGGTACCAATCAATTCGTTAGTTCATGCTCGTTTTAATAAATTCGCTTCGTTTCTTTCGTTTTCTGTGTAGTAAATTCTGTTTTTACAATCGTGGTAGACAAGTGGTCAAACAGCTATGGGATATTCACGTATTTTGTCGGTGCTTGAGATTTGTCGACGTCGTCATAACATTTTAACGTCTGGGTGGTATGCATTGATTCGGGCCACGGTTTTGTCCGAAACATTCTGCGCCTACGTAATGTGAAACGGTTCGCTTTCTCTAGCTGGCAGTCATAAAGCATTGAGTATTCCCCTTATCACACAGTCGTGCACCTCGGAATACTCTGTATGATGTCACTTTAGGAATAACAAAACAGTATTTATGTTTGCGTCGCTACTTTATTTGTTTAAGTAGTTGTTATTATGTTAATTCAGATCTCCGGAGAAGTTATGTCGAGAGTGATGTTAAGGAAAAAATTGCAAAATGATATAGGCTGCTATCCATCCAGAGGGTCGGCAAATCATGATGAAGTTTGCGTACCCAGTTTGGTTATTTGATTTGATCGGATAAACTCATTCAAAATATCTGCAAAGATTTCCTAAAGTCCGAAGTTTCTATCGGATTCCGACCATAACAAAGCCGGCACTGAACTTCATCCGGATGCAACCACACTCTTCTTCTATTTTTTGGCAAATAAACTTTAACGTGGCTTCTGATGCCATACTTACGCTTCTACTGTTTATATTCTTCGAGGTATCTGGAGTGGTCCACAGTTGTCTTGGTACAGCCCATGATTCGTAATAAATAGATACCATTATATTTCGGCGACTCACAGTTTACTAACAGTTTATATCGGCAATTTTTTAGACGTCCCTGCACATCACTTGCCAGCCAACAAATTCTGGGGAACTGCAATCTGTCGAGTTTTATTTAGCTTTGGCTTATGGCCAGAGTTAGGACAAGGGTCGGTTTAGCGTTACATTTGAAAAATAGAGCCCATACTTTTTACTACAATATTATGTCGCAATTTGTACTCATTCTCATGATAAAATACTATAATTGTATGCTTTATTATTATGCTGTTGTCATATTATTGTAAACTACGTCCCATTTGTCTCTGATCCACAAACCTAGTGCAAATATACGTGCGTATGTGTATACGCGGTGTTCACCCATTGATGAAAGTCCGGTGGCTCTCATCACTGACAAAGCCGTATTTTACGTAAGCAAAAATAATGAAGAAGCTTTACTTTTGGGACAGTTCACACAGTCTTCCAGAGTCGAACCTTAAATAACCCGAAATTAAGGACTTGGTCTTCTTATTAGACAAGTAATTACGGCCCTTTTCAGGTGAGACTGCTGTCGACAATATGTTAGGGCGACCGCATCGTATGCTGTTGCAACAAAAAGTATGGGATTCTGTATGATTTCAACTGGGTGGAGTCAGTCTACATTAGACCTAGATAGTTCACGATTACCGAAACGATGCATTAGACGGTTTTTGATGTGATTGAGAAGGTCCTCTATAAACAGAAGCCTAGGTCATCTGACCACACTACAGTTGTTTTTTTTTCATCGAGGCTGTCTGAACTACTGGATTTGCCAGCGTAGACCCGAAATCAGTTAACAGTTGAAACAGGCTATTCAGATAGAATATGGCCCTATTACTTCAGGTGCTTAGCATCGCGTTCTCTAATGTTGCTCACAACATTGGAAAGTTAGCACAATAGAGCCTGGTATCAAAGGCCGAGACGTATACCTCCGCATGTAAGAACCAAAGCGTTGCTCGTTATGTTCTATCTCGTAATGTGGTAGTATTCCCATTCTTTGAGAAGCTTATTGAAACGTCAAAACGGTGTGGTGTACCATGTGGTCAGCGTTTACGATAGAAGAACTTTTGCCGAGACAATTAAATAGTACGTGTGCACATTGTCTATCTCATGAAACGTCACCCGAATATCTGAAGTGCGTTTTCGGTTCGATCAGGTTGCTTAAGTAGGGTTGTAAAAATCATTAGTATGCAGTCTCATCTCAGGATATTTCCGTCCTGTCAGAATACCGGCTTTTCAACTACCCTCTTTTTGGCCGCTTGTTAAATATAAACTCCGAACAACGCTAACCTAAGTAGTATCTATTTTTTTTCATTGAATGCTAGTACATTTTATAGAATAATGCACACACATATTCTTACTCCTTAGTAATAAATTACTCCTTCGTCAAAATGTATCCTTTACGAAGTCGTCTGTCTATTCCTTTACTGATTATTTTACCTCACGCTTGACTCCTTGATTTCATGGTCAGGCCGCCGGGAAGACTGTACCTCAAGCTCCCAGCCGTCCGGCTAGAAAAACCGTACCCTCCGCAGTCGCATCTAACGCCAAGCCCCGGAAGCCAGCTTTTGCACGGAAGTCCGTCCCACCCAAGTCTTCACCACAGCAGCCCATGGAGGACCCGCCGTTTGCTGCCGACACTGCAGACATTGATATGCTGCTAAGTCTCGACAAAACGTGCATCTTCTGTGGTGAACAAGACGACAGCTTCACTGAGGAGGCTCTGGATCTGCACTACTGGAAAAGCTGTCCCATGCTTCGTCGATGCCCAAACTGCAAGCAAGTAGGTTGACTTCCAGGACTTCGACTTGCATGCCCCTTTTTTCTCTTCTAATGCCTAGTTCTTTCTGACCCCACAGGTGGTTGAAATATCAAGCCTGACGGAGCATCTGCTGGTGGAATGTGAGGTGGCAAAGGCCAGTGGGGGCTATATTCGGTGCCCTACCTGCAGTGAGGCCATCAGTAAGAGCACCTACGCGGTTCACGTTGAGGCCGCCAACTGCAGGCCATCCAACAATTCCGCTCTTCGTTGTCCCCTGTGCCACAGTGATCTACCCGCACCTGCTGACTTCAGTTCGCCCAGCGGTTTTGAGGACGCCTGGAAAGTGCATCTTATGGGCACAGGGAGCCCAGGTTCCGCATGTCCACAGAATACTCGAGCGTTGCAGAAGGCCTCCGCGGCATCATCACATGCGTACACGAAGCCTGCTGAAAGTGCATCGCTTGCGGGAGCTGAAATCCGTACGTTTCCCCTTACCGTGCGACTACTTAAATGAGGGACATGTCTGTATTGTTGATAAGTCATCACTGTGATCCATGCTTTTGGACGCCTTGACCAGCGTTGCAACCAGAGACCACAGACCAGACACATCCGGAGGGTATTTGTAAAGAGAACTCAAATTCTATAAATCGATCTTCATGTGCACGTAGGTATTAACATAACTTGGAGCAGCATCTCAATCTGCGCCAGAAGCAAAACCTAGAAGACACGTGCTTACTAGCCTTATAAGGAAATAAGGCTATGCTGCCCTTGGGATCGAACCTAACAATGTTGTTCATTGCAAAAAAATGTTTAGGCCTCAACCGGAAGAGGTTGATACAATAGTCACCGGTTATTAAACCCACCTCGGGCCCGGGACAAATTGGGTTTACTAAGCAGCGGGCCTATTTACCGTGGGCTTTATAACCGGCAACTACTGTAGTGCGTTCGGAGTCGCGGGCTACCATAGGGGCCGCATTACGAAGAACTAAGTCGGCCAGCTCACACAAACCCGCAGTGGACTGACTGTGTGGTGCGAAGTACCTCGTAAGTTGGCAACCTTCCGAGCCACGGCCTTTAACGCACCTTGATAGTTTCAAGTACGTCCGACTGTTTGTATTGAGAAAAGTGCGCTGGACCCTCGTCCGCTGTCCGAGCCGTTCATTTAACTGATGCGGGGCGTGGGCGCAGCTGCTGCTACATCTAGTGACTTTGTAGTCGCTTATCACTTACACAGTGTTGTCTCCCAAACACAGGCACCAGCATTTAAAATAAAGGGAAAGAAGGATAGTGAATGATACACCGTGTGTCTATACGGCTCCGTTTTTGCCTGAAAACACCTGCCCGTTTCTTCTATTTTAACTTCTTCACCGATGCGCTTTTATCTGTTGTGTATTTTTTCAAGGAATCAATCAATTTAAAATTGTCATGAGTATGGTTGTATTCCGACATTCGTTTTAAAATATCCATTTCTTTTTTCACCATCTATTCTTATGCATGCCTTTATGAAACTATAGCGGATATATTCAGTACACCTGCGAAATTAAAGGACTTTACTATTTCATGGTGTGTCATGCATCTGCCTCGCAGGTGACATTTATCATCTTAATGCCGACGTTCTCCTGAGAATACCCAGCTTTTTTTTCAGGCCATTCTAAGCGCACCGACTCCCTCATTCCCGGCAAGAAGATGCTACTGAATAGAGCAAATGCCTCATAAAATCGAACATGCAGCCTCTCCGGCCATCGCAACTCGCCAAAGTCCCATTCTTCTTCGGAGCATTCCAATAGAATACTTTATGTACAGTTAGCAGCGGTTAACGCGAGGTATGGATGTGTATCCTGTTGTCCATTCACTGTCCTGGCTTAATCGTCCTTATTTCTGCAATTTGTACCTCTTTTCTAACCCCTGCCATTTTCACACAGTAAAATCATGTGGGTTTATGCACTTTATGCAAGCTTTCTTCGCCTTTATCTGCACTCTGCCCCTTGTCCATTTGCATGCTGTAGTTGCCCCGATTGCATTTGACTTGGTGTTCAGTTTGTTTCTGATTGAGGACTAAAGGGCTCACAACTACTCCGCGAAGCATATCCTGATGGTATTCTTTGACTTACTACCATCTGCGTTCACCACAAACTACTTGCTTATGCAGTAAGCTGCACCTGAGAAGAAGCAGATGCGATCGCTGGAGCAAGGACTTTATTCGTCTGACGTTTTACCATTCCGTTGCAGATATTTTCTCAATGATGGCGCCGGTGTTGTAAGGTGAATTTCTTTGTAATATAGGCTATACTACAGAATATATTGAAGGCGCATATGGCTGGGTAGGCTTCTGTAGTGCTTGGACACACGTAGACAGTTAAAGTGGGTGCGTTGGGTTTTTGCCGGTTCTTCTGGTACTGATTCGCCAGTCAGTGCGATGGTGTCACAAGTGATCAACCAGGTGGATGTGTGATATACATACGCAATATAGATTCGGACAGGGTGGGTTTTAAGTTTCTGAGTTGGTTTTGGCGAGACTACCTTTAATGGTAGCGTGAATGGTGAGGTAGTTTTCGGATGCGCGAAACAAGTTCGGCATGTCAACAGCTTGATGAATTCCGCCATCGTGGATGCACATGTGGACGATTAAGTCCATGCACTGACTGAATGTGCGCAGTTCACTTAGGCGGTTGTTTGTTGATTATATCCATAGTAATTTCAGTGCGAGGGAATCACAAGTGACTGACGGGTCTGAAACGTGATGTGAATGTGAGATCACAATAGGCAGACGTTGCTACCGAATCCCTATTGGTGGTGATGGGTAGCAAGGCAACGGGCGTGTCCCCACCAGGGTTGGTAGTAGTTGTCGAAAACGTAGTACACGACCTGTTTTCAAGGCTCTGTACTCCCACAAAAATAAATGCTGTAATTTCAGCGTGGGACCCAGAAGTATCACAGTTCTTAACCAAACAGATCTTTAAATGGATGGAAAATACTGTTTTTAAAGGGAAGCCACCGAGAAACATTTCGAAGCCGTAGCGTTTTCCACGCTACTTACAGAGAGTTATGGCCCGTCTGCAGCACCCGCGTACTTTTAAGGATGATATTTTACGGCGTAACTTATTCAGCAGGACCCTGCTGAACAATCTTACAGACTAAAGTTATGTGTTTCTTGCGACTTTCTAGATACAACGATTAACATTTCCGGTGTCTTTATAATATTTACCGCTTTCTCACTTCTTTTAAATTAAAGTTGGTACCTATCAATGTTTTATGTACGGTTTCAAGGTTGATCCATGTACTCCACGAATATGCTGTTCTTGGAAGGAGTCTGTAATATTTTCCAAGGAAGTCCATCTTTTCTTATTAAGCACAAAGTCATCGGCGAACTTATTGTTAATAAAATGTTCGACGGTAACCACTGCTACTTATACTGCCAGTACACGAAGATAAGCTAATAATGTACGTTGCCCTTATGCAGACATAAGTGGTTAACCGCTGAAGATCCCTCAGTTCGTGGACTTCGCGCATTGTAGGTTATGAACTACACCTAAATAGTCCTACAAAAAGACGTGTAGGGGCTCTACCCCTTCCTACGTTGCCAACAACCCGAAGTAATACGAGCTCACGTAATTACACTATAACATTCTGATCGTTTCGCTCGTTGATGCAGAGTATTTACTACCGTTTTTTTATTCACGACCCCTAGTTACAAATGTTAAGTTCTATAGAATTGGCAACTGGCTTCGCGATATCGACTGTTAGTAGCATCTTGAACCCTGCAACATCCAAACTAATCCTACAGCGTGCTGTTTAGCGAGAGCCCTCAACTTCGGTTTACTGCATATGGCCGCGATCATGGAATCCAATTGGAATTAATTAATGAGTTTACATGTGATAAGGCGTTTAGGGTCCACGTTCGGAGTTCGTGGATAGAGATAACTTTCAGGGTTAGCGTCCGGATTCTGCGATGAGGACTAGAGCCAGAATTGGTTTAGCTTTCATGGCTCGGGAAATGTGTACGGTTGGGGTCGAAGCCAAGTTTGCCTGCCACCTACCGCATCATCCATGGCGGCCTCTTTTTAAAATAATGATGTATGGCCTGCTCTTAGCTCATTACATGCCTTTAGTTCGCATTTGTAAGTGTTGAGAGCAATTACTCACTCCTGCATATCGGAGTGAACTCGAGGTCGACGTGGTGCTTACAACGGTGGTTATACTTTGGCAAACAAGTTCGGAGGCTGAAAACGCAGGAGAATCGGGACTTAAGGGCAGATGGCGCGAGCAGAGGCAAAGCACAAAGGAGCAGGCAGAACAAGGTAGAGCCCCTGGAAAGTAAATCGTACATAATATGCCGAGGGGTAAATGGCGGAAAAAAGGCATTTGACAGTAACCCAATTATCTCGCTGAACTAGGTAACGCGACGAACAAGCGCGTCCAACTCTTGATAGGTAGTACACCTTCCACGTAGTGATATTGGGTTTTTCTAAAGTACCTAGTTGAAAATTCCAATTTTCCGGTGGCCCATTCAGGGTTACACGTACGGACAAAGGCATCGCGTTCGCTCGATAACGCTACGCACACTAATTGTCCGAGCGCAGTGTGTTCTTCATAATTGATTGGCCTGCTGTGCCGCGGGCTGTTGCAGTTAAGTCTCAATTTCGGTTGTTACTTCATTTTGTTCCTGTATAACAAAATTTAGTTACGTCTCACACGCGGTTTTACAAAAAACCTAGCTAATGCCCCGACGTACTCCGAGAACATTGAATGTGTTCTTTGGGAATGGTCGCCAAAAAAAAATTTAATACGCCTAGTGTCAACCTCAACATGAGGGACAAGATTAAGGGCCAAAATACGTATTCTACTACTTCCAAGTCCGATGTGCAGGATCCCCCAATCGCAGATTTTGAAGGTTCAATTACACGCGTCACACAAGATGGGCAATACGCAACCTATAGACGTGTGGGACGAGTAAACGATCAAAACTTGGGTGCAGCCTCCGTTCCCATTGTTATTCTCGATGCAAATAATAGAAAGAAAGAATCAGAAATGCACTTCTCAGCAAGCAAAATGGCTCTACTTAAAACAAATAATAGGAAGCTTCTGTTGACAAAGTTAAGGAAATTAAGGTAACACTGAACTGAAGGGAAATATGATCAGCGACCAAACCAACGAGATAAGAATGAAAAGACACCCGTGGACGGCGGAGCAACGAGACTGTTAGACATGTTGCTGGCTAGAGAAGGGGTGCAAGAAAAGTAGATCGGATTAAAGCAATGAATAAAAATTTAAATAATAAGGGTTAAAGTGACAAAGAACCCGAGATAAGTTCGCAACTGCCTGAACCATCACATAAAATCCACGAAAACTAAAAAAGGCGGAAGCATACGAAAGACTAATTGAAATGAAAATAATTGGACAGCAGAACATTTAAAGTGCAGCAGCACACTAAGTCAAGGCAAGGACGACGCGAAGCCGTTGAGATAACTCGACTTTTGGACAGTAGCGAAGGATAGGCCTGTTATTTGACAGCTTATTCACTGGGAAATGTGAAATTCGAGTTAATAAAGGCTGGTTCATGCCGGTGGAAACAGCAGGGTGTAACATGCAAGGGAGACGGCCCACGTGCCAGGGCTCATCTCGCCACCAGGCGGCCTGACCAGTGCGACTCGTGGTGGAAGGGGAGAGCCACGCGGATTCCAAGCGATATTCCTTCCATAAAACTGATTCGATATACTTAAAAAAGGTCTTGCTCAAAATGCCATGCGCTAAAATCTCCAGAACCTTAAGAAACATCACGCCAAGAGGTGAAAGCCTTGACGGGTCGGTCCTTAAAAGTGCCGCAAATGTCTGTAGGTCGTATTGATATGATGCGGACAAGGTTCGCTACCCCATGCAACCTATGGATACCACCTTAACCCGTAGAAGGTGGCAAAACTGAAGGAAACAGTCCATATGTGGCAACAGCCCTTGTGAACCAGCAACCCAGCAGACTAGTCATCAGGCACACTTGTCTTATACCACACTATTATGGATGTATCACCCGATAATGCTGATTTTGCAGAGCTAGAAGCCTGCGAAAGTTTCATTATTCGCCGATCCCCTAAAAAAGACTTGTGGACGACTTTTGTACCCCGCAAGTAACCTAACAAGCAAGTCTTGTCCCTTAACTTTCTGGGCTTCCTCAGGCAATGCTTCAAACATGAGACGTAAAACCATTCTTGACTTTAGAACAGGCCAAGTAAACTTAACTAGTATTTAGGTTGCAAGAGAACGCTAGTTTACTAGACATAAAACAAAACGTATGTATTTCCACTGTTATCACATGGAAATAACTCACGTCTAGCAGACTGTTCAACGAGTTCCTCTTCGCCGGTTGGGAGTCGGCGCACGATAGTCTTCCTTTGTTCGTTATTTTGTGTCGTAACTACTGTTTCGGTAACTGTTCCGTCGGGACACGATGAAATATGAATTTCTTCAACGTACTAAAATAGAAAAGTCACTTGTGAAAGCTACCATGCGTACAAAAACAGTCGTTATGTAACAATAGGTGCGATAGGTGCGCCAAATCCTATAACACGCTGTCCTACGTTCTCAGATATCTTTTCAAATACAGTAGTCGCCAGCTATTAAGCCCAGCCGCGTATTAAGCCCACATCAGCTTGGGACGGAATTTTACAAAGCAAAATCCGCCGGCTAATAAGCCCAGTCGCCGGCTACAAAGCCCAATTTGCCGGATGTGATTTGGCGAAACTTTTTTCGGACGGGAGCAGACATGAGGGGTGAAAAGGACAAATCCCTAACACAAGAACGCCGCAGACGCAAAAGGCTAACGCATTCGAACCGCAGCGCTGACGACACACACAAAAAGGGAACAACGCGTTCAGGCTCACGCTAGACGATGCCGACAGGCGTGACCCAAAAGCATACCAAAGTCGTCTGGCTAGCCTCCCTAGGTCTCGAAAACACAGACAAACACCATTCTTTTCTTGTACATAACCAAGCTCTACACATAATACAGTACGAATGTAATTTATAGTGCCTATCCTGCGTTCGCTAATCAAGAGCTAGGACTCTCCGGTTAATGCGCCCGCTGCTTATTAAGCCCAATTTGATCTGGGCCCGAGGCAGGCTTAATAGCCGGCGACTACTGTATCATGCAACTGTATTAGTCGGTTTAAAACTATTTACGACCCCCAAACAATGTTTCTCAGACGGCGGGCTTTGCATTCTCCAAATATCGAATTCGTATTCCAGGGGACGTCAACACCTATAAAATAACAACACTGCTCACCACACCAAAAACGCCTCAAGACATTAAAAACACCATCCGAAATCTAAATAACAATTGAGTGCAGGGGTAGATAGCACTCGAGAGCGATACACACGTTTGTAAAGGTTCTCTGGAGAAAAGATGACTACAAAATACGAACCCACAAGAGTTTTTCTGCCTTATGCGTGTGACAATCCCCATTTAAAAAATGTGCCGTAGTCAAGTAAGTGAAGAGTCTATGCGAAGCTCCACTAACTTCGGTAGGCAGCAGGACATGTAAACACCTGATCCGGTGTCAAGTCTTTGAATGTTGTGGGTATGGGTTAAGGTAGATGGTTAAAGGAATATTGAATTTTTGGATAGTGATCGCGACATTTGCTCCACAGTAAAGTAGGCTGCGATGAACACAATCCTCACCTTTTCATCGCATAGTGGCCTTCCAATTGGTTCAGTCTAAGTAAACCACTAGGCCTCGTTATGAGAAAGTATTCGAAGCTACCTGATCCAACTATCTACCGTTCACTCTGTCCAGGGTTTTCCATCTTACGCCAGTTCCTTAACAAGCTACTGGTAAATGCCTATGTTATTTTACGCAAACCTATTTCTGTTTTTGAGGAATGTAATGCAAATGTTCAGAAGTCTGAGTCAAATTTCTAGGGCCCACCAATAAACTAATGAATTACAGTAAATAATAACTACCACGACACCAATACCAACAGATGCAAGCCCACTGACACATTTCTTTACCGTCTGAATGACAAAATAACGCAATCAATATTTGAGCCAGGGGACAAATATTGCGATGTGGGACGTTTTCAGGCAAAAAGATTACACATGATGCCTACTCTACTTAGAGGACGACTACTCATACGAGGAAGAACTGCCAGACGATCACAAACTCATGAACTAGGGTGGGCTGCGAAAAAATAATTGAAGATTTCGTAACTAATGAAAATCAATTTTGCGTATTTTTGCCGTAAAATTCTTGCAAAGCTTATTGGTCGCGGCAAGCAGGACAAGCTGTGCGACTTTACGGAAGGCATCTCAACCAGCCTACTGATTATGCTTTAGAAAATAAATGAGCTTAATCACCTGCACAACTGGTTTTCCTTAAATATTAAACTGTAACGTGAAAAAGAACGTACGGTGTCATTGCCTCTCGTGGATGATTTAAATGTCCTGGTGACGGTATGCGATTCCATTGTGGACAGACCGCGCGGCTGATCGATATCAAGGTTGACGTCCCTTCGGAATGAAGGGAGGAAGAAGTCACGCTATTGCACAAAGATGGGCGAATAATAAGTGAGGAGGGGGGGGTATAACAAAAATGGTCGGTCTTAACCATTATACGCAAAATAGATCAGATACATCGGCGACTTTTTTAAAAAGCATTCCAAAACATTCGGACACTAGTCGAGAGCGTTTTATAAAGCACCTGATATGATGCAGATCGATTCAGACTGCCACGCTACCCAGTTTATTTGAGCATTCAGTGAACGTACGACCAAGTCAAATTGAGCACACGTGAGAAAGCTTGAGATTAACTCGGACAAGGCTGGCATCTTTTGTACAGCAACCGTCGTGAATAAAACTCGTATTTGAACGATCAGCCTGTAGCCAAAACGCTTAAGATTTACTTCAGAAGAGTTAGTGTTAAAATTCTAAATTGCCAGACAATTATAGGCAATTATTTTTAAAGACTAAAACTCGCTGATCTTGTGTAAAAGGAGTACTAATTCTGAACGAAACATCACAAGTTTGCCGACAATACGATAAAGAGATAGCGCAGATGTCTGATAACAAAACAGTGTATTATTTACCCCGCCTAAGGACAAAATGTATAGAGCAATGGGTGAAATTTTTAAACATGATCATACACAAGACATACTAAAATTACAAATTATTTTAACTAGCGGTATCGCGCTGAATTTTAACTGAGCATACTTCCAGCCACTTTGCACATAAAACGCACACAAAATATGCTGAAGTAACTTGGATTATCAAGATTTGTGGTAAGCATTTAAAAGGAAGGTTAAGGATAAAATAACTTACGAAGTCCAACCAAACGACTAAGAATCTTGGGAAAGCAGCACTATTTTTAAAAAACCAATAATCACCCGGCGTCACGCGGTGTTTAAATACACGTGCAAGTTAACTATGTTTGCATTGAAAGGTTATTGCAAGAATTTCCACCGTCCATTGGAATACAAATTGCCGACGGTTGAATTAATTCAATTTAATTTTAAATATAACGTTCTTCCAAACACTGTGTTGTGAAACATGTTGAAAGCAGAATAAGCACAGTGACAGAACGGTCCTAATATCGGCGGCAAATGCGACATTTGGACTGTACGAAATGAAAATAGAGACCTAGATATGAAAAGTGGAATCAAACTGTACGGTATGTTGCAAATCGCTGATAGGATTGGCGAAAAGTACGCATTCAAGTTTTTTTAATGTGTCTCAAGAACTCGAAAATGTCCTGCTACGGAAGTGGCTTTCACCGATCTAGTCTGATTTCCTAAAAGAGCAGCGAATGTCACGTTTGCAAATGGAGTCTTACCCAGTGGTTGAAAATTGTGCTATAAAAGTACAACCACTAGTCCATAACCATGTAAAATTTTAAGTGAGAATGGCGTTCTGTGACAAGAAGAACTCAGTAAACGCTATTCGCACGTGACGTAAAATATTCACAGCTCGTATTGCCAATCCTCTAACTGGTCATAAAATGACGATGCATAGGAATAATCCGGGCTAATTGCAAAGAGAAATTTCTTAGGACGGCCACTGAACTTGGTTCAAAATACGGACAACAGAGTAGGCAACATAGTAAAATTTATAACTCATAGCCTGAAACCCATCTTACGCCTGCATCTACAGCCAGGTGAAATAGTAAGTTTTAACCAGGCAGACATGCTTAGTACACACTGAGACAAGTGCATATAAACGGTAGTGTACAGTGATGACTTCGCGTTAAAAATTATTTGAGAAAAAAAGTACAGTGCATGAGCGTCCAAAAAGAAGACACCTGATTTCTCTGCTGCATATAGATATAGTTGAAACAGGGTTATAAACCTTGTCAAGACTATCCCACTAAATGACCGCCCAACGTGTACATGGATGATAGATAATTTAACTTCTTTCAGATAAGGCTATTTAAAAATACGCACTTACATTTTTTACTAAGCAGTTGTGAACCAACAATAATAGAGCTGCCGGGAAGAGAAAGTTTATGGCTGGCGAACCGCGGACGCCCTAAAATATGACACGATCATATGGCAACTGTAAACAGCCATCGGTACAGTATTTGAGTCACGAGCAACCCATGTATTTATCCAAATGAACCGACCACTTGGGAAAGAAATCTAGAACAAGCAATCCGAGCAGTTAGTGCATGTCCACCTGCACGGAAACTTCACCACTACGCTTACAAAGTCCGTGACAACGGCACACATACCTAGCCCAATGGTGCGAGCCAAATTGGTCAATCAGAAACGTAACTACTTTATCGAGTGTCAGAATGTGTCGTTTCTCGACTTCATGCAAGCCCCAGCAACGAGCAGTCTTTACCGTTACATGGGTAGATGCCAGTTGTCCGCCCCAATACTTGATCCGAACTCTCTAGACATCGCAAACCTGGAATAATTTCGCAATTTTAACGGTGGCACACAGTTCAAGCAAATTCTCTTTCAATTTCAAAATGAGCGAACCGAGCATACACCGAGTGAGAGCCAATCAATGACCAACAAACACATCTACAACCGAAAGGGCATTTGACTTTCACTTTTTACCTTTCTGTTCACAATCTCAAAATGCCTATTGACTAGAGCAATCAACATGTCGCTCGTCTGAATGATTGAAAATTTACCAGTCATCACTACCGGCAACTGAAGTGGCTGAGATGAAGGAACCAACCCTTTAAAAAAATGAACTTGTGTCAGATTTTAAATGCAACACAAATTAGCGGCTGTTGAGCTTCCACCAACACAATCGGTTGTTGACTACCAACAGACGCTTTAAGAATATTCTTGAACACCTGTTGACCTAATATTTTAACGACGGCGTTCATGGGAAAGCTGCTTTGAGCCACAGCAAGTGAGAAACAAAGTGGTTAACTCGGCTGAGCTAGTTATTAACGAGGCGGACAGCCAAACATTTTCAAACTATATTTCGGATTAGAATACACTTCTTAATATAAGCAGCCAGTTCACACAAATGGACAGTTCTCTTGGACAGGTTGCTATCCGCCCGCCAAGATATAGTGGTACTTCAAAATACTTTGTTTGGTTTCGGAGCTGGATAAAACAATGGGCTGAGGTGGCCTCTGCAGCAAGTCTCGCTCATTTAATACCGGCAACACTGGCCAGATAGGGTAAGGTCAAACATGACAGGAAAGAAACTGATAATTAAGCAAAACTTGTTAGCCGGTCTATGAGCGCTGATATTGCCCAAGACGCAGGAGGCTGTATACAGTTTAAATATCGTTTACAAAGCTGAAGATTTTATTTTATAAAAACTATATACATGTCTTAACCGACTATTGACAGCCGTGGGTAGTAGGTCGACATTATGCATGAGTGTGCGCATATTAACCCATTACCTCCCATAATTTTAACCACTTTGATTTTTGTTATGAAACTTGGATACCTATGGTTTTTCAAACTTAATTTTTAACTGATCTCACATGAGATCACCGAGAGGTAATGGGCTTTGGTCCTGACATTTTGTCGACTATATATATGTACGTGGATAAGGTGGAACTGACAAAAAAAACAGGAAAATCGGATCATTTCTAGCTTATTAGCCATCATCAGTCAGACATACCAAATCCCAGGTGTGGATCAAGCAAGATTGGAACACGCGACCCTTGTTCATTGAGTGCAACGATAGCATTGGCCCATGCGTTGCGATCGGGAATAGGATAAGAGTAGGGGGCTTACCAATCTGTTTAAGAAAGAGTATGTTCTGTTGTGCCCTGGAGCTCACTTTAGAGGCCCCGCAGGCAGTCGCATATCGACTTATGATACACATGTTAATAAGGTGAAATCGAAAAATTCAAGGGAACTAGACTTGCAATTTCTGGTTCATTAGCCATCCAGTCATACCCGGCCATAAGCGTGGCGACTCCCAAGGCTCGAACCTACGACATTTTAGTTAGAAGCCTAACGCTCTAACCACTATACCAGTTCTCCCTATCTACTGCCCGGAAGGTTACAAATGCGTTAAGTTTTACGCGGCTGAATGGGCCTAGGATTCGGTAGTGAAGTAGGTCAAGTTTACTTCATCTTAAGGCGTTTAAATTCCACAAAGTTTAGTTCCCCTGAGTGATCAAGCAGTATAGAACAGTAAGGTAGTTTTTTTGGATTTTATGTTAGCATTAACGATTATAGAGGTTTTCATGAGCTGGGGAATACACAGGTCTGAACAAGTCTTGGTCATCGCAAACGACGAAACGCAAGAAATTTTAGCTTACATATTTAAGTGCCTTCGAGGTAACAGTTGACTTTCACGAAATGGTAAGTTCGAATAAAATTATGCCTAGTAGCATGCTGCTGTCGACTTAAGGGAGGGACAAATACA
Source organism: Ligula intestinalis (assembly GCA_036362985.1). NCBI lineage: Eukaryota > Metazoa > Platyhelminthes > Cestoda > Diphyllobothriidea > Diphyllobothriidae > Ligula > Ligula intestinalis. The sequence continues at coordinate 57,014,725 of JAYGXS010000004.1, read as the reverse complement.
TTCAAAAGGAAATATTTGAACATTGTTTAATTTTCGAACGGTTATCGGCGCCTGCGTTCAACGAAACACTTTTTTGCATACTTGAAAGTACACGCATTGTGCTGTCCTCAAATAAACGTGTGCCACGTACTTTAAGTAAAGACCTACTCATTTTAAATGAGAAACATCACGCTAACTTACAAAGAAACATTGGATTTTGCCACAAATCCTAGACTAAGCAGTGTAGTCAGAGATCTACACGTAGACTGGGATAGGAACACCGAAAACTGCATTGGGTGGAGGATAGAAATCAAACAACTTAATAAGACTCAGATATAGACGACAGCCGTGAAGGAGGGTGGATGGGAAAAGGCAATAAGACGCATATCTGCCTGCACTTCTTCACACCTGTTGCTAATATGTCCGAATCTAATTTAGCAGTTTGGCCATCAAACTGCAGCACTAAATGTCTAAATTATCTTAAGTTAACTTAAAATAAAGTAGACAATATTGTCTTTATCCCTGACAGCAAAACGCTAGCGCCGTCGCACTACTCTGCGTGCACGTGATTACTCCCTCCCCACTTGCACTTCTCACAGGGTGTCAGGCCTTTGTCTGCCTCGGCTAGATCAAACTTGGCCCAGATTTCGACCGTGGGATGCCTGCGCCAGCTACAATTTGGCGACTCCGGACATGCAGTCATGCGTGACATGAAGGGGGAAGGGTGAGTGCACGGGGGATGAATGTGTTGGCGCTGTGGACCGACTAGAGGGGGGGTGGCATCCCCTTGTAACAGGGGCGACGCCGACTATGAATGCACCTCGCATGACATCTGAGGCACATGTATGGATGCGTGCAACGCAGAGACAGAATAGCACGACGGCGCTAGGCAACTTCGCGCGGCGCTAGCGTTTTGCTATCAGGGAGAGAACTCTATATGGAGTTCTCCATAAAATATCTAATTTTGTCATAACATGCCAAAACGGCTGTCGAGACAGAGCAAGAAAACAAAAAGCCAGTTGCGTTAGAAACTATTTGACATACTTTAACTCTACATTTCACAAAAATGGGATATGATACAAATATATGTATAGTGCACTTACTGCTTCCGACCGAACCATCTCCTCCCGTGGACTTTTCTGGGATTCTGAATGAAATGAGTCTACCAAATTAAATGAAAAAGGGCGAATACAAGGAAAGCCCATTGCTTGCTCTACTGGGTCGAAAATTGCATCAAAAAACTCATTCATCCTGTAATATCAATCCGGACACCACGAATAATGCGGGTAAGTGCTAGTTTAAACAAAGTCTCCAAAATATATACCATCAAGGCTGGGTGTCAAGCCACTCCCAAAGCCGCAAAATAATTCTTGTAGTAGTAAATTCAGCGAAAGAAATATAAGCAAGCACTCTGACTCCGAGGGGCAACATGGGTAAGATAACGTGGATACATACAAGGATTTTTTAGTGTGCACCACATGGATCGACGCGAATAAGATTAATTTCAAGAGGTAGAGTGAGGGCAAGTTCAATGATAAGCTAGTCCAAGAGGGACATAGTAATTAATCTGTGTCAAACAACTGAATAATGTTATGAACCCATGAGGATATTAAGAAGAGGCTCGATGTAAACGCAGCCCTCTGAGAAGTAGATGGATGGCTACGCGTGATTTTCTAGATTCTAGAACTGAAGTCTGGAAGAAAAATTTGTGTTACTTGTGTGTTCAAACTACCCGGAACAGAGAAATTTCGTTCCACTTCCTCGCTGGGAGGTTGAACGCTATCCTTAATTAACAGTTGTTTGAAATGCAATTCAATTGCCGCATAACTGTCGTCCAGCTATCGATGGCAATTGAAGTATTTACTATGAGCAATTTCTTGCTCCTTTCGCTATCCAGTCCAAAGCCCCGACTTTATCCCACAAGGCAACTGGAAATCAGTTTTACCATCTCATGGGATGTCAGCCGAAATCCTGGAGTGTGTTTTGGATTCGAACAAATTACTTATATAGCCTTGTTATACTGAAGAGCCATGGAGGACAGTTGCTGGATAAAACTTCGAGGAAGCTTTACGGTGTGGAGATCAGCACTCTGAGGTGTAAGGTTTTAGGCAACTGAAATTTACTCAAACGTGTCGAGCGAAGGGATTTTGTTAGATGCGGATATGGCAGGCAGATTGGGGTTTTGTTAAAAAAAACTACAAAAGGTTCGGTCTACTGACGATGCAACAGGCTTGCATAATCCACAGTGGGTTCATATTGTGTGTTGTGTGCGAAAGGATCTTAATAGTAGTTCGAATGCGAGCGTGCAGCTTGCAGCTTCGTTCTGGTCATTGCGTTGATGGTTGGTATGGAGCCAGCTAGGCGTCAAGATATAACTGCAGTCCATCAGTTGATGAGGTGACATGTAGTGTAGCTACTTCCGCAGAGAGGTTCAGTTCGTGCCCAAAAAGCATAACATAGCGAGTGAATGAATTTGGGGAGTTGAGGGTGGCGTGTTAGGCCAAAAAATATTGAGGTAGAATGTCGTCTGGAAAGCTGCACGGACTTGATCAAACCACCTGTGTAAGAACATTAGGAGCTTCTTCTATGTGCGCTTCATTTGTCAGTTTCTACTATAATGGAAACGGAGAGAAACATTCCATGTTCATACGCAGGTGACAAAAAGCACGGAACGGGTAACTTTCAAAGGCTGTCCACACAATGAGCGATCCTGTGCTCAACAAGTGTGTCTACTACGGTAAGACTTTCTTGATTGTGTTGGTGGGATGGCTTCACACCACGTCATGAAATAACCGATCATGACTATTTTTAAGCATTTTCCTACTCTTGTTTGTGTATACTCCATCGGTGTCTAAATCATAGATTCATGTGTCACCTGTAGATGAAGTATTGGATTTTGATTTGAACGCGGTTCTGACATGTCTGAAAGAGGGAGGCTAGGGTGCGTTGGTGAACGGTCCACCAATAACGCTAAATAGTTGCGGTGAGCGTTTTGTCCTTTTCATAATTTGCTAGACCTTCGTGGGGATTACGGAGACTTGGGATTTTAGTGTGCAAAAATAACTAGAGGTTAGGATAGGAAAGGCGATGATGGTAAAACATGATGTTGTCGACTAGTCGAAGCAAAGACTTGATTGATCAGAGACTGTATGTTTCCCAATTGGAACTCTTGATCTCGTTAGTACTAGTTTAATAGGAACCCTGTAGCAGCCGGTCGTATATGGGGGACACCTGCCTTTGTGCTCATTGTCCTCTGGTGCTCTGTGATGTGTGGATATTTAACAAAGGACACGTAGTGCCTGATGTCCTCACTGAAGGATGTTCTGGACGAGACAGAGCGTCGGCGTTATGATAGTGTTTACCCGAGTGATACCGCAGTTCGAAGGAAAATGTTCGAAAAATATTTTCGCCCTTTGGTGACTTTTTTATCGGAATCTTTAAAATTTCGAAGCTATTTAATTGCGTGGTGTTCTGTGGACACGGCAGAGTGTTACGCAAGAAAATA
>JAYGXS010000004.1:56921147-57002743 GCA_036362985.1 Ligula intestinalis | reverse complement strand
ATGCACTCAGCCAGGTGGAGATACGCAAATCTATTGGCTGAAGCACTGAGCCACACTGAGCGCACCGCGCCGCGACAATCGGGGGAGCATAGGAGAAGGACATCACGGGACCTCTCGTAGCTGTTGGCAGACACAGTGCGTACGCGTTGAGCCGGTGCGCGTAGAGACAGAACTTGCGCGGCGTTTGGCAACGAAACCAGCGTGAGTCAGCGAGGCAGGCTCCCACAAGTCCAAGGTGTTTTGTGGTGTATGGAGTGGATGACTTGCGGACCGAGAGTCAAGCTGCAATAGCTCCTTCTTAATGTGGGCTTAAGGTCACTTTTCTCAGCTAGGAACCGAGCCGCCGCTTTGCATTTTTGTGGTTTTCTAGTTGTGGTGACCCGCATTGCGTGGTCCGGCGCTCTCTCCCACTTCTTGTCGCTTTGACTTTGTCTATACAACGAGTCAAAGTGAGGGAAGATAGTGAGGTAGATGCAGCACAAGCCCATGTACCACCTTGTTGCAAAGCATACTGTGGACACAGTCGACAGCAAACGATGGAATTGTTGATGCTTTAGTCTCCTTGCACTGTATTTCCAGGCGACTGATCAATCCAGTACATAAGTTTAAGATACGATTTCAGTGAGAACAAGTTGGGTTCAGGTTTACACTGTTGGGAATAGTCCGGTCCACAGAGATCGCGCATTCACCCGCACTATGAGTCTATTGGGACTCGTACGCATGCCTGTAAACCTGTGATAGAACAGTGTCGGACATAACAAAAGACCCCTCTCTGCGTATGTCTCAGACTATTCTACAATTACCTATGCTTAAGGATTCTCGACAGAATCCGAAACGTCAGGAAAATTAAACCCTTGTTCCGGTATTTACATCTTCTTCTTCTTCTTCTTCTTCTTCTTCTTCTTCTTCTTCTTCTTCTTTCTCTTCTTCTTCTTCTTCTTCTTCTTCTTCTTCTTCTTCCAAAACACAAAATATCTCCTTAGCATGCCAACTGGCGATGCATTTCAGACACTGCAGTCAGCCCAGTTTGTGTTGATGAGGGATGTGTGACTGGTGGACTGAGAGTCAGGCAATGGCTCCACCCTAGCGCGGCCGTTGTCACTCTCATATGTGAGTACCGTATCGCCCACCACCTCAAGTGTCCACACAATCCGCGCGCTCACCCACAACATGAGCCTATTGGGATACTTGCACATGCCGGCAACCCTGTGGTAGAGCATTGTCGGCCATAACACAACACCAAATCCCTCCTTATCAGACCGAACCCAACCAAACGCATGCTCAAAAACGACACCCATTAGATAGGTGGACAGTTTTTTTCTCGGCTGTTTTGCTACATGTTCAATCCCAGTCCGAGATTATCACATTGCGTCAAACACCGTGCCACAGAGAGTTGCCAACTGACGATGCAACACAGACATTGCAGTCAGCACAGTTTTTGTTAGTGGCAATGGGTGACTGGTGGATTGAGAGTCAGGCTGCAACAGCCCCACTCTACCACGGCTGCTGTCACTGTCATGTGTGTGAACCGCACCGCACCGCTCCCGCCCATCCTGCGTGCAATCCTAGTGCTTGTGTTTGAGGGGTGTGACCGCACATGCGTCACACACAGAGGAGGTCATTAGGTATGTCAGCCACCGAAATAATTCCCCGTACCAGTGACCGAGGCCTGGGAATGGGAGTAGAACACGAGGTTGGCGGCTCGGCGCAGTGTCCTCACTATCAACAATCTGAGGCACTTGACGTTTAACGGTGTGCTTAAAGCCGTGGTTTGGAAGATTGCCAGCTGACAGGACAAATCAGAGAGTGTAAATAGTCTAGTGTGGATAGCGTAAATAGTCTCTGTGTGGAGTGATCGACTGACAGATCGCAGATCAGACTGCAATAGTCCATTTTTAATGCTATCTCCATGGCACCCCGACCCCGAGTCGGGCGCAGTGACACGCCTCGGGTTGCCTCCAGCCACGCCAGTCTCCTGCGCCATCTGCTGCCGTAAGCGCAGCGCAAGTTTACTCTTATCATAATCGAATCCCCTATTCAAGTCAAAGTTCCTGTGCCACGTTGCTATGAGGCCCACGTTAGACCTCGTCGGATTCGCTGGTTGACAGGACTTCAGGAGCGTCCTCGTTAATGGTGGAGCTTGAAGATTTGGTGTTATTCGTTTTCACCTTTGTCGTCACCGTCGCCGTCGCTGTCGTCACCACAGTCGTCAAGGAGATTTTGGTAGGAATGATAAAGGTGTCGACAATGATTCAGAGGCGGCCGGGCGTCAAGGGTATGATAAACATTGGCGGTGAGCGCGGTCACCGTCATGTAGGTTGGTGTGGGAGGCGGTCACGATGGGAGTGTTAACATACTCCATAGGTTGAGTTCTAGAGTTTTGGTTGTATTGGGTCGCGAGCTCCATACAGAAAATGCCATAGGACAGAGCTTGGGTATTTATGATCGTGGATCCTAAGCGCCTGACACTTGCAAACTGCGCTTTTGTTATTGGCAGCGGTGATCCAGGGTCAGGATCACTTACCTTACAGACTCGTTTCTGTTAATGTTTGTGCTAATATCTCTGACGAATAACCCGCAACAGACTTTGAAACGTCAAGCAAATAGAATTCTTTTTCCAGCAATCACTTCTCCTTATTCTTCGTCTCAATTACTAACTTACAGTCGTAATGCCTTCGTAACCCACATGACTACCGTTCACTTAGTCAGCATATGGACTACTCGGCCATATGCACCGCCAAGAAAAGGTGCGATATACACTTTTAGACAAACCCCCATCAGCAGTTAATTCTTGTACTCTGCGGGGAACAGGTCGTGGGTGACATGGGTAGTTGGGCTGCTTACTTCTGTCAGCAAGCTTTGTCCATCCCCGCATTAGACAGCTGAATAGCTTAGACTGTGAACTGGTGCCTGACACTCAGTGCACATGCGTCAGGATAAACAATATGGTTCGCATTTACACTATCACGGTGGTGCCCTTATCGCAGGGGGTCAAGTGAGTCTAACCGTGCAACTGCGATCTTCAGACCATAGCTACTTGGTGGAGAAGAGGAGTCTTTAAAGGCCAGTATATATGGAAGAGTTTATTGTGTACACAACGGAAGAGGAGAATAGATTGACTTGGGAGAGATACGTTCGATCAGTAGGTTGACCGGGTCCCAAGGGAGGTCTTAGTGTAGTCGGGCCAGAGGACAGATAGAGGGAATCTTTCATTGGGTAGGTCGCCCTGGAGATTTTGGGCAGAGAGGCAACTTGCGTCGGGCACGCGTGCAAGCTCCTTATTCGTCGCCTCATAGATGCGAGAACTATGATTGTTTGATCGAGACGTCGAGAAAGCACATCGGTGAGCGTTTGGGAAAGTGCACTTCGACGCGAGCTAGTCAGGCAGGCACGACCCGCTACACCCTAAACACCTTTTTGCGCTTGTGAACTCCAGAATCCAGCGTGCGCGGCAGGCGCGGACGGACTGTTTGGCGTTGCCAGCCACTGCTTCTGATTCCGCCTCTGGTCTTATTGACTCTGTGTCCACAGCAGGTCCAGGCCGGTGAGGGAGATGAGTGTGGGGTACATGCAAAACACGTCCGCCATCATTCCAAACTTAGTTACGCGCAAGCTTTCCTCCCTGTGACCGACGTGCTACGAGGTAACCATTGTGCATCGTCTTTCGTGACGATCGAAAAGTTGTAGTGTTCGCTGCTGCCCGACGCCCTTCTAATTCTTGATGCCACAGACGAGGTCATTCAGAGCAGTTTTTCCGCGTGCCTCGGGCCATGTGCAAACGGACGGATGACCTTTACTGCTGGTGAACGCGCACACCTGATATCTCCCCTCGTGACCCACTAACATGCCATGTCGTGGTCTGGTCAATTACCATCAAGGCTGAGCGAGACAAAGACAGCTTCCGGCGGCCGTCTCGACTACTGCCGCTAGGCCACACTTCGGACCCCACCCGACTAGGGACCGGATGAACGATTCTGCGCGTCATATATCCTCCTAACTATTCTCCTATCCTCTGTAGAGAATACACTTCCTATAGCTCTCGCCTTCCCATGACTTCTCCCATCTCCTAAGGAACTGGGCCTGGAAGATCGCAGCCGTCAGCGTTAAACTTTAATACACTTACTACTCCTCGATAACTTATGACTCCCCAATGTGTCTCTGCGATGATGGTGAATTCCCTGCGTATCCCACATTACGCGATTAGGTCATTTTGCACATAACATTATTAATGAAGACCAAAATGCTGGCGAAGCGGACGAAAAAAGTTCGCACACCAACTAAGTTCTCCACTGAGCGTCCCTATGATTACTTCCTTGCGAATACCTTAATGCATTTATCCCGATGCTTATCGTGAGCAGGTGTCTTTTTTGCTTATCTGTTCTGTTGACAAATGAAGAACAGAGATTTACCTCTTAACATTGTTATATTATTGTTGTTTGTTTGAGCTCGTGAATGGATCAGCATAAACGGAATTACATTTATGCAGCCTTGAACGAGTTTCGAAGACAGAAGAGGCATCTACCAAGTCTGAATATAACAGTCAAGGCGTTCCAGGTTTTATCGGACGTGACACAGGCTATGGAACAAATAATCAAATGATCATTAATGAAAGACAGCGGAAATGTAGGTTTAGATAGTCAGAAACCGATTGGGGCAACTTGCAGCCAAAAAGTCTAGGGCATAAAGTAAAGACATGATTCAGTAGGACAGCAATACGAGTGTTTATAACAAGGAAACTTTCAAAGTCTATCTGACATGGTTTAAAATAATAGTTGCAGACGCAGCAACGGTTTCATTCCCTGTAACCATTTTGTAGAACTGTAAAAAGCATGCATTGACGCGTTCTGATTTGAATGACATCATGAGCAGTCATTTGTCTGCTCTATTTGACCAAGGCTGTTAGTTTGGATGAAACGTATAGGTCTTTGTTTCAATGTATTACGAAGATTACAGTGTCTTGTGGAGAGACCATAAGTACCCGTTGATGAACTTTCACCCAACCGCTAACGAAGCTCATCTGTCCCGCTCTACCTATGGCCTCTACGAGGTCCATGACAGCCACAGCAGCTGGCAGTATAGGCAGATACTATTGCTGGCAAATACAATGAAGATTAGAATGGACATTTCTGGCTTATTAGCCATCGTCAGCCAGTCATACCCAGACCTAAGTGGCGTCCCATCCGAGCCTCAAACTGGCGATCTGATTCTGATCAAAGAGGTCGCGAGGTCGAGGCTCGAGTGCGGCACCACTTGTGTCTGAATATGGCTGCCTGAAGATGGCTAATAAGCCAGAAATGGCCATTCCAGTCTCCCTTTTCTTTGAAACCAATGCTAACGGTAGGAAAAACTTGCAGTGGTGTGGCTTTTGTAGTTTTTAAAAAGGGAAAGGAAGCAGTAACTGTTGCTCCGTAGCTGAAGTGAATACTGACCAGGTGAGGAGGGAAAAAAGATGAAATGGTAGCCTTCGGCGATGCATGGGCCCAGGTGTTGCAGTTGCTGCACCGAAGACCACGTTTCCAGGAAATACCATTGGATTAACGCACATTTGAAGCATACGAATCGAGCTGACCCTTTCGGCGTTGGGTAAATGGCTTTGGCTCATAACCACGTAGCTTCGGAAGCTGATATACCTTGATATTAAGTATTGGTTAAATAATAAGGGCTGGATGCACGGGAGATAGGAGGATTTCCAGCAAAGCGGAGTCCGACCTGGAATGATCACTAACAGTTCAGATATGCTTGGAACTTTTGCGGTCTTATGTGGTACTTTTTAAGTGTCGCCAGGATTATTCCTGTTTCTGTGCATATAAAGATATTCCACAAGACCACAGGAAACCCTTAATACGTACATGAGAAAAGGGTTCGGTCGGTGGTGGTCTTTCTTATTTGTATTCCAAATCTGTTCCTCCTATAGTTACTGTGTATACGCTTGCATCCTAGGCTATCCGTTTTCTAATAGCTTTGAAGATTTTTGCGCTATTGTTTAACAGAGTGGTCGTAACCGCCAAATAGTTTGAGCTTTTTCTACGCTTTGACCTTGTGTACACTGTATCCAATTTGGCGTTCACCTTACCCTTGCAACTTTTATCTCGTACTGCATGACCATGAGCCTCGAAAGGGAGGTCACCATAATGCAACCGCTTCTAAGGCCTTTAACATACAACCTCCCGACTTGGTGCCGGATTTGTGTACGTTTTTCAAAGGTAATCACCTTGCCAGCCGACTCGAAGACGGGCTCCGTTCTTGTAATTCCAAAGAATCAGTTTTCAGGTGGAAGTGACTGTGGGCTCGTGTCTTGCTTTGGTACACTTTCGAGGTCTTCGCATCGTAGATAAGTTCTGACAAGCATAGGCTGCGCATGTCATTAATTTGCTGTTTTGGACCATAGTCTAGCAATTTCATTGGGTGTTAAAGTTGTTCAGTTCCCTGTAGAAATGTGAATTTCAATCCCCGTGTAAAATTCAGTTAAAATCGAGTTAACCTTTTGACTTATCTAGAAAATATACCCTGCTATGATGCCGTTTTGATGGTGAGAGTAGCTTCAACTTTTCATCAGTATTAAAGACTTTTGTTGCTGCATAACGCACCCATCTTTGTTTGAAGAGGCGCATGCTGCCGAAGATAGCAATATCCACCTTCTATTGACTCAGTTATAGGACGGCTAAAACGCATGCTCGCTTAAAGACGCGTGAGATTTATGAAAGAAAAAGGAAATTTAAAACTTATAGTCTACAAAATCAATATGATAAAAGAGCGAAAATCATCCTTCCGGTTCTTCACATTACGGTTGCATGTGTGTCGTCCAGTATTGTTAAGAGGGCATTTCGATAGAATGTCTTTCTTAGCTACTGAATTCTTTGGGGAATGAAAAATACGTCTGTAAAGGGGAGAGAACCGATACGATCTCGGATGTTCACTACGGTTCGCGCCTGACAAAACGGAAAAAATGGACAAAACTTGCTTGGGCCGCCTACGCAATCGCATTTCACCCACTCTGTAGTATATACTGTCGTGGGTGTCAGTGATGACTGACTGACGTGAGCAAATTGCACATGACATCATGGTAGGAGTGCAGTACGGACTTTAGATTCTGCTATTTTTATCGGAGCAATTGACAACATCGTGTTTGATCAACTGGCGATGAAAATGGACGGGGTGAGTGACTGGACGCATGCTTCGCCTACACACGGTTTATTCTTCCCAATGCAAGTCGTTTGACGCATAAAAAACTGACCGGGAATAGATATGCCCCAGTTACCCTCATCTAGTCAGTCAAATAGGTAACAGTCACCTGTCCGATTTTGTAGTATGGATTTTTATCCAAGTGCAGTAAAAGAAACGGACGACCGTCAATCGACTATTGTGTATCCCCTTATAGCTGCCAAATGGATAGCACTTGGGTGATACTTATGAGAAAACCGGAACAGAAGAGATAATGATTTAATTGTTTGACTCTGAGCCAAAAGTTCTCTGCCAGATCGATGCTTTCACCAACGCTGGCGGGAGACCGGTCAATAGAGACAGGGCGATACAACGTCAGTACAACTGCGACAAGCTTGCCACAACTGCTAGAGGGGCATAGAGTAATGATCATTAATTAAGTTAACTGAGATCAGGATAACCGTCTTAAGGTCTGACGAAAACACCTCATTCGAAAAAAAAAAGTAATGAAAGAGGTCCAGAGAGCTTAGCTCACAAGTACAGCAGTAAGCACAAAATGGTTATCACGTAGTTGAAAAGAAAGAAAATAATCAGAAAATCGAGTTGTATTCGTGTAGTTTCGATCAGGTATCACTTGTTCGTCATCAGACTAAATGAAAAGTGAAGGCTGGGAATTTCGCCCTAGAGGCCTTGGAGGCGGAGATTGGGGGGGGGGTGAGGGTTACGGTGATATGAATTCTGCGGCGATAGTTTGTCCAGGTAAACGTTTGGATTACGGGCCACTTGTTCCGGGAGGAGGGGGTTGCAGAACCAATGAAGTTCCACTTGAAAGAGCACGGATGGCCTGCTGTTGTTTCAGGCTGGGCGCAAGTTAGTGGACCATGTACGGAAACCGGCATAGTGTGAATCAAGGTCTATGTGTCTATTTATACTGGCCGGGCTCGAATGTCAAGCTTCGAGGAATTCTCTCCCTTGTCTCGTATTAGCCATTGCCATCACTTCGGTGCCATCCCAATTGAAGTGGTGATCACACTCAAGGGAGTGCACAAATTAGTGTGATAAAGGGTCCCATCGGCGAACGGTTAACTTACGTTCCTTGATGCACGTCTCGAGACTTCGGCCTGTGTGGCCAATATAAAAGCAAGGACAGCCGGCGCACGGTATGTGGTAAACAGCGTTGCTCAATTGTTCTAAGAGAAGGGCGTCATTTACTCGACATCGAATTACACGCAGCGTAGTTGGCCTAGTTCATGCAAAGTCATGATCAAAATTCCAGTTGGTAGTTTAAAGTACATTTGATCTTGTTTTTTGATCTCGTGAGTAGATTTGATACCCCAAAAACCCTTCAGTAAAGAAAATTGCATATTAGTTCAATATATTGACGAAAAACAGACAGGATTTGGATGACGAGTTTTCATGTTTGGATGAGCCTAAAATTATACCCAAACGGCAATCATCATTATATCTCCTATCCGAAAACACCATTATTTTTCGGTAAATGCTTTTAGTAAATACAGTAGGTTACCTAACTCATGAAATCAAGGGATTTTTACAAGTAACCCCCTGTTACTCAAACGCAGCCCAATATACGGCTCCTAAATTCTTACAGCAATAAATAAATAGTCCTTCTTCAAATTAGGGTATATTGCGAATTAGTAGCGTGTTGTAGAAAAGTGTTGTAGAAAAGCGGAAAATTCCGAAAAAGGGGAAATTGGGCCATATAGGTCTACTTAAGTTTTACATGGTGAGGAAGCCTGTTAATACGGAACCAATGAGTGAATAAAGCAGCACAAGTACAGTTACGTTGAAAAGTAATCGTTTTGTAAAATTTTCGGATAAATATGCTTCCATATTACGTGTAACGTAATGTAGTATGTATTCCAACATGGTTTAACGAGAACTGCTAGTCGTTTACACATTGCTTGAGTTACGTTGGACAAGGGCACCCACATTTTCGCTTGGTTCGGCCCATTGGGAGATCTTAGGCGTAAGATATTTCGTAAGCCCATGGGCGGACATGCTGGTCAGTGACTAATAAATTAAAATGGAATTGTCAGGTGCAAGTGTCAACGTACCATTTTTTGTGCACTAAGAGAAATTCCCTCCCGCCACATTCCTTTGTAATGATTTCGGGATTTCGATTACGAAGAGATTCAGATCTTTCTTTATATGGTTATAAACACTTAACCATTGTCACTAGCTTTATTCGATTGACCATAAATTGAGATTACTTTCTACGTGCTAATCAAAACCTTCAAAATAAGATATTTCTTAAGAGCATTTAACTAAATAACGAGCTTTTACATGATTTTTCTCATGCAGTTGTCTGTGTGTGTCATGGTTTCAGAACCACCAAAACCTGGCAACTCATTTCCGATAAAAAATTAACAAAAGTCGCAAATTAATATGCCTAAGATTGATTGAGAAAATGTCTATAAAATATTATCTTTTGAAAAAGAGCTTTTATTATATATTTTGGCGTCAGATATCTGTGTACTTAATTTTCTTTTGAAGATTAAGTCAAGATCAGAAGGGGAAATGATGGCCAGTTTTTTGCTTTCCCTAAAAACTAGGGATACATCTTCTATTATAAATGAAAGAGCTGTCTTTTCTTTTTAAACCGGAACACACAACAACAAGGAATTTTTTTCCATGGCGTTTAATAGCGTAGGAAATTCCTTGGATATAAACAAACGTAAGTTTTGGCTCCACTTGGCTCCGTTTCGCCCCTAGTATACCGCTAGCAAACGACCTGTTTGCTACTAACCAGCATTTTGTACCTCAATTCAACTCAGTGAACAAAAATACCAACCACAAATGTGCGTTTATCACCCGCTTAAATTTTGTTCTTCTCATTTAATCAGATACGTAATCTACTGTATCTTATGTTAAAGATTTGAGAGGCAAGATTCAAACGATGGAAACTCGTGAAATAGTCGCCGTATTTGTCAAAGTGACCTCTAGATAATTGTGATCAGATATCAGAAGTATGTAAAAATAAATTTAACAAGAGAAAAGTGCCTCCTAATATACACACAATTGTGTGTCTTGAATTTTACCTTACCATTCTATTTACCTTTATTGGTCACAGTTACAGCTATTTTTCACGTTTACAGAATTTGAGGCTTCTATTGAAAAATGTGGTAGTTCTAACGAAAATATTAGTATTTTTATATTTCCAGTAAGTTTTACAGTCACTGTAGATTGTTCATTAATATGGTTAAGTTTTCGTACATGCCTTAATGCCAGTTTACGTGTAAATATCAATATTTCACAAATTGTGGCATATTGCATCACAAAGGTCCCATACTTTAAGCACAACGAGTCTAGAAATCCGCATTTAAGAGAAAGAGACACCTTGAATCAGGTCTTATTCATATTAGTCTTTTACACAAAATTCCCTTTCCAATCACATATTATGCATACAAACAAGACAAATATTGTTGGCAAGTAAGCACTTATTAAATGCCGCAATAATTTACCGTAATGAAAGGTGCGGTACCAAAAATCCAACTGGCACTTGTTCACACCTTACCAAAAGCACTCACCATGGTAAACTATCCTGTAAAGTGAACATAAACGAAGCACATTGCCAATGGACATTGCGCACTAAGCTAATGCCGTTTCGGGTAAGTGTCAAGTGAACAAATCTGTCCGAGCAAGGGAAAATTGGGAATTTAATTGAACGAACGGATCGACCCAGAAATTTCTTATTAAAGGGAACAGCCTTCTCTTCTTTTGATGCCCGCAACACTGTGTAGATCAACAGTTTTAACGAAACATCTGCTAGACAACGGCCAAGCCGTGAGTTCCCAAAGAGTACATATGCAGGCAGGAAGAACTGGGGCCTCGCGCTACGTGGAATCAGCCGACATACGGCGGGAGAAACCCAATCTATGCAACCACTCTGGCTCTAATTTGTTAATAGCTCAGTACCTATTGTTCAGTAAAGAAACTAAACGAGTCCCAACTGCCTGGGTCTGCGTATGATTTATTCAATCAAAACTTCTCTTGAATTGCAAAGGCAAGACTATAAGCCAACTTCAGACTAATTAAGTCCACACAGCATGGCAGTGACTTACGCGGGACTAAGTTTGGAGTTAAGACGAAGAAGATGCGACTACCGGAACAAGCGCATTGGATGACAAAGTTGCTGAATAACACTATCTTTGACGGGTACTGAGAGCGAATATTTACCCTCGCAATTTTTTCAACCACTGCATACACGGACGAGTGAAGAAAACGAATCGAACTGGCCCAAACGTTGGGCAAGCTCTTCGGTACGCGAAGAATGTATCAGAAGCGGTCAGCCACCGGCTCACCCCACTTGGAGTTGCGCACAGGCCGGAAACAACTATCAGGCGCCGGGTCATGAGACAGAAAGACGCACTGCCACGGCAGTCGTTTATCAGATCTGGTGCAGGTATGGACACAGCAACTACGTCGGAGAAACCGGAAGATAACTCCGGACGCATATGGCCAAGCGAGCAATGGCAGTGAGGAAAAAAGACGCCAAATCCCAGGTCGCAGCTCACTCGACAGGACCCGGCCATATTTTTAATTTGAATGAGGCCGAAATCCTCACAAGAGGTGACAACTGCGTGAGCCGCGAGCTGCTCGAGTCAAGGTTCTCAGCCCCCCAGTCCACCAACAAGTGCAACGATTTGGCGTTTCCCTACTGTTTACTGAGACATTGACTGAGCAAGAGAATAAGTCACGCGGGAAGGGCCGAGCCCAATAACAACTCTGAGGACAGCGAGCACAATTGTTGCGCAATTACCAAGCCCACATGTGATACGGTCAAGGAAATCGCGGCAGTAAATGAGTCGAACGCGAAGTGTCAAGCCATCACCGCACCAATTAAGACCCAAGTGGTGCCTACAGAAGTGGATTATTACAATACGCACGCGGATGACCGCTTCCAACTATAAATACCATGCAATGTGTACAGGTTTCACCCATATCTGCGCATGATTCAGTCTATAGTACCATTACCTACGATTAAGGGTTCTCGACGGAATCCGCAACGTCATGACAATAACAATCTTGTTCCAGTGGTAGCATCCTCTGCTTCCAAAGTGCTTTCTGGAACCTGCATACTCACCTCCAAGTTTAGAGTGCTAGTAGGTGTGTGTTTCATCTATGGAATCATCATTTTCCTGAATCCGCTTATGCCCGGTGTTAAGAAGACCGGAAGCGGGATTGGGTGCAGACGGCTGGAGCCGTCAAGCCTAGTTCAGAGCCTACAGAGTGGGCGTGCAATAACACCCACGGGTGACTGGTGTGTGCACTTACGCGTGCCACCCCCTTGTTCGGCATTTCTTATGGGAATGACGCCTATTGTGCCCTGATTTATCTGCCCCCTTGATGGCCCAGTCCATCTCCCACGCGGTCTGTTAAGCGGGCCAGCCCCGGCCTCCCTAACATGTACTGTAGAACCAAAACAGCGAGCCACATCTTATTGATGCCTATCATCACGCGGTAAATGCGAGCCCATGATGAAAACAGCTTACCAATAATCAGATCGAGCAACCACGAGGACGACGTCGAAACTCCACTACTTAGTAACCCCGAGGAAGACTAACTTACGGTACTGCAGTAGCATTCAAAATTACTCGCATCCTGACTCAAAGCAGACGAAGAAGACGCAGCGGAATGACGGCAAACTTGAAAATACCAACGTACAGAAGTATGAAAAGGTTCATTAATAGGTTCCTGTAAAACCACACCAGTGTGTGTGTGTGTGTGTGTGCAAGTTTTGTGTTAAAAAGTACACAGATATTTGGAAAATGCATATCGCAGAGAGGCAGGGACGAGAAAATAAGGGGCCCACAAAAAAGGGAAAAAAAACAAAATCATGTTTAAATAGGCTTTTGAGCATTCAGAGGCGAAAGAAAGCGCTTTCGGAGACTATAAATGAAGTCAATCAGGTTCACTACTACCTATAACGACAGGTAAAGTGCGGCTAATTGGAATATCCGAAGCACTGTCGGTGACAGGAGGAGGCAATTCGCAGCCTACTGTTTGCGGAAAATTCATGCCTGTAGAGGGGCTATCGGGGAATAGTGGAAGGGGAGATAGGCAGCCGGCGACTGTACTTTCTCTGACAAGTTCCGCAAAGATGGAAATCAAATTCTGCAGACCAAAGAGGTAACCCTCCTCGTGATTTCCCGGTTTCCAGGCTCCGCGGTGATCGACCTCGACACCAGAGGGGAGTGCAGATGTCTTTCCAAAGTCAATCATCCAGGCGTTGGCCATGCCGGTTTGATCATGAACGAAGAGGAGTGAAGTCCCGATCATCTGCAAAAACACAAAATAATGTATGTCAGGAGTTGCAGTGGTAAAAATGAAACCACTGCGGGAACAGGGTCAAAGGATTTGCCGAAAAGGATAAGATAACATATTTATGCAGTGAAGATGGTATACGGAGGAAGGGATATAGAACGCGGTTTCATCTGCAGATGCAAGCACATTAGGCAAATGCAGAAGCCAGTGGCAGCCAGGCCAGTTGAACATTGGACTAAATGGCTTTTAAAACGGCAAAACATCCATCGCTCTTCCATTGCGAAATATTTCTTCGACAGCGGTCCCCCTGTTGACTTGAAAACAATACTGACTCGGGCAGGAACAACCTATACCTTGCGCTACTTGGAAGCAGCTTACATGCCTACCCAAACAGGTGGATCACGTGCTCAACTTCAGATGGGAAAGCCAAAGACTTTAATTTTTTACCGCACTCTTGTGCATTTAAATGTTCTATTTTGATTTCCTAGATTGCGTTTTCAAGTTAAAATGTTCACCGATTATCCTCTGTGAGGTGAGAAATGGCCTTGCTGCTTTTTATTGATTGTCTGTGCGAATTCAGCCTGCTCTGTGCTTCTCAATCATTATCAAGGTTATTCGGCGATGAGTTGGTAAGACGTCCCAAAAGATATTGATACCAATAAAGTCTGATGTCGGCGCCTGTTTTGAAATTTTTGCTTTTAATTCATTTTCGGCATTCTTTAACGTATCTGATTATAATCTATAGAAGAATCGATAATGCAAACAGGAGTAATGCAATTCTTTTTAAAAAAGCTCTTGCTATGCAAGATCGAGAAATCGTCCGAATTGATAAAACAGCAACTAAAAATGCTGGGCTTCATCTTTAAATGACAGTTTTTGGTTACAGTTAAGAAATAAATTATACTGGTTTCCAACATGAAAACTAGCGCGGTTTTGAATCTCAAGAGTTGCAAAAACCCGGAGTTGGATATGGGTAGCTGATGACGGTTAATAAGCCACTGTAGTCTCCCTTCTCTTTATTAGCAATCTCACTCAGCGTAATACATGTGGTCACGAAAAAGTGAGTTATGCAAGACAGAGAAAGCTGACTTAAAATCGATCGCTGTTCCGGCTAATTCATTCACGGGGCCTTAGGGCGATTCGAGCTTAAAAGAAAATGATGACTCGAGTAAAGACTTCAATAATGTCAACAGTAAACATATCGCCGTGGCGAACGAACTAACCTACGACGCGCGTATCCCCGAAGAGTGCTCTCAGGAGTTCAAATATCAGAAACCACGCACAAAAAACACATAATTAGGAAGCACGTCTGACAGAAATAATTCTCTCTGGCTAATTTTCCGTCTACAGATGGTCATCCACCAACCATAGACGCGATACCAGACCCAAGACTGGATTTTATTTGGCCATAAAGCCAGCCAGGGAATAAACGCTCGAGGGCGCTGCGACCTGGCAAGGGTATGAACTGCTGAAACCAATAGGCTAAAAACCTACAAACCGGTTGCCCATTGATACCCTTCGTTTTGTGAGGTGACCATTTACTATCAAAATGTCCGAATTGCATCCTTTACTGAGACTAATCTGGTGTTCCTGAGACAAACGTGGGATGGAAAATTCCTAACAAAAGCTGAACAGAACTTAAGTTTGAAAAAAGAGCATGGTAAGCCCTTTAAACTGGAGACTGCGAACACGAGCAAAAATCTTCCACCAAAATTCGCATGTCAACTCGGTCAAAAAATAAGTCTAAACAAGGGTGCAAGAGGTCGAAAGAAGTTATAAAAACTTAGAGGCACTATCCGCAACTTTTTCTCTGTGAATCAAAGCGTAAACCAAGGCAGCGGCTTGCTATGGAAATCACAGTGCGATGTTTGCAGGAACTGGCCCCGCGCAAAATGCGCATTTAGCAGTAATTTTCTCAAATCGTCAGTTTTACGAACAATAATTCCCTTGTTACTATATTTACTTAACCTCTTAATGATGGGCGCAGTTATGAAGCCTCGGTTCTGCCTGTCGACAGAAAACGAGGATATGCATGAGGCGGAAAAAAGTAAAGACTTGACGTCAACAGTCAGAAACGCATAAGCATAGCCAAAGCTGACAATTACACCGAGATAAACCAGGTGAATTCGGGGAACATCGAGGGGATAAGTTTTTTCCCAGTGAGAAACAAAATATCACAGAATCACAAACGACATGGTTTGTTCAGGGTGAAGAAATACCGAGTAGAAATTGGTTTCTATGCAGTTACGGCTGGGCTTCTTTTAGCAAAGAGTCAAAAACGTATGGTCTTGATGACTTTGATCAGCTCTGCGTTAATTGGCGCTGACGTATGTTCCACTGTGCAGGCAAAACAGACGACCACTTCAAGCATAAACACGTGAACGAAGTAGCGAAGAAAGATAAAGGCACTTTTAATTTTAAAAAAATCACGAAAATCGACTCTACCGATTGCGAGGCAAATATAATTATTTTAAAGAACCTATCGGCTAAGTGTGGCTACCAGCAAGCATGCTTATCGCCAAATTGCAATACTTTAGGAGCCACGGTAAGACCGAAACCACAGCGATCACGGAGGGAATAAAATACAGGGGTCACGAACACCATCATAGTTCTGCAGCGAAAGCGGTATTTAGGTGCTCGATAAATAGCTTCCTTTAGTTTTTGCGCCGTATCGCCAGATGAGGAGGAGGTATCCAAGGAAAACGCATGCCTCATTCCACATAGAAAATACCCAACCTTCACAGACTAAAATGAGCAGCCGGTAACAGACAAAATGGCAACCAGCCGGGTCCCAGTGTAAGATAAAAAATGAATTCGGACACGATTAACTCGAAGACACGTCGACCAAGGCTGCGAGTAGAAAATCTGTTTGCGTGATCCAACAGCGACAGGAGAGTCTGGCATTGTCAGCCCAAATAAAGAAATGCTTACTGACCTGAGCTTTGCTAATGTGTTACAGGACCCGACAGAAACAACGCATTTGTGTAGCATCGCCTCGACCTTATAGCAGCGCACTTTTGGCAAAAGTTAATGTGACCTTGACCTTGTTTTAACGCACGATGTCGTGAAAGCTTCCAAACGAAGATGGCTTGGCAGGAAATTATGCTGCAGTGAGGATGATCGACGTTAGCCATTCTCCTGCAGTGTCAGTACTTCCTAGCGCTAGAATTCGTGTGCCCCACTTCGCGCAATTCCGCAGTCCTGCATCCCCTACCGCTCAAAGAAGAGGCTTTCCCCAAGGACTAATTTCGCTACAGGGTGCTGTCCGTTGATCGCATCATTATCATCCTGTTAATATGGACTTCTTAACAGATCTATTGAATAAAATATCCATTTATATCGCATACGCTGTCAACAAAACAGGCCGCGAATGGATTGAAGCCTGGGCCTGGCGCCGGCGTACATCGCGCTGCGCAGGCATCTCCTGAATGATGGCACTATCGGTTGACTGTTCCCTCTCTCCCTTTCCCCCCATAACGGTTTATTGGTTCCTGCGTTGCTTGTCTTTCGTGTACGCCTTTTATCTCTGACGAAGGACTCTAGAAGGAGCCCGAAAGTTCAGACAAGTAAAATGTTGATTCCGGTGATCGCAACGCCTTCTACTTCCATTTATATCTAGCACAATCAACCCCCCCGGCATTCGAGAATAGGTAAAATCCGTTAATACTCCAGACCCTTCTAGAAAGGCCTACAACGGTCTATTTTAATGTTCAAACACTTTAATATTACAGGAGAGAGGGACGACAGAAAATGTGGGTAGATTGATACAGTCAGTTTCAGACTTGTTCAGCCTTCACTCAGTCAATCATAACTCTGACTACCAGTTGGAACTGAAAACACAGAGCGCGTTTGTGTTTCCAAAAACACATACGAAAATGTTCCTTCTTGTATAGGTGTGGAAGTAAGTCGCGCCTTCTTCAAACGTTATACTTGAAGAAAGGGTATCCTTCGGTTTAAAAAAGTTTCTAAATTATGGAATAATTTTGAACCTTGCCGGCCGTCATACTAAGATCTAAGGTTTCCAGGTTACATGCTGTAAGGAAAATTACACATTTCTTTATGGTATTTCTCATAAAAATTTTCAATGAAGGTTGATCATGCTGCATACATTACAGACAACATTAATGCACTGACCGACACGATGCATTATAAAGGAAAATTTAACAGCCTTCAAAATATCATGATTAGAAAGAAAAATTAAAACCGCACGAAACAATTTTCAGGTGTGAAGTTAGAAAAAAAGGGCAGAATTTGCTACCAAACGAATATGCTTGTCGAATGAATGCGAAGGTTCGCGATCCAGGTGCAAGAATATGCTTGTGCATTTTTCCAATAAAATGCATTTGCATTTAAAAGGGCATTGAAAATAAATGAGGAAAATGCATACTACTTAATTGGCGACTTTTAAGAGAGTTTGCTTGTTACATGACATATAACTGTACGAGTACATAAGTCCCGGGGATGAAATCTTGCGTAAGTATGCCTACTGTTGGGTAGCAGAAACCATTAGGCTGCTTAATATGAAGTGATCGCTGCTCGCTTATGTACTGAGTTGTTGAGCCTAACGCATTGCGTCACAGACATGACGCTGATCAAATATCTCCTTTTCGCGGATTTTCTGCAAGTGAACATGTACTTCTCCCATAGCCACAAGGGTCTTCATGGGATTTGGAAGGTTCCAGTAAATAATTTTACCACCACGTACAATTTAGAGGAAAAGGGCTATGTGATCTCGCTGCACTCACCTATTAAAAAGAGGTTGGTTAGAAATGGTTCCCGAAATGCACAATTGTCTCTGTACAACAACGCATGTCCAAACTAGAAGTTCTTGTACTTGTTACGGCTGTGATCATGCCTGATCTAGCCGGCCTCAATGATGTCACAGACGGTACTCCTCCATGCGTGACGATTGGCGGCAGCGGATCTGGAGGGCTCTACCCAGTCTCTTCTCCAGTGCCGGAGACCGAATGTGCAAGGACCACTTCCATGTCCTGACGGACTGAGTCGAGCCAGGTTTTGAGTTGACCCCCTCTTCGACGTTTCTAATTAGGTAACGGTTTCAAGTTAAGGGCAGTAGCACTGAGCTCCTGAGGTTGACGACGAAGAACGTGTCCAAACCACCTCAGTCGTCTTTCCTCAATGGCCTGGAATATCCTTGTGATTTTGTCGCAGCGAGTGCGGACAGTCTCATTTGAGACGATGTCGATGCACTTCACTCGAAGGATGCTCCTCAGACAGTAGTAGTCAAAGACCTCCAGCTTCCGTTCACCTTCTACACGTATAGCCCAACATTCGCATACGTATAGGAGAACGGACCGCACAGATGCACGGTAGACGCGGATTTTTGTGGAAAAAAGAGATATCACGTCGGGTCCATAAGCACTTCTGAAGGCTGGAGAAAACTCGTCGTGCTGCGGCAAATAAAAAATAATGTCGTCTGTACTGTCTATTCGGCAGCAACCTTGCCCCGACATATTTGAAACTGTCGACTTCTTCAAGTTGACAGCCACTAATCTCGAGAGGTGCCTTCTTTTGGGCAAGGATGCAGCATGAAAACACTTTGGTCTTCCCAGTGTTTATAGACAAACCGACTGACTTGGGGGTTCCCAAGCAGCACGCCTTCACGTTGGTGGAACCGACTGTACTCACCTCCGGACGGACCTATCTCCATATGGACCTATCTCCGGATGGACTACAGCAAAGAGCTGCACTTCCCTTACCTCCCCATACCAAAATTTGCCAGTATACATGTTTCTATCTCTCTATCGTTTTTTCGAGAATGGATCTTCCTCATCCGGCGAGGTTGATCCGAATCTTTCTTCTTATTGCCGGCGTCGAGCCCAATCCGGGACCTGCTCAAGGATCCATCAGATGGTTCTGTTCCACCTGCGCCAAGCAGATCTACCCAAACCAAGCCTGTGTCTTGTGTGGGCCTTGCAATAACTGGCAACACTTCCGCGCAAGAGGCACTAATTGCTCGGATCTCACTTCCATCCACCAATACAGCGGCTCATCATACAGGTGCATAACCTGTCGTCATCCACAAAATTGGCCGGCTCACACTCCTGGACCCTCACTGCCACCACCACCTATGCCGCGGTCCGCCACGACTCAGGCTGCCTCACAACAACCCTCAGCACCGCCGCCACTTATGTCGCTGACCGTCCCAGACGCCTCACCAATTTCTGACCTCAAAATACTGCAGCTGAACTGTAATGGCCTTTCTGGTAAAACAGATGAGATCATTAAACTCCTCTATGAACATGACATCAAAATAGCTGCTCTCCAGGAGTCAAAGCTGTCAGCAAAGTCGAAGGTCCCACGTTTCCCGGGCTTCGCCGTCATTCGAAGAGACAGAGCTCGTAATGCCGGTGGTAGACTGGTCTCTTTGGTTCACCAAAGTATCAAATACCAGGAGCCGATCTCTGCAGCAACATCCGCGGACTCGCCGCTGGAAGAACTCAAGGTACAAGTTACTATTGGACCGTCCAGTCTGACTGTCCATAACGTATACATTCCTCCACAAAGCAGTTGTGATGCCAACTTCAGACCATCAATAGTCCACATGCTAACGGGTGATTCGAAACTCATCTTGGGCGGCTTCAATGCTTACGATGACTTATGGTTCTCTAACCTTTCCTGCACTAGAGGTGCCTCACTAGCCGAAAAGATCAACAACACCAACTTTGGGGTCCTCAACACGGATGGAACGTCCACGAGACTCCCTCATTCAGGTACTTGCGCTAGCCCGGACATTTCCATCGTCAGTTGCGACCTATTACTATCTTCTTCATGGGACTGTCTATGCAAACTGAGCTCTGACCACCTCCCGATAGTTATCACAATCAGCACACATGCTTCCCCGATTCGTAACGCTCGCAAGTGCTTTATGAATCTACGTAAAGCCAACTGGCCCGGTTTCCTTAGTGAAACTGAGAATCTCTTTGACCAGGCCCCTTTCCCTTCAGATGTTCGCCAAGGTGTGTCGGTTTTCAAGCACATCATGCATACTGCCTCTAAGCACAACATTCCCGCGGGCAAGGTCTTTGATCCCATCCCAGGATACCCTACCGATGCGGCCACCTTATCAAGAGAGCGTGACGTCACCCGAGCTCAAAACCTTCAGCACCCGTCGTTACCGGCTATGACCTTAGAGATCTCCCGACTGGTCAATGAACACAAGAGGACCATATGGCAAGAAAAGCTAGCCACTTTCTCCAGCCGCACCAACACCAGCAAGTTGTGGCAAACAATCAAATCCATCGGTAGAGGGGCACCTGCTCCTCCCAACCAGGTTATCAAATTCAATGTTATACCAAAGAAGACCGACAGAGACATTGCCAACCAATTCAATGTGCAATTCACCACGGTTGCGGTCCATAAATCCTCGAAGAATTCGAGGATCGTCAAACACAGGTCGTGCAAACCTTTATTAGTGCCGCTCCAGTTCTCAGCTCATGATACCACAACCGCGATTAAGCGTGCTAAGAACTCTTAGGCGTTTGGACCGGACGACATTACGATGGTACACTTAAAACACATAGGCCCCAGAGGTGTCGCATTCTTAACCAGGTTGTTTAATCTGTCTCTAGCTACGTGCCATATACCAGCTATCTGAAAAATGGCTCATATCCTCCCCAGCCACAAAGCAGGTAAAGACTCCGCTGTCTCTGACAGTTACCGCCCGATCTCGCTTCTCAGCCCAGCCGTGAAAATACTTGAGCGTCTTATTCTCCCCTCGCTCAATAGACATGCCAACCTCCAAGAGCACAACACGGTTTTAGAGCCTTCCACTCTACGACGTCAGCCCTACAACGTGTCACGGACCGCATTGCATGTGGTTTCAACAAAACGAAACCTGCGGACAGAACAGTAATGGTCGCCCTCGACCTCACTAAAGCTTTTGACTCGGTTAACATTGACACCTTGATGACATCCCTCATGGATTCGTCTCTACCGAACGAGCTCTGCAGATGGCTGAACTGCTATCTCCGTGGCAGACAAACGCGAGTCGAATTCTCAGGCACGCTATCTAAAGCCCGCAACTCTAGGACAGGAGTTCCTCAAGGTTCTGTCATTTCGCCATCACTATTCAACATCTACATGGCTGACCTCCCGAATCTCCCCTGAAGTCGAAATGGTGTCTTACGCTGATGACATCACCCTGCTGTCCTCTCACCCAAACTTTCGCATGGCTGCCGATGCCTTAAATAACTAAATCTCCAGTTTAGTCCGGCACCTAGACAATAAGCAACTGAAGCTATCCGCGACCAAGTCCTCAGTAACTCTGTTTACTCCGGACCCCAAAAAATACAAGTCCTATCCTCCAATTAAGGTGGAGGGTGATGACATTTCCTTATGTCAGTATCCTAAACTCCTGGGCCTCACTCTCGACCTGACGCTGGCTCTACACCGCCATGCTGACATCCAAGCCAGCAAAGCCAAAGCCAAGCTCAACATCCTAAAAGCCTTGGCAGGTTCTTCATAGGGCCAGGACACTGAGACGTTAGTCACGACATACCGGGCAACAGGCAAGGCAACGACTGAGCATGCATCAGCCATCTTTGCCCAACTGTTAAGCGATACCAGCTGGGCGAAAGTCCAACGCGTTGAGAACGCTGCTCTCCGCATCGCCACGGGCTGTGTTAACATGACCAATGTAGATCACCTGTATCAGGAAACTCAAGTCCTGCCTCTGAAGGTTCAATCCATCATGCAGGCAAAAATCTACATTGCGCAGTCTCATAACCCAGAACATCCGGGCAATCGCCCTTTAACGCCCCCCCCCACCTGCTAGACACATGAAGCAGTCTACCATAGACGCGTACGACCCACATGCGTCGGTGTACCCCACTAATCTACCGATAACGGACCTCGTTAAGCGTATCCACACCGAAACTGTCGAGCAAGCCATCAGCAGCTATAAACCCAACAGAGTCTTCAACGCTCCTCCGCCGGTCTCCGACGTCATGCCCAGAGAACGTAGGGCCAACCTGTCCAGAAACGCTAGAACCAGGCTATCCCAGCTGCGTTTCGGCTTCTCCACGCTGCTGAATTCATTCAAAAGCCGTCTCACCTCATGCTTTGACAACGTCACAGACAACTGTCCTGACTGCCTCTTGCCTTTCCACACAACATGCCACCTCTTCGACTGCCCAGTCAACCCTACGGACCTCACGCCTGAGGACCTATGGCTTCGCCCAGACTAAGTCGCCGAATTCCTTCATCTTTCTTAAACACTTTATACCTTTCTCTCTATTCGTTATTCCTCCATCTCTATCCCTTCATCTATCGTAAAAAATTTATAACATGTATTGCTGGCAAGCTAGGTTAAGGGAGTAAGCTAGTACAACAACAACAACCTCGTTCACTCGTGACACCATAGACTGTAGAGCGCCAAAGCTTGAAGCTAGTAAAGTGATATCATAGGCATAGTCGAGGATTTTGTTATAAAAATATGATAACTCTGTCCAATTTAGGATGAGGGTGTTCATAGATGGAGCGAAACCCATTACAAGAGCAAAACGTAGATAACGCACGAACACGGAAGATATGAAAACACCTAAAGGAACAAAAACCCTCCCGAAACGAGGGACTGGTACGCACGAAATTATAGACTAAAATAACTAAAAGCAACGGTCAGGAAAACCCGTCTGAATGTAGGCAGGCGAATGTAAGGGTATGTGGCTAAACCTTACCTCATGCCGCCTAAAAAAGGTTGAAGATTCAAGCGATTTGAGGAGTGCGCGCAGTCGTCGCAGGTACTTTATCTGAAAAAAGGAGAAGTGGCGGTTACATTGGCAAAAAAGGTAGTCTATAAGAAATTCAAACTAAAATCGAAGGTTTAACTGGCCGCTTGCTGGGTGAGTAGGACAGAGAGAGGTGCAAAATGACATTAATGGAGTAAAGCCCAAGGAGAAAAAGGTCGGTTGACGGTCACGGCTTCTGAAAAATACCGAAACCCGGGCTACAGCAGCTGATGAAAAGTTAATGTGCCTTCCGTTGCCGACCAATAAACAATTTAACCGTAAGGGACCTTTTGGATGGTTGCGAACTAGTGGATATGTGCTAAGTTTTCCGGCTGACGGTAACCGGAAAAAAAAGTCTGAGACCGATGCAGTCAAAAAAAGACATCTGCAAATACACCTTCCGAGAGGTAGAGCGCATGCATAGGAAAAAGGCAATGAGATTAGAATCAGAAAATGGTGGACGATTTAAGTTTCAATCACCTTAGAAGGATGATAAACTGACAGCAGCCTGGGCAATCTGAGACTGGAAAGTGTCCCAACTTGGCATTTTAAACAAACTGGACAAACAGGGATCGAGCAAACTCAAGCAGCTTGAGGTTGCATTGCCTGAATATAAAATTTAATCATAGGCAGAAGGAAATTACCAGCAAAGACAGGGGACACTAGGAAGGCCTTTTCTGCCTTGTTAGGCATCATCGGTTAGTGATACACAACCCCAGTATGGCCGCGGAAATTGCTGCCACACCAAGATTTGAACTCGCGATTTCTCCCATCAGGGCGAACGTCCTAACGTTTGAGCTACGAGCTCGCGGTCTAGCTGGCATTAGATCGAGAATATAAAGCGGCATAGACGCGTACACCGATCTGTCAGAGGACCCACTCGTCCCCCCACATCGTCTTTAGAGCTCTCTCTCGATCGACCCAATTGTGGAAAATTCACGGCCTCGGCGGGAGTCGAACCCACACAGCAGGGAAGGCTTTTGCGCAGCCAAAGCTCTACAATTGAGCTACGAGGCTCACCATGCGCCGTGAATTTAGTCAAGTCTGGATAGGTTTGCTTACTAAGCTTTATTGCAAGAATGGAATTCACCAATACAGACGCAGTAAGCTGACTGCCAGGCAGGTATGGTCAACAGCCTTAAGTAGAAGGCATCTCCGTTCCTGTTAAACCTAAAATGACGTTGTTCCCTTCCCGGCGTTCACTAAAGTGTTCTGGCAGAAAAATCTGCTGGGGGGCGGCCATTAAGACCAGCAGGGACGCCAAGACACTGTTAATGCTTCTGCCAAAAAATAAAAACTTAAATCCACGTGGTATCAAAGGAACGAAATAATAGGCTGACCGTGAGTAACGCATGTACGACGAATGTTTCAAGGGCGAAAGCCTTCTTCCCTTAATAAAGTGACTTATAAAGTGACATAAGCTATATCTTTCAGTAAACAAACGTTATGAAATGGCGCCCTTCTTATGACCCACTGACCTCGGTCGTACAGACCGTTTGAGATTTGAAAGGGTCGGTGTACTAGGTAAAAATATCGCCGCAGCTGGTGAATAATGCAAAGTGGGTAGGTTTTCGCAAGATGACTGAGGTACAATAATGAAAGAATGAGGGCCCGCTTGATAGCACACTTGGGCTTACCACGGCGCGTTTACACGGTATGATGGGTGTGTGATACATCTAGCAATTCCCCGATAGGAAAACAGCCATTAAGCATAGAGTTTGTCCTATTTGAACTACGGCGCATTTTGTCAAACGAGTTTTATCTCATGATACAAATAAGTAACAATCAGGAAAATACAATGCGTACTTGCAGAGTTACAGAAAAAGGCGGAGAAAAGAGCAGGAAGTGGAAGACAATAGGCAAAAAGTAAACAGTCACACACACACATACACAAGAGCGATCCTACACTTCGACGCCTTCTTCGGTTGATTTTCCAGTGAAGTTACACAAACGCGATTGCACCGCCCTTATCTGCGTTGCATCACCCTGGACAAATACTTGGGTTCGATTCCCGGCCGGCGAGGGCACAACCGACAACAGCCAATCAGCAGAAAATGCGCTCATTAAGGGATTCAAAAAGTATTTGGCACCAAGGATTATCCTACTTCGGTCCAAAAGGTCACGTTCTGAGACTACTACTACAGCATTAGGCCAAACACGCCTTATCTTTCTGCTTCTACGGCTGTAGGCTAGTTGGAATGATAGAGCCTGAAATTTTGCTTATACATAATCTTTTTTCGCTGAGGCCGAATTACACGCAAAGCAGGCGTGAAAAATGAGAAGACGGATAAGCCGCATACAATTGAGGACAACAGTCAATCTCACGTACACCCTTGCAGGTAAAAAGAATGTCGTGTGAGGATGAGGAGTAAGAAGAGAACCAACAAGGAGTAAGAAAAACCGAATGCGTTACTTCTGACTTAAGGCAGCAAAACACGCCAAACGGTCACGCTTTTTATCGATAATCCCTAACCATTATAGGGTGCTCGTCATGAAGCGACTGCCAACGAGTGTTATAAATTCGAGTCACACAATGAAACCGAACGCCTGCAATCCCTCCTGCAGTTGAAAACCAATTGCAGGAGACTTTAAAAGAAAAGAAAGAGGAGCGTTCACCGGGAGAGATTTATTATGAGCGTGACGTTTCGGGTAGTTATCTCGTCTACGCACCTTCAGGGAGTGGACATTCAGGCTCATGGTCCTCGTCTTTATGCTGCTCTTTCTCCCGTGCGCGTATTCTACCAATAATAGTTGAGTCATTGTGTGTGTGTCTCAGCCTAGCGTTCAGCTTCCTCGTTTGTCACTGTACCGCGTGTGTTAGCGTCGCCCTCACGCGCGTTTGTTCCGTTGCCCCCCCCCCCCCCTTACAGACTTATGCGGAGAACCCCATAGATAGCCACAACTAGGGGTTAAGACATGTTTCGGGGACACGACATTTAATTTTTTAACAGAGCGCTCCAAAGTGATCGAAAAAGCACAAGTTGACTGCATCAACACAAGATTCCCAGAGAAGCCTTTTTCTTCTCAACAAAAATATGTGTATAGGGGACAATGAACCTACCTGTAGAGACAAACAACCCTCGGTGAAGCTGCTGAAACAAGCCTTGATATCCGAACGCAATTTTAGGCGTTTGAAATCTCGCTTGGGTTTGCAGTTGCGCTCCTGATTCAGTTGCAGGGATGCGCAGGCAAATAGGTCGAATATGCAGAAGAAAACAATATCAGAACAGCTATTAGTAAGAAAACATAAAAACAGATAGAAGAAATGTGTAGGTGATAAGCTGCTCGGTGCATAAGTCAACATACCGTTAGCTAACCACCGAATGCGAAATTACTCAAATCAAATTGACTGAAACCCTGCCATAAACTTACAGTCAGTGACTGAACTTAAGCGATGTTAACCAACATTTAAAAGTGCGCTTTAGATTACGAAGGATAACTTAGAACGGTAAAACTTACTACGAAATAGTATAAGCCCAATAAATTTCAGATACACAAGGATGCTGACATTTGAACGAATGTTTTTGAGGCCACCTTAAAAATAAAATCACTAGACAAAAATTACAGCTTTTTTCTATAGATTTTCGATGCTGGAATAAATTCAAATACATTTAAATAGAAAACGTAAGCAAAAATGTTCATTCTTGCACTCGTTTGATATTACATCACATCATTTTTTTCAAATGCTAAGGGTACTTTAAGGTCTTAAACAAGTTCTCTCAATCTTGCATAAGTTTGAGACTGATCTGCCGTTAAAGTTTAGTTTAGGTTTTTTAGTCTAGAGGCTGCGTGCCTTCCTACATGGATCTCGCATATAATGCAATTTGAATGGAAAATGCACAGTCATAAAAATACACAAATAACTACCTTTTAAAAACACAAGAGAGAATTTTTCCGAGCGGAAAATTTGAGAAAGACGTGATTGTCTATCAAACGAGTATATTTAAGGGTAATTTTGCTTGCGGTTTTTTACTAAATATACTTGCATTTGTACTACCATGACAATCGATATGAAATGAACACTATTTGAGTAGTTATTTTTATCCAGTGAGTTTACTTTTCAGGAGACCGAAAAGACGTTCGTGCAAATGCAGCCATCCTCATGTGCGTCTGAAATTTCTCAAGATTATACCTGAGGATAATACATATATATATTCACTCAGGAATGCGCGAACACCGATAGAATAGGCTTCCGAACTAAAAAAAGTTCATGTGGTGGTTAGAGGTCCCCAACGGGTGACCACCTGCCAGGCCGATTCCGGCCAAGTCATAATAGCAGTAGGGGGGGCATGACAGCGTCTGGGGGTAACTTGATACAGAACTGTTTCGGGCTTATTAGCCTTCATCAGCCAATTATAACCCTGAACACCAGCTGGTCGGACAACACAAACAAACGCACTCACAGACGGCGCAGTTGGTCCACCACTGGTGTTTATCAGATCGGTCATAGGCACTTCATCGAACCGCAGTTCATCAGCGCCTCGCCACCTGCCATTTACTGTAACTGCTGATCGGGTATATATTCAATCAGAAATGTGCGAACGCCGATCGAATAGGCTTCCAAACTAAACAAAGTTCATGTGGTGGTCAGAGGTCCCCAACGGGTGACCGTCTGCCAGGCCGATTCGACCACTGACTGAAAGTATACGGCAAAGTCTTAATGAATTTGATTTGAGTACTTTCAGGCGATATGGAAATCCTAGAAAAATGTGAAAAACTGCATGTCGATGATAAAGGTTATTTAAATAAAAGAAGTGAAGCAGTATACACAAAGCGTTGCACACAAAACAAAGAGGCTCAATTGTTTACCGTCCCCTTTAGACAAGGGTATGATGAACAAAGTAATTAAATGAAAGAGTCTGGCGCTCCGTTCGAAATGTTCACGGTGGACTGAAGAAATGCAATGAAACCATTGCGCGGTGCACAAAGAAGTGGAACTCTAGATTGGACAAAGTATCCTTTCTTTCTTTGGCAATATGCATAAGAAGTCAGTAAAGTTCAAACTCGCATCTGACAGAACCGAAACAAAAAAAATAATCTGAAGGAATTCGGGTGCCCCAATTAAGACCCTTCCGATTATTAAAGCGGGTAAGAGGCACTCGGAACGTTTGAGGTTAGTTAGGCTCAATCATTTGCAGAGAGTAGGTACAGAAGGTTAACGGAATATGGATCAGAACTGGGGCTGAAGAGAAGGCGTAAAACTATTAGAAGTAAATACAGGGTTAGCCAGAACAAAGCAGAAGCAGCAGGTTGGTTAATTTTGAGTTAGAAATCGGATATAAGGGCAGTGACTCACAGTGCGAGGTGGTGTGCCCTATTTTAACGTGAGGAAGCAGGTAAAATAAGAAAAAAGACAACATACTAACATAAGAGGAGTCAAACGACAGGAGTGGTAGAGGGTGGTCGATTTAGTTTGCTTGTTTCGACCGTGAATAGCACCAGTTAGGGATACCCAAATATAAATGAGCAGGCAACGTTGAAGGCATGATCACCGGAAGAAGACGTCGGTCTTCCGTACTAGTTACCCAACGGAATCAAACTACAGTTGAATGCGGTGATTCATAGCAAGCACCGGTTGCTAAACGAGGAGTTCGCAGGGTGTAACAAATAAGGTGCCTTGGACGATAGAGTACTCGCAGACGAAGAAGGGCCAAAGTAAAGCATAGCGACCTTCCCATAGAATTTCAGTCTATTTACGACGCATAAATAGGGAAAATCTGAGACGCTATTGAAACGTTTTTGAGACTACTCGGGTGGTAAAGTTGAGGTATGGCTAAAATATTCCGTACTAACTACATATTCGTATGAGAATTTACAGAAAGAGGTTACAGCGCTCGTCGCAATTCATTATTCCATACGTTTATCAGTCAGTCTGCCTATAAAATAAAATGGTGGGGTACTTACTGGAAAGCAAGGACCTACTGTGGACTTACAGCGCAAGGAAAATACAGCGGCTTATCGAGAAGCACTGCAAAGAACGAGAAAGGTTGCTTGACTGCAATACCTTCGACAACTCCTAAGAGTGCGTTACCCGCACGAATCTTTCGGTCGCTGGATGCGAAGGTTCGAAAATAGACTAGCTTTAACCGGCTCAAACCTTGAAGCACTCCCGTAACTGAAAAATGTCCCTTGAAGCCGTCAGCCGCCTTCTCGAACCACTCGGAGAGGGAAATGCGCAAATACCAGAGGCAATAATCAGACGCCAAGTAATGAGGTCGAAAGACCCACTGTCACGGCAGGAAAGGTTTAGAGTTGTGTAGCGGATCTCCTACAAACCAGCTAAGTCGGAGAAACCAGTAGAGTATTCTGGACGCGAATGGTTGAACACTCAGCAACAGCAGAAGAGGGAAAATGCTAACTTTCAGGTTGCAGCTCACTCGACCGAAACCGGGCATATTTTTAAAATACCGAAAGCCGCGCAAGAGGTAAGAGCCGCATGCACAACGGCCTGTTCGAGCCGTTGTGCTCAGACCCGTGGTCCATCAACACGCACAAGGATCTCCCGTTCCCATATTTCGCGTTGAGACTTTTCCTAAGCAAGCGAATCAGTCGCGCGGAGAGGGCGCAGGGCAAGACCCAATACGGAGGACGAAATTACTATTTAAAAAGCCAGATCTCAAGTAAACCTCTACCGGCGAATGCCGCTTATGCCTGTTCTTCTGAAACCAAAATGCACATTTTATTCCTTACACCCATTTTCTAACACACTTCAAACAATAATACCATACTAGAAGCCGACCGACCGACGGCAAAACTTGTTCCTTTGGCTAAATGTTGCTATACTATAATAAGTTTTTTTTAAATGTGGCAGCCACATCAGTGGCTGATGCGAGAAGCCCCTTTTGTAGTCTGGTCAGTTGCTTTGCTAAAGACTATCATATACCTGACACACGCAAAACAGGCCCCAGCTTCTTCCGCCACTGGGAGCAATTCCATCTTAAACCAAATTTATTCAGTAGCATCAGTAGAAGAAGGTGGATGCAACGAGAGAGGGAGAGAGATTGAGATAGATGCTGCAAAAAGTGTCCTGCAAACGAAACCAATTCAAGTTCGTGGTAAAACTTTTTCAGGCGACAGCGTTTCTTCGCAGCAAGTGCGACCAATGGCTTCAAACGGACGATTAAAATTTCGCGGCGGCCACTGTGACACACCTAAACCACGTTAATGTATCGCACACATAGGTCCAGGCTCAAAAAAATATCTGCACGTTAGGATCTCGCGTTATAGCTGACGTCAACAGAGGATCGAATTTGAATAAAGCATAAATTGCGCGTTGTTGAATAGTCGCAACCTGCATAAGGCACATCACGAGCTTCCATCCATTCATGTCAAACTGCACTGTAACGGGACATAGTCGAGGTGTAAAAAGTGGACCATAGGGGGCTGGCAGTCGACAAAGTTGGGCTTTATGTTAAGACGGTCTGGATATCATGAAAATTAAAAGAAAAATAGCCTAGCCTTGAGCAAAAAATGTCGAGAAAAGTTCGACTTCGTGCATTTTTGACAGCCTAAAACTGTTACCACGACGAAAGTATCAAAAAAGGAAATTGGAGGAAAGCATGTGAAGTGCCGAAACGGTTGATCAGATAGAGAAAAGTAATAAGAGATTCTCGATGTTCGAAAGGAATCGAGCGAATAGAGTCCTGTCTGGCCGGAAGCAGTACAATGCAGGAGTATTGGTGAGAAGACAAGCAAGGAAATGCAAGTGGTAAGGCAGAACTTGCGTATTATATTTTTCTTGCGTTAAAAGCGTTCGACTGCCGCGTGAAAGCTTTCGCGTATCAAACCCAACGACTGATTAATACTGTCAAATAGTGAGTGATAACAGCCAGATGAAGTTCCCCGTCAGTCATATCTATGATTGGTCGCGGTGACTCTGAGAATCACTTGGCTCAAGTGGGGGCGACATCAAATATCTTGACAAGTTTTCATGTGAAGGCGTAGACTTACGCCTTCACAAGAGCAGCGATTGCAATTGAAAGATCCGAGACAGTACATATGTCGCAGGTCAGCAGCTTGCAGGCTCAGGTCTCGTGACTTACTCAAATCAACTCCATGAACAAATCCAGGGAAGTGTGGTGATAAAAAAGTGTTTAATGTAGACTGACACCTTAAGACGGGGGCCTAGTATTTGGCATAAAGAAGAAATTGTTGGAGCTATCGTGACGGAAAAAAAGTGAGATTGATTAAAACTACACACGCACTGCAATTGCACTGGGAGTGCGTATTTTTGATACAGCGAAACACAAGCCCAGTGTTAAAAAATTACCATCTTCTGTCAAGTATGAGTGGTATGTCAATAACTCGGTGGTGGGATACAGCAATTACTAGGTAGAAATTTCCAGACGAGTTGGAACGAAGAAGAAGCTTGAAGCCCAATTTGGGATGGACAGTTTGTGGGGCGCAGTTCATTTGGTATGTTGTAAGAATCACTGACAGTGTTTACAATAAGTGGGAAGGCGTGACTTAGCACGAAAAAAACGGTAAAAATCGTTTTTGTGGTCCTCTGACAAAATAGGGAAATAAGAACGCCCCCCTTTTCCCTCCGTAATACAGGTAGCGTTGCGCCAAATGTCAAGACGGGCACCTATTTCCGTGTCATAACCCTATCACTAACCCTAACCCAAACCTTAACTGCAACTCTAATCTTAACCCCAATCCAGCTCTTAAATCTAGCTTCGGAATTTTGCGTCCCTGACCTGTCGAGGGGAGGGTGGGGGGCACATAAGCTGGCCCTATGCAAGATACAGGTCTGTAATCCCTGTGCAAACTCTAGCTGGGGATGCAAGCCGAAAAGCAGCAAGCACACCAATTGTCATAACGAAGTAAAAGCAAGCGTGTGGAGAACCTACACCTTGCAATGTGAATACAAAATGAAACAGGGCGTGTCTTTGATTTTTTTCCTTGATAACAAATGCAACTACTCGAAAAATGGCCAATATAAAGACAGCATCCCTTTACGCAGACTCTTATAATTGCAATAGTTGTTGCTCCAATGCCTTCCTGCTCTGGCGTCCCGATGCCCACGGCAAGATGGCTAACTGACAGTCCACACCGCTAAAGCACGGTTTAACGTAATAAATTCCTAGAATATATTGTGACGGTGGATCCGCGTGAGGCTATTGAGATGCAATATAGGCCATGTTCAGGAAACCATTTTTGTTCCAAAGTTTTGATAACATTCGCAACAAGCATGCTGAAAAGGCGTTAGGGTCCATACAACATTTGCCTGTAAAGGAATGGTAATCCCGGAAAGATGACTACGATAACGGAAACATAATAAGATGGTATTCAAGCGAAGTTGAGCACAAGAACAAGCGCAGATAACTGTTATATCCACAGGGTTAATTAACAGTAGACGTCGGAAACTAAAGTCAGTAAAGATTCGGATGCAAACAAAAGTAGACCAAAGTCCTCACTGAATCAGCATACTAGAAAATAAATGGACGGGGAGACTAAACAGGCCAAGCATCAGACAATGGGTTAAGCCCTGACAGTGAAACCCTAACACTAATACTGCACTAATCCATCGACCGTCTTAAAATAAATTAAGACCGTGACTAAATTTTGCAAAAACGAACAAGAATTAAATTGAATATACTGCACGTTCTCTGTTCGCACACGCAAACCCACACAAACAGTTCATGTTATGAAACAATAGTCGCTGAGAGATTCCGAGGCCCAATGAAAGAGAACAAACTTTTCTGATAGTCATTTTATCCGCTTTTGAAAAATTTGGCGGCCCTGGTGGAATTCTGACCCATGCCAGCAAGGAGAAGGCTTTAGTACAGCCAACGCTCTAACTAAATGAGCTACGAGACCCTCATGGGGAGTCGAGAGTTTCATCACAACTGGGTCAAGTAACCAACCCAGCCTACTGCAAAGTATTAAATCCACCAATACCAACAGAGTACACTGACTACGAACGCATGAGTTGCTAAGCAATCAAGCTAGAATCCACCGGATGACTACCAGGCACATTTAATGCTATCACACATAATAAAAACCTAAATGCAGTCTAAAGAATAGGGAAATATTAAAAAAATATTTGGACAATTTATCACTATCCCTCGTCGAAATTGCATTTAGGTCTTTTTTAGGGTATCCAAGTGTGTGCATGAAAATAACGATGGCGCATCAGCGGGCAGTTTCTAACCTTTATACCCTCTATTCTGAATCCGAGGGTGGAGGAGGAACTGAGGGCTTCTCTCCACTGCATATAATGAAGTTTTGTTACGGCCCGTTGTGCGTGCTCATTCGCCGTTGGCTCGTTCGGATCGACTTCAATCATTTTTTCGTACATGTCCTAAAACCAATGGGGGACATATTCTTAAGGATAACATATAAGTAATAATTGGTAGGCGAAAATCGTACAGTGGTATGATGGGAAAACAATAACTGAAAATTATGTCCCAATTAACAATGCTTTAAGTTGTTAGTTTGCGTTGCACGTTAAAATGAATAGCTGTAAAATCAATAAAGTATGGATGCTTTTTTTTAAAATTGGCTTCTCGAATGAAATAGGAGGTCTCAACCATAAATCCATATTGCATTCGCAAGATCAACATAGAGGAGAAAGCCAGGACGAGGCCAGAGCCCAGTGAGGAAGAGGAAGTTAGTTTATTAATACAGGAGGAAACTGATGACAAACAAATGCAGATATCTTAGAAATGAATTCTTAAGCCACATCCTTCAAATGACAGGCAGGAATTTGGAGAGGATTCCAAAACATGCCAAGTCAAATTTACTGAAGGAAATATAGGCAAACGCCTTTGAACTCCCTCTTGGTACATAGGATTTCTGAAATGCATCGGCATAGCCGAACATTCCAAAGAAGTCGTTGAAAAAATTTCAGACGAAAACTCGCTTGTTTTAAGTAATACACTCACACTCAGTTCACACGAGCCAGCGGTGTAACTGAGGAAGAAGAGCAGACAGTGAAAAAACTCCTTAGGCTGGCTCATAATTCAAAATGGAATGTCATTTGTGGTTTTTAGGAGAAAAACTGTCGCTTGTGGGAGAAGTATGCCAATGATAGGGGCATGATGCTTCTGTGAATGTTGACGGCAGCCATGGCGAGTAATATGTACATCCGAAGGACCATTCGAGGAGGAGACCTCGGAGTCACGAGAAAGTCCTGAAGAACCGGAGATGCGACCATGATAAGCCTTTGCTGTGCCAAGAGCCGAGGAACCCGCCACGTCGTCGGACGATACGAGAAAGGGTGTGACAGGGCCGCATAGCCTAGGACCATAGGTGCGGTAGATGCGACCTCAGATGCGATCAGCTCAGTTCACATAGTTTTTCTAAATTTATTTCTTACACGCTTAGGTCTGAAATAAGGACTGTATTTTTCAAGTAAGTGATCAATCCCCCAGACGGTAAAAGTCAACAGAAATTAAGTGGTGGTGGGGAGATTTTGAGTGACCCAGTAAGTTACGATCCAGGTTAGTTGAAACGACTATTCAAAGTGTCTAAATGACCTAAAAAGCGTGCTAACGCTTCATGCGAAGTCGGCAGCACGGACATTATTTAGGTCTAATTAACGTAAAAAACACAACTGCCTGCACATCAATGAGTCTTGATGCAAGCAGAAAATTTAACAACTACGCTGGATGGCGCCGGGCCGATTTGTCAGTGTGAACAACGTCTGCCCTTACAATTATGTGAAAGACCGTATAGGCTATTATCAAACGCAAGATTTTAGCAGATGACCTTACTCAAACACATACAGTCTCTGTTAATATTTTTTTGGTTTTTAAATTTATTCGGTGATAAGAAGCAGTCCATGAAAACCCTTACTAAGTCTTGATGGTACCTGACACCTGCAAGCCCAAGTTGTTGAAACTATGGTAAGTAAAGAAGTGCTGAACGGTTTAACGACAGTGATTCCGTTAGCTACCAGCAACAAACTGTATTGCTTTCAAATATCGATTTTTGTATTGACTTCGTTGACTAAACTATCCAGCGACGCCAAAGCAGTGTCCTTGCTACAGAGGTCAGGGCGATTCAGGACATATTCCCCACCCCTTGGTACTGCGTTGGTGGTCCTATCGTCAAACACACACACACCCCCCCATAAAACCCCCCCCCCCCCAGATCAAGTCAGATTACATTTGCAGGGCAGCGCAGACATTCCTGCATTTCGTAGTTTTCGTGACTAACCGATCAGCGAAACCGCCAGATGGGTTTAGCATATGCAGCTGAAACAGTTGATTAAACCTGCTGACAACAGCTGATCTCGCTATCTTTCTCTCTCTCCAAAATACACGCCGTGCTCTTAGTCCTGACGCAGTAATCCGCGACAACCATCGTCATAACCGGCAGGAGTGGTGATGAAAAATACACAAGATAAAAACTAAGGAGAGAACGCTGATAGGATTCTTCGATTTCAAGCTGCAAATTGACATGCTACGTAGATTTTCCTTCGATTCAGCTTCAGCATTATTCTGCCTGATGGCAATTGACAAACGGAAACACAAATGTGCTAATATCTGCCGTTACTTCCACTGCCATCATAGCTTATGCTTCAGCTCGCCTAGATAGCCGCATGCCTATCAACCCATCGGACCTTGTTGGTATTGGAAGGCCGACAGAGCGGTGAGCCCAGTCCAGCAATACAGAGACTGTCAGGTAAACTTTTAGTTTGCAGAAAGGCCGTCAGCACACCACCTGCGGGGTGCGTGCATACATGCGCAGTAGTAGTATGGACAACTAACGGAATAATTCGGCTCTTCGTATGTTAGATCTGGCTCCCTGTTAAAGAAGCCTGGCACACGCCGTGGTGGACACGTCGTGGGCGGCATGCATATAGGGATTACTCAACTTTTTAGCCATCACACCCGAATCTACCTCCAGTGGCCTTGACATCGACTTATTGCCTCGTATCTCTCGGGTTTATCCATTGATGGCTCTGCCACCAAGACAGGCTTCCAGCGTCGTTAACAGAGAGCCGTTGTCGAGGAAAAACGAGGTTACCCTCCCCCTCCCCCGGTTCTTATCAGCGGCTATCCACCTCCGAGTGTAGCCTCAGAACAACAACTCCCGAGGGTCACTCGCTGTACTCTGGTTCAACTACCCAGTGGTCCTTTGCCAGTACCAAGACCAGCTTGACCCGTCCACACCCAACTGCGGTGTTTTTCCACATGACTGTCAGCATCTGTTCGCCTGCAGTTCCTGCCCACGCACCCAACTAACCCCAGTGGACCTTTGGCTCAAGCCAGTCAAAGCCTCGGCTCTTCTCCGTCTTCCAACTACTACCAGTTTGGATTCCGGCAGGGACTCCTGATCCAGCAATGGGCTACAACAAACACGCATATCGACTTATTATCGAAGCAACACAAGTGTGCGAGGAGAGGATGTAGTAGACACAGCAAAAGTCTGCCTCACTGAAAACTGATTCACGCGGAAGTCCGGATACTACAACGACTCTGTGAGGGCTACAGTCGACGAAGTCGTTCGTGACAGTTGAACTACAGGCAGTTATGCTGATCAGCTGAATGCTGGCAAAAGCTGTGGCGCTTTACTGACCTTAGTGGTCTTCTTAGGGGGACTGAGTAAAGTTTGACGCTGTTCTGTGTCGATCTCCTATTGTTCTCTTCCATAGCACCATGTGAAGCGTTCAAACAAATGGGATGGGGTCCATGAAGTCATATGCAATGGCGGCGATGACATACATATGACTATGGAAGTAGGGTGCTCACCGATCTATCCGGTTAGGGAACATATTCGCCCCAAGCTCCTTCTAGAGCAATCGCAGGCAGTCGCATAGCGATTTTTAACGTATGATGGAGTTGAACCGAAAAAGACAAGGGCCATTTCTGGCTTATCAGCCGTCATCCGCCAGTCATACCATATCCCAGTTGTGGATCATTCGAAATTCGAACCCGATACCTTTGGTAATTGAGTGCAACACTCTACCATAGAAATACAGGTGCATTGCTTTGTCGTTTGTGATCGGGAATATGATGGAAGTAGGGTGCTCACATATCTACCGTGTTAGGGAACATGCTTACATATTGATATAAGCAAAGACTCGAGGTCCAGATACCTTATCGCACTTCTCTTAACTTGCCGAAAATAAAGAGAGGGTGCGTCAACGAACCGAATTGTATTCGTACTGAAATTTCGGAAAATTGCTCATTCCAATCACCAAAGTAGTGTGGTTGTTGGTCTGAGTTATTCAGTCTTGCCACTTGCCTCATATCATAGGCGTGCTCGAAGAAAGAACTTTGACCTACGCGTTTGCTGCTAATTACCTTTGACCTTCCTAAAGTTGACCGCTGGCAGGCTCGCGTAATCGTTGTCCCGTTGGGATCGACGTACTTTTAGGCAAGTCAACGCGCCTATTAGCCTTCCCTACGTTAATTGGCGGACTGACCAGTCTTTACTATCCACGTGAGTTACTTTCTGCCTTATGGGCGCATTGGTAGGGCAGCATTCGACGTTGTTCATGCGACCTCTGGCTGCCACGTTTGGCTCTCGCTACCAGGTGCTCGTATGCCTTAGCGGACCAATAGAGTAGTGGATTCTGATAGCGAGCAAGACAAATCGGACTTTGCTCGTTACTTTTTTTGTTCAGTAGTTCTTCTACGTTCTTGATGAGTTCAGTGAACGTGTTCACTATTGTTAGTCGTCCCGTTCAGCTGTTCTGCTCTCCACAACATAAAAACAACAGTAGCAGAAACCGACCCGATCTGTTTCTGATGATGAATCCACGCCGGATTTTGAAATATCAGGCGAATGAAAGTATTGTCCCAGTGATCGAGTCATCTTCTAAAAAAACACCAGAAACAAAGAGGCCTCAACGGCAGCATCGAATGTTGATAGTATAGTTCTTGATGTAAGATGGCTAAAAATTATTTAAGAGACCATGCGATTCGTCCACGTCCGCCATTTGCGTCGGAATGTCATT
The DNA here is from genome assembly GCA_036362985.1 of Ligula intestinalis. NCBI lineage: Eukaryota > Metazoa > Platyhelminthes > Cestoda > Diphyllobothriidea > Diphyllobothriidae > Ligula > Ligula intestinalis. The sequence goes on along the minus strand of JAYGXS010000004.1, from coordinate 56,964,634 downwards.
CGAGATTCTTTGTAACATTTGATGACAACAAAAAGGAGCAGAAAAAGCGTATCTGGGTGACACTAGATGTTGCAATTTTTCTAGCAGAGCAAAAAATGGTCACTGAAAATAAACAAAAAAAGCGCCAAAATTTTATCGGTGGCGGCACCTACTGGTCGGGGTTTTGAAGTGCAGGAATGTTCAGCGACAAATTCTTCTTCGAGGAAAGTCCGCTGACCCAGTTTAACGTCCATGATTGAGGGACTCTTAAATGCGTAAAGCAGATCCTGCATCCGTATAAACCCTGTAAAAGTGACGGAAATAAGAGGCTTAGAAGGCGATTCGAGGAAGGTAGTAATAAGACCAGACTGATACAGATGTCATAAAAACATCGGGGCGGCGTTGCAGAAAACTAACCCAATAATTTAAATGTAAGAGTAACAGCCCGCCAATAGTAGATATTTAGGTATGGATCTTTTCATGGAAGAGATTACATTAAATTTGAGAGGACGAAGAGAACTGATTACAGCAAAGATTCGCAATAGACGTCGAACAGTTCAGCCAAAATAACGCTTGAGCAGCAAACTTCTAAAAATACGTACATGGAATGCAACCTCAAGGAAATAAATAAACGCATTTCATACACAGACAATTGCAAAAAGTTGATAAGGGCCGAAAACAAACAAATGAGTTTTGATACAGAACTAGGAAACGTAAATCACAACGAACAGTTAAAGAACAACGTTCTGCATACGACTTGGAGTGACAATGAGTATAAGGGTACTAATGAGAAGCTACAAGCCCCAAAGACCCAAAACCATATCACAAGTTTGGTAGTTTGTTAAAAATTCAAAGACTTTGTGGAAAGTTGGTATATTTTGTTTGAAGAAGAAAATGTTTTAAAGACACATGAGAGTACTCAATTTACAGGTAAATTGTTCGTTTGTACTGTTAAGCTGTTTTTTATGCACACGCATGAGTAAATCTGAGGGTTCACGGCCAAAAATACAAAACAACGAAGAGTTTATGGTCATCGCGCACGGAGGTAAGAAAAGGTCGCGTGAACTATACTGCATATTTTGCAGTTTATGAACTTGACGGGTGAGTGGAGATGCGTGCACAAAACCAAACAATCAACATTTGATTCAACAGTGCACGTACACTGACAAGGATGATGATGATTATAAAATTCGTTTCTGGTTTACCTATACTCATCGGCTAGCACGCGTCCTTGGGAACTCAAAGAGGAACCCGAATAAAACAGGCCATCGATAACTTCATCGCAAATGGTCATAACGTGGAGTACTGAGCTTACCTCTGCCCAGATGCTATCTGGAATAATATAATTCACGAAACTGTGGTGTCTCAATGGCCCAAATTATCTTCTTAATGACACCACGTAAAAGTCTGCATGATGAGAAACCAATTAAAGGAGCCACGCGGAAAGGTGATTCTGGCATGTCGGACGACGTTTAGCAAGATAAATTGACTCACGTAGCTTATTTTGTAATTTAAACAAACGCACTCAAGTCCTACTATAACAATAACTTTATTCTAAGGCAACGCGTTTGCTTTACTTTCAAATATGATAAAGGCTTAAAGAAAACTCTAAGATATTGGGCACGCAAAGCACTCAGAGTTACGTAGGCGAGGTGTTCGCCGATTGATCCTGTCTGCGAAGAAAAATAAGATTGACTCCATTTTAGCTTGGAGATAAAGTCCGGATCCCCTTAAAGGCGACCATGTACTGCGAAGTAATCAATCAATGCAAAATGCGATAATCGAACTAAGGTCAGCCAGTAGTGGACTATTTCCAAGCTAGGCGCTCCGCCATATTGTCTTTAGGCCATCCTCCTGCTAGGTAGGACTGAGAACTATGGTTTTCCAGCTTTCTGGTCAAATTTCACCCTACACTCCAGTAGGGCTTGAACACGAACACAGGCCCAGTTGTTGATACAGCATCGTAGCAAATGATTAACCTATCTCACGCTAGGGCTGCAGCAATAACAAATATGCTTGGTCAACTAAGGTTGGCGCTTTAACAAGATAACTACTTGTCACTTCGTTACTGTCTGCGGGAACCAGAGAAGGGGTCCAAAACCACAATAAATAAACGTATTCCTTGCTACAATCATACATTCGAGGCAGAACACATCATTTAGAATATCTCTGTTCGTAGAGGACAGGATGTGAGCTCGCTGATTAAAATGGTAGAAATTTTGCAATACAAAGTTTGCCAGAAAACTGGATTCTGATACAGAACCCCGAGAGCCTGGCTGATGGTGACAAAAGAAACATGAATGGCTACATCCGTCCCATTTTGCTGTCGATAACATATCATTTACCACACGTGTCCAGCTGGATGATCTCTTAAAAGGGCTCTGGAACTAAGACGAACAGCTCACTTCCTAAAATCGGATGGACAACAGACCGAATTCATTTAATACATATAAGGATAAAAAGACGGAAATGATTTACATGACTGGGAAACTATATTCGACTGACGATTAAAAAAACAGAAATGCGCAACTTAGATGATCACAGTAGCTGAGATCGAGACAACCAAATTCGTGGCCAGCACAGCTAACAAAAAAATGAACTAGGCGTTATCAAGTAGGGGGTCAATGTGACATCATGCAACTTGAAATAAAAGTTCAGGTGAGACAGAAAAAAAATGGAAACAGTACATCCAGAGAAGTCAAGGTCACCAATTTGCCCCCATTAACTATGACTTTTGTGCCTTACACTAGGGTGCCAAATTTTGCTGCAGTAAACGTGGATAAAGAGCAAAAAGAAAACGAACAGAAGGCCAGTACGATAACGCTAGGTGAGAACGGGTCAGGAAAGGTGTCACTTGAGTGGAAAACATCAGAGACGCAAAATGTAGATAAAATGAAAGCAGGCATGCTGATGCATTAAAATATTCCCACTTGAAGAGAACAGCTCTTAGTTTTCGGAAAGCTTTACCAACAAATACAAGGACAAATAAATGACAAGGTTTGGCTTATTTGCCTTCAAAAGTAAGTGATACCCCAACTCTAGGCTGTACGTCCGAAATGAAACTTGAGTCCGTTAAGCGTCGAGCGATGTCCTAACCATTTTACTAAGCGCTTAGGTTCAGTTCTTCTAACTCACGAATATACAGTCACATGGAAGTGCCAAAACAGACACAACTTGAGTCACTATCGACTGCTATTCATCAAGTAACTATCTGCGTAGGCTGCAAAACTTGAGATCTAAAGCAAAATATAGACAGCAATTTTCGTTTAGTTATCAACAGATTAACACAGGACACGTTCACGTGATACTAAATCTTTAGAGGTGCATAGAGATTATCATGTTTTCTTGAACGCATTTAATCACAATTTGCATGAATAATTCCGGTGACGTTGTTTAACTAAACGAAATACCAGAGGCAAAACGCCCAAGAGCCATAGGTGGAACTGGAGCTATTAAACAGCAAAAATTGTCCAATTTGTCAAAAACAGTAGGGAATAAATGGTTAAACAAAGAATAAGACATACTTTTGCCGTTTACAACTGTCTCTCCTTTGTAGGAAGGAACGAAGTCTCGCAAGGGATCAAGGGCAAGGACATTAAGACAGGCTTTCTCCCGTTCACTGTAGAGCTTTAAAATGGTCCCTGCCTTATCGGGCATAAAGGAATCTGAAAAGATACCACATATAACGCAGTTAATATCTTTAAATCAAGACAAGTTAGATATAAAACAGAAATGGCTGAGACGTTTTGAAAATGTTAGGGCCAAAACAACTAACTAAATAAATCAGCCAGACAGAATTTGAGAAAAATGTGCCGACATCTAAACCAACAAAATGAGATGTGAATGCACAGACATAACTAAGCAGTAATTAGAAGAAATTGAACTAGATTCAAAGGGCACTGGTAGATGCCGACGTTAAATTAATGGATACTGATCGATCGGGGAGAGGGAATATCAAAAACACGAAAAGTTAGAGAAAAGTCAAATCTGGCAAAGAATTGTGTCGTGCACTACAGTTTAGGAAATAAATACACACAAATGCCATATATATCGGATGATTTACTTAAATTACTCATAAACAACTGGTTGTTTAAAAAAGTATCTCGAACAAGAAAGACGACAGCACAGAATAAGAGCAAAGCAGGAGCAGCTAAAATGTTAGGCATTTGTTGCCAGCGTACAGTCAAATATAATGCGAATACGCAATCAACTAATTCAGGTAGAAGGGGAAGTCCCAAACAGTTTTACTCAAACAAGAAGTCAAAAGTTCAAAAGATGAGCATAATTAAAATTAAATGAATCAGAAAGTTGCAAAATTTCAGCAATTCAAATTCCCGGTTTACGAATATACAACCGTTTTGACCGAATACGAGTTGACACCAGAAGGGACATGGCGTAATTACAGTCAGCGCTTCAACTATTTTATCTAAGAGGGATTGACCGTGAATCATGAATTTTCCGCATTCGGCCTAACTTATTCACCCAGCCTATCAAAATAAACGCAATAGAACATTTCTTAAGGACTAACAAAGGTTGTTTTACATAATTAGCGGTGTCAGATGATCAAGCGACTAATATAAAAAGGTGATTCCACACATTCAAAAAGTTCGCATAATGGCCAATTGTAAGAAACCCGCAGCTTTGTTTGGATCAGAGCTTACAGCAGAAAATAATCAGCTTCGGCACATCCAGTGTTCTGAATATTCCGGTTGCCACCGTGATAGCATTCTACTTACACAGAACTGGGCATTGCGGTAAGTCAATGACTATTTTGTTAATGGTTGACTCATTCTGGTAGTCCCCGCATTCGCAATCAACCCACTAGTTACACGCGTACAGTGGAATTATGTCTGAATAGTTAAAAAGGAAATTCCTGAAGAAAGTAACGGTGGATCTTCGATATGACTTAAAAGACCGTAGAACACTTGCGTCATTCACTGTCGAACATGTTAGCAACTTAGATAAATGTTCTTCCAAAAAGCGGTATTTGGGGACGGTATTTGGCCCCTTCATACTGCGAATAATGTTTTGTAAGTGATTGGTGGCCTCATGCTCCGTAGGACAGAGCGTAGGGCCGTGCTACTGAGTACACCACGAGAATTTAGTAGGGCTACCTACGTATCTAGTATTAGTGTTTCCCTATTTACGCTAGATCACGAACCCTGTGGTCAAGCTCACTGGAAGACACAGCGTATTTTGAGAAGAATTTAGTAAATACTTGTGAAGGTAAAAAATATCAGCTTATTCCAACAATTTTTACTGTAATGTCCAGAGAGTTGAATCCAAGTATGATCGCCTGGCGCTCTGCTGGAAACCGATGTAAGTGGAGGAGGAACAATATTCTCAAGTGGGATATGGAGAAGAGGGCCATCGAAGCTCTTAACATCCATTGCCACATCGACAAGTGAGGCAAGGCACAAGGTCTAGCCTTGGATTCCGTAATCGCGCAGACGTTTACAGCTAGTTAAAACAACTACTACACCAAATTATGCAAACTCAAATGCTTTGGTATGATTAACTTTAATGCTTAAGGGTGAAGCTTTAAGCAGAAATTTGGGCTGCACTCAAGCCTGACCCTTGCTGTCGTGGATTCGAATAGCACTGAAGTCGCCGATCCTGCCAATTTAGTCAAATGTGTGAGTATTTGGTATGTTCCAAAGAAAATATATTAGGGTAGGTAAACAATTTTGTGGCAACTCAATCAATAATTGTAAATATTTTACATTTTTTAAACGATAAAATTATGATGAACACCAATTTTACAATCATGTAAAATGTGTATACTCTTTTAGGACACCCTGTATATGGACGGCATCTCTTATGTAAACATTAATTATGATTGTGTTTTAATGCGTCTGTTGAGTTCGACATTATAACCTCATCCGGTAGTCCGTTCAAGGCACTAACGATTCGCTATTGAAAACTAATACCTGGGGACAGCCAGATGGACTAAAATTTCCTCTGAGTTTTAGGGATTTCCCACGCAGGTTCGTTGAAGTGGCGAATGCGAAGAAGACATCGAACTGCGGAGCACAGTCACAACTACGCATGAGCCATTATGTCTGCATGAGATCACCACGGATTTGTGTGTAGGCTCTTCAAAACCTGTGTTGCCCTACTTTGGACCCAATCTGGTAGCTTGCAAACTTTTTGCAACCACGGGCACCACGCGTCAACTTCATTTTCTAGATTTTAACAAATCAAAGTCCTGTATGTATTTCCCAAATAATTCTTCATCGATATCGACGAAAGGCTGTTAAATGGCAAAAAGAATACTGGGCAAATCCTTTTTTACATTTCATTCGTTAATGCTGTTCTTGATACGTTGGCATGTGTAAATACCATCTACAAACAGGACTCCATCGCTGAATAGTCCGTGTCTACAGTCATTGTTTCCTCTCCAATTATTTTGAGTTCTTTTATCTGTTCTAAGAGGGTTGACAATGCTTAATAGATGCTACAGGCGCTCATTTCAATTCTTGTATCATATCCGTAATATGGCAGTAGAAGGTTACATGAGGTATATCCGATACTGCTTCACCGATATGCCCGTTAATTGGAGAACAACTCAAGTGAAATTCAACGAGTGATCAATTCACCGGTTGACATGGGAGAAGCCAACAGGAGAATTGACTTGCCTACATTTATTGCTATCCCATTGGGAACAAAAGTTACGCAAAGTCACAAACAGCCAACCTCTAGGAACTCAAAAGTAGTCAGTGGTGATCGGACTGGGCAAAATAAATGTTGACAGTATGGCTATATTACTGATTGATTGAATAACTCGAGACCACCAGGCGCAAGAACTGTAATACTTTGATGATAGAAGTGAAAATGATTCAAAAACGTAAGTTCGAAAAATGTGGTTCAAGTTCTCACCCCTTAGTCTTTTTTTCGGGAGATTATAAACGAGATGATGATGACTTTTACAAATTGGTTGAGAGGACCGTCTGTGTGGTCACCATTTTAAGCTGCAAAATAAGTTTGTCCATAAGATCATTCGACGGAACAGTTTCTCGTAGAGTGCCGCTGGCACATGTACCAGGCTCCCTGTGGTGGTGGTTGTTCCAGAACCTCCTACATCGTTTAAGTCCACACTATGTACTAATTTTATTGAGCAATAATTGCACAATCATCAAGCTTGTAAGAGTGGCTTTACTTTTCGGGCCTAGCTCGAACATGCCGACTACTTACTATATCCTAGACTTGGTACATTAAAAAGTTGCTAGTCTTGAACAGTGAAAGAGAGCTAAATTGGAGGAAAATAAAATTTTCTTAATAAAATGCCCTAAAGTGGTCACTTACCTCAATCTCCTTCAGTAACTTTGGACTATTTTTTCCCAACATTATCTCACCAGATACGAAATCAGCTGAACATGAACCGCTATTAACCGACGTTATATCAGAGCTCTCTGGGTGTTGCTTATGTTATCATGCACTATCCACGAACCACAAGATCTCCAGGACACTCACGAGCACCAACTGATCTACCATGCGTAAGACAGGTTGTCTTTGCTGCGCGCTAATCAGTTTTGCGTTCGGAAATTAATAGTTTTCAGTCAGTCAAAATGTAACCATATCCAGCCCAACGTGCCTATATATGCAAATGACAGTCATAAACTTCGTGCTAGTATTATTAAACATGCAGACGGCAAGCCCTTACCTGCATTCCACATTACACACTCAAAAAACGCCGTGACAGTTTGATGAAAACGACAGCCAGTAATGGTGACGACTACTTCTAGCCAGTTGCGAACCACTCACCTCTTCTTCATTACCGGAAAGCCGAGTGGTATTAGTTTGTCTGTCAGTAGGGGTGCTGGGTTTTGTGTCATCTTGCCTCTTAGGCCTCCCCACTCCATGTCTTGGCAATTTTCATTTCAGGCTGCTAACAGCACCACTATCTTTGGCTAGTTGCTGTAACAACAGCAGAAGGGTTTCCAAATCAAGAGTAAGACAGGACAGAGTTAGGAGGAATGCTTTTACTTTACTAGAGTAACCATAAAAATAGCTACCACAAGCGCCGCGTACAAAATTCAGTCACGTCGGTGAAATTATGTCTGCTGCTTAAAAGCCCTGCGAGCGGAGTGTGTCCTTACACAATTAGGTGGCACGGCGCGCATCGATTCTTTCTATAATAATATGTTAATTATGCCAGTTTACAGGCAATTGTAAAGAGTTGGTAATGCACATTTTGGGCGCCTTCCAACACTTCGAAGACCGGAAAAAACTAAAACAAACTGCCTATGTTGCAGCCAGCATTGTTTTTTGTTTCAGGTTTTGTGTTTTGTCAATACTGGGCGAGATAGGGAGTTTGTTTCAAGTGAAAAAACCTGCCTTCAAAGGTATGATACAAACGGAATAAATGTACAGTTGTAAGCTGAGTTAACTCATCAGCAGGCGAAATGTTGCATATTGTTTAAGGACATTGGTTCCAGACGGAGAGGGTTGGCACAAGAACACAGTATTCTCAGTCTTACTTCAATGGTTGTCAGCAAAAGTTGTGCACTATCGGCTGAAGGGTTAGCAGACTGCGGGCTGCTGATTCAGCAGCATTATCTTCAGCATTAAGCCTGGCCGGCTTCAAAGTCCACGAACGCCATCAGAGTGAAAGAGAGATTCCACTGGGTCAGAACCCAAAATTCGTGAAAGTTGTCCTGAATTTAGAAAACTAGTTATAGTTCTCTTAAACATAGGGTAGCTTTGCTGGGTTTTAATACTTCTGGACATCTTATTCCAGATTGATATGGCGTTAACCGAAAAGAATTGCTGGTACTTATTTGTACGTGCCATAGGAAGAAATACAAATACGTATCGATGAATGGTGCGTCTAGAGTGCTCAAGCTGCCTTGTTGTACTAGGAGGATTAAATTTTGACCATTCAAAAGTTTAAACAGTAAAAATAGACCCTTCTGCAATCTACGAAGCCACAGGGGATCCAGATTTATAAGTTCGCACCTTTGTTGGAAGGCTAAGTTACGGTGTTCTGCAGTAAAAACTCTTCTAGTGAAGAAGTGCTGCACCGATTCTACTTTCTTCCGTTCACTAGTGCGCAGAAGACAGAATAAGGGCGAGCAGTATTCAAGACTAGGTCTCACGTACATATTATAAAAGCTAGTTCTAACCTTCATAGTCTTCAAATTTCTAAGGATGAATCCGGTGGTTGGCGTGCTTTCGAGACTATCAGGGCACAGTGCTCTGACAAATTGAGACTATTAGAGTAGGATATGCCCAAATCCTTGATAACTCCTGGGACATTTAATTCGTGGCCGTCAATGCTTAATTCCGGTTGATGATCGTCGCCAACAACCATAACGGAACATTTGTGCCATGAGAGGGTGAGGCGCCATGTGCAGCACCACTGGGCGAAGGCCTGAAGATCCTTTTTTATCAGCTCGAGCACGATGTTGCAATCTGCCGGTTTATATCGATAAGCGACTTTTAAATCATCAGCGTACATGAAGGGTCTGCCATACTGAAAACAATCTGAAATGTCGTTGACAAACAGGCAAAATAGGAGCGGACCCAGTACACTACCCCGTGTAACTCCATTCCTCACATGCGTGGGGTTGGAGATAACATTGGAAATTTTTACTCGTTGTGTGCGAGCATCCAAATAGGAAGATATTAAGTTCAGAGGCTGGCTACCTATGCCGAAGGGGGCCAGTTTCAGAAGGAGGAGGTTATGATCGACCCGATCAAAGGCCTTAGTAAAATCAAAATAGACGCTATAAGTGGCAAAACCGCTGTCTCTAGATTGCAGCACATAATCAAAGAAAGGGAGCTGACAGGTGTCACAAGATCGTTTCTCGAGAAAGCCATGTTGAGCTGTATTGAGCAGGTTGTTCTCTGTGAAGTGACGCACCATCTTTTCTTTGACCAAGGTCTCCAAGATCTTAGGGGCTGCGGGAAGTGTATTTATTGGCCTAAAGTTGTCGAATGATGTCGATGGGCCATGCTTGCGAATAGGCATTATGTGCGATTCCTTCCACAACGAAGGAAAAGTTTCGCTCTCAAGAGGAAGATTAAACATCTTACAAATAATAGACGGAAAGATATCATTCGCTTCAGCTTTTAGAAGGCTAACTGGGACACCATCTGGTCCTGGACTTTAAGATTGACGATAACGACGAATGGCTACAGTCACGTCCCAGAGGGTAAAACTTATGGTTTTGAGTACGGCACCCATCCAAGCCCGGATAGCCAGAGGTGCACTGAACGAGCATTCACTAAAGGTTTTGGATAGGAACACATTGAAGCGATCGGTGGTCAACTTAGCGTCAGCTATGGGGTTTCCTAAGGCGTCTTGAAGTATTGAGTGTTGCGTTTTCCTCTGCGCTTTTACTGTACGCGAAAAGAGTTTCGCAAAATTAAGGGAAGGATTTTTCAGCGAAGTGGGCCTCATCGGCTATCTGCTTTCCTTTAGAGAGCTTCTTAGCCTGCTCAAAGATCAGTGTGATCAAGGGCAGAACGTAAGTTTTGTTCTGCCGATGCAAACGACGAGAGAGATTACGCAGCCGACGACGGAAAGACAGAGGAAGATACACTTCATCCTTGACGTGTATTACTTTCTTACGGGGGACAAAGTGGAGGATGAGTGGATCCAGCACTTTGTACAGTGCATTGGTACAAATATTTACATCCAAACATTGGAAAAATTCAGACCAGTCGAGAGCGTTTTGATGGGCTAGTAGGTCCGCCGTGTTTGCTGATCGGAAGTCATGATAAAAACTATACTTTTGGGAAAATGTTTCATCCGCCTCCAGTTCTAGTTCACTAACAACTGTAAGGTGGTCTGAACTTTCAAGTGCATCGAAAAATGACACTGAAAGTGGTGCGCATCCCCTACAAAAAATTAGGTCGAGTATGTTTGCTCCTCGAGTGGTAAAATTGACTACCTGATCCCACATGCCGATATCTACTGCCTCAAGTAAGTTCTCGAACTTTGAAGGACCGGGTAGTGGAAACTATTGCACGTCAGGAAGGTTAAAATCGCCTGCAATCAAGCAGTACTTAAGATTCAAGTCAGCTGCGGCATGAAATGCCTGCGAGAGACAAAGATCGTAGTCTGCATTGGCATTAGGTGGGTGATAAGCACAGCCAACAAGTAAGGAGTATTTGTTTTTTAGAACAACACGTAGCCAGCAGCTCTCTTCTACCGCTGTGAATTGTGGATAGTCCAACGGGAGAAATTCAAGTGGCTGCTTTATATAGATGCAGCTTCGTCAGCCACGGCCATTGTTTCGATCGTTCCGAACGCGTGCATAGCCCAGAACAGAGAGTTCAGAGTCAGCTACACAGGCTGACGCCCATGTCTCAGTTACCATAACAATGTCTGGGCGGTTGACGAAAACCAGAGTCTGGAGCAGAGGCATTTAATTAATCAGTTATCTGGCATTTAAAAGGACCAATTTAAGAGGGCATGTTTTAGGTTTCGGTGGCAGGACAGCTAGGCCATCACTGTTACCGGCTTTGACCAGAGCGATGTCCTTTTGACTTGAACTTTTTGTCCCTCTCTTATTTTGAAATGTGTCTCGCCATTGGCTCTCCATTTCTCTAGCTCTTTTATTAGCTTTCTCATCTTTTTCCGCTCTTTCAACTCGTAATCCGGCTGAAAAAAAACTTGCGAATGCAGACTCCGTAAGAATGGTTTGCACTCTAGCAAGAGCTTCGCCTGTGCTGCAGTTTCTAAAATAACTTTTAGAGGTCGTGGCCGAGAAATTGATTCTGGAGCTGTTGGAGCCTTCCCTATTCAAAATGCCTTAAGAATGTGGAAAGACTCGCCTGGTTTTAGCAACGGTTTGGCGTAACCTCGCATAAGACCCACGTCATTGTCAATTCATTCTTGTGCAATTGATGACTCTGACTCTGGGGCCCCCTTTACAACTATTTTCTGCTTGCGACTCAATGGGGCATTTGTGGCGAGCTCACGTGTTTCGGCCGAGGGACCACTTGTATCGGGTACACTCGGTTCTGATGTACTGGCTATTGGGTAAGCTGAGTGCAAACCCGTGAACCGTTTGACTTTCTTAGGCTTATGCCTCTTTTAAGTTATGATCTTGTAAACCTCTTGGTCATCGCTTTCTTGTGCAGAGTCAAGCAACGATGTTGTGCTAGGATGCAAATCCAGATAATTGCTAGTGTCGTTTCGAAGAAGAGATTCGGTCGCCTTAATCGCGGGATGGCTGCTCTGTCATCAGCAGCAAGGAGTCTCGTTTATTTTTGAGCGTAGGCGCGGTGACCCGACAATGAGTGTGAAAAATGAACAAGAGCATGCAAAATACAAGACTTGACGAAAGTAGACAGCATTGGTCATCACAGTCCCGCTGGGCGCGCCGATTCCCACACCACAATCAAAAAGTGCAGAGTCATTCCACATATTTACCTCTGTTTCCGTCTTTATTTTGTTTGATATTCTATCTACTGTTATCGGAAATAACGTCTTGATATTTGGCGTGGCATCGAGCTGAAGCACCATAGACCAATTGATACAACAAGTCAACCTTTTATATACCGTTGTTACCGTCACCTCAGAGTCTTCAATCGGCATATACGCGATTATGCCAAGTCAGATATTCGGTGGGATATATAATGGTGGCCTAACATGAGCCTTCGCAGGCAGTTATTTGCAAACCATAGCCACGTCCACAATAGACTATCAATCCGCCTATGCACGAGCTAACACTTCGAGCTAGGCAATCCATCAATCTTTTGAATTTCTAGCTACATTTACTCACTGAGCCAACAGCCAATGGTGACCTCAGGAAAGAATATTATTAGCTCAAGGGACATCGTTGACATACGTTTTTTCCTCAATTTGTTGTACATAGAACACTCAAAGACTTCCACTTCTGCACATTTCCTGTCGTGTTCGCTCTTTGGGGGCTCACATGAAACGTAACTAGAGCAAATATTTTGGCCTGGGCTTCCGTAACAACGATTAAGCGACGCATTGCGTGGCGATACCTTGGCCTGGGCCTCCATTACAACAACATGTATGAAGGACTACCCATTAATTCACTGAAGATGTGTAGCACGTAATCGGACAGCATGTCACCGCCACAGAGTAACCGTCGTTTGTGTCGGAAGGAGTGATAGTTGACTGCAGAAGGTACTCCAAGTCAGAAGGCAGTAAGAACAATTAGATAGGACAGCGTACTCTAACAAAAGAAGCTAACAAAGGGCTCTGCAGAAACAAGCTGCTTACAGTAAACAAACCAGTTGACGTGTGCCTAACCTGTGCGTCTGTGCACAGGGATCTGGGGGCGCCCTCCGCCCAATCAGGAGAGGTACAAAGCTCGCAAGGCAAAAGGAGAACCATCCAGATGACTTTGATGCATGTCACGACCGTACGCCTGCATGTTTCGGGCGAAGGCATGATGAGTCACGCAGGATGCTTCAGGGAATTGGCCGTGAGAGCGCGGAGAGCAGAGAGTCATGTGTGGGCCTACAGCTGGGCATGCGATAAAAGGTGCCAACGCAAGCTTGATAACAGGACGGCTACATATGCTCATCCGTGCCGACTTCGTTCTGAAAATCTCCATATTGCGCGTAATGAATTCGGAAAGGTTCTAAATTAAAGCAATTTGTAGTGGTTCACGTCCGCATGCAACGCTCAGTCGTTAGTTTCTCACGATTAACAGCACGTGCGCACTTATAGGTCGATCTAATCAATCATTTTGCTGAGGCTGACTCCCACACAACCTCGCTGGAGACGCGTGTGACGATATCTGCCCTCGCACACTTTGAACAGGCTCCTCAATTTCTTCCTATTTACCCCCCGTTTCTTATATGCAGGATAAACTATCCCCTTTAATAAGCATCTTACTTCTTCCTTATCTACGGAATGAATGTCCAAGTATCACAGTGGTGAGGGTTTTATCTAGGAACATAATTCACCGCGTTAGATTATTCGCCATTCTTCCAGTCCATGAGCCTTTACCCTGCATACAATGTCTAACTTAGTAACCTAGCTGGCAGATAAATGCTGACAAATTTCTATTTGGCATCACTTCACCAAATTGTCCCAATCAGTACGTTGACCGTCATAGAATCACCCCCACTTTCAGAGGAAGTACGATGGGTCTTTTCTTGCTCCGTTCCCAACATACATATACAGCTGCGGCATTTCATTGGCCTTATAAATTACTGCCAACGGTTCATCCCCAACTTTTCGGCAACGATGGTTCCCTTAATCGAAGTAATTCTGTTAAAAAGAAAGTCGGTTGAGCTTTCGCTGGCAGTCCAGTCAGTTTTCGAGGCAGCCAAAAGAGCCCTTGCCGAGGACTTCCAGCTTCCCCATCTCAGTCATGAAATCCATACACAATTGATTTGGACCACTGACGACTGCAACAGTGTTGCAAACGCAGTCTTAAATCGAGATGTTGGCAACCAATTACATAACTTGGCTTTCATTTCACAGAAGCTACCACCAGTACAGATTCACCACAATGTATTCTTTCGTGATCTTCTCATCTATTGAACCATCCGCTAATTCCGTCGCATTTTAGAGGGCGATATTTTGTCGTTAACGCTGACCACAAATCGTTCACTTACGCCCTCAATTTCAAGTCAAATATGTAGCGTCCAGATAAGTGTGCCACCTTTAATATAGTTCAGATTGTACTCCTTACATCGGCTACTTCTGTGGCAGCAACTATGTCGTTGCTAATGCGTGATCTATAATGGCCGTCAGCATTCTGTCAAATCTCCAACTAGAGGACACGCTTATAGCTGACCTACACACAAGAGGTCTCAAAATAATGGATCTAAACTTTAAATAATTGTAAACTTGGAGTTGATTATAATTTTATCATTTCAAAAATGTAAAAATATTTACAAGCATCATTTTATTGTTTTTTTTCTCTGCAGTTTGACTATTGCAACAATGGCTGAATTGAGAAAAGCCACCAAACACGAATGCGCACGAATACCAAGAGAATTGTATCATGGTGTGTGCGAATGCATTGCTTCGCGTTGTCAGCAGCTTGGTGATCAAAATGGACGTCAGTTTAAGAACATTCAGTGAAGAAAATAATAAAATGATACTTGTAAACGTTTGTACATTAAAAAAATAAAAGTATGATAAACATCAATTTTACAATTATGTAAAATGTGTATTCATTTTTTGGAACAACCAGTTCTTCTACTAAGACACCGTTTCGAGATGCATAACAAGGTATGCTCTTGCGTGACTGGTCCAAAAGCACCCACAAATATTTTTTGATATTGATCCCTTCTTGTCGCATTTTGACATTCGCACTGATGGTCAGTTTATTGCTGCCTATTTTGTTTGACCGAAGATAAGCTCTGACATTGCTCCTTCGACTAAGCCGTGTTTATTGTGCCGAATAGAAAAGTACGCTAGCGAACTTATTATCAACCAAACATATTTGCTGTCCCAAATTTTCAATTACAGCCCGTCCATTGGGACATATGTAGACTGTTGCCGCTTTAACGTGAGCATATGCATATCGTTTCACACGATGGCCGCTTAAAATTCGTCATCTAGGATACCTCGGCAACGATATCGCCATGATCTTCTCGACTGGATAAACATTTTCCATATTGTGCATTGCCTGAACTGCATCCTCCTGTATGATTACTTTTTTCCAATTCGCCACTATAACTTTGCCACTGGGACATCATTTCAAAGTACGGGTGCCCTAAGGAAGATTGGATGTAAGGAAATATTTGTTCGCTAACCGGGTCGTATAATCCTAGCATAATCTAGCTGAGGTAATTGATACGTCCCAATCTGTTGGGACATTCAAATACCGACTTAATCCAATATGTTGCAGCGCAACGTGGACTATACGACTAAGTAAACGTCGCATCAACGAAAAATGCGAGGCTCTCTACATTCACCTGACATTACATGGCTTGTGGTCCTTGAGATTTTTTTGTGAGAAATAGGTACTTCAAGGACGTAAGCTGATTTGCTTAAATAACACTGACAGGCTCACATAGCTCCCGCATTTCCACGTTTGGAGTGCCAGCCATTATAATCATTAACCTGGCAAACAATTTAACTCCAGCGTTTTTTATGAGGTCACTCAAATGCTAGGATGCGCGCACCTCAAAATCACGGCACATTCATTTTCAATGACCTCGTGAAGCACCTACCTCGCCAGCTCAAGACAGTGTTGATAACCCACTCAGCCGTCATTTCTCTGAGTGAAAACCTCATCCTGACACTTTTGTTTAATCGAGCATCAGTCAAGGAGGATAATAAATGCACCGCTGCCGTGTACATGGTACACCTCTTCACGTCTGCACCTCTCTGTTATCCAGCTGGATCAGTTGTACCCGTAACTGTATGCTCCGCCGTATCGCTTTAGTCACTAGATTCGATCTGTTTATGTATCGGTACAAATTAATGCGTTTCAAAGCATTTTTCAAGCCTTGTTCACACGTGCATGTTTGGTGCTATAGTGAATGACTGTGTGCAGCTTTTTCATGTTTTAAAGTCATAAGCCTTAAAATGACCTCATTTTATGCTGAATGTACCCATTTTCACTATTAATTTAAACCCAGATATGTGCGCAGCCTTTGCGGAAATTCGAACTGCATAAGGTGATAAAATAAGCTTATTTTTATAACGTAGGACTATGTTCTTTATCCTGAAGCATTAGCAGAGCCGGCCACTTTGAAATATTGACGAGACCAAAGCATATGGAACCACACTTGGGCGAAGAAAACGGGATGAACTGTGTGTTTCTTTCGCCGGAACTGTACTACCCAATGAGCGTGCACCATAACGATTACTTTGACTGGCGACTTGCCCACGTATTTCTTTCATGTTTAATTTGATTATTCGTCATTTATTTATTATATTATTTGAAAATCCGGTTAAATATGGGGTTCAGGAGGTCGTTTACTTCAATTTACCAGAGGTCCAACTGAAGATAGTTTATATTAGTTCACGGCGCGAAGCCCCGCGCACACCTCAAATTTACATGCACTACAATTTTCATGGCAAAAAAATCATTTTTAGTGCAAAACGTTAATAATAATAATATGTTTATTATGCCAGTTTACAGGCAATTGTAAAGAGTTGGAAATGCACCTCTTGGGCGCCTTCCAACACCTCGAAGACCGGAAAAAACCTAAAACAAACTCCCTATGTTGCAGCCAATATTGGTTTTGTTTCAGGTTTTTTGTTTTGTCAATACTGGGCGAGATAGGGAGTTTGTTTCAAGTGAAAAAAACCTGCCTTCAAAGGTATGATAAAAACGGAATAAATGTACAGTTGTAAGCTGAGTTGACTCATCAGCAGGAGAACTGTTTCATATCGTTTAAAAACATTAGTTCCAGACGGAGAGGGTTGGCACAAGAACACAGTGTTCTCAGTCTTCCTTCAATGGTTGTCGGCAAAAGTTGCGCGCTATCGGCTGAAAGGTTAGCAGACTGCGGGCTGCTGCTTCAGCCGCATTATCTTCAGCAGTGAAGCCTGGCGGGGTTCAAAGTCCACGAACGCCATCAGAGTGAAAAAGAGATTCCACCGAGTCAGCACCCAAAATTCGTGAAAGTTGTCCTGAATGTAGAAAACTAGTTATAGCTCTCTTAAACATAGGGTAGTTTTGCTGGGTTTTAATACTTTTGGGCAGCTTATTCCAGATTGATATGGCATTTACTGAAAAGAATTGCCGGTACTTAACTGTGCGTGCCATAGGAAGAAATACAAATACGTCTCGATGACTGGCGCGTCGAGAGTGCTCAAGCTGCCTTATTGTACTAAGAGGATTAAAGGTGTGACCATTCGAAAGTTTAAACAGTAAAAATAGACCCTTCTGCAATCGACGAAGCCATAGGGGATCCAGCTTTATAAGTTCGCACCTTTGTTGGTAGGTTAAGTTACGGGGTTCTGTAGTGAAAACTCTTCTAGTGAAGAAGTGCTGCACCGATTCTATTTTCTTTCGTTCACTAGTGCGCAGAAGACTGAATAGAGGCGAGCAGTATTCAAGACTAGGTCTCACGTACATATTAAAAAGGCTAGTTCTAACCTTGAGAGTCTTAAAATTTCTAAGGATAAATCCGGTGGTTCGGCGTGCTTTCGAGACTATCAGGGCACAGTGCTCTGACAAATTGAGACTATTAGAGTAGGATATGCCCAAATCCTTGATAACTCCTGGGACATTTAATTCGTGGCCGTCAATGCTTAATTCCGGTTGATGATCGTCGCCAACAACCATAACGGAACATTTGTGCCATGAAAGGGTGAGGCGCCATGTGCAACACCACTGGGCGAAGGCCTGAAAATCCTTTTTTATCAGCTCGAGCACGATGTTGCGATCTGCCAGTTTATATCGATAAGCGACTTTTAGATCATCAGCGTACATGAAGGGTCTGCCATACTGAAAACAATCTGAAACGTCGTTGACAAACAGGCAAAATAGGAGCGGACCCAGTACACTACCCTGTATAACTCCACTCCTCACATGCGTGGGGTTGGAGATAACATTCTAAATTTTTACTCGTTGTGTGCGAGCATCCAAATAGGAAGATAGGAAGTTCAGAGGCTTGCTACCTATGCCGAAAGAGGCCAGTTTCAGAAGGAGGAGTTTATGATCGACCCGATCAAAGGCCTTAGTAAAATCAAAATAGACGCTATTTGTGGCAAAACCGCTGTCTCTAGATTGTAGCACATAATCAAAGAAAGAGAGCTGGCAGGTGTCACAAGATCGTTTCTCGAGAAAGCCATGTTGAGCTGTACTGAGCAGGTTGTTCTCTGTCAAGTGACGCATCATCTTTTCTTTGATTAAGGTCTCCAAGATCTTCGATGCTGCGGGAAGTGTATTTATTGGCCTAAAGTTGTCGAATGATGTCGATCGGCCATGCTTGCGAATAGGCATTATGTGCGATTCCTTCCACAACGAAGGAAAGGTTTCGCTCTCAAGAGCAAGATTAAATTCCTTACAAAGAATAGACGGACAGATATCATTCGCTTCAGCTTTTAGAAGGCTAACTGGGACGCCATCTGGTCCTGGACTATAGGATTGGCGATAACGACGAATGGCTACAGTCACATCCCAGACGGTAAAACTTATGGTTTCGAGTATGGCACCCGTCCAAGCCTGGATAACCGGAGGTGCGGCGAACGAGCTTTCACTAAAAGTTTTGGATAGGAACGCATTGAAGCTATCGGCGGTCAACTTAGCGTCAGCTATGGGGTTTCCTAAAGCATCTTGAAGTATGGGGTGTTGCGTTTTCCTCTGCGCTTTTACTGTACGCGAAAAGAGTTTCGCAACATTAAGGGAAGGGTTTTCAGCGAAATGAGCCTCATCGGCTATCTGCTTTTCTTCTGAGAGCTTCTTAGCCTGCTCAAAGATCAGTGTGATCAAGGGCAGAACGGAAGTGTCGTTCTGCCGATGCAAACGACGAGAGAGTTTACGCAGCCGACGACGGAAAGACAGAGGAAGATACACTTCACCCTTGACGTGTATTACTTTCTTACGGGGGACAAAGTGGAGGATGAGTGGATCCAACACTTTGTACAGTGCATCGGTACAAACATTTACATCCAAACATTGGAAAAATTCAGACCAGTCGAGAGCGTTTAGATGTGCCAGTAGGTCAGCCGTGTTTGCTGATCGGAAGTCATGATAAAAACTATACTTTTGGGAAAATGTTTCATCCGCCTCCAGTTCTAGTTCACTAACAACTGTAAGGTGGTCTGAACTTTCAAGTGCATCGAAAAATGACACTGAAAGTGGTGCGCATCCCCTACAAAAAATTAGGTCGAGTATGTTTGCTTCTCGAGTGGGAAAATCGACTACCTGATCCCACATGCCGATATCTATTGCCTCAAGTAAGTTCTCGAACTTTGAAGGACCGGATGGTGGAAACCATTGCACGTCAGGAAGGTTAAAATCGCCTGCAATCAAGCAATACTTAAGATTCAAGTCAGCTGCGGCATGAAATGCCTGCGAGAGACAAAGATCGTAGTCTGCATTGGCATAAGGTGGGCGATAAACACAGCCAACAAGTAAGGAGTATTTGTTTTTTAGAACAACTCGTAGCCAGCAGCTCTCCTCCACCGCTGTGAATTGTGGATAGTCCAACGGGAGAAATGCAAGTGGCTGCTTAATATAGATGCAGCCTCCTCCGCCACGGCCATTGTTTCGATCGTTCCGAACGCATGAATAGCCTAGAACAGAGAGTTCTGAGTCAGCTACAG
The DNA here is from genome assembly GCA_036362985.1 of Ligula intestinalis. Lineage (NCBI taxonomy): Eukaryota > Metazoa > Platyhelminthes > Cestoda > Diphyllobothriidea > Diphyllobothriidae > Ligula > Ligula intestinalis. The sequence continues at coordinate 56,944,476 of JAYGXS010000004.1, read as the reverse complement.
AGGCCGATGCCCATGTCTCAGTTACCATAACAATGTCTGGGCGGTTGACGAAAACCATAGTCTGGAGCAGAGGCATTTTATTAATCAGTGATCTGGCGTTTAAAACGACCAATTTAAGAGGGCATGTCTGAGGTTTCGGTGGCGGGACAGCTAGGCCGTCACTGTTACCGGCTTCGACCAGAGCGATGTCCTTTTGACCTGAACTATTTTTCCCTCTCTTATTTTGAGATTTGTCTCGCCATTGGATCTCCGTTTTTCCAGCTCTATTATTAGCTGTCTCATCTTTCTCCGCTCTTTCAACTCGTAATCCGGCTGAAAAAAAACTTGCGAATGCAGACTCCGCAAGGATGGTTTGCGCTCTAGCAAGAGTTTTGCCCGTGCTTCAGTTTCTAAAATAACTTTTAGAGGTCGTGGCCGAGAAATTGATTCTGGAGCTGTTGTAGCCTTCCCTATTCGAAATGCCTTAAGAATGCGGAAAGACTCGCCTGGTTTTAGCAACGGTTTGGCGTACACTCGCATAAGACCCACGTCATGGTCAATTCGTTCTTGTGCAATTGACGACTCGGACTCTGGGGCCCCCTTTACAACTATTTTCTGCTTGCGACTCAAGAAATACATTAGCCCTGGCACGACGTTACATTAGATTTTAGCGTACTTGAACTAGCCAATAGGCGCTCTCACCTCTACTTTGACATCGGTGCAAAATAAGACAAATAGGCTCTCCCCCTGACAAAGTCGAGTAAGAGCAAGCAGACACCAAGAGCTCCCAGATTTCCTAAAAAACTTCGATGTGTTATCATGCCGATCAAAGTGAATAATTATCATAAGCTTCTGTTCGCTAGGAAGAAAAACGATAAAATTAAAAGGCAAGTCGCTCAGAATTTTAAGCTAGAAATCCACGGTGTGTAGGGGAGAGAAGCTGATTAGCTCAGCAAGAATCAAGAATGTCATTGAAAATATTACTTTCAAGAAGTTTTTATCGAAACAGGGTTTATGCAAGCACTGACAGTAAGCTTGCCAAGATTCCAACTTAAAATCAAGAGTGATACTTGGGGTCTTGCAGGTTTCTATGAAGAATCCGTTCGAAATATAAACAGCGAATAACTGTCTTAGCAACTGGCGGAGGTCCGATGCATTTTTGGTAATCGAGTTTGGGAAACCGTGCGTTCCTGAGTAGTGTGAGATTTTTAAGTGACTTATCTGTATCTGGCTAACCTTTGACCAGTCGATTGAGTGTTGTTCTTGATACGCACTCAAAAAGAAGAATGGTGCGTACTCAGTACTAGGGTGTTTTGTACTAAGTTCACCTACCAATGTCACCCAGTCAGTGTCCTCTAGATAAAGAATCTTGCTGTCATTTAGATAAATAAGAATTGTTATGACCACGTTTAGGGGGAGACCGATCACGGGAGAGTGTAGCGTCAGATTTTCTAGGGTTGAAATCAGTTAGAGAAAGTGCTTATCTCCGGTTGTAGCGCGCTTGACGCACCTTTAGGGTCATATCGCAAATGTCAGTGCTTTTTAGATGGACGGACGCAGAACGAATCGAAACGTCACGCGGTTACCTTCTCAATTGTTTCAGATTGTTATAAGGAAAGTGAGGAACAAGGGGATCAACAGATATAGACTGAGGGATGTTAACCAGGCACGAAGTTTAAGGTATCTCATAGAACAGCCGATCTGACGTCAAATATAACTGTTGCATTTATACAGGAGAGAAAGGCATGTCCATCTAACGGCCACATAAGTATTTATTATGTCGTTGTCCACAAAATGATAATTTAGGTAATTCCGAATTATGCTAGGCTTTTTCAAAAAGGCAGACCAAAAAAACGGTTTTTGATGCGCCCAATCGAATTTTAATCGCACCAACCTATCTAAATTCACGGGTTTTAACCATGCTCACACTTCACAACAATATACTTGCAAACTCAATTTGTTTTGCAGTCTTATATAATTAAGGAAATAAGCTCATTGTAATACAACGGCCTCAAAGCAAGACAGTAGGAAAATTCCATGCAGAAATTGGAAAAAATAATATTATTTGCCTCCTAATATTTTACCTTCGTTTTAAAAATAAACGGAAATTATCAGCGTAAATGTCATAAATCAGAAGGAAACAAATAAGAAGTAATCAAATAAACCACCGCGACCGCCTCTATGCGGGATCAGATTCTAAGGGAAGAAGATGTCACTGGGGACGAAAAGCAATAAGTGATCGTCCGCGGTAAATTATGCAAAGCGTAACTAGCGAGGGAAAGCGAAAAAATATAGGGGGCAATAGGCGAATGCAATTCATTGTGCGGGGAGTAATTCAAGCGCAAAACTAGAAAGTGTAGAACTTCTTATTGGTAAAGGTAACCGCTAAGGCAATTTTAGCTATTAAGAAAGCCAAGTAGTGGATATGGTACCGTTCTTAAGCCATATACAAGAAATTCAAACAGACAAAAGAAAACCATGGTAGTCCGTTAACGAAGTAAAACAAGGCGTCAAAAGTAGTAAACAAAAACGTTTTGAGAGATATGAAGGACCTAAAAATGTAATTGATCGCATGGCAAGCAATCCGGTGCTGAACGCTAGCAATTTATATTCACAAATATACACTTACAATTTCGGCCTTCGCCTATAGACCTTATATATACTGACATATACCACGATCATGATTTAAGTTCTCTGGAGATTAAAACGAGAATTTTCTTAACCGGTATATCAACCGGAAAGCAGATAGAGAAAGTGGGGGACCCACTGATGAGTCGGACCCCTAGCAGCTGTGTTGAGCAGCGGCAGAATACCGGCGAAACACTTCTCTGGGCCATTTAGCAAGTACCTAGCCCGTTATTATGGTAAGTTATAACGTCAATCTATACTACTTAAGACTGTGCTGTGGCAGCAAGTGTATATTTTATTAGGTTTGATGGGTTTCCAGAAAAATGTACACTTAAAATTTCGGTCTACACCTATAGACCTTATATATACTGATATATTCCGTGATCAAAAATTTATTTCTCTGGAGACTAAAAACCTGAAGTTTCTATTAAGTTTGTAGAAGCAACGAAGGATTGACGGACCACACCCAATAGTCAATAAAAGGCTCGCCAAACAAGTCCTCAAATCCTTACGGCATTCTTTGAATGGTGAATACCGGCATGACTTTAATCAAAACGTAAGCCAATCAAGACATAAAATGCCTACAATGTACGTTGTATATTGACTATAGAAATGATCTAAAATTGAAAAGTACGTCAAGAAAAGCATCAAAATGATACAGCGCTCGGTGTACGGGGAGCACCGATTTTAGAGGAGCAAACCTCAATCGGCCACATGTCAAGTACTTTGTCACAACAAAAAGTCCTTGCAAAGGTATTCTGTGAATGCTGCGTTTACAAAGTGCTAGGTGCTACGTACAGGGTGAAGGCCTACAGAAAAAATACAACAAAAAGGGCCTACTCAAAAGAATAGAGTAGTTAGTATATGAGTCGTAAGCAGTCCATCGCCAGCACCATGCCTATGCTCAGCATCAGTTCATGCAGATTGGTTATTTAATTTGGAATAATATGTATTTGTAAATAAGGCCAATATTTTGCCGTAGCTTTATGCTTCCCATCCTTAAATATTACGGCCTTTTCCTCGGTTTAATGCATTTTGGGGTTCGCAGTAAAATAGAACATAATTTACCAATAGAGAACATTCGAGTTCCAGGAAGCAGTTCGGAAGAAGAAGAAACGATCACTGGAACAAGCGATTTATTGTCCTGACGTAATTCATTTATTTAGGATTTATTTCGGATTTTACTTCGAGACCCTTTTTCGATTGCGAATACAGTTTACCGTATCCTGTGAAGTGTAAGTAGATGAAAATTTGCATTATTGATGGATAAGAAGGTCAAATTTCAGTCTTTCCTTCCAGAGTTGCATCAATATTCGTCCAAGCATACGCTGATTTAACTTCCTCATTCCAGTAGACTGGCCTTAAGTGACACTTTAGTCTACCATAGTTTTCCACCCTCAAACTTATTGTGTCTAAAACATAGACTTTCTGGTTCTGAACATGCTTTATTCGGTAGATCCCTACGTTTGGCATTAGCTCGCTCAGCAGCATATCAGAATTTTAAATAAATCTGCACAACTATTTTAATACGGGCGGTGCAATTTAAACAGTACCTGCCTACTTCCCAGACAATCAACCTGCGGAGTTTCGAAGGAGAACCACTTTGGTCCGTCACATACTAATAGCAACAGAAGTGTGCACTGCCGTTGACAAACGCATTTATCTTATGAGAAGCAATTTTGTTTCTTCTTAAAACTGTCATAAAGTGCTTTCACCTTCCATATTTCCTGAATTTTTGACAAACAATATTCATATTCGCACCTGGATTTATGCACTGAGCGTCTTTTGCCCTTCTTCACCTTGACTGCAATGATTTGCGGATGTGCGATGCCATAGCCATAACTATCACCAGCACAGCGTTGCCATTGCGCATATCATATTATTCGCCGAGAAATTTCTGAAATATCACTCTGCTGATTACAAGTACCATACGAAAGCTCAAGAAATACAATATTATTGTTACAGATGAAGATTTATTGACTTGCATAAATCCAATCCTCAGTCAAACGTCTCATCCTGAAGACACAAAGAGCGTGATCCATAGTCAAATCTCCGATCGTGAGTAATTTGTTCAACTCTGTCAATAGTAATAAGAGATTAAGAGAGAGAGATATAAAGGGATCTAAGGGTCAGATTCTAGTCTTTATTGGGGACCAGAGAAGAAAACCTCATTTCATACATCAACTTTTCAGGCGGGTCCAGCAAGCGAACTTCTACAACATTGATGGAACGTTGCAATCGCACGTACTTATTTGGCGACTAAGTTTCTTGGTCATGCCGGGAGGTATTTTTTAATTTTTTTGGAAAGGCGATGGCTCGTGCGATCAATATGACCCACTCCAAAGGAACAAGTAAATGAGTAGATACACATAGAGGTGGTCTTAGCTGGTAACATTCAAGAAGGCCACATTCCGAAAACACTGACAGTTTATACAATTGCCATAATCTTTTAAATTAACCACCAACATATAAGGACGGTTCACCTTGAGCATTATTACTGACCGTAGATACGTGGTTGTTCTAAATTAGGCGTTGTAACGGTACTTGCCGTTTTATGTTATTTCACCATTACTTTTCTTTATTCTTGCAAAGAAACAAACAGTGAATGCCTTGGCCAACCTGACGGAATGGAATCCTGACGGTCAGGATCTTCGAACCATTTCGTGACTTTTGCGTGAGTTGATTTAATGTCGGAGGGCAAATAAACGCGATTCCAGCCAACCTTCATCTTTTCGTTGTCCCTCGTTTTACACGTGCGTTTGATGTCCTTTTTATCGTAAATCCTAACCGCCTAATCGTTTTCATCAAAGGTTTACCCTCGTCGACCATCGGTCTACGTTAGAGTGTACGGCTGCTTCACTGTTTGTTCAAGTTTTCTACTTAACCCATTTGATAATTTTTATGTCCCTCATTTTTTGAAGATAATTTGCTTCGGTTTTTAGTTTGTTAGATAAAGTTCGGTTTTTTGAACCGTTTGCAATCACGCCAAGCGCTTACCAACAAAGCGTAAGCCTACAATTTGCCCACATGTATAAGGGAGTTCATCTGAATGATCCTATAATCCGCTGCATGGCATGCATTTTTCCCCACGCATATGTGACTCCATTGTCTACAGAGAAGACTTAAATCCGGCAAAATTTGACTCATGGTGCAGGCGTGGCATTTGAATCTCAACTGGTCGAGCATTGACTTCGCGTTGAGGCCTACCCGCCAAATGCCTCGAGCTTTTTCACAATTGAGTCAACTAAATTAAGCAAATCTGTCAAACCTCCTAAATAAAATGTGACTCCTTAACGTTACGCAAACCTCAATAAGTGTACATTTGTTGCTACTAGCCAATCTTTTATTCGTTTATTTCATTATATTTCCCTATCACTCGAGTCTGATTAAATGTTAAGTGGCGTCTACTTTGACATTTTTCAGCAAACCGCCGACTAAGTATACACTCTCTGCTCACGTTTACTAATTCTGTGACATTGGTGAACGAAGAACATAAGATATATGTTTGCATAATTGAAGGCCATGTGCGGAGGCAAAAAAACATGGTGATTTTCTGATGACGCCCAGGCTCAGTTAAACCTCAGCCAAGTAGCCAGCTATGCGACAGAAGTATTTGTGGTTTGTAAAGTCATTTGGTTAAAAGGCTTTTTGAAATCAAGAGTTTTGCAGGCTGTTAGGTTGCCAGAACAACAACCGAGCTGACTTTAAAACAATGAAATGCCCACCAAATCATTCTATGTTCTCGTTATTAATTAAGCATCCTGCATTTCATCAATAATAGTGTTGAATTTAAAGAATCTACTCTCCAAATTTAACTAGATGGGGTTGCACTTATCCAATTAAACGGTTAACGCCGTTAAGGTGCCTGCTACATGATAGTCTGATGCATTCGCTGTAGAGGTTGAATACCATGGAATGACGCTTCGGGTTATAAATGCACCCGTTTGACAGCTGTCCATGTTCCGTTACATAAGCTTTAAATCATCTTAACCGTACATTATCTGTTAGATTGTAGCAAGCACTTCACGACTTGTCACCTTTTTATGTCTTCGAGAACAAAAGGAATAACAATTTATGCCTTTATGACGTCGCAAACCATACCATCATTCCCTTAAAGTACGTGGTAAGGAGAATTGTCTTCTGAGGCGTTAACCGGAATGTTAGGTCTTTTCCGGATACTCCTCTGTAGTTGCCGTATTTGGCCTGCCGTGACCGGAAATCAATACTCTGATTCAAATCCAAATCCAGGACCATGTCCTTTTAAAAAGATTTATTCCAATGCAAGTCATGTCGCAAATAAATCTGAAAAGAATTTGCCTCAATTTGTCAAAGTATAACTGGATTATTTCGCAAAATAGTGAAGATAAAGGAAAAAGTTGCTGAGGAGAGTCTGGGGCAGCACAAGCTTAACCGGAAAATAGCTAGTTCATTGACCATGAACTCAGTTACTATCAGATAAAACAGAACGAAACGGCACGATTAAATAAACTTCTTACTTAAATCGCTTTCACAGCCCCTTTAGGTGGATAAAGGGCTGTAGTGAATATCAATTAATAAGTATGAAGAGTCGCATGCCTTTCGTAATTATTGAGACTAATGAGCTGACAGGCGGTAGCTTCATGTCTTTATATCAAAGCTTCGGAGGCTAAACTTGCGATGCGTGTCGACTGTTTGCCATTAATTGTTTCACATTATTCTCTGCCGTGGACTGTCATCAACTATTAAACGCCTATGGCTTAGGACTAGGGATTTCATTTGACTATAAGCAAATAAATTTTGTCACAAATAAGTGGTTTATGGGTAGAAATGAAGGGCATGATTGACGATGATTTGCGATCAGCACTGTTGCCGATTAGCGAAAATAAAGATACGTTGTTCTCTATATTTAGCAATATTATTATTCGCAAATTTTCGGGATCCAGGTATCATAACATGTTCATCCTCCCCGGAAGAGGTAGGATAAGTGTGGGTAAGTGGTGGGACCAGATTGTATTCATGCTGACGTTTAAAAAACAAAATATTTGGCGAAATTAGCAGTAAGATTCGAGACTTTCATATACGCAAGATTTTACCGAACCATACATTTAAGGTCTGAGATCCCCATGAAGCAAAGTAATGGCCTATACGAAAATACTAATAGGCATATTCTAATGTAGTTTTTTATCCTGCTTTAATCTGATCATGTAGACGATGAGAACTGAGGAAGCGTGCAATAATTCTAAACGTTTAATGCCGTGACGCATTGCACCAGATATTGCCATGTTAACTCAGTTTATATCCGTTCACTACTGTTTCATACAGTTAGGATACCCTGAATGTGCTTATTTTCCAGAGTAGTTCAGATTTAGGCAACTAGTGTTGTCGTCAAAGACAAGGGAGACCGGAATGGCTATTTCTGGCTTATTAGCCGTTTTTAACCAGTCCTACTTTATCCCCAGTGGTGCATAACCCGAGTCTTGAACTCGCAACCTTTTCGATCAGAGTCCAAGACTCGAACTATTTAACTGCGAGCTCGTGTATTTGTCGGTTTGGGTTGCCAGCTATTGACACTCTTTGACGAATGCTCACCGACCGCTAACGGAATTCACTTGTCCCGCTCTCCCAGCAGTAATATCTGCCTAGACTGCTAGCCGCTACGACTGCTATCTGGGCACGAGGAATGAAACCCAAGGCAGAGCTGGACAATTGAGCTCCGTTAGCAGTCGGTGAATTTTCATCAACCAGTGTCGGATCAGATAAACTTGTAAATTTCCGCTTATTCGCCATTTGGTAAATTTCAACAATGCAAAATAATGTAGGATTAGATCGATGAGTGATATATTTTAGACCATGCCAGGATGCAATTATCCCTTTGACAGAGTTCCTCCCCAGTCAGTGCAGGCCATGTAGTAAAGGATAATGCGGACTGAAGTACAAATCGGTCAAAGAAAATAAGAGTGACTATATCTGGCTCTATGACCTTCTTCGGCATTCAAGTGAACCCAACCCGGTGTTTGGATAGCAACAGATTCCAGCCATATTTCTTTAGCCACTGAAAAATTTGAGTCTAACATTCTTTCACTAAATAAATACTATTGGTGGTTAAAATAATGAATATGGGAGCACTAGATTAAACCAAAAGGCACATTGGAACAAGTGCACCCCACAGTCTGATTGTCAGCTAGCGCATTTTAACAAACCCAGGAAATATTACCTTTGTCTAGCGAAGCAGAAGTTTAAACGTTAATAAACACAGAAACACGCAAATACCACAACTTTGCAGTTAGCGGAAAGTGTAAAAAGTATCGAGCCCCGGTTACAAACTATCTTCTCTGTTTTAAGTATTTAGTCTGGAAAATTTTTTCATGTCTAGCGGAAAAAATGTTCCAGTGGTTGTTCCAGACATTGCCAAAAATCTCAGTTAATAAATGATTAGTTATGCATTTGAATTATAATGTTGTTTTAGACTTGGTTACTGATTACTTGCTAGTCATCACAAAGGAGGCATTCAGAATATTATAAGCATAATACCTTATATTTTTATTTTGTTGAAAACAATAACAAAATGCAAATCAAAAGTTAGGCAGAGAAACTACCCTCTTGAATAGGCAAAGTAGAGGCTTTTGACAGTTCGCGACAAAACAATTTCAAGAAGGTGGAAAGTGGTACCAGGTCTTATGCATCTTATTCCACGTTGGTATTTAGGCCCTTAGGAATACTTACATATTCTAAATGCACAGAATTTATAATAAGCTAATTTGCAGGAAGCTGTCGGAGACCGGCACTCCTCCTTTACGGAAGCCCTGTCCGGAAATGGACGATTCCCAAGTGTATTTTCAGGATATATCGTGAAAAATTGCGTGATTCGACAGAGATCGTGACTGCCAAGACGACTATAAACATCTTAATAAACCACGATCTCTATTCAGAATAACGGTGACACATATTGGTATTTTAACCTGCGTAAAATATGAATGCAAGATTCCTTATTAGTTGATACGAAACATTTATTCGACGAAATCTTGTTTGCTATAAGTTTTTCACCCACTACTAACTGCAGTTATGCGAATTGCGACCACTAAAAACACAGTGATGAATCACCTGCAACAAGTATTTAATTTGTGTATTTATATCTAACATGATAGCGCTGCACTAACCACTATTGCCTTAGTGCATTGAGGTTTAACACAGAGCCCCCGCAAACACAGTAGGACAAGCCTGTTCCGTAACGGGATTGGTGAGGGCCACCATACTATGACCTATATTCTCAAGCACAAACGTTAGAACCCCTAGCCACTATTTAATGGTGACATGTTATATTCTGTGACCAAAGACCTCGGGTTCGAATCTGAGGTGATCGACACCCTGGATTGGACATGAATGGCTGTTGATGACTGATAAGTAAGGCTTGGCCACTCAAGTTTCCCTTGTCTCTCCCGGTTCCGTTGTATCTGCATTATATCATCGATAACAGCAGTTGTATGTAGTAGCATGTTATTTTCAACTGGCTTGGCAAAATTATTGTGCTCGTACAATTTTTCAGATACCATTACATTTTCAATGGGACACTGAACTACGTTGTACATTAAAAAGGCTTGCGCAAGTTGCATTTTAAGTTCGATGATCCTATAGCACTGTCTTACACGCATTACAAAATGGCATGTCGGTGACCTTAAAATGCATGCTGGCCATTTTTCTACAGAAAAAAAGAGTCGTTTAAAATAACTATTAAATAAGCGTGTGATTTTCGCATAATTCCTGGTGGTCACATCATCTCAAATATATTACATATAAAAATGCAGAAAAACGTTATTCTAGCTATTTAAATACAACTTTCTTTTTCCTCTTTCAAACATTACAATCCGAGATGAGGTTATGGTTCATTTTTATAAACGTTCTTAATTAGGAACTTTTTTACGACCTGCGATGTCAGTTCAGTTCAACTTACATAATATCTTTCGGTTCATAAGTGTATATAAAAAGCCAACGTCTATGTCGAAAAACAAGGTCCAGTATTTAGTAGCTTCCCAATAAATGAGATAAATGAAGGATTTTAAGTTTATGGAAATTGTATAATGTGGTAACCGTTATCCGTACCGCAAATGCGATGACAGATTAGGCCATTTATTCACGGCCTACTAAAAACTGTTTTTCAAACGGAAAATGCTCAATCTTGCCCACACGATTTAACGAGGCATGATTTGTTTGTAAATGGACTGAACAAGAACATTTTTATATACGCCTTTTAAGAAAATACATTTGAGTATATATGAATATCAATCTTATCTGTTATGGGTAGCGGTACGCTGACTTCCTGATCTAGTTGCAGTATTCTGGGTTAATGTTGCATGATAAGTAACATAACACTGCCTCAAAGGTACCTGCTGCTAATCAAAAACAAGGTTCTCTATTGTAGTGGACATTACATGACAAGCACTAACTGTAAAAGGATAACTGACCTGCATAATTTGTAGTAAAAGCTGTTTCATACTTAGATGACCGTTAAAAACATTTGCCCTTAAGTTAAAAACACATCCGTATAATAAGGTGTAATGTTAACACACAGACAAAGTTTACCTAAAACATTTATCTCTTACTTCAAAAGGAGGATCTAGCGTTGAAGCAGTTATGAAGGCGTTTTTTAAGTAAAGCCGGCGAACAAAGTCTAATTGATAAAATGACAAACATGAAAAACGAACGAGACGTTTTACACAGAGTTAAGACTGGCGTTTGCTTAAACTGTCTTCACGTTCATTTATTCATACAAGTAAGAGTCTTAGTAAACGTTTAATATTATTTCCCTTGCTCACAAATTTTAAAGGTATTGGGCTTAAATGCAAGTTTAACGCTGACATTGTAAAACAGTACAGTCATGGAGTATTATATACTTTTTAAAAGAAAAAAACGACCGCCTACATACGTTGCAAATAGCTCAATCGGCACTCAGTATGCAAAGAATTAACTGCAGTAAAAATTCTCACATTGTGTATGGATAGCGTGCCATAAAGGTTGAATTATTATATAATAGCTCACTTCTGAGAAGGATTGATTTGCTCCGTCAACTTCAACCTTACAAGCCATTATTGATACCACAGAGGGTAAGATTCGGACGCTCTATATAAATTTTAATAAAGAATTAGCTTATCTAAAGTATGTACGAGTTCCTCGGTGTCAACCTCATTATGTCTTACTCTCTCAGACCTTAATGAATTGTTTGAGTTGACAAAGCTGTTATTGGAAGCTGGAAAATTGGATGAACCGATAGATAATGCCAGGCCGATAAGTCCACGCCTTGACTTTAATGAGTCAAATAAATGCGGACTGTAATTCCGTTTTTGCAGCTGCTATTTTCGAGAGCAGTCGCGGTTCAAAGCCATCCAGAGCCACTAAATCTTTCGTTTTCAGATGGCCTATTGTCCAAGTATAACTAATTTAATCACCCGCGTTATTATAATCTGTGAGCTACCGGGAAATCATATAAAACTGAGCTATCGTCAAACATACGAGTACAGCTTTCAACAAATGTAATAACGATGAGCCATAGTTAATTTAGTTTGCATATCGCAAATTATATTACCAGCCATCTATGTTACGTGATTGTCGAAGAGAAGTTTCACATAGCCCTCCAGTTTTATATGAGCTGTTGTTTATGAGCATCCACAAAGACGGGCGTCAGATTTCTAGACAAATGTGTTCCGCTGTCCAGCTATTTCTATCCCCATCCCCCTCCAAATAAAAAGCTGTCAGTTTTAACCCACACAACTGCTTACGTATGTATGAGCAGAAATGGTGAGCTTAGGGAGTATAATTGTGTTTTCTGGTAGTTTAAAAAGCAGACAGCCCCACCTCTCTAGAAATGTGCTTATTTATCACGTCTCAAGGTACGCGAGATTTTGCGGCAGTGATAGCGCGTGTTCAAGTAAGGATCTGTCTGGAGTGCGGGGAGGAGACGGTGTCCTTATGACACCGCCTCCCCCCCCCTCTTGGGTGTGAATGCTTGTCACCGGCATTTAATCGAGCATTTTTATATAGCTGGTAAGCAGGAGGAGGCTGGCAATTTTTAATTATGTTCATTTACGATTGAAAACGATGCTTGAAATGCGAAACACATTTTGGATGCTCGGTTCTCTTGTTACTGTCAGTTTTACCATGTACGGTTGAGCTCTTAATGAACCACATTCAATAATGCCCTTAAATTTGGGAGCAGTTGTACATGGACACTGATATATAAGTAAAGGCTATTGCTATTAGGCAATCAAATTCTCACGTTTCTGTCAACCTACTTGACCATTTGTGACGGGATATGTTAGCTACTGCATTACCCATGCCCAGTCTGTGGCCTTTATAAGATGGTTGGGAATTGATGAAGAGCAACGACTAAAGACCATTCTTATATTTTGCCCGAGTTATTTCGCGCCCTTTATCCAAATCATCTGGTGCCGAGAAATAAGCACGTAGAGCTAGCCAACCAAAAATATCAATAAAACAGCTAATCTAACTGTCGGCTTAATGAGACCATGTTCCACAATGCTAATTGTGCATACTGACTTGTTTTGTAAGTTGTACCATACGTTCGTACGGTTTCTATTTGTGCAAACTATTTATCGTGTTCTCGTATATCGTGCAGATAAGTAATAAAGTAAATGAAAACGTTCGCTTTCCAGGTACTTGCATGGATGAAGAAAAAGGGTTGTCGTCAGAGATACAAGCGTCCACGAAATCCAAGCACCAGTTATCGTGGGCAGTAGCCAATCAACCATTATCCGGGGAAGTGGGGAGGGAACTCGTTAATCAACGGTGTGGGCCATGCGGATATGCCTGCGGAGGGCACTGTATGCGAGCAGTGGCTCTATATATTGGTTGACTAAGTCGTCATCCGAGTATCCGGCTTCAATTAGTTTTCGCCCTGTTTTGTTGCCAGCGTGAGCAATTATTCTCGCGGCTACAAAGCTAACTTCGTAGCCCATCTTCTAGGTGCGAGCAGCCAGCTGCAAAAATGCCCCACCTCGTCTGATAGCTCATGTTTGCTTATTTGCGGATCAAACATGCGTTCATTTTTGCCCTGTATAATTTAAGTATGGCATGCGATACACTACCCCAGATAAATATGCACGAATATTGGAGGTCTAGATATAATTTGGTTACATCATCCCCCGTAAAGGAAGATGAAGGGGCAATTTCTGAGACTGAGTTGCATTTAAGTTGACGTTTCAAAAGCATTCCCGCTTCCATCGTCAGAGCGTAACAGTTGTTCTCCTGTTGATGTCAAATGAATGTGTCTGACCGCTAGACGCGTGTTTTGACTGCCTGACACTCGGACATTGATCGATTACACCGATCGCTTGCTGGTGGCTGTTTGAATTGTTCGCGCCATCGCGGACTTCTCCATGCGATGTGTCACGTCATTTATGTGCTTTCTGAGCGTTTCAACCATTTTCGCTCGTGGCTGCCGGCAGTTTGTCCTGCCTATCTTTCATCGCCCTACCTATTGCCTCGTTCCGAGCAGATGTAAGCCTTGTACGGAGCACTTGGTAAGCGGGATGAAAGTCTTCGGTCTGTGGTCTACAGCGTACCATGCCAGACTGCAATGCAAGGTATTTTTTGTGAAATTGGCAGACGCCTTGGTACAAGACTGCATGAGCGTCAACATGCAATCAACCGCAAGGATAAGCTGTCTATGGTCTATGATCAAGTACAGTTCTGCGAATCCAACAAACAACTTTCAGAAAGAAATTTAACTTGGTAGTTCAGCGGTTATCTGGACAGGTGATTTCGATCAACTGAGGATATTTACTACGAAGAAGGGTTTTGGTTTGGAAAACTTCCCTCTTATTTAAAGTTACTGGGGGGAATAGGCCCTCATTTTGGCTAAATCATGAGTATATTTACATTAAAGAAATTTGCTATTTCACAAGAAAAGAGAGGACAAAACTTTCTTTCCATATACATTAAGCTGTGGAAGAATTCCATACTTAGTAAAAAAGGTGGAATAATAATCTCTTCCAGTACTGGGAAATTTTGTGCGAAGTGGATCAAATGGAAATCAACAAACTTTAAGAAATCGCATTAATTTTCTGAAACAAGCAGTAAAAGAAGTTTTAAAAATCATATTGAGCTACTATGTGAAATTTTTTTGCACAAAACGCAGTAAAAAGTGTTGTCACATTTTGTTTAAACCTCACCGCTGACCTTGCACATAACCAAATCTCGCCATACATGTTACCGCGTAAGGGAATTAAAGAAGGTCTTCTTGTATGTCAGTCAGGTAGAAATATACTTTTTGTCAATATTAAGTTCCACTCAATCGCTGTTAAGAAACGGAACAGACAGAAAACTAATAAGTATTTCAAAAAAATATCATATACGTAGCCTGTTTTGTTGCATTCGCACGTTTTTAACTGATCTTGGAATAAATCTCCTTAAGCGAAAAATAATCCGTTGTAAAGTCAGAGGTATGTTCTTTCATCATTAGTCAAATTCAAATCGTTTTTCTTCAGGAAAATCAAAGAAATTGTCAAAAGTCCCCAATTTCCCTGTGAGATTTCCTTGGAAAAAGTTAATATACGCACAAATTCGTCAGCTTAATCTCCAATATCAGGACTTTTTAAAGAGGTTACCTATTATGGAAAAACGTTTTTTTATTAATCTTCGGAATAAAAATATGCGTGGTATCTAGCAGACATGTTGTATGCTCGAAAATGTGGTTTACTGTTTTGAAGCATTTCCGCATTTGACCAACATGACCATCTGCATAGGAAATACTATCCAAAAGGTCGTTTTTTGGTCAATGCTGTTATGTAATATCTTATTTTAACGGGTCTGATGTAAACGTCGAACAAATTGACAATTATTAGACCTATCATTGAATGCACCGAAAACTAGTGAAATGAAGAGACACTTTATTCAACGGTGTTCAATAACGACGTACCTACTCATTCAACACTCGACTCCGACGTTTATCTACACTACAAAAATGACCCCATCGTTCAACTCACTTTACTTTACTCAATACTATCGACTTTGACGCCTCTCTATCTCAATGGTGACCTGAATTTTTTCATTCTGCCTTCACTTCCGCGTACCTGGTAACCATTCTAACACTCACTTGTTCCTATCAACGTTGCGACTCACTGGAATACATAGACAGGATGTCCTTCCTTCTAACCTTATTGTCGATTCACTGGTAATCGTGACGAGATTATTCTAGGACATTCTTTTTCCCAACAACGCGCCAACTTACTGGTTTTCGTTGCCGACCTTCAATCTCCTCCTATCAACTTGCCGATTCACTGGCAGATATTGTCGACATTATACGGTCGATGAACACCCGTTCATTATGTGGTAAGAGATAGATGAAGAATGAGCAAGAATGCAGTTGTTGCAGCGAAAAGTCGACTATCAGTTAACACCTAAATTGTGCTCAAGCCACTGCACCAACCTTTTTGGAGCAAAGCTTGGCCATCTCCAACATAGGTGGCCGAACTGTCGCGCGCAAAACCGGGAGTTATTGGTTGCTCATAAACCAGTCTGGGCGCTCGACTGAGACAAAGCTTGATCACGTGACTGTCAACGACTACATCACTAGTGAGCATCTGTCTGCGTCTGTTGGTCTGGGTCATACGTACAGCGACAAAACGCAACTCAGCATAACCAGCATGCTCTTCCGATGACTTCCATGGAGGACAAGGAAGCTTGTAAGCGCAGATTTCTATCAGTTATGCATATTGTTAATAAACTATGCATGTCTTTCCACTCAGATATTGCTAGAGTATAGAAAATAACATGCTACTATGGTTAGCTAATTATGGAACATTTAGAGCCCTTAGTTTGACTGGAGACGTTCTGTAACTTCCAGCTGGATACGGTAGCAATTTTATAGTTAGCGTGAAGACAGTAAAATGCAGTAGCTTGCAAGCTAAAGGCATGGTAACCACTGAGCTACTCATATAGAAAGACAATAACTGGGGCTTTGCGTTGTCTATCGAAAGCTACACCCTGTGACTACATGTTTTCTTACAAGACGCAGCTACAGGCTTATAGTTGAGGTGTTTGATCTGCCAACTCGCACATAGGACGCATAGGCCGCAGACAAACAGGGGTATCTCACAAAATCACGATTGCTATTTTAATTCTCTTATTATAGTCTAGTTGTCCTAACCACAGCAGTAAATTTGCTTTATTAACTACACATAATTATAATCTAGCTGGTTGCAACTTCATTACGCAGTATATACACAAATGTACCTTTTAGCTTACGCAGTCAAGTCTCTCAGCTAGATTTCCTAAGCTTTGATAGTGCAGTCTAGTCCTCAAAGCCTGGTCTAACCTTTTAGCCTATTGCGATCTCAGCAACACTTTAGTCCTCTAGTACCGTACTTGTATCGCGGTAAGCTTGGGCGGTAAGCTCATACCTCTACCTGTTATACTAAATTGATAAAATTGGATGCGTGTCTCAGTACTGAACTTTGAATAGTGTTATAGGAATTAGCACTATCACTTTTACTACCAGCATCACTAATATTTCCCTTTTCCTGCTGCACTGACGTAGACTGTCATGTCAATTTTCGACATAATTTTAAGAATAGATTACTACAATATACTACCCAACTATGATTACTAGAATTAACACTCTTAGCTGTGGCATCTTACCTCTAGCAGCAGGATTCTGGTCCAAACTTCGTAAAATGTGACAGCAGCAGCAACAGCAGTTAAATTGCTGTATAAGTTACACCAAATTCAAATCTAGCTCACCTTAAAGTATAGCTGGCTATAACTTCATGCATCCAAAATAGAACCAGAAATGCTATCAATCAGCTGCACTTCCAATTTAGTAGTGGTAGAAATATCAGTAGCAGTACCAGCCTTCGTTTCCAGGACTCTGGTTTGACAGTTACAGAAGTTGGGTAGTTACTGGATACGAGGAGAGGTTCTGAAAAATCCACGCTATAGATGGATACTGTGGTAGGTCTGTTGTTTGACTATAGATGGCAAACTGCATGACATAAGTGCGTGGTAGGACTGGTACATTGCTTTAAAAACTCCCTATTATTATCCAAATGCTAATCACTATTAACTCACACAGATTGTGAGTGCCTTACAAAACCTGAGTAATAGAAACTAGCATTCGTAGTATAGGCACGTACCTATAGCAGCAGTATCTTAGTATCTAAGATGACACAGCATGATGGATGAAGTTGAGAGAGCGGAAACTTAGGCAAACGCTTTCTGCTCAGGGTCAATGCATGTGCTTACACGAAATAGAGTTAACCTAGAGTTACACTCCTTGCTGTGAAAGGGGGGCATGCACCCCAGAACTTACTCAAACCAGCGTCTTTTCTGAAAAATTTTAGCGTCAGAGCTAGTACTGATTCTGAGACTTGGCTACAACGTTAGCCGGTTGTAATAGACACAGTAGTAGCCTTATCAGTCTCGGCCTCCTTGGGCCTGTCTTCACACCTACTAGGGGTGAGTGAGGGTAGATAGTACAGTAGTACCCCGGCAAAGTCTACTGTCATTTAAGACTAGGTAAGGCGGTGTATTGGCTTGCATTTGATACAATAGCCCATGCCTGACCCGTCTAGTCTCTTCGAGACTCATGGGAGAAGGTGAAGAGTGCGGAGCCGCTAAATACGTCCTCTATCACTTAAAACTAACCCCTGAGACCGTAACCCTATGTACCAACCTGTTGGTTCAGTTGGTTGACTTCATCGAAATCGATGGTCGAACACACGCACAAATCTACTTATTCCTACATATACAAAATATGTGGACTAAAGGCAAGTTCGCTTTGTATAAAGATATATTTGACGTCCCCACTAGTTGGGAATAATCGAGAAAATTTTATTTTTCTTAACAAACACTTAGTACTTCTTATAGTTATTTTAAGCACTTAATATGCCTAATGCTGCTCATTATTATTCATAAGTTTTCGTAAATGCGTTCCCGCTGGTATGGGAGAAATGATCAAACATTTACAACTTTAGAAAAATTGCTTGCAGGACTAGCAGAACTGTACAGCAGAAAAACCACACGTTTGCCCTTGAAAAAGCAAGGGTAGTAGGCCAAGCCAAGGACAAAATGGCCAGATTGCTGCTAGAAAGTTGTTTCTCGATTGGCACACTTAACAGAGCCATAGACCTTCATCCCGCTTACGAAGCGTTCCGTACAAGGCTAACATCTGCTTGAAATGGGCAATAGGCAGGCCGATGTAAGATACGCAGGACAAACAGCCGGCAGCCACGAGCGAATAGGGTGAAAACGCCCAGAAGGCACCTGATCGACGTGACACATCGTGTGGAGGCGTCCGCGATGGCGCGAACAACTCAAACAACCACCAGCAAGCGATCGATACAATCGATCGACGTGCGAGTATCAGGCAGTCAGAACATGCGTCTAGCAGTCAGGCACACTCATTTGACAACAAAAAGAGGACAGATGTTACGCTTTGATGATGGAAGCGAGAATGCTTTTGAAACGTCCGCTTCAATACAATTCAGTCTTAGACATTGCCCCGTCTTCTCCCTCTACGGGGGATGGTAAAAGCAATACTACCCCAGCTTCTTCATTGGGGTTCAGCTGGCCATTTATTTTCATTACCGGCTGCGCATGGTAGCATTTGGACGGTGCGCAATTCTGACGCCTTTCCCCGCAGCGATGCGCTCGGTGGCTTCCGATATGTTCTCGATTTATGGCAGAGCGTGCTATATTCTCGGTGGGTTCTCCGGGGCCGAACGTGCAGTCATCGGTTTAATAATGCTTTCGGATAACCTTACCGTATAAATTCGTCGCGGGGATATTGTGCCTTACGTACTTTTTCCTCCGGACAATAAACAAATTGATACGGTGCTCGACAACCCTTTTTCCTAATCCAGGTAATAATGTATACAGTGCCTTAGTTGCTTACGATCTCCTACCCACGCTCATGCAGCCGTCCAATCCTGCGCTTTAAGCGATCCGGATGTTTTTACGTGAAGAATTCGCGAATTAAATTTTGAAGACGCGCATCGTTTAAAAATAATACTCCAGTCACTTTGTTTTCGAGTGACGGGAAGAAGGTGGTAGACCTTGAAACATGTAGTGCGCAAAAGAACCACTAAGCAAATGTTTTTGATGACAGCTTGAGTGCATTTTTCAACATGAGATTTGCCGTTATATAATAGTAGAATTCGGCAAAATTTCCCATTTCGTTTACGATTGAAACGTCGTGTTAGCAAACAGCTGTTTTCGGTCATTCACTTCAGGCCGTTACGGTGACATGGAAAAATAGGTGACAAAAGCAGGCAGTTCGGTACAGTGCTAATATTGTTCTTGAGGTAGGTGGGGTGGGTGGGAGGGGGTAATTAGTCATCTCGTGGTTCCCTCATCTCCAGGACGTTGGGTTGTCACGCATGTGGAACGGGGGAGCGACGTTCCCACGATCGACGTCATACGCGCAGCGGGCTCTCTGTGACTGTGAGCAGCATGGTCGCACTGCGTGTTCTCTGCGGCTGTGGGTTTTATGGTTTCGGGCTGCGTAGCTTCTGATGTAGTGGCTTCTGGCGGTGCGGGATCCTTGTATGCGGTCGGCCACGAGAGGGAGATGGCATGTTCCAGCGTCTTTTGACAGCAGAGATCAGGTTTTGATAAACGAATTGCCACTGCCTCAGCTGTGGCTAGTACCTGTTTACGCAGGCCTTTAGAGTAGAGCGTGGGTGCCTGTTATATGACCTGAAAGGCTTTTCTTGCGTCAACTTGGTGATTTGTATCGATCAGGTGTGCAAGGATTGAGCTTAAGATCGATCGATTTTCACCTTTACCTAACCAGGCTGGTATGCGTTCGCGTATCCTCTTCTCCAGACCCAACGTCCTGGGCATGCCGAGTCCGGCTCGCAGGAGACGAGGGAACCACGAGATGACTAATTAACCCCCTCCCTCCCTCCCACCCCACCCACCTCAAGAACAATATTAGCAGTGTACCGAACTGCCTGCTTTAGTCGCCTATTTTTCCATGTCACCGTAACGGCCTGAAGTGAATGACTGAAAACAGCCGTTTGCCAACATGACTTTTCAATAGTATAATTGATTAAATAAAGGCTTTTTTTTGTTAAAGTTCTTTATTTAAACGACAAAACTGTCAACGGTGTGAGCTCTACGGTAGCGGTCGCATGGAGGCGCCCGTGACGGCGAGAAGAGTTCAAGCAGCCGATTTGTTCGATTTCTTCAATCGATCGATGCGCGTGCATCAGACATGGCTATAGCAGGAGGCTAGTGGCAAGGCACATTCACTTAACGACGGCAGGAGAATAGACAGTATGCTTCGACGATGAAAGTCATAATGATTTTGAAAGGTCAGCGTAAATTTTATTTGCTCTCAGGTATTGGCCCATATTCCGGTGAGAATGAAAGCAATATAATTCCCTCTATGTCACACGAAACATAAGCACCTTTTTTCGAAGACAACGATCACGCTGGGGTGGAATTCTTGCTTGCGTTTTTGAGCTCAGGAATTTTTTCTTTGTTTCAGTATACGAACCACTTTTCAGCGATAGGAATAATTAGCTTCAAGCAAGATTTATGTTTCTGACAAGTAATGTGATGTCGGGCAATAATTTTGCAATCCTATTTGCTGGCCAAAGATTGTTTTTTTTCATTTTAGTGTACGGAACCCGAGGACGAAACTGTGGTTTTGTGGTGCTTCGCGTTGATTAAAGATGTTAAGCTTTTATTGATTTGCCCCTTTTAATTTTTTCGTGGATTGCTGAATTTGTTGATGAGAAGCTGCATGAATTAAAACGCTGAGACGATCCAGTTGAAAGAAAGAATGCAGCATTCTGAAGGCAATATCAATTTTTTGGCAAAAAATGGCGTTTTTCATGTGATATAGTAAGTGAAGATGTCATAGATAACTCAGGGTTATAGATTTACATGATATCCACATCTGTTATGGAGACAGGTCGGATTTTAACTGCCAAATTTATGTTTCTTCAAACGAGAGCCTGCGTCCTAGGATTGGCAGTACGGAGTACCGATATGCCAATTTACGGCAAGGTATATAACGAAAGCTTTGGCGCAAATTACGGGGGGACTTTGCAGAGGTTAGAAAGTGGAGAGGGTGAGAGGATGCCATCAGCAAATTGATTGACTGTTTTAAAGTGCCATTGCATTGTAATGTCGTATAAAATGCAAAGGAGTTACCGAAAGCTGAAGAGGGCATTGGGAGGATACGTCAAAAATAACCGGGTCTTTCTTAAGTAAAACTAAAAATATAACTAGAGAGCAGAAATGAATGAGGAGGAGAATGCACGCATCTAGAAATAGGCAGATTAGGGCTTGTGGTGTGCGACCTGACCACAAACGGTGGAAATAATATAAAGGTTTTCACATTCTAATAAAAAGGCCTTTAATATACAAAGTAACTGAGAGGTTGGATTTCAGAGTATTACCAAGGTACCGAAAAGAGGATACCTCATTTGGCAGAAGGTCAATGGATTCAGGACTGACTTCTGGTCGTTAAGTAGAAGGTACTTAGCTAACGACCCTGCGGAGACGTTGTCCATATCCTTAAGCACTTGGAGATGTATCCCACTATTAAGAGGATGGCCAACAGCCATTTAACCAGCATATTTAACGTAAAAACGTTCCCTTGGCGATTATAGGTCCCCATTATTGAGGTAGAAGAGGTGAGAGGGATAACATAAACCCTTAGGGAACTCCAAAATTGCTGGGAAGGACCGTTGGTTTTCGGTTGCCACACTGAACTAATTGAGTGCGGAAAGTGAAGTAGTCACCAAGCCAGGGGATAGTCCAACCGGTAGAGCCGAATGCAGAAGTTTTATTAAGTCTTTCTTAATCGAAGCCTGTCTTCCGTCTAGGTTAACAAGGGATTCAGTTGTTCTTCAAAACATTAAGAACGTCTGAGCTGGTCTTTAAGCAATCGAAATCTTCCAGCAAAACGGTTTTGATGGTCTTCTATGATTTAAGATGTCTTTTATATTCGAACATAGGTATATGCAATAAATATTTATTTTTCGGGTCATACTCTTCATTTAATTTGGACTGCAAGTAAAAATTTATTTATATTGAAATATAAGCACGAATACCCTCAATAAATTAAAGCATACGATGATTTTGGATCCTCCAAAAGCACGCGATGTTATGGGACAACCCAATAGTAAGCTCTGAGTTTAAGTAACTCCGAAGTACTGTGCATCAAATGCAATCTCAAAGGTCAGAATGCATTTTTTATGGTCTAGAATGGCCTTGCACTATGCAGTTTTCCGAAGTTGGTCTAAGTTTAAAAATTCTGCTTATCATACTCTGGTGTTATTTTAAGATCTCAAATTTGATGGATTACTTCTTAAGTCTCTTTTTATCAGCTATGATATCAATGTATTTCATTCCCATTTCCCATTTTAGACAAAAATAATTCACGATTGTGCAAAATCAATTTTATTGACAAATCCATAATTATGCAATATTTTCTCTCTATTATACTTTAATCTTTGAATAGTCAACCTCGCCCCTTTGGTCAGCAAGTCACCATAATTCCTAATTTTGCCAATCCCCTCCATTCTACTCTAAAATATATATATATATATATATATTCTGTTAATTGCTTGCTCCTCTCTGCACTTTGAAAATTTAAGTTATGCATTCACCATTGTGATTCTGACGAACTCAAACAACTATCACTGGGCGCCGGAAACTGAGCCAGTAGACTGATGAATAGAGGCAGTCAAATGCCTTTGTGTGAGGATTTGTTGAC
>JAYGXS010000004.1:56908587-56921137 GCA_036362985.1 Ligula intestinalis | reverse complement strand
TTCGATGACGGAAGGTGATAATAGCCACTACCTAGAGTGCTGATAGTTAGGTGTTTTTTCTGACAACGATACTTCGTTAAAATAAGCAATTTTTTTAATCATAGTATTGTTGAAAAGGCTAGTAGAAAAATACTTTTAATCGCCCAGCAGCAGCGGTAACTGCCGAATTTGCGTCGGATGCATTTTGAGGTTTGAGGTTTATTCAAAGTGTCAGTTAATTAATGTAGGAAGCTTGTAAAAAATCGATAAACACCCGATTTAGATCAAACTGAAAGAATCATTTTTTCCGATCAACAAGAATTGATTAACACCACGCTAATTTGATATTTGAGACTTCCTAAAAAGGAAAAAAACAGCTGAAAATTTAATACTGCCGTAGTTCTGCAAACATTCTCATGATACGAGTGCAAAGTATGATCGGAAAACATAGGTTATCCGTCTTTAATCATCAGGCCACTGCAACGACATGTAAAATTATCTGATGAGCTCTATGCAGTGTTTATATGGTTCTTGCGCGAGGGAGGGGAGTGGTTAGTTATGCTCATGCTTCCCAAGCAACCTTTATGATAGAGTCAGCGTTCAGTGAAGGCTGTGAGCGATGTCAGCATGTCAAATACGCAGAGTGCGTGAGAGCGGAAGCAAGAGGCTGGGGTGGTGTGGGCTTATCAGCTAGAAATGCTAGGAAAGACAGACTGCCATATCAACGTTTTCTGACAGCAGAGCGATGTGCTCGCTAACCCAATCGTCACTGCTCCGTTTTTTTACAAGCAGTATTTTGCATAGACATTTACAATCGTGAACTAGTACCCGGAAGATAATCTGGAAGGCTTCTTTGGGGTCATCGTTGTGGCTCGTATCAACCTTATTCAGAAGAAAATCAATAATTTTTAGGATTTTTGGCAGATTTGCTTAAGTTGAGTTGACCCATTTGTGAAAAAACACGAGGCGTTCGGCGGGATTAAAACCCGCGTATCAGAGAAGGCCTCTACTGGCAGCCAACGCTCTAACCGCTAAGCTACAAACGCCCCGCCTCGTGCCATGAATTTAATTACACTTGGGTCGATATTACCCGCCGAACTTTACCGCCCATATGGAATCCACCAAAATAATTTCTTTTGTGTTGGTCGGATGTATACAGAGTGTTAGTTTGCTGAATATTTTGACGCAAGTAGACCTAAAGGAAACTATTCTGTGGTTTAATAATTGACAACCAGAAAAAATGCAAAGACGTTCAATGTGCACCTACATCAACTTTTAGAATGATTTTTGGTTGGTAAGTAGCCACTCGCGCCCGTTCCCCTGCCAGAGGAAAGATTCTAATGTTTTCCAAATTCGAAACACCCCTTTCACCTTATGTTTAATATTGATAGGTCATGCGACCTCTGCCTCAGGTTCGACACCCATAAAAACCTTCGCTCTGGGTTCGGGTCATATAAGATCTCGAGGGAGGTCTTACTTTATTATCCATGTAAAACAACCGTCCATTCAAGAAAAGAACGCCACTTAAATAATAAGAGACGGTTTTTCCGTCAGAATATGGAGTCGGATATTTTTATTGGGGTTATGACCCAACAAGAAATGTCAAGCAAACCAGGACTAGCTACGGACAATCACATCCGTAACCAGCAAAATCTTAGCATTTTGGTTTGTGATAGGACCACTAACCTAACTACTGGATTATTGTAAATTCCCACTACGCATGTAAATAGTTACCACTATTACATGGGTAAGGTGTTGGAATCGGCATATGACATCAAACATTGTCATCAAATGTAGCGAAAACCCTTCCACCCGATCATTAACACCACAGAAATGGGTGCTGTACTATAATGCAGTTCAAACAGTATTAATTGCCATTGTTTACAAATGTGGAGTTTTATGGATGAGATATTAGAAAACGGATGCATTGTAAGCGAAGTTTCTTGTCTATTATGATCTAAGAGGCCACTGATAGCCGTTTTTTACTTACAACAGCAGACATAACACTAGGGACGCAATAACTATTCTACATCTTTTATTTAAGAATGTGGGAACAAGTTGAAAGCCAACTTTCAATGTTCGCGTGAGCAAGTCATCTGGTTTGTCCATGACTGGCATGAAAGCAACGCCATCCTAACGAAGTAACGGGGACTGTTCCCTCACTTCCATGCGCTAAAATGGCGTCCAGTGTCATTTATTTGCCGTCAGCCTCTTTTAAAGTATTAAGACTACTTTTTCACAAAATAAAGTCTTAAACCACTCATGAAGCCGAATTCGCCTGAAGTATTCCACTCTTGTTTAACTGGACTTGACAGGGTACGGTGTGCTAAAATACAAAGAAAACACTCTGAAAAGGCGCATAAACACTGTCGTTGCGCACCCTCGACCTCTTTCTGGACTTGCAGGTTTGATTTACTTTGAGATAGAATTGCGTATTATCTAGAAAAAAATCACTTGTACTGTAAAATGACATTGTTGTGTAATACGTACCAGAACTTTAATGCAATAGCGTGACCGAGTAAGTGCACAACCTGATCTGTCATATGTAACCGTAGTTGAGACAACCTCTCTACTGGCCTTTTTATTCGTCGGACACACTTTCGGACGGCTGTAATTTGCTGTGAGTAGAAACTGCTGGTTTGTCAGGAGTCCGAGCATCAGCAAACAACTTTCCAATGCAGGCTGCCATGCTATTATGGGGTTAACACGGGGGTGGTCACGACCGCGAAGGTTGGGGAGAGGTCTGTCCTTGCAGCGAACTAGCTGTTCATTTCGCGCACCAACCTACACGCATATCAGATTGCACTCCTGTCTCGAAACACGGCGCGTAACAACTACGTTCTTGTCTACTTCCACTCAGTTGTCTTGCTCCTCCACAGCGTCGGAGACCATTTAATTGCGTACGGTTTAATTAACTGGTGTCAGAAAATTATACGCATATTGCAAAATGGGTTCTCATCCCGCGTTATGATCGGAGACTTGAGCAGTGGTACAAATAGAAAAATGGCAGAATTTAGTGGATCTATGCATTTCGGGAGTGCACATCAGTTGCTAACTCTTCTTGCATGATGTGAGAAAAGAAACTGAAAACAAAAAATTGAGTTCATACAAAAGATCAATAACGTCAAAAAGTATAATCAGAAAGTTTATTTATTAACGTAAGCGAGTTATACCAATTTGGAAAGTAAAAACAGAGCTATGCGTGCCCTGATTTACACAGTCCCCTGCCCACCTTTTCAACTTAACGCTTTTTTTCCTTTGGTTTTCTTCCCACCTTACTAATTAGCCTTCGTGTCCATGCCCTATGACCTAACTGACCTTTCTGTACGAAATCAATTTTTTATTTTCTCATTCATTACTCACATTATGCAACATGAGGTTGCAGATTATCAGCCCACTCGAAATTAATGGATTAACGAAATTCTGCTGTTTTTGCCATCTTAAAATATTTACCAGGAAAAAAAGATCATTTAAACCAAAAGGAGAGTTTTAATTCTGTTCTGCAGGTCGAGACGATGAGGAGCCGTTTCTTAGTGAGTTGGCTTATATAAGTTAACAACGCGGCTTAAAATAATTGCCTCCCGGCAACTGTAAATATTTTTGACCCAGTGTTTAGCGTTAACATCAGAACAACTTCAATATTTTTAGTGTAGATAGACCGTGTTATGGCTGAAATTTGCACGCTACATTTTAATGATGAAGAACCTACTTCTGTTAGAAGGAATGGTTGTTGTGACATGGATGGTTGAGAAAGTGAGCCAAATAACTCAATAATTATCTTCTTAAATGTAGTTGCCTAATGCAACAAGCCAGGACCTTGCTATATTGGTACAAATTCTATGAGTTATTACTTACGGTACTATACATCTTTCATATTTTCTAAACATTTCCGTACCAGATTATCCCTGAAGTTTGAATATGCAAAGTTCAAATGATGCAATATTGCTGCCCACTTAAGTAATAAGTTCAAATGCCTTATCGTTTCACATTAACGCCTCACTCAAGAATCATTACGTGTGCTCTTTACAAAAAGGTTATTTTAAAAACCCGTAGGTGTCTTGTTAAATGCGCAGAATGAGTTGTGTTTAGCTAGTATATGAGAAGCCTTGTTAAACTAGACAGAGACAGGATGTTTTTTTAAAAAAAAATCAGACTACGTACCTAGAAATGCGCGCATTAAACTTCATCCACTTTTAAATTATATAAACTTTATAGTTTCGTTTGCTGTTGGAAACTGCATTGATCAGAAGATAAATTGGGAAGCATACGTTTACTTTCGATGAATACTCTTCAAGTCTGTACACTGATATGGTAATTGCATAAATAGCCTATGCTGGTTGGTGGAAAGATGTAATGTTATTGTTGTCAGGAGCGATGGGTGTGGGTAAGAGGACTGTTGGTCAAAATGTCAGTAACTAGGTGGATCGGCGGCCAAAACAGGTTACAAGGTGTGTGCAGTTGAATCAGGGGCTTGTCCCTCTCTGGCAGACCCGTTTTCCTGGCCATTGATATGCCGTACGCGGTCGTATTAGCGATTCTCATCCATGATAACTGCGGTGCCTTTACAAAGTTCTTTTGAGCGCACAGTCCTGGTCCTTGATGATAGGTGCTTCTGCTGTTACCAACAGACGCTGTTCAAGTAATTTTGACTAGCTGTAGGGCACCTTTTAGATCACTCGGAAAGCCTCCGTGGCCTCCACGCGCTGGTCTTAGTCTACCATGTGCGCTAAAATAGAACTATTAATGCGCTTTACTTGGCCCTTCTCTAACCATATCGGATGGTGTTCTCGTACTGTTTTGGACAGACGTCGGCTGCTGCGACCAATATGATCTGCCCAACAGGAGCAGGTGATGCACAAAGAGGTGGTCTAGGCTGGCAGTCTGTCCTTTTCCTCTCTACGTAGGATGGTCGTAGTTGAGAACAGTATATGGGCATAGCTGCCGGAAAGGTTTTTGATTCAGCTTGGCTCAGAAATCTTCTAAGGAATTCGCTAAACGCATCGGTAGCAGCTCTTGCCTGGCTGACTAGCTCGCATCGAAGTGCACTTTCCTAACGGCTCGCCGACGCGATTTTTGACGTCTCGATCAGCCAATCACGGTCACCGCATCTACGTTCAAAAACCAGGCGACGAATGGGGAGCTTGCACGCGTGCCCGACGCAAGTTGCCTCTCTGCCCAAAATCTCCAGGCCGACCTAGCCAATGAAAGCTTTCTCTCTCTCTCTCTCTGTCTTCTGGCCCGATATCTCAAAGAACTGACTTGGAAATCGGCTCTGAGCGAGACGGGTTGGAGGCCGCGCGCTCATGCGCCCTCCGGCCGTACAGCCATGCCGGATGGACTGGCAACTTTCCCATAACATTTCTGTAAACAATACACTGTTCCGTCTACTCTCGCCTTTCCACCGTCTTCTCTCCAATCTCCTAACGAACCAGGGTCTGGAAGATTGTAGGTGTTAAGGCCATAACCGTCGTAGCCTTAGCTCCTATACATCCTCTTGAAATGGGACCCTGATATGTATATGTTTCTTCTCTACCGTCAGCATCGATGTCTTTTGCGGTCTTTCAGCCATTCAGTATTTACTTTGTTTGCTGCCTGATTTTGCATCGCAATTGTGTATAGTTAGGTTTAGAGTAAATGCTTTTGACTTCGTCGCCTCCAAAGTTTTGTAAGTAGCATTCGATATCGAAAACTGCAATATAATTGGAATTCATTTAAATTTTCGTCTACTTCGTACTGATTGCGCTGTGGCACTCAACCTGATAAGCATGAGGTCTCAAACGATATAATCAATAGTGCGTTAAAGACCCTTTCTATCCTTTTTGATAGAGCGCTGAAAATGAAGTCATTCATGCGTTAGACAAACAGCAGGATCCGCACTGTATTTGCGTTTTGATAAACGATATAATAATAGTAAATAAACATAAGCAAACATGAAAAATTAATTAATTTTCCATTTTACTTGTTTGCCACTTCCAAACAATTTGTGCGCCAAAATCCCGAACTGCGTCTTTGTAAGTCACATGGATACGTTGGAATGTTTTTCCCTTGCCGCGCACTTAACGCGGATTCTAGGGATGAACGTCACGAGCTAAGTGAAAACTATTCAGTAAGGCAGAAAAGCTCATTTATTTTTCAATAGCAGACAGGCAAATACATTCTTTTTCCGCATGAATGAAAAACTCCGCGTTCTAGGTATGGATAAGGAAGAAGAATTGTCGAGCACCGGATCAATTTTGTTTTTTTGTCCTGAGCTTTTGAAGTCTGACAGGAGTTCATCTTCGAAGATAAGAAGCAGCAACCACAAGGTGAATGATTTTAGTATCATTATAGTACATTTGATTGGCCTTTGGCCAATTTAATAACCCTCCTTTTCGTTGCCACTTCTTATCTCTGAAAATGAACTCCTGTAAGAGTTCGAAAGCTCAGGACAAAAAACAGATTGATCCGGTGCTCGACAAGTCTTCTTCCACGTTCTTTTTCATCTACATCTATTCCCCAGTTACAAATGTCAAGAGGATCTGAAGCATTAAAATGTTTGAAGATTTTTTGTAGGACAATGTATCTTTTAGGCGAAGACTTTCTCGTACAGTCCGAACATGTTTTTCTCTAAAGCACTTTTAAGTATTTGCTGGAGCTTAAGTGAGAAAAATGGCCTAAGAAGGTTGCAGGGGCGATTTTAAAATGATAAGCAAATGGGACATCATTAATGGACGGGTTTACAATTCAGCTAATTTACTTAAATTTAATTGCATGCAACTACCTTTCTGTTTAGTTTTTATAGAGGCGACATTTGCAGCACAAGAGATTTCATTTAAACCAGCCTAATTCAACAATCATTTCGCTAACGACAACGGAGATGAGTCTTACTGCGGTAACCTGGGTTTAGTTGTTTAACGCTTTCTCATCCCCGAAGAGGCTTATTTAAAGTAATTACATACAATCTTAATGTTGGAAAATAGGAAACTAATTCCATATTGTCTAATGAAGGGTTAATTTAAATTAGCCTCAGATTCATGAATTAACAGGTCCCCTAGCGTCTATAGTTCCAGCTGCGTATAATTTGAGGAAGGCTTAGAAACACGAAACATATTCTGGCGAATTAATAGCCAGAAGTAATATTTCTTCCTAGCCAATTATTTCCATGGTTTCAAAAGCAAACAACGAATTTTTCGCCGAAATGCCAGTGAAGGTGAGGGATAGTCGATCGTTCAATTGAATTTGTCTGTCTTTCCAGATTTGGATTTCTATCTGTCATGAAAAGACGATCAGACAGGTGTTCTGGAAGATCAGGAGTGGCATTGTATTTTTATTTCGCAGCGTAATAATCCAAGTTAACACCAACTGAGCGGTGACTTGGTAGTAGTTCTTTATACCACTTAAATTTTTGCATGCACACAAACTGCAGGTAACGATCATATCATAGACAATGTGTTCAAATGAATCATGGCCAGTATCACCTACTCAGTTTAGATTATTTTGGATAGATCAAATACATTGGAGATGGTGGTAGACTCCTCTGGGCAAGGATTGCCGGATAAGCGGCAACAGTATATAGAAGTACTTATGCCAGCTCCCAGGTGGGATGTTATTCGACGAGATGCAATCACTTCTTAATATTCGAAATGTTTAAACTACCCCCGCGAGATGACAAACGCGTGCATGTCCATTTCCTGGTGCAGTATTGAGATGTACGGAAGGTACTGGGTGATTTAAGAAACAGACATACATTCCGAAAAAAACTGAAGCAAATATTTCAATAATAATTGAATAATAATGCATCCCAGCCATCAAAAATAAGGTCATTTATGCTTTCTCAATAAATTTTTACGGATATTGATGCAAATTTATGTTTGAATCCATGTTTTTTAGGCACAAATTGTGCTACCTCAATATAATCTAGATGCTTGGAAAACCTGTAGTCAGTGATCCAGTGACCAGTGATCCAGCTGGTCCAAAAGTCTGGCGAGCTCTTCCGTACGTCAAACATCTATCGGAAGCGGTCAGCCGTCTACTCACCCCACTTGGAGTTGGAGTTGCACACAGGCCGGAAGCAATCATCAGACGCCGGCTCATGAAGCCGAAAGACCCACTGCCACGACAGGAAACGGCTGGAGTCGTTTACCGGATCTGTTGTAGTTGTGGACAGAGCAACTACGTCGGAGAAACCGGGAGATTACTCCAGACGCGAATGGCCGAGCATGCAGCGGCGGTGAGGAAGAAAGACGTCGACTCCCAGGTTGCAGCTCACTCAACGGGACCTGGTCATATTTTCAAGTTTGACGAGGCCGAAATCCTCGCAAGAGGGGACAACCGCGTGAGCCGCGAGCTGCTCGATTCATGGTTTTCAGGCCCCCAGTCCATAAACAAGCGCAACTATTTGGCGTTCCCATACGGTGTACTGAGAAATTTCCTGAGCAAGAAAATCAGTCACGTGGGAAGGACTGGGCGCAACTCTGACGACAGCGGGCGTAATTGTCGGGCAATTATCAAACATACATCCGACGCGGACAAAAACGCTGTTGCAATAAATGAGCAATCACCAGACCAATCAAGACCTCCAGTGGTGGCTACGGAAATGGACAATTATAGTACGCATGCGAGTGACCGCTGTGAACTATAAATACCGTGCAATCTGTGCATGTATCACCCCTTATCTGCGCATGTCTCAGACCTGTTTACGATTACCTATGACTAAGGATTCCCGACGGAATCCGAAACGTCAGGGAAATAAAGTCATTGTTCCAGTGATGGCATCTTCTTCGTCGGAACTGCTGCCTGGAACTCGTATATTCTCCTCTATTGAAGATCGGGACAGTTGAGTTTCTGTAGTGTACTCCTGGCAAGATGACACAAACTTGAGGCCCATTTAGTCATTAAGGTTAGCCTCAATTTTCCGAAAGAATCTAACATTTCTGCAAGTTACTTGGTGTGTAAATCTTCTGTGATGCGCTTATTGGGTTCGAAAAAACTGGACTTGACAGTACCAGTTGCAGACGAACAAACCGTAACCATAATCTTCTACAGGTACAACGTTGGTTTAAGGAATCGTTTTGGGCCTTTATCACGATCCAACTATTGTTTTGACCAATTAAGCATATTGCAAAGTTTCTCCTTTGTACCATAAGTCACTCATCATGATCAATAAATGGACATTAGGGTTTCAGAGGGAGAGAGTGCATTGAACACAGTTTAAAACTCTTATTTATAATAATCAGGGACTTACTCATCGAGATTTGTCAACTGCCATCAGAAGGCCAGGTATTGTTTAATGCCAACCCTGATATGGCAAGTATTTCTCTGACAGTTTGATGGAAGCGAAAGGCGATTGCTAGGCAGCAGTTAAAAAAGGAGTTGGAACAAGGCATGCATTGGCCTGGCTTTCTGGGCTCTCGCTCAAACACTCTATTGGGCAAAGTGACAAGCAAGGTTGACGAGTAGGAAAAAGGCACAGTAAATATACATGAACTTTGTTTAGTTCGGAAGCCTATTCGATCGGTGATCGCACATTTCTGAGTTAATATATATAGATAAATATATATGAGAAGATAAGGCGATCTCGGGAACCATTGTTTTATCGTCCTGACGTTGCAAAAAGCGTACAGGCTTCCGTCATCAGAGGTTAAAATTTTACCGCGCCTCAGAGTATTTAAAGGTGTTGGCTCTATTGATGAACACTTACAGGCGTCCGGGAACGATCCAGACGAGACAAGGAGTTGGCAGTTAAATTCCAAAAACTATTGCCCATTGTGCAGGATCTCGAGGTGACATTAGTCCACAATTTATCCTCCAAAGAACTAACACCCATGCAGTTACAAGTGCTCAAGCGCGCAGCATGCTTCAACACCGCGGATGCGGATCTGGTTGATCTTTTGGCTACCGTTGAGTCAGTCCTCAAAACCTCCCAGGAGCCGGACGATACGAAGCACCTCATCCGACAACAGGTAACGTCCTTACTATTGACACATAAATCACGGGCGTCAATCCCGAGGGCGGAGCAGGACGCCATCAGGGCACTGAATGCTGACAGTAGCATCGTAGTAGTGCCAGCGGACAAGGGGCGCTCCACAGTGGTACTTGATAAGTCTGAATACCTCCAAAAGGCCAACGTTCTACTCGATGAGCAAAATGCCTACCGCCAGTGCGACGGAGATCCTATGAAGAAAATGGTGACACAAATCAACACAGCACTCGTGGGATTAGAGAATAACGGTGCCATCTCAAAAATCGAACGACTAAATATTAAACCAAGTGATTCAGCCATGGCAAGATTCTATGGACTGCCAAAAGTGCACAAGCCCAGTGCACCACTTCGGCCCATTGTTTCTTTACGGGGAACACCAACATTCAATCTGTCGAAATGGATGTTTCGGCGTCTGAACTGTCTCACATCAGGCTCTGACACAACGGTACGCTCAGCCGTACATTTCTTGGAAAGACTTAACGGGCTACGCCTCAATGCAGACGAAGGCATGGTATCGTTTGATGTTACCTCATTCTTCACATCAATCCCTCAGACTCTTGCGATTGAAACTGTGAGCGATCTACTTGAGAGCCGATATGAGGAGGGAACTTATAAACCTACACGTGCGCATCTCATCCAGCTGCTCAATGTCTGCCTCAACACGTATTTTACCTTTGAGGGCACAGTGTATGAACAAATCAAAGGGACTCCGATGAGTTCGCCGCTATCTGGTTTCCTTGCTGAGGCGGTTCTTCAAAAATTAGAGACACTGGTGTTTACGAACCATAGACCAGTATTTTGAGCGCGGTACGTAGACGATACCTTCGTCTTCCTCAAGCGTGAAATGGTCTCTGAATTTCACACGATGCTGAACTCCATTTTTGCCGACATTCAGTTTACAACAGAGGCTGAGAGCAACAATCAACTTGCGTTCCTAGACGTCCTGGTCCACCGCAAGACCGACGGGAGCCTAAAGACGACGGTATACTGGAAGGCAACCGACACACGTCAGGTACTCAGTTAACAAAGTAACCATCCGCTGAGCCATAAACGCAGCTGTGTGCGAACGCTTTACAAAAGGGCAGAAACACATTGCAACGAGGCAGGTGACAAAGCGGCTGAACTTAAATATCTTCGACGGATGTTCATCTCTAACGGTTACCCTCGCAGCTTCCTAAAACGCAGCAGACAACCGAAACGAGCTGCAAGACTGGCGGCCGAACAACCGACATTGTGGAGAGCAATGCCATACATAGAGAATGTTTCTGAAGCAGTCGCTCGTCTGTTACAACCACTGGGTATCGGCATAGCCCACAGACCCGAGGCAACAATAAGACGACTGGTCATGAGACCAAAGGCCCCTCTGTCCCGCGGAGAAACAGCAAACGTCGTCTATCGCATCCAGTGTAGTTCCTGTGAGGCCAACTACATTGGGGAGACCGGAAAGCGACTACAGACGCGTATGAGCGAGCACGCAAGGGCAGTCGACAGGATGGATCCACGCTCGTTGGTGGCGGAACATTGTTCGGCTCCTGGACACACCTTTGCTTTTGATGACGCTGAAATCCTAGCCCGAGGTAGTGACCGGACAACCAGAGAAACACTTGAAGCATGGCACACTGCACCAAATTCCATCAACCGCTGTACGATTCTCCCGGCGGCTTACCAGGCGTTACGCGTGCGGCTCAATCAACGAAATCGCCGGCAGGAAGTCAGACGGGTCGCAACGACTAGCAACCCCACACCGGGCCAGAATACAGGCGGCCGGGAACCTACCCCAGACACCAATGCAGCCGTCAGCAACGCCGCAGGCAACGTGAACCAACAAGACTTCCTGTCGGGCTTGAAAGCAATTGCACATGACAACGGTCTCGGCATAAACACTGATGGCGGAGTGCGATATTCCGCCGGCGGGACGAACACGGTAAAGTGCCCACGGGGGAAGCCAGCAGGACATGCGGCACCGACGCGATCGATGCAGACGCGAGCAATGATCGCTGGCAGGCGAACACTGCCCTCCCCCCTCCGACGAGGTGACGGCGAGAAACCCTGATCAGCAGGACGATGACGGAGCTCCAGCCCCGCCCCCGCAGGGGATCTAGCGCCAATAGACGGAGAGCGAACGAGAAGTCAGTTGTAACACCTATAAAAGACTGTGAGGCGTGTACAAACACCAACCTCCGACGATGCAAGCCTGTACGCTTTCGAAACGTCAGGAAATTCTGCCCATTATCCCCGAGATCGTTTCTTCTCATTTATGTCTGGGGACACGCATTTTCGCTTCATCTATCAATATATATATATATATATATATTCACTCAGAAATGTGCGAACACCGATCGAATAGACTTCCGAACTAAACAAAGTTCGTGTGGTGGTCAGAGGTCCCCAACGGGTGACCGCCTGCCAGGCCGATTCCGATCAGCAGTGACAGCAAATGGCAGGTGGCGAGGCGCTGATGAACTGCGGTTCGATGAAGTGCTTATGACCCATCTGATAGACACCAGTGGTCGACCAACTGCGCCGTCTGTAAGCGCGTTTGTTTGTGTTGTCCGACCAGCTAGTGTTCAGGGTTATGCTTGGCTGATGAAGGCTAATAAGCCCGAAACA
>JAYGXS010000004.1:56808290-56908487 GCA_036362985.1 Ligula intestinalis | reverse complement strand
ATATATATATATATATATATATATATATATATATATATATATATAGAGAGAGAGAGAGAGAGAGAGTTATTACCACGCACCTACGTTCCTAGCCCATTTAGCTTATATCACAAAGGACCTGACGATTTTTGTGTCGTCCGCGTCCAAAATTGCATCTCTATTCACGCCAAGAACTGATAACAAATTGAGAAAAATAGAAGAAGACGAGTCGATTGCTGGGGCAATAATTTTATTCACCTGATGTTTCGAGATCCGTCGCGGATTTGGCATGAGATAAATAGTCGGATAGCAGTAAGAAATTGAGCATTGGTACCAGTTATCTGCACTTCTGCGGCGTCTCCACTCATTTTCTCCCACGTAGTTGCTTAACTCGCAATTACACAAGATCTTATAAACGACTCCAGATACTTTGTGTTGCGGTAGTTGACGCCTATTGAGTGCATGCAGTCCGTGACTGACTCCAAATCAACGTGAAGTGAAAAGCCTGCAGACGGCAGACGAGATGTTAATTGCGAACGAAGACACTCGTCAAATTTGGAATACGTAAAATTTGGTCAATCATTTTGTTTCGGTGGTTATCCATTAAAGAACTTGTGTGCGTCTGCATTCGCCCCTAGTTCGTGTCATAGGTACTACAACTTGGCCACCTTTTCATATGGTTCAACATCTCATTTATCAGCCTCAGAAAAAAATGTGTACTTGCGTACTAAACTTTCTGAAAACTTAAGTCTTCAGGCCATCACAGTTTTAGGGCAGACGAAAACACTAAGGAAGCCCTACTGGTTGTGTGTCTGGGGATAAGTTGTCAAGGCGTTCTCTGATTATTGGCACCCGATCAAATGCGACAATACCGTAACTTTCACTTCCATATTGTATGCAGAATTTCAGGCTGTGAACATTGAAGTCCATTGACGCTGAACACTGGAGAGCTGCCTCGGCTTTAAGGTCCGAAATTGGCATAAACCATCAATGCCTTTTCAGCTGCTCTCAGAATATATTCTCAATCCCGGGAGACGTCCCGGCAACAGTTTTTTTGCATTTTGTCCTACGGAAACGTTGGTTTGACGAGTGTTAGTTATGCTTTAATAACTGCTATGTGCATTTTATTTTATTGAATTAAGACCTTTATCTGCAGATTTTCCTACCCTATTATCGTTTAGTATTTTTCAAAAAAACGCGATAATAAAATGCAGGTTTCTTTAAATAACCGATAAAAAGGTAGTTAGGAGATAATGTACCTCAACTTACCTGGGATCAATCTTAGCAGTCTAAAGTTAGATAAGTATAATCCGCGGCGCAAACCGCAGCGCACACCTTCAATTTACATGCAAAACAACTTGCGCTGCGCGGCTGTGGGAAAAAATTTCAACTTCATCTTTCCCTTTCCACTTACTTCTGAAAATTTCCTTCCTTTCCTATCCTACTTTTCGAGCCCGAAAACCCTATAACCTCCGTTTGCGTGAAAAAATACTGGGTCTAGGGGTATATGAAGTGTACTATTCGAACTACCTTTGCCGACGACCTGAGATAAAACTTCAAATGGTTAAGGATATAACCGTGTCCTGTTAAGCGCATTCTCTTTTTGAGAGAAGAAGTTCAAAAGTCTTGACCGACAAATCCTGAAGAATAAAATTCAAGGGAGGCCTGACGCATATTTGCAAAGATTTCGTTCGGCAAAATACTTACTCTTCAAAATTATTCTATGAATTTTGATGAAAAACAGACCGTGGTGGCAGAAGCAATGAGCAGAAATTCGGGACTCTGGAATAAAAACTTTGTCCGTTCTTATTTAGGTGAACACCGGCTATCAGCAGACTTATTGAAGAAAAAGAAGAAGAAGAATGCTATATTGAGGATTATACAAACATAAATTTTCAGCAAAAATGGCTCCATTCATGGAGAGCAGATGATAAGGTAAATAAAGGATCATTTTTAAAAGGACAAACGTAAAAGGTCATGTAATACTTACAACTCAAGGTTTTCATGACATTCACGTGCACTTTGGAGACAAATCGGCTTTCAAATTCTCCATTTCCGCTTCTTTACACGCTTTTTTCTTCGTGTTGTCATCCTACAGAGAATTGTCGATGTTAGTGTTGTTTGTGAATTGCATATGCGACAGATTGGCCGCATTTGACAAATATTGGGATGGTGATCTGTTGTAGATTAAATAACTTGTTTTCATGCATTTAAAAAGGTAGATATGACCTCATGATCACAAATGCAGCCAAAAAAAGCAGAGGATTAGAGAGGATGGTAAAGGATAATAAATTCCCCGTGAATGGAGAGCGAAAAATGAGTGGCTCAAATTCAAAAGCCGCGCCATATCGTTGAAGTCATCTCTGCATTGGTTGTCTACGTTGAAAAATGTCATTACGGGTGGGATACTTTTTATCAAAGAAGTTAGTTTGGAAAAAGTGCAATCGAATAAGTCTGAAAAATCCCGACCTATGATTTCGTTTATCACAAGTTTAGGCTGACACTCGCGTCCATAATTAAAAAGCGAAAAAGCGCAGTAAAAAGAATGCAATCTCGAAATGGTCCTTCGTTTTATATTCACGTATATCATACTTTTCTGCAACGATTGCATGAGCTGATGCAAGTAGAGCCGAAGTACCTCTTCATAAATGATATTACGAATGATAATTTGAGCTTACTTGTAATCACAAGTGGACAAAAACCTGAATTACTGTAGGACAAGCCTGTGGAACTTTCCGCATAGCAGTTATTTGAAGAAGTTGACGCGTATGCCATAACCACTATTCATCTGTTGCATAATTTGTGCAAGTGCCTCAGTTCCTTGGTGCTCGAATGGTAATTTAGAAGAAAAGAAGACGACAAAAACCAACTACCATGGCAATAAGGCAAGCGAAGGACTGTCTACCTACCTGTATACACTTTGAATTTTAAGTGCCACTATTCATTTACGTATAGACAAACGTGTGCGATATAATCATAAGTACGCCATACAAATCACTGCCATACGCAAACAATAAAGTCTCTTGAGGTGTATAATCCAACTGTGCGCTTCAAGAAGACGGGTTATTCGACAACTGCTCATTAACAATATATGAATTCTGAGCCCCAAACTACAGGCACAAATGCCGCATCGACGTTATAGCGGGCGTCGTTCTACTGTATGAGTACGCCACAGACAACAGAATAAATATCGATTGGCCCAAATTTGGCATGGAGAATTGCAGGATACAACAGTATTCAATAAAGCCTTGTAACGTGATAATAAAATAAAAGCCTTCCAACTAACGGTCGTCATTTACTCTACTTGAAGGTTGTGTCCGAATTAAACTGCATGCATTGGCAGGTTATAAGCCGAAAACGTGGATTTATGAGCCTAAGGCAGCTGACAGGTAGGACAGTTAGCTGTTACAGATGGAGGTTTGATAACAAACACTCACTTATACTCCTTGTGAAGTAGGCATAATTTTTTTAAAAACACCTAATAAACGACAGCACCTGATTAAATAGTAAAATTCAAAGCGTAAAATATCCATATGAAGTAAAATTATAGGAATAATGGGTATAATATCCTGACATTTCGAAAGCGTACTGGCGTGCATGTCATATATCCGCAAAAATGAATTGTACCTATATTCATCCCTGATGCTCACATTTGGCACAATGACAGCTGGATGACCGACACTGAGTTGCAAATTGTAGCAATAGTTTTCCTCAGCTGACCCGTCTGGTCGTGACAGTGTTTGCAGCTCTTCCGAGTAATTTAATCATCCGCCAAGACCTAGTTAAAAAACGGGAAGGCTATGCAAAGCACTTCGCACGTTTTGAATTGTAGGCCATTGGACTGTTACCTAAGCAGAATATGATTTGTGTGGCGGTCCGCTCTGGTGAGATTATCGACCAGAAAATAATTGAAAGTATTATTGGAGCTCGTTAAAAGAGGCGGGATATAAGACTTGATGGCATTCTCCCTCAGTGCTGTTGTACTTTTGTCTAATGCCGTAATAATTTTCTCTCTTTTTTTGCAATATAGCTTTTTTGCTTGCATCTGCACCAAAGGCAATAAACGCCTTTAAACATTGGCTGCAGCGGCCTTTTCGGTCGCTGAACCGGGCACGTGGTGGTTGTTTCTGGACTACCTGCAATCCGGCATCCACGCTGCCTTGAGGTGAATGACAGACTCGAAAGGGTTTTGACACAGGAAAGCGCTTTTAGCTACTTCTGAAGAGATTGCAATGCGTTTGCTTGTACATTACTGCTCAGCCTTGCTTCCGGTCCTTAAAAAAGTCGCCGTGCGACTTTCATACTGACTTAGTTTATTGTCTTGCATTCAACTTCCCACGCTGTTCTCAGTTTGCGCAATCTCAAAGGTGTTTCTTAGTTTAAAAGCTCATGCACTGCTTAAAAGCTCCATTTAATCCCATTTCATGTTTTGCCATAAAGATTTCCCAAATATGTGGTGAGCAACACCGGTTAACCCGGTGATTAACAAATCCCTACAAATATAACGTTTCTATATATTAGACGGAATATTTGAGGCTTGCACATGGTAAGACCTATTGTAAGATCAAAAGTACTAATAAATGTATTTATATTTTGAATTTAACAAAATTGGTCAAGTGAAAAGTGATAACAATAATTATAAGGGCAAATTACTGCTGCTGGTTACCAAATGTACGTCTCAAGAACTCAATGCACTCAAAAATGAAACAGTAAGATATTTTAATGGTAAAATCAGAATTAAAAAGTATTTTCAGAACTCATGTAAGCAATTTTTAGGTAAATAATGACATGTTTAATGCGCAGTGGAAAAAACGATGTTTTGCATGACAATGCTCAGCGGGAGAACACTTATATGGAGAAGGACGTACAATTATTAACGAGGTGAATCAAATAAAAAATATCCCTGGATTTACCGTAAAAGTCCAGAATAAGGTGACCGTATGTTTAACTTCGATAAATTCTCGACAGATCTGTAGAGTTTTATCATTATTAACTGAAATAACTATGTGGATTGGCAGATCACTTTTAGCATACGTTGTTTAGTAAATAAGGGCATCAGTGTGCCAACCTAAATGGAATGTATCGAAAAAAGCGCTCGTCAATGTATCTTTTGAAATCTTCTCATTATCTGTATCCTGATATATTGATGCATTGTTACTATGATATTTACGTAAATAATGATGGAGGAAAATTTGACAAACGCACGTTTGTGATTATTTATCGTCGGCTCTAATCACGCAGTGTGACTGCGCAAACGCATGATCATAATAAACTTCTTCAGTACTCGTTAAGCATTTAAAAACAACAAATTTTGTCAAAGGGTTTTGTCGGCAGAGGTTTTTTGGTTTTGAAATTTTATTGTCAACTAAACATTATCATCTGATAGAGAACGATTTAAGTTTTATAAAAAAAATCGCAAAGATAATATGCGTGGGCAAAAAATAATGCACTTTTTCAAGTTGAATTTGAAACATAAGCAGAACATTCGCTATCAAATAAATTATCAACCAAAATTAATGTGTTTTTGCTTAAAGAAGTACTTAAGAAGGATTTAAGAATTATCTCTCAAACAAATCTAAACATATATTCATAACGCTGAGAGTTCGGCTCTTCAAAGAAGTTATATTCGACCACCCGAAGAAATAATTATCGGAGAACGAATAGATATTAAGTCTTCCCGCTTACGTTCAATGCTTGTGTAAGTTAAAATATATTTTAAAGCCAACATTCGTAAAATATTCCATCTTGCATTTGTAACTTGCAAACAAATGCAAGCAATTATTTTGGCCTGTATTCAAATTAAAAATTTTTGGGATCGCCAGCGAAAGGAAACGAAAACACACATTTTCACTGCCATTTTTTGAAGTGTAAGCTTTTGGAGGTGACCGGAACCAATCTCGATAAAATTCCGGCGTTCTAGGTTGACTGAAGTGTCCTGAGGTTCTTTTACGCAATTATTATTGTTGCAATCCAAATTAAGTAATTTTTTGAAGCAAAAACACATTTTTAGAATGTCGGTTGAATTTTCGTATGATAAAAAACTTAATATATCAACGATTCACTTGACTCACTCACACAAAGTGTCATAGAGTATGTGGACTACGAAACCCAGGAAAACAAAGCTTGACAGAAGCAAAATGCAATTCTACGACTACATGAGCGAAGAGGTTTTATGAAGCTCATACATTTGATTAAGACATGAGTCATCTTATCTGCTCAGTGTGGTGGAACGTCTGGCATCCACTTAATGTGATACATTACACTGCTTAACCATACCGGATTAGTTAATCAAGTTATCTGTCATTGGTTTTACAACAGTTTTGACGTTGCTGTCACTGCACAGATGTCGTCCTATTTTCCCCAAATTAATCAAACTTCATATTACATTCTGCAAAAATGCCTTATTAAATCCGTGCACCTGGTAGTAATGCGCTGGATACTAGACTAATTGCTTACTAAATCCTGCTTTAGCATTTTGTTTACTATTACAAATTTGAAAAGTCAGTTCATCATGCAAAATACGTTTTTCGGAAAATCTTCGTCAGGCCCTTAAATTTGCAAAATAATGAACAATGAACAAAAATCAATACTTGTCCTAGGTGGGCGCCTATTGGCCACTGCGGACTTTGTCAGTCTGTGCAAGTAGCCGGCGTGTTGGGTGAGCGACTGACATTCGTGGCTGGAGGCGATGTGCTATCATCACCTGGCGTCGGCGTCGTCCACAGAAGGGACAGGGCATTTATTAGAGTATTCTGGCAGGAAGGTACTGGATTCTTTAGGCGTATGGCCACTGCTTCCGCTGTTGCCAGCACCCGTTGGCGTTAGCCTTTGGAGAAGGTGGTTGGTGTCCGGTAAACAACGTGAAATGCTTCACTATTATCGACTTGGTGATTCGTATAGACAAATGTGCAAGAATAGAGCTAATTTACTTTCGCTTTTTTTACCAGGCCGGTACGTGTTAACGTACTTTCTATTTTAGGTGCCTCGTTATTCGGCCAATGTATCCTGCTGCACAGGAGCAGATGAAGGTAAAAATGCACATTTATTTTTGTATACGTTTCGGTGTTCATTGTTTTGCAAAGTTAAGGGCCTAAAGAAGTATTGCCGAAATAACATGTTATGCCTAATAAACTGACTTTTCAAGTTAACCATGGGAAAATTTACCAAATGCATTAGATTGTGTGCATTTTTACATATTTTTTCAGATCTCCAAAGGTTAAAATCCGTGGTACCTAAGTCTCCTGAAAGGAGGATCTATGACAAGGGGCGTTGAATGTGCAATACAGATGAAGTGTTTAATTCAAAAATGCGAACAATTAAAATGAACCCGTTTCAATATACTAAACGTTGGTCTATGATTGATCAGTTACACATGTTATTCAGGTTTAAGGAAATGTTTAAAATAACCTTCTTTAGCTTAAGATGAAACCCTTACGCTGATCAGTCAAAATTAATTTTCTTATTTCAGTTAATAATCCAACAAAGTGAAGACCTAGAAGTGACAACGATTGTTTCCGTTGAGAAGAAGCAGTGAGAACTGGAAAAAGATTTTTATTGTCGTGAAGTTTCGGAATCCATCGGTAATTCTTAATCATAGGTTATCGTAGTGGAGTCCGAGACATGCACAGGTTCAGACTTTTTTACGATTCCCTATGATGAAGGATTCCCGACGGAATCAGAAACGTCAAGAAAATAAAACGT
Source organism: Ligula intestinalis (assembly GCA_036362985.1). Classification (NCBI taxonomy): domain Eukaryota; kingdom Metazoa; phylum Platyhelminthes; class Cestoda; order Diphyllobothriidea; family Diphyllobothriidae; genus Ligula; species Ligula intestinalis. The sequence continues at coordinate 56,900,807 of JAYGXS010000004.1, read as the reverse complement.
CCGTTCTAGGGGTCATTTGTTCTTCTCAACTGTTTTCTGGAACACGCATAGTCAGCTCTTTTTTCCTGTTACTTTTAATGATACAGTTCTATGTGGCAAGTTGAAAATATGAAGCGTTCTGGATATTCCGAACAGACCGAAATACGAAAAAGGTACCCTGTTCAAAGATGATATGTTATTGATGTGTTTAACTTTTATCTACTGCACGAATTGACCATTATGCTGAAGCAACCTGTTTCTGCCTTAATTTACATATTTCAAATGAATTCGGTTTCTCTGAAGTACGTTATAATTAAGATTATTCGGCTAAAATTTAAAATCAAAGGCAGGATTAGGGTGCGGAGTTAAAACTGTAAAGAAACGGTCTTTACGTTCAGTATTATTTGACTGCGATAGAAATAAGTTTATCATAAGCGTCGGTCCCTTTGAAGATAAAGCAAAATAAAAAAAATGCAGCACATGCGAGCCCGTCGACGCATTTTGTTGCAGCCATCTACAAGAATAAGTTCACTTTTGAATTGTAAGTTTCTGGTAGTGTGCGTCAACGTAGTCTCCACAAAAATAAGTTGACATTTTCCCTGCCTCATATTTACGTGGGCACCACCTTAACATTGTATTTTGACGATACTCTTTAGTAAATATATAAAAATAATTTAAAGATGGAGTCTTTTGACTGGTGTATAAAACAATTATTTTCACAGCTGATGTGTAACTTATCAAATTTCACATAATTATTTAGGTCATCTTGCATTTTTTCACCAAAAACACCATAAATGAAGAGGCCTTTATTTGAAAATAGGTGAATATACTTTTATTATGACGTTAGCTAACATATCGTAAAACAATACAAATGAAGGACCATCCAAACAGGGTGAATGTTTGAATGCAATAGTAAACATGTAAGCATGGGCAATTTTTATTTTGCTTGTCTTTTGGACATAGAACGGATCAATTTCTCCGTGGTGCAGGCGCCTGCGTCATAATTTGGCACAGAGTGAGATTTTTAAGGGGACGAGTTTTTAACATGTTGAGTCGGTTTTCTTTCATAAATTCGAATGGATTTCTAGACAAAGAGCGCGTATACCATGAGATAAAATATAAACGATCCGTAAGATTAACGCTTTTAACGTCTATGAAGATCTTGGTGATAAAAGCCTTAACTGCTGCCATTGCTAACCGAACAAGTAGGTGGGCATTATACGCTTCCACAAAAAAGTAAGTCTATCTGTTTGAATACAATTTGTCTGCTTCGGCTAATTCAACATTAAACGTAATAGTTTGAGTGAATTTCGTTTAGCCGTCAATATTTCCTCAAACATGGACATACTCTATGATACAAATTATAGATGTATATGCTCCGTCCCAAGTAAAAGCCAGTTTTTGAACCCCTTTACTCACAGTGTTTATAAGGGAAATTTAGAGGTAGCCTTTAAAATAATTTAATATGTGACGTAAAGAGCTGTCTGTGACTGCAAGAGAACGTTTGCGTTTCATGTATTTCCATAGTGTAATGCTCCTGTGTGGCCGAGGTTGTGGTGCGCCAGGTAAACACTGCGTCACGTCGAGTGTCATGCTTCATATCATCATCCCAGGTTCGCACGTTAACAATTCTCACCTCAGTTGAACAAACTCAGTCAATTTCCTGGTATCGTTACAAAAGAAATAGAAGGATTGTCAAACACAGGATAATTTTATTTCTTATTCTGAGCTTTTTGGCTCTTGTGGTAGTCCATCGTCGCAGCTAAAAGCATACACGCAAAGCAGGCAACAGTTTTAGGGAACAGGAACCAATCAGATATTAGCTGGGTGAAGGAGAGGTAAGGGGAACGGAATTCATTCATCAACAGTGTCTGCCGTGCAAATATACCTGCGACGTATGCCGGCGTCAGATCGATCGATCGATTGACTGAGCTCTCATTCGAGGCTCAGGCTTCAATCAATTTCCCGCCTGTGTTGTTGCTAGCTGATTGGTACCTGCCCCCCTATAACTGTTGCTTGCTTTACGTGTACGCTTTTAGCTGCGACGATGGACTACCACAAGAGCTCAAAAGCTCAGAATAGTGAACATATTTTTGCGGTGTTTGACAATCGTTCCTCTTGACAGAGCTGCCTCAAACAATTTTTTTTCCTTTAGAACTCATGGGAAGTTCCATACAGAGAATTCTTGAAAATCTAAGAAATTGCTGCTTATGATGGACACTTCAGCTCTTCTGCGAATCATCGTATATACTTCACTTTGGTGACGGAAACACTTTCTAAGCATCTTCGTTTGGCCGTAAAGATATATTAAAAGCATGCAGATGGACGTCCTTGTAAAGTTTCTAATTTGTATGCATTCGTGGGTTAAAGGAACTATTGTCAATTAACATCGTGCGCATATTTTTGTCGCATTAAACCCTCAAGTTGCGCACTACAGCTTTACAGATCATTGCGCCTGTTTAATATTTTTCAGAATAATACGTATTGCACCATTTCATCGACACTTACTTGTACGTGCAAACCACGCCAACCTCGGAAAATGGTAATCATCATTTAAAATGTGTTTTAAATTGTTACGAATTATTTGAGGCAGACTTTGATTTTCGTTTTTATCGAAATAAAAAAGCGTCCTTTTGCTTGCATGAGGGAATTCCGCTTGACAATGTTTTTTTTCATTGGAATTACTTCGGTTGTTTGATTTTAGGAATGGCAATACTTTTAAGATTTGATTTTTGCTGAGTTTTACGTATAAAAAGCTCAAGTTACACAACTCTTCAATGTTCTTCACAAATTTTATTAATTATAAGTGCCTTTTCAGTTTATTCTATAATTCGTTTGAGCTGGCGACCGTGGCCACTAGCATCAGTCTGCATACAAAAGATGCCGTTATCTGTGAAAAATAAACTCCAACAGCAGAAGCACTCAAAATTTTTCGCAAGCTTCCTGCCAAAAATTTTGGCTTTGATCATGCCATTTTATACTTAACCTATATTTTCAAAGCAATAAACTTCTAGCTGTCACATTTTAAAAACTAAATGTGATAAAGAAAGCCACACTGCACATTCCAAACAAATTTGCGTGCCCGATGTATTTCCAGAGCAAAATTGTTGCCTCTTACTGGCACCTACACTTTTTAAAGTTCACTCTTACGGGCTGCGGGCTCGCTTTTTCTGTGTATTTTTTGATCACAAACACTTAAGTAAAGAATCTTGAACAGCTGTTACATCTTTTCAAACTAGACGAAAAGAGGCTATGGTCCATGGCGGCAACTAACCGTTTCGCTTTCTTACAATCCAGTTTCATGACAAAAGTACTTTTATTTCACCAGATTTTCTGCACTCAATTTCTGTTAAATGAGCCTGACTGTGTCATTTTTCGAGGAATAGAGTTGATACAATATTGCTTATACTTTTGTCTGAATACATTTTACTTCACACTGTTTGAAAATGCTTCCGCAAGGAACTAAGGAGTACTATCAAACAAGTATGCACAACGATATTGGAATTTAAATTGGTTGCAGTAACCTTATCTGTTAAGAAACCCTTTGATAATATTATGTTATCTTATTAACGGTGTCGTCCTACTATTTCGATCAAATATGCCGAATGAGAAAGTTCTAACTAATTAATCGCCTTCGATCTAGTTTTTCAATCACAATATACCTCGGTATCACTTCCTAGTGGTCTACATAAGACACTTTAAGGTTTGTATACTCGAAGTTGTATTTGATATTGCAGTGATTCGCAGTTAACATACTAAACTTGCGTTCAATTATTACGAAATGAATAACTTTATGCACTTAACGTGATTTCGGTAAAAAAAACTTAGCCCTTTTTTTGAATGGATCATTTGACCATGCAACACCAAAAGAGGGGTAGTCCAAAATGTTCTAAGCGATTCGCCCCAAAAAATAAATTTGTCTTTTGGTAGCGCAGAAGTGTCTGTTGATGCTTAATTTGTCGAAGTATTCAATTATAAGGGGGCACGCACGTCCTGAAAATCGTTAACGAAAGTGTGATTTAGTTGAAAATAAGCTAATTAATAAAAACTTGGATATCATATGACCCATGGCCGAATGATGTTAATGGTATAAGTGATAAGACCAGATGTTGGGTGTTCTCCTGTACTAACAATATGTCTCCGGGATGGGCCCAGACATTTTCAAATAGGAATGCTACATAATAATATCTGAAATTTTCTGCTTCAATAATGTTGTTTAGAAATTAAAATAAAAATGTTCTCTCTCATCTGTCTTCTTAGGTTGGTCAAACGTCAAAATATATCCACGTGTGGATCAACTAAATAGTTTTCTTGAAGACAATACTAGCAGTTAAGATATATATGTCTAGTTGAGGAAGACGGTATTGCTCGACCGCACCAATTCCTAAACAAATTTACCAGTGCGGGTAAAGCTGACTTAAAACATGCTCCAAAGACTGTTTTTTCCGTTGAGTTCACTAATTCCCCTACCAGGTTTCAGCTCTCTGACCATTTTAAAGAAATTATGAGGCAGTGCTTTGGAGATGAAACCAAAATTCCAATCAGCTTTGGCGTTTTCTTATACGTCAGTGTCACCTTGCTGGACAGATACCATGGCATTTTGCTAATTATTCCTAATGTCTGTAGATATTGAGATATTTGTGGGGAGAAATAAAACGACATATTTTTTTCTTGAAAACAAGCTTGACATAAAATTATATCTTCTTTTTTGATTCTAAAAAAACAGTTTTTAAAAATCATATTAATAAGGTTTTTCAATCTGTGAATATTACATTTATAACGTATCATACCTCCCTTTTTCAATGTGGCTTGCAAAATCTTCAACTAGGTCCGAATCATTAGTTTATATTTATAAGACGTATATGGAATTTCCCTCAAATGAAATAGAAGTTATGCTTATCATCGCACGCATAAAAATAGACTGTTATGCTACCAAACAATATTGGGATGTTGAAAAAAGGTAGTTAAAAGATAATTATTTTCCAAGCCTATATTTTGGATAACATACTTTAACTGACAACTGATGAGGACCAGAAATAATTTGTAACCGTATTTTTATAAGTCAATTCAAAACTGTACAGACTGAGAATATGATTGTGAATGATGTATTTTACATGAGAAGTTGGTTAATAGAATGTAAGTTTTGTAGGTAACAGAAAAAATTATCTTAAAATGTCAATAAATTCAGAGCACTGAAATTTCTTGTGCTTATACTGCTTGATAAGTAATGTGCTAGGTAACCTGTTTTAATTAAATGCACAAGAAGAGCGTTTTTTGAGAACAGTGACAAAACCTTTTCGGTACATATTGAACCCTGATTTCCTGTATAATCTTTGGACGTACATTTGCGCGTAATGCTCTAAATATCAGTAGATTACAACAACTAACCAGAAATCACCATGTGTATTTATGCAAATTATAGATGGTTAATTAAAATTCAACAGTCAGAAGTAGCTCCTTAAACCACGAAAGACACAATGATTATAAATCCTCTTTAAATGGGCTTTTGGTTCTCTGCTATTACCTAAAGCAGAAGAGCGTAATGAAGCGTACGTCAATTAACTTCAAAAGATAGCTTACAAGTGGCAAACGATGCGCAACTGTGACATCGCATTGATACCGTTAATATAATTCACATGAGGCGGGCTAAAGCCTGCGTGAATCTTAATGAGCCATGTATTTATGCAAAGCAATAGAAAATTACAGAAAATGCTTTCGTGTTTACACAGAAATCAAGTCAATGCGCATTTAAAAGCCATGAAAGTTTAGGAAAAATTGCAAAGAATGTAAAGGGTATCAGCTACCAAATACAAAGGTCGGCTACTATAAAGGCCTATAGTTGGATGCCAAAGTATTTTTTGTAAATAAATGATGTGGCGTGATCGCTAGTTTATTATTGTGCTTAGGAACTACAAATATCGTCAATGAGTCTAGGTTCAGTGAATAAAATCATCAATATTTTAAAAAGATGCGCGCAGTCAGTTAAATTTATTACGTGAACGCTCTTGATGTTTCCCACTGATCAGGTTAATCTTTAACCTTTAACGCAACCCTTGAATATTCGCTTTCACTCCGGATAGCTGTAGAGCTATTAATTTAGCTGTACATATGTTAACATCAAGGAAGGACCATTGAGAACAGTATAATTTCGTTTGCAGAAATAAATTGTGACCAACAGAAGAAGTTAAGACGTTCTCTGGGACCAGGAGTGTATTTTTCCGACGTTTTGAACTGTCCCGCGAGCTCACTGTCAAGGCATAAAAAGACGTACAGCTCACAGTGTAATTAAGTCGGTTCCACCGGGATTGACCTCTGTCCTTGATCTGCTCACGCAACGTTACGTAGGCATCAGGAAGCTCAACATGCCTGTTAATTGAGTCCACGCGTGAATGCTAGGCTTCCTGCAGCAGGCATCAAGTTCGGTCGTCTGACCGACCCAGTATTCGCACGCGTTTGAAGTCGAAGCTGTGCCCTGGCATGGATCCGTGGGTGGCCACCAGGGAATTCTTGTCGTTCTGTTGCATGGCGAGAAAATGCTGGTGCATTCACGTGAGGACCTGGGCCTCGCATCTTCTTGAGCGATTTTGACCAATAAATGGAAATAAAGATTTCGCAAAATTAGTATCAGAAATGGCATATTTTATGGATTTAAAAAAAGTTATAGCTAGACCTAGATAACCTAGAAAGTCTACGGCAGCCACTTGTAACGACCTAATAGCTTGTAGCAACTTAGTTGACTAGGGAGCAGATGGTCCCTATTACAAAGAAGACCTCTCCTGTGTCCTCAAGAGGGAGTAAGACACTGCAAAAGTTTAGCCTTTTAACGAAAAAATGGCAAAATGCAACATAAAGACAAGGTACAACTTGAGGGATTTCTTAATAAATGTTGTCAACCAATAAACCGGCACAGCCTGGTGGATAGAGTTAAAAGGGCAGAACGCATGGAGAGCACTGATTTGCTGGTTTCACCAGTAAAATTAATATTACCAGCGTCACTGACATTTTCCTATTCCTGTTGCATTTGATTAAGACTGTCCTTCTGTACCTACCTGATACTCTAATTTCTTACTGCCGTTCTCTAGATTAATATTTGGAATGCACTCTATACTTACTGTTTTCATCAATTTTACTTTAAGAGGTACTTGCACTATCCCACTATCAGTTTAATAGAAATGACACTGCCGCTACTAGCACTATCAATATAAAGTACTAGCAGTAGAAGCAAGAGTCCTAGCAGTAACAATGCGATGCTAGTTAAAAACCTACCTGCCAGATGAGACAGAATCACCTTAGCTGATAAACTCATATTCCCACCTGTTATACTAAATTGATATAAAATAGGATTAACATCATATTTCTGAAGCATTAATGCTGATAAAGGAGGTTGCAAAGCTTTTAATGACTAGTGGACTGCTGGAGAATCTTGCTTCCAACTAGATAGATGGCGCTCCGCAACTTCTGAGCTTAAACTAGATGTTAAAGATGTTGCGCGCATCGGTGGCAGATATTAAGCTTTCATCAAAAACAAATTATTTAACCCTACTGTTACTAAAATTCCAACATTACTACATGCATGCACAGACCGCACTGAAGCTTGCTACCTACTAGCTTTAGCAAGTATGATTACTAGAACCAGGACTTTAGCCTAGGCACAGCACCTCTAACAGAAGTAGCCTGAAAAGTGGCACATGTCACTTTGTTACCACCTAAATGCATGACAGATCCGCAGATCTTGCTACATATACCTTTCCCAAACCTTGAGTTGACTAATATCCCCTAATAGGTCGATAACTGCACACTAAACTAAAATGCCTCACATGTATGCACAGGCCACATGGTAGTCTACCATCTATGGGTCTTAGAAATTATGATTACTAAGAATTAGCAACCTAGCATAGGCACAGCACTTGTAGCAGAAGTACCCTGGAGCCTGTTTATACCCCCAATAGGTCTATGACTGCACACTATGCTAAAATATCATTCATATACGCACAGACCGCATGGTAGTCTACTACCTGCTCGTCTTAGCAAGTATGGTTGCTAGAATTAGCTCCCCTCGAATAACACTTTCAAAAGTAGTACACTAGAGATCAAGGGAACACACCCCCAGACCAAACTTCAACCAGCGAAACTACTTTCCTTGAGATAAGAGTTCTAGAGCCAAGTCAATCAGAGATTTCCCAGGCCCCCAAGCGTGTACTTACCCGAAATAATTCAACCCAGACTCACATTCCTGCTGAGCGCAAAGGGATATAAGCCCTAGCGCTGGCTCAGCCCGCATCACCGTTGAAAAATGACGGCATCAGTTCTAGCGACACTTTTTGTTTAGATTGAGGGGACATGAACCCCGTGCTGAATCTAGCATTCCTGGCATAGGCAAGTACCTATAGCAGCAGCACTTTAGTCCGTACAGTTCGAAGATCAAGTTGAAGGTGCGGAAATTAAGACATATGCATCTTTTCTCAGGATACCCAGCTCTTTTCTTATCCAAATGCTAATCAATTCTACCTCGCCCAGACAGGGGAGTGCATACTAGGTGCGCCTCCTTAAAAAGACGATACACAGGCAGTACTTATAGTATACTATCTACTGGCCTCGGTAAGGATACTTTCTAGAATGAGCACTTATATCATATGCAAACACCTATGGCAACAGCGTCTTATTCCGTACAGCTCGAGGGATCGAGCTGAGAGTGCGGAAGCCAAGGCAAACACAGCTTTGCTCGGGCCCCAAAGCCCGTACTTTCCCGAAGCAGTTAAACCCAGATTCACCTTCCTTCTTCAGATCAAGGGTAAAGGAACCCTATTGAAGGCTCACTCAGCGTCAACGCTGACAAATGGTGGCACCAATGCCAGCGCCAGTACTACTTCACTTCTTGTTAGGTTTGAGGGGATAGTAACCCCGCGCTGACTTTGACCAGCGTCAATATTACTCAGATGTACCCCACAGTAACATAAAAAATAGCAGTAGTGGTTGTTTAGCAGAACGAGGCCTGGCTTCTTAGAATCAGGCTAAACGCCTACTATAGGTGAGTGAGAGTAGACGGTGCAGTTGTACCGGCGCAAAGTCTACTGTCACTATATACTAAGTTTAGACGGTGTTTACGGCTGCGGCTTGCACCCTTTCTCTGTGTGGCCGTCTCGACTTGTCTTGTCACCGTTTAAACATATTTGAGAGGGTTAGAGTGGGTTAGGCAGCGGCGCGCCTGCTATCACTATATCTGACCACAGTCACCGTTTCTGCTCTTGATTGAATGGTGGAAATCTTCGCTTGCGATGGTCGAACATAACACATATGGCAACTGAAATTTGCTAAAATTGCAATGTTGTATATTAATTAATATATAAAAATATAAAAAGGACTTTCATTTTCCGTTTTCCAGAATTAATGATTATTTTTCGGCATTTGCGGGGTTCAGGCCTCTATATGGGCCGACTTTAGAAAAGTACGATTAATTTTGCCACATTAAATACGCATTTTTGAGCGTCTCGTATTCCACGAAGTGCTTATTAATCATTCTGAAAGCAAGGTATTTTCCATAATATGGCTTGATTTTCAAAACCGGACGAATAAAATCTGGTTTCTAAGCTGTCTCCGAATTTATGTTAGCTAACATAATAAGTTTAGTTCAAAATTGTTCGCAAAAGTAGGGGCATATCAATACTTTAAACGCAAACCAAGAGGCCGATATAATTTGCCAAGCAGAAAAATAGTGGAAATTGACACAGTAATTATCGGTTCAGCCAGAGCATCCAATATTATATCCCGATTACACTTTTGTTGTGTCCGTACGTTTTGATGATTAATATGGCCGCACGGTGCACCCTTTCATGCTCGAACCACTTTCGCGAATTTTAATGCGTACTCTTGGTTAATTAAGCGTTAACATATTGACTTAGTTCACTGCTCTTTAATTCACTTTTTAATTTTTTTCACATCTTAGTTGTCAAAACACCACTTCGCAATACAATTGCATAACTGCTTTTTTTCGGTCATGCGGAATTTAACCGTCTCCCGTAAGGTTAGCCAACCGAAAACATGCAAAGAAGATCTGAATCGTGATGATGTTGTGGACGGTGTGGACATTCTGGTTAAATCCTTGAATGCATAACCTTATCCTCGATACGCGCAAACTGAAAAGTAGGAACGTGACTAAAGTTGGCACAAGATTTACGTCTTCACTTTAGGAATCCTAGCTGTTCGCATGTTTGTATGTGTACGCCTATCACTTAGCGGTCAGGCATCCTCCCAGGGATTATATCGTGCAAATGAACAGTGAATGCAAAAACATCTGAAATGTACAGTTAAAATGTCCAAAGTGCTTACTCCTGGGCAGTCGGAAACTGGTGTAAACTATGAAGCTACTAAGAATTAAGAATATATGAGAACAAGGTTTAAAATATATGCGAAACACAATTTTTCTTTCTTTTCCTTGTCTCCTATTCCAAGATATCTTTTATCCTTAAAATTTCCTGCATGAGTTACGTTTGTCTTTATAACAACCGTTGTTTATAAATATAAGCAAATGACCACACATGTTACGCCACGTTTAAAAAAACCGTATTAAAAAAAAACGAAGACGTGGTTTTGCACGGCGTAAATTCGCATTACTAGCATAACTTCGCATTACGTCTTCAAATAAAACTGTATAGTCTACGAACATGGTCGTCTTTACGTTGAAGCAGTCGGATCTAAACATGATTCTGTCGACAAACACACAAGCAATGCTTGGTTTTATCAAAAGCATAAATCAACAAGCAAAATACAAAATAACTTGAAAAGGCACTTAAAAAGTTTTAAAGAAAGGTGCACAATGACCAATGATTACCCTCAGTAACACTATGAACATGAACAAGGGAAATTTGAATGGTCACGTCTGGCTTATTAGCTGTCATCTTTCAACCCTACTCTACCAGAGTTCTGCAATGTCCAAGGAGACTGGCTGGCCAGATGTCAACCGTCAGTCATAGACTCGTTGGGCTGTCGGGAATACTCGGTTTTACCGTCAATAATAAGAGGCCCTTATTGATCGATTGAAGAGGCAAACGCGTCCTGTTGTGTCTTGGGCGCATTCTTAAACCACTCCAATTGTTGTACAGCTAGTGTGATGCAAACCGCATCGCATAAACTGCGAAGAAAATGGAATACTTGATGGTAATTTCTGGCTCACTGGCCATTATCTGTCAATTTTATCTTATCCCAACTTTTGAATGCTTCGTTCCTCGAGCTCGTTACCAGAAGGTCACATTGTTAACGTTGTACGTATTTAGAAGACAAAGATGCGATCACTGGAACAAGAGTTTTATTTGCCGGATTTTCTCGGAAATCTTTAATCATATGTAATCGAAGAACAGTCTGAAACATGCGCAGATAACACGGTATTTATAGTTCGTAGCGCTCAACCGCATGCGTACTATAATTGTCAGTCCCTTTAGCCACCGCTTGAGGTCTTAATTGGTGCGGTGATGGCTCATTAATTATCACGGCGTTCTTGTCCGCTTCAGATGCGGGGTTGATAATTGCGCGACAATTATGCCAGCTCTCGTCAGAGTTGTCGTTGTGCCAGTCCTTCCTACATGACTGGTTCTTTCGCTCAGGAAGTGGCTCAGTTCACCAAATGGGAACGCCAAATCGTTGCGCTTGTTAAAAGACTGGGGGCCGAAGAATCATGACTCGAGTAGCTTGCGACTCACGCGGTCATCACCTCTTGCGAGGACTTCGGCCTCGTCAAACTTGAAAACATGGCCGGGTCCCGTCAATTGAGCTGCAACCAGGGAATTGGTGTCTTTCTTCCTCACCGCCGCTGCATGCTCGGCCATTTGCGCCGGAGTAATCTTCTGGTTTCTTCGATATAGCTGCTTTGTCCAAAACTACACCAGATCCGGTAAGCGACTCCAGCCGTTTCCTGCCGCGGCAGCGGGTCTTTCGGACTCATGACCCGGTGCCTGATGGTTGCTTCTGGCCTGTGCGCAACTTCAACTCCAAGTAGGATGAGTAGATGGCTGACCGATTCCGAAACATTTTTCACATACGGAAGGGCCTGCCAAACGTTTGGAGCAGTTGGACTTGGCTTCTTCTCTCGTTTGCGTATGCATTGATTGACAAAATTGCGTGGGAAAGCATTTGCTCTCAGTACCCATCGCACATATTGTAATTCTGCAACTTTGTCGTCCGCTTCGCTGCAGTGCGTTGCAATGCGCCTGAATAGTACTCTTACGCAGCTGCATTTGTGACACAATGGGTGGTTGCAGTTGTAATTCAGGTCTTGCATGGCGTTGGTTGCTTTCCTGAACACTTTAGTTTTTGGGCCACCATCGTCTTTGCGGCAAACGAGGACATCCAGGAAGGCCAGCTGGTTGCTTTATTGTTCCTCCATCGTAAATTGAATATCCGGGAAGACGGCGTTTAGAAGTTCTTTGAATGTTAGCACCTGATCCCGCTCAATAACGGCGAAGGTGTCGTCCACATAACGAACCCAGAATTTCAGTCTGTGGTGTTGGAAAACCACCGACTCCAACCGTTGCACGACCGCCTCTGCTATGAGTCCGGAAATGGGCGTACGTATTGCGTCTCGAGCTTGTTCTGTCGGTTAGGTTAGGGTATGCTGGCATTAGTTAAGGAGCACTCATCAACTGGTTTGACGGACCTCATAGGTTTCTTTGTATCTCGGTGCTAATTCACGAGCTCCACCTAGGTTCCGGGGCTAGGGTTTTGGAATTGCTGCGGTTTTGAAACTCAAAGGTGGAAAATCCTGGGTTTATAAACCGTTGGCTGATTGCAGCTAATAGAGAGGAATATTCATCCTAATATCCCTTTTCCTCACCAGTATTTTTTTCTACCTTAAGTTCTATAACCTCCTAGGCTGTTGGCAGGGCCCCAGACAGAGCCTCAAGGAGAAACCATCGATGTTTTAAAGGCTGTGAAATAAATGGGTTTCCATATACAAAGCATCACCGTGATTCTGGGTTCATTCATAATATTTCGATGTCTTAGTGGCTAAAGGAGTGCATTTTCATGGAATTAAAAAGGCATGAATGGAAGCATTAAATTTTATTTCCTGGAAAATCTAGTGTAAATGACCCCATAGTAGCTCACTTAGGTTGTCTTAGGAGTGTATTATTATGGAATCATTTGCATTTTAGAAGCAGGCAAACGAGAGCACATCACAAATTCTTTATCTTTTCTTTGTGTATCATTCCTGATAAAATGTACAAACATGAACTTTCGGTTTATTGGTCTTTAATGTGGTTTTAGAAAGTGACTGAGCGTACCAGACAGGAAAAAATTAAAAAAAGGTGCAAAAGTACTAAAAGCCACTGAGTTGAACCATCAAAATTTCGTCTTTAAGGTTACTAAAGATACAAAACTGCCCTTTTCTATTAAACAACACAATGTTACGGTCGACAGTGGCAGGATAATGGATATTCTCATACACTAACCATTACAAATTTGTGCGGTTTTAAGTCGAATGGTCGTCGAATAAATATTTTTAAAGGAGAAAATTCCCTTAAAAAGTAGATCTCAACATATTTGCCCTCTGTTTTATTTTGGTTCAAAACGTACCTAATTGTTCAGTGTATTGTTCACATAAGGTCGTTTATTATGAAAAGTCAAGGTTTTCTTACAATGACGAAGCACGCAGGCAACATCAAAGTTACAATTAACAGCACTGGGAAACATGCAATACCCATAATGCTTGTCCGATGTATTGATATGCAAACTAAAGCCAAAACCGAAGTAAGAATGGCCAATGATTGGCATCCTGAGAGTCTGACTATAGGAAAGGGTAGGCGCTAACATAATGGCATTTTTATTGATGACAAAACATATCTGTTTGACAATACATATCACAGAGGGTCTAAGATTGAGTAGGACTCTTCATCACAAAATATTTCTTTAAATTAGCCATAAATATAGTAAAACGCAATGAATAAACTGTTGTTTGGTTGATTAAAGGAACTGATCAAATTGCCACACGAGGTGAATATCGGAGGTCCCAACCGATCAGACCTCACAGAGTCTTGACTGCCAATGGCACCAGAAAACGAAGGCATTGTGTTCAGGCTTTGAAACTATCAACTGTATTAGCTAATAATACAGCTTTGCTGAGTTCATACATCAACAAAACGTTAGAAAAACTCTAGTTTAAGTTGTTTCCAGACCTGTATGCTATGCTTTAACTGTAGTGATCTCTGCCATCCGACACCCTTTGTTGCTTTGTCCGGCGTCATTGTTCAAGTTCAGGTGCCTCAAGGTCGTACAATACCTAAGTCAGCACTTACAGTCACGCTGACCTGCCCAGACTTGACTAACTTCCACTCGGACACACAAACACGTGTGTCTAGGTTCTCGCGGCCGCCCAAGCACCGCTCAAACAAGTCCCTTTTTCCCTATCGTCGGCCGACAGATGTCACTTAGAAACACGGCGCTCCAGCAGAATGACGTGTGCTCCGAAGTCAATCTCGTTCCATCTATTCTCCGTTCCTTTGTGTACACAATAAACTCTTCCCTTTACTCTGGCCTTTCCAAGACGTCTCCCATTTCCTAAGGAAACTGGGCCTCGAAGATTGTAGGTGTTAGAATTAACCGCCTTAGCCTTAACTCTTATATAACTGCATAACTCATTCTTTACTGCTCTCCAGTAACCTTTCCAGTACTACTCAACAAAGACTTTATTATTATTTAACGTATTCTCCGCATGCTCTCTTCAGCTGCCGGCTATTCCTATGCTTTTTTAGCTGACCTTATAATTCAGCGACTTTTCAAATCGGTCAAGAATTTCGTGGACCGTATTCTTAATGATGACACTCACCCTCTCCACTCCGAACTAATGGCTGCGAAGTCTTCTCGTACGACGCGCCGAAACTTCCGACATATGACATGTCGTACATCAGCCTACCAGAACTCGATACTCCCATTCTTAGCACGCTTCCTCACGTGTGAAGAAACGGAATTTGAAAAGCTGAAGACTAACCTGATTCAATAACTGATGTGGTAACCGTGTCGACTTCTTACTCTGAGTTTTCTTTGATCTTTGACCGTTTTCTCTTGGGTTTTTGGACCCCTTAAATTACTTTAGCTCTTGTTTTCCGTGAAAGAAGCCATTTTTTGCTGAAAGTGTGATATTATCATCAAAATAAAGTTCTCATCATCATCCTCAATACAACCGTGCGTATTGAAATCGGTATATTAATTATCTCCTTACATAACAGATGCTCGTCCAATCACAGTCCTAGCCTTATTTTGCTGTAGACGGGTGTTCTCGGATAACCAATGGAATATTTGCTGACCAGTTATAAAATTTTCCAAATGTCTTTTTCTTACCAAATATGAATTTTATGTCTGAATTTACGGAAAGTGCTTATCATGAACCTAATCCAGTGCTTAAAAAGAACATTTAAGGGATGAATGTCAAGAAATAGGGCATTCAAATGCTGAGTTGCGCTGTATTCTTCGGAGGGCATATTAACGGTTCCGATGTATGCGCCATGATATCTGATTAACAGGTGTTAGGCATTATTTTTGAAGTCTGCCCTCCCGATTTGCATTCTATCTTCTCAAACTGAATAAGTTGACGATTTGGGCAAAATATGGACACGTACAGCGCCCGCAGGAAAGTATCCAGGACCCAACATATGAACAAAATGATGATGTTTTTCCTTTTTTACTGCTGTCTGCGTAAATATATCCCAGTCGTTTCCCGCAAACACCACGTTAAGGCACGATAACAATTGTGGTAAAATGTTTGTGAATATTGCTTCAACGCAGTTCCACCACTAGCCTGATAAAATGTTGTTTCATGTTTAATGCTCAGTCAATCTGAACAGCACAGAAGTGACTTTGCTTGTAGAATGAAATGACGTCATACAATTTTGTGACATTTTATTTGACTGATATGGACAATCCATTAGGACCCGTCTCGAAGGACATATTACTGTCAAATATCGAAAGAAAATTATCCCAGAACTATCTTACAGCTATCTTTTTATAAACTATACATGGGTAAAATTTTTGCCATAGTCGAAAACTCTAATGAGGGAGAATTACTTCTTAAGGCTATGAATAAGGCACATGCAAAAACCCAATACACAACCAAAAACGAGGAAAAAGAAACACTTGGTTTCTTAGATAATTTTATACGAAGACAGATAACTTCATTCAGTTCTCTATCGGAAAACTACTTAAAAAGGCCAGGGCATACTCCCCTTTCGTTTTGGTTAGTTTAGAGGAAGCGAAACGTGGCTTTGTGCCTATTAAATAGAGCCCCTAGAGCTGTTCCTTAGGTATCAAATTGGACATGGGCATCCGTAGGAATTAATCAGGAACCATCACGAAGCAGACATTCCACAATATCCTTGGCAAAACACCGGTGATTATTTTTACCCTATCAAGGGTGTTCTTACTTTCAAAAGGGTCAAGCAATGGCTTCGATGCACGATTGCATGAACATACAGCACCTCTCAATTGCAGTGCATAAGCATAACAAAGGCTATTCCAATTAGACTCACTCGATATACTCTACCTTCATATTTCACATTACACTGTATTTATAGGTTTATTGGAAATTGTGGTTGCAAATGCATTGGGAGCACGTTAAATCACCTGGCAACATGACCAGCTGACAATATGCTGACGTTGTGGTTTAGTGCATTTCAGCAGATGAGTGCTTACCAATCGCAGCATCCACTGAGGACGAGGGTACTGTTTTTTTTAACCATCAGGCAACATATTAAGCAATGTTATAAATTTTCCTCTTTTCAAATACTTTGGTTGATTTTTCTGCTAACATACACAATTATTTTGTCGGTGTTTCTTCGTAGAATTGTGTAAAAAGTGTTTCTACTGCGCCCCTTAAAGCTGCATGTCTTTTAGAAAGCCGAAAGTACACTCTGAAAAAGTTGACGTAAATGGACAGCAACCAAATGTCAAAACTGCAGTAAAATGAGGCAGGACATTTTTGCAGGCATTTTTGCATTTATTACATAAGACACTGACCGAAATAAGATTAAAGGTAAATGCGTGTATGTTATTTACGAAACTGGTTAGTAGACCTGAGTATAAAATGTAAAGGGATGGTAGATTAAGGAGTAAATGGTTTATGATTTAATTATATTTCTGCATCAATTACCCATAGGCCTCATATTATGTGTTTAACCTGCGCACTTTTTTCTGTTGTTTATATAGTATGCAACAAGTCCTAAATCCATTATGTACGGTAAATCGATTGGAACTCCCGAATTTTCGAGTTAAAAATCATTCAAAAAATTGACAGGCTTTAAAAAGCATAATTGTCGTTTCATTATGTATAGAAGTTCAGCGGTCACAATTTGCTATCAACCCGGGGCAATTATTAATATTTTCGTGCAGGATTTATATAAAACGAAATTGCATTTTTTAAGAGATTAGAAAATAAATATGGCAAATTAAAAGTTCGTTGCTAGTAGTTTTCCAAATTATGTAGGTTTGGGCCGTCAACAATCTCGTTCAAAAGCTTACGTCATGAGGTTCTGACATTTAACGTAATTATGTTGCTTAATATGTAGTACAACAACATAAGTTACGTAATCTTCTCAAATCTTTATAGTCTTTATAATTTTGACTAACATATCCTGAGTGAGCACACCTGTTGTATGTACGCTGCTGTTTGGACACGTTTGTGAGCAGTTTTTATAGGCGTTTAAAGAGCCTGGCTAGTCTTTCAAGTTATAAAGTGAAATGCAGGCTTTATTTGTGAAGTATGGGTTTCTGTTTTTCGAAAACCAGGCAAGTGCATATAAGGACTTGAGTAAAAAAATTAGAATTGAGAAAAAGTGCCACTGCTCAAAACCTATCATGTGGGGCAGAAATGTACTTTGAGCTTAGTTGAACACGTTATGGAATCAAACCCGTCAGTGTTTTTATAGTACTTGCCTCATTGACGTGGATAAAATGAAAGGATACAAGTAGTTGGCAGGATCAAAAGGAAACTTTTGACATTTAACCACCAGTTCTCCTAAAGAAAACATGCAATTATACTTTTGCATTAAAGACAGTTAATTAAGAAGCCACGAGATCTAAAACGGGGGTACAAGTGTAACCTAGTATATGGACGACAGATTGCACAGCGGCTAGCGGTGAATGCTCATTTCTTGGTCCTTGATAGAAAGCTTTGGTCAGAACGTCTGAAAGAAATGACTGATATGGCCTTCTGAGTGTAACACTGGAGTAGGAACGCCCAGAGCAAAGCAAAAAGTGTTGGCTTGCGCCTAAGTACAGAAAAGGCAAGTTCCCCCTCTCCTCACACTAAATTAGTCTAAAGATGAACCGAACCGATCTCTTGCATAATGCCTCACCCTACTGGTAATTGGAATCTTAAAATTAATCATCACTTATTTGAACAATAATCTCAATCCGAGTCTTGAACATGACTCTTTTTCCTTGATATTTGGTACAAAGACAAACGTAGTGCCTATATATTCTATTCATATGTCTGTGCTCATTGGAATAGGACTATATTCGACAGTCTAACAAATCATTCTGCAATTGGCGCAATTTGAGGTCGTCTTTAAATGAAGTTTTACATAGAGATATAATTGTCAGTCAACATATCATCTGTTTAAATACTTAAGTAACTGGCTAAAATACAACCTTAAGGTCGTGAAAGAAAACACATATATGCAGCTACAAGACGTTTCGTACTACAAGATTTAATCGATGGAAAAATTAGAGACACTATGATGGTCTTTTTTTCGTTAAGTTCCTATCTAACTTACCATAATTCTGCTTCCGGATGGGCAGAATCAATGTTTCAAATCTCACTTAGTTATGTTTTGAGCCCTATAAGTACTATTTAAGGAAGGGAGGTTTGTTGACTAAGACAGTCTTGAATATCCTAGAACCTTAATTCTTGTTGTTAACTTTTTTAATCAACGTTGATTGCAAGAGGGGAGGTTTTTTCCATATGCACATCGATTTTTGGTGAATAAAATTTTGGCACATATGGTCAGTGTCAATTGAATATAAGAGGCGAAGGCAGCAATTCCTATAGAGGCAGTCAATTCAGTACAACTTCAGTTCTGCAAATCCTGAAAATAACGTTCATGACGAAATTACGCTTGGTAGTTTAGCGTATATCTGGAGCGGTTATTTTAACCATCTATGTAGATTTAATAATTAGGAGGGATTTGGTTTGGAAAACTACCCACTTATTTCAAGTTATTCTGTGCCAAGTTGATCAAATTGAACTAAAGCGAAGTTTAGGGAATCGAATTTATTTTCAGAATTAAGCAGCGTTAGTGATTTTTAAAAATATATTAAGCTATTCTGTGAAGGTTTTTGCAGAAAAATCAGTAGCAAGAAGGTTTTGTCGCGTTTTGTTTAAATTGCACCGCTCACCTTGCACATAACCAAACCTTGCCATGCATGTTGCCGCGGAGACAGCCTATAGGAGGCCTTATTGAACGCAAAAAATGTAGAAATATAGTTTTTTTTTGTAAACATGAGGTTCCACTCAAGCGTTATTACAAGCAAAACAGACAGAAGAATAATAAAAATTTTAAAAAAATGTTCATATACGTGGCCTGTTTCTTCTGCATACGCACGTTTAGTACGGACCTTTAAATAAATCTCCTGAAGCGAAAAATAATCCATTATAAAGAAAAAGGTATCCAATAAAAGCACTTTTAAAGAGGTAACCTATTATAGAAACTTTTTAAAAATAAATCGTAGGAAAAACAATATGCATGATAGATGCTCGAAAATGAGCTTTGCTGTTTTAAAGCAATTCCACATTTGACCAACACGGCAATCTGCATAGGAAATAATATCCAAAAGCTCGTTTTTTCGGTAAATGCTGGTTAGTTAAATCTTATTTAAAAGGGTTTGCTGTAACAATTGAACAGGTGGACAATTAGTAAACTTATCAATAAATACACCGAAAACTAGCTGAATGAAGAGAGCCTTTATTCCATGACATTCAATAATTACGTATCCAATCATTATCACATATACCAAATATTTTGACTAAATGCAATTTCTTTTTGTATTAAGAAAGTGGTTGCTTAAATTGTTATACTTTACAAACTATTTTAATTTATTGTTGTAATTTGTAACTATTTTTGACGTCTCCACAACTTGGAAATTCTCGAGAAACTTTATTTTTCTTAACAAACTCTTAGTAATTCTTAAAGTCGTTTTCAGAACTTAATATGCCTGATGCTGCTTATTATTATTTATCAGTTTTCCTAAATGCGTTATGGAAAAAATAATTGAAAATTAAAAAATGTAGGAAAGTTGCTTGCAGGACTAGCAGAACTGTACTTATGGTCAGTAACATGAAACAAAAGTCCGTTTTCCTCAACTCAGATGCCATGTGAGGAAGTTAGGTTTTGTTAAGCTTGCATGCTTCAACGAGTGCTGAACGATTGAATATGCAACCTGACAGATGCAGTCTTGCACCGCTTCAGATAAGAAAACTTATGACAGCACGTGTACGAATGCGTGGAAGAATGACAAGAAACTTCCACTTAGTACTGCAGCATATAGTTGCTCGCGTTATTTGTATCCACGGAGTGGATTTATTCGTAAGAAGCCTTTTGGTTATGTTTACCAAGGGCAGTGGGCAATATTTTTGGCTAAATCGGAAGGTCCCGAATATCAGAGGTATAGTCTATGCTACTTATTAGCAAGAACCAAACATTTTATTATTTGGCATTATGCTATGGGTGAACCCAAAACTAAGTTAGAAAAGTCTGAAGCAGAACCGGAAAACGAAGTCCGAAGTTGCTTGAATGCAATTTAAGTCAATTTTTATAAAATTCAGGAACGAAATTTTTTTGACCCCACTTTGTTTTGCCCCATCAAGGATTTGGAACGTCACCAAAACTGGCTACATTTTAGTGTGAAAACGGAACTTCAAATAAACTTTAGTAAATATTAAAAAGGTACGCATATACTGTATCGTAACGTACAATTTTTGCTCATGCGTAATTAAGCAAGGGAACAAACGGAAGATTAATAATAAGTGAAATATTTTTAGAGAACTTAGGCGGCAACTTTTTTACATTTCCAACCTCCAAAGAGAGCCTGGAAGTAAGTTACTATGCTGCTAAATACTCCTAGCCAAACTTTAATTTATCTTCAGGTCAGTTAGAAATATTTATCAAAATATAAATTTGGATTTTGACATGACCTTGGAAAAAAAAGTAAGATGCGCATATATTTGTCAACTGTTTATTCAATTAAAGTGCTTGTTAAAGATATAACCAATGGTTTTAAGTTTTATTATTAATTCTTGGAATAACAATATAAGACTTATGTGATGGATAATAGTTATGCTCGTTAATACGTGATGCTGTTTTGAGGAAGTTCTTAATATGGCTTACATGTGTATTTTTCTATGAACTTTTATCTAAAAGCTCCTTTTTCCTATCAATGTTTTTAATACAAATTTCATTTTAAAAGTCTTGCTTTGAACATTGAACAGATTAAATATATTTAGCATAGAGGGATGACAACGTTTGAGGGCAACTTCAAACATAACTGTTTCGGGCTTTTTTGCCTTCATTCAGTCCGGCATAACCCTGAACATCAGCTGGATCGGACAAAATAAACAAACGCGCTCAACTACGGCGCAGCTCATCCACCACTCGGGTCTAACATATTGGTATTAAGCGCTACACCGAACCGCAGTTCATTACCGCCTCGCTGCCTATCATTTTGTGTCACCGCAGACTGGGCATATATTCTCTCAGGAATATCCGAACGCCTATCCAATAGGTTTCCGAACTAAACAAAAATCACGTGGTAGTTAAAGGTCCCGAAACGGGTGACCACCTACCAGGCCGATGCCAGCCATATCATAAGAGCAGATATGGATGACAGCGTTTAGCAGTAAATTGACATAGAACGTTTTTGCGCTTATTTGAATTCATTTAGCCAAAAATAATTTGAACACCAGCTGATGAACTGCGTTTCGATGAAGAGCTAAAAAAAGACCTCAGTGGTGGACCAGCTGCATCGTCTGCAAGTGCGTTTGTTTGTTTTGTATTACCCAGCTGGTTTATAGGGTCATGCATCAAGGAATTAAGGAAAATAAGCCCGAAACAGTTCTGTATCAACTTACCTCAAACGATGTCATCCCTATCTGATAAAATGATATGGCTGGCATCGGCCTGGTAGGTGGTCATCCGTTTCAAGACCTCGATCCACCACGTAAACTTTGTTCAGTTCGGATGCCCATTGGGTCAGTGTTCGGACTTTCCTGAGTGAATATATATAAATGTATATATATTTACAAAATCTGAATGCAGTACATCCTATATAACATTCTCTTTTTAATCCCCAATTGATTGTAGAAACTGAATGATGAAGAAATTTGAAAAGGAATCCCAGGCCAAAATCAGACCATAGGTATATGTTCGAAAAGGTGATATTATGAAATAAATAGCATACTTAATATACGCTTGAGTATTTGAATGTGAATTGTTGACCTGAGCAATTTAATTATAATTATATATGTGGACGAATATCAATTGCGTTAGGTGGAGAAGTACAAAAAATTCCAGAAGTGAGGTTTTTTAATGTCACACAAGTATAAAAAAAACTGTATTTATTATTCTAAACATGATTTGTTCGGAATAAACACTGAGCTCTTGTATGGGGAGAAACATGCCACCCTGGAACTTCTATCAAAGGAAATTGCGCAATCCAGTAAATACAGCAGAAAAGAAGCAAGAGCGCGCTGTTGTCCAGTTTCATTATCCAGTCAAGCACGTGATTGTTTAACATTGTTTTCTGCAGATTTTACTCTACTGACACGCTTGTACGTGTGGAACAAAGAAAAAACCTTTCAGTGCGGTTAATAAATAATTCAATAGTCATGATCAAAATTGCACTTGGCAGCTAAGCATACCTTTAGTCTCTTTATTTCAATCGAATGGGTGGACTTAATCATACTGATCTTTTAAGTAAGAAATACTGCCATTCAATTTCAATATCTAAGGGTAGATGGCAGAATGTTGGCCAGATATTGAATAAATTTATCATGAAATTAGATACTATAGTATCAGCCCTTTTGTATGCATGCATTTATCAACGAGAAAAGTGTAAAGTTGTTCCCTTTGAGTACAAGAAAGTGTAGACATAAGTTGAAAAATCGGATAGATCCAAATTTAAGAAATTTTTTTGGCGAAACAAGAAAAAATGTCAGATTTAGAAATATCTTTTGAGTATTTCTGAATTTTTTGTCGGAAAACGCTACAAAAACTTTTGGACTGCATTTTTTTAAACATTTAAGAGTTGGGGTTATAACCATAACCTCCTTTATATTATCATGTGACTTAACGGAAACAGCAATTGTTTAAGATGCAAAGCATGTAATACGAAAGGTTTTACATCTTTTTTGTCTTTGTGTAATTGAGAAAAGGCACAGACAGAAGCTGAAAATTTTTAGTGAAAGCCTTTAATGAAAATGACTTATTTCACATTCGCAATCTCGAATTAGTAAAAGTAGCCCACTGTGAACGAGAAACGTAGGTTCTTCTATCAACCACGTAATTTTTGTCAGTATTTCTCGCATATGCTATGAAATACTACACTACCTTGAAAACTGGCAAGATGAATAGACATTCGTCAGCTAAATATCCAATAAAAGTGCTTTTTAAATATATAAACTTCCATAAAAAGTTTTCAAAAAAGCAAAGGTTTTAAAGTGTAAGGCTACTGTGGGGTGCGTTTCTCCGGCTTATGATGCGCTTTGGTATTTTGGGCCGGTTGCCATCTTCAAGAGAAATAATATCTACCACGTCATTTTTTCGATAAACCCTTCTAATTTTTATCTGTTTTTAAAGTATTTTATATGAACGTTGATCAATTTTATTTGCAAATTTTAAGAAAGATATTAATAAAACCCACAATACCAGATCAGATATATTTTCGTCACCTGAATGGCGTTGCGCACAGGCTGCTTTAAACTTAAGCATTGAAATATGACTTAAGATTGGATCCTTGAAAAAAATTATAAGGTTATGCATCAAACCGAGGATATTATTTAATTTTTTGGATAAGAAAGAAGATGTGTCGAGCACCGTATCAATGGATTTATTGCCCCAAGCTATCGAATGTTTGCAGAAGTCCATCCGCAAATGCGAGAAGTTGCAACACACCGATTATATTTTAGTGGCCAAAGGCCAATCAAATGTCAGAAATAATGAGGTAGTCAGGGCCACAATAATTAACCTCGTTTTGTTGCAACGTATCACCTCTGAGAATGGACTTCGGCAAGAGTTCGAAAGCTCAGGACAATAAACCAATTGATACGGTGCTCGACACGTTTTCTTCCTCACCCGTGCATATACCTGGAACGTTAACGTTTTCACGTGTTTAAAGTTTTGTAAAATTTATAGTTTCTTTTCATGTCTGAAGAACTTTATCATTTTGATAAGCTTGCATTTTCGCATTTTCTATGAAAAATAAAACCTCAGTTTATGTACCAGTATTTGTCAGAAAATATTAACAAAATCTGCCGATTATGAACTTTGGCGTAGTTCAAATCTTAAGTTCTTAAATGTGCACAAGATGCCGCTCTTTAGGTCGCCAACAAGTGCGAGCCATGAAAAGCATATTGGAACTGTATAAAATTATCCGTTTATTATATGGACTGGGACGGAAAACGTTAACCGCAGAATTCCGACGGCTGGCAGTAGTAATTTATTTTTATTTTACATTTTTTCTTTAAATTGTTTGATTAATTTAACAAATTTACTTGATACGTTTTAATTAATGATTTGAAATATCGCGGGCTTGTTTGTTACAATAAATTAGCTTTCATTGCAATTGCCCTTTTCATGTGACATACATCTTCTATTTTGCCTTTTGCGCCAATTTCATTTCCCAACAATATAAACCCAATTACTGTTGGTTTCGCGCTGCAACATCATGGGTAGTGGTTTTCTGTAGTTTTACCTAAACTTAAGTGTTAAGGTCAAACTTATAAAAATATATATGCATAATTCTTAATCAAGTAGTTCTGATCGGTTTATTTGCAGATAAACATTTAAAAAATATTATGTTCAAAGCCCAGAGTTAGATTTAAATTGAAAAATCTCCTCGCCCCTTTAAAACCGCTGCACAAAGTTTAGCCTTATACCCTCAGCCTATAAAATATAACTCATTGTTATTGAATGTGAGTTTTGTTTACGTGTTTCAGAAAAGTTTTCAATAATTACGTGTTTTGCTTCTTCCAAAACAAATTTCATTATTTACCGTTACTACTGCAAAAAATATT
The DNA here is from genome assembly GCA_036362985.1 of Ligula intestinalis. Lineage (NCBI taxonomy): Eukaryota > Metazoa > Platyhelminthes > Cestoda > Diphyllobothriidea > Diphyllobothriidae > Ligula > Ligula intestinalis. Next base: position 56,875,564 of record JAYGXS010000004.1, on the reverse strand, counting down.
TGTTGCCGTTAATAATACGAGAGCATGTTCATATTTCTTGATGACTTAGTGTTTTTTTTAATTGTCAGGAACGTTACAGCAAGGACTGCACCAAGCTGATTGTCACTAGTCGTCGTGTTAGTTCATTTTGGGAGAAGGCACGGTGACCAGAATTGTAAGCATTATGTTTGAAGTCTACCTAGTTTTACGAAGTAAGACTTCTTTTATAGAAACATGTGCTACGTACGGCATTCAATCGTAATCGGATTATATCGAAATAAAGTACAAGTAAGCATAATATAATAGACGCTAGTATTTCAGCTACGCTGCCTGATAATTAAATTACCGTTTATATGCGATAAAACACAACTTGTTTTCCTTTTTAAACCGCACGCTTAAGCATTGCGCTGTTTTAAAGGAGGATGTCGGAAATGTAAATTGTTCTATGATGGTTCCACTTATTCATTAATGGACCTGCTTGGGTTGCGTTCAAACCTAATTGTTTGCACTATTCCAATACATGCAATGAGGAAACACACTATAATTAACAGGAAGTACAAGGCTAGTCTAGCATGCTTTAATCTGCAAAAAAGCAACAAGCATTTTTAATCTTGTGGAAAAGGTCATTACTCAAAAGATGGATAAACATATTTGTTTCAAAAACATGGGACGCTTTACTTCTGAAGAAGAAGATATAAAATGTATAAGAAAAAGAAAAATAAGCGAATGAGTTATGTTGAGCGCCAGACATGCAGGCTGAGGTTTCTTTAACAATGTGAACATTTGCGAATCCGCTCAAAAATGACATGCAGGTATACCAGATGGCTTACATTTTTATATACTGTCTGGTGTGCCACAAATGTTTCTTTAAACTCTAACATTATTGCATGCCGCGGATGACCAATAAGTAACTTAACAGCTTTTTAATTAAAAATGGCCTTTCACATAATTTAAATTAGCAGCTGAGCGAAGTCTTTGGCAACACGTTCTGAAGTATACTAACTTATACTTAAACTGTTGTCAGTTATTGTGGCCTTCAGATTTACTACTTAAGACGAGTGTTCATTTCCCGGATTATTTTTTATCAAAATTCGGCATGCAATAAATTTTATAGATTTAATGAGATAATTTTGGAAATGTTTGTATCTCTCTGGGCCATTCGAAGGCCCATTTTTGTTTCTGGTTGCACATGGCCACATCTTATGATTGGATACTAGAAAGAAGCGCCTGTGCAAATTCATCTTTTCAGCCAATCAGCTGCCGACACTTTCGAAGTTTCCTCAACTTAACGCTCACTTTTTTTCGGTGGATTCAGATCTTAGCACAAAATAGTAAAATAAAGACGGGACAGCCTGACGCTGCTTTCTAAACTTTAGCTAGTTGCTTCATCCTTATCATCGTTTCGTGTTTTTTGACGAAATCCACAACACATGTCTTATGACACCAATGGAAACAGGCGCACTCGCCTTTCAAGACAGAACACGTTTGGTGAAAATCAGCATTTCCCAAGAGACATAAATGTAGGCAATCTGCGACCAACACTGTCAACTCGAGTTGTCCGACGAACGGAGCAGCCCCGGCAAGCTTATCTGCCTGAAATACGACTTGAACAACATACGCAACGTAGTAATGAACATTCCCAAGGAAACCATAATTTAATCCGAAGAGCAGCAACTGATGGCAATACTCACCAATTTCTGACTGTAAAAGATTTTGAATCATCCCTTAAAGCGCACAGTAAGAACGCTGTTAAATCACAAAGATCTTGCGAATCCTACGACTCAGCGGCTAGTGGAATGAGCTGGAGCAGTTCCCCAAGCTCATCGGCTATTCAAATGCGGGGATCTGATTATCGCTCAAATTCAATGTCAAGCAATCATTCTGTGAGTGGTTTTGAGGAAGCATCGTACACTGACCGCAGCGAGACCCCATTCAACAAGTCAAAAAATATAGAATTTACACCTATGTCTGCGCAGAGGAGTATGGACGAAAGTTATACTGGTAGAAGCATTTCCTCTAAAAGCCGCAAGGCCGTTCGTCCTGTTTTTGCAGCTGGCTTAAGTTATGAGGATGAGACAGACGTTAGTATGGCCGTCACTCCGGAATACACCAGTTTGCAGTCATCGGTAGAGGTCAACCATCTACATCAAGCAAATGTCACTGCGGTTCCTGAACAAGACGCAAAGACCGAAGAGGTAGGCAGCAGAATGTAGGGCATTTTTTTAACAGAAACTCTGGTAAATCAGTCTTCTTACTTTTTAAAACGTTAAATATTATTACCGTCTTTATAAAAAGACACAAAAGAGAACCTAACCAATTTTTCTTTAAGTGGGTTATGATAACAAATGATTTTGTGCTAAATTCCAGATTGAGTCTTTTGTTTATGCCTAGACCACGATTATCAGAGACATGACTTAAGCACTCATTTTTACAATGCACACCCTTTCCCTCCTGTTTGTACCCACAACCTAATCCTACATCTTTGACGCCAAAATCGAGCAAAGTTTTTAACTGTTTCCTAAACTCTTGATCCCTGGACCTCCTGGAAAGTTCAAATGTAAAAAGAAGGGTTTATTTTTTCCTAAGTAATCGCCAGACATAGCAAGTGTGGATAAGAGAGGGAGAAAAAGGTAAAAATAGTCGTTGAATATGCGCTTTTAAAAATCTGGTGCAATCAAATACTAATGCAAGTGAAACGTTTGACAATATATCGTGCATAACGAAATGCGTAATGAAAGCTGGAGAAAAGAGCTAGTTTTCACTCAACTAAAGATAACAGAAGACACAGTTTTAGACCAAGTGATTTGCCTGTGCCGGTTGTAAGGAGAATAAATATAAATGTATTTATAAATGCAAAAATTTTTTTTTCTGTTCTGTGGAGAACGACGAAAACTGTGGACTTCAATCAAAATCTGCAAAGTTCAAAACAGTTTTGCTTAGATGCTCTTTGTGATGCAAACTTGCATTTCTGAAATACGCATGTCAGATATAGCTATGAAATATTTTCTTTGAAGATTGCCTTACTTTAATTTGAGTTATCAGAACCTGATGCAAACAAAAGCTTATTAACGTTTCCACAGTTCATGGAAAGTAAGAAGGGTAATAAAATGCAAATGAACTCTTAATTAAAGCATTTTATCTGCAAATATGCTAAGTTTTCCCAGCTTCAATTAAAAGACCTTTTGAATAGTAATGGCAATAAATTAAATAGCTCACAGAGATATAATTACTCGAATTTAATCGTAAAATTTAAGTCTTTCCTCGTCTATCAAAAAGAGTGACGATTGGATATCAAAAGGGGCTTTCGTTCATAAGGTTATACATGCTTACCAAATCTACGCTCATGAAATGGGTGCCTGCCAAAACTTGTTTTTCATCATCGTACATTTTCTTGAATATAAATTTGGAAGATAAACTTTACCTGGTTTGTCTTCGTGGGTGCCGCGGAATTTGAAATATATTGGGTTGAAAAACTTACGAAGACATGAGTGATATCTGTCTTCGGTCATTCTTTTTTTCATGAGTAAAAAGTTCCTGTCTGCAAATAATATACGAGCCTTCTAAAAACTGTCTGTTATTTGCTTATTTGTTTGTGTTTTCAGGAATTTCAAATATTTTGATACCATTTTCAGTTTTTTGAGCATTTTAAAAGGAGGCTTTTATGCCATTTTCTAACAGTTTAATGAATATTTTAGTCAACAGCAAATTGTTTGGAAAGTTTTGAATCCAAGCCACGAAGAAATTCAAGGACAATCTGGAATAAGGCATTTAATTTTATCAGAGTTGCAAACACTTTCAAAGGGGTGAGTTAATTTCAAAATTGATTTATTATAGGGAAATAAAGTTACCTTTTCATTATACTTGAAAATAAACAAACCATTTTTGCGACGAAAACAAGGGTCTTACATCAATCAATACCGAACAGTAAACGTTTAACATGCTTTTGAATTATTCATATGCACTATTATGCAGAGTACTCCTGATGCTGATATACGGAAAAAACTAATAACAAATCATCCGCATTACTAAAGATGCAAACCAATGATCGAGGTCAAATTTGAAAGGAGTGACTATCACTTGTGCACATAATCAACCTTTTTAAGGTCTCAGAATATAATCAAAGAGAAAACCAAGCATTTTCTGCTGTGTAATGCCCCAAGTCCCAAAAAGTATAATAGCATAACAGAATCAAAATGAGTGCATATAATTTGCTTTTTAAGGTAACCTGTATGTCAGCTACTAGCTAATATTAGCTTACTTTGTCCCGAAAAGCCAAACTAATTTATTAGCAGCCCCATGTGATATGTCATTATCTTGTTAAATAAGGATTTCATATGAAATTGTGTTAGCGAATATATTCCAAGTAATTTATTTAGCTATAAGTATATATTCTGCCAAATAGTTTTGCAAAATGAAACCGAACATCTGATTTTCAACGAAATACGTAAATGGATAGAGCACAGACGCATTTAAGCGACTTTGGCCATTTTTTATCTGACAAATAGGACGTGAATTCTTAAGTATAAAAGGAGTCTTTACCAACATATCCCAATTAAATTGTTTCCCTAGGAAGGGTTTTTTCGCGTGAAACAGGAAATAAAAATTTTGAATTTGATGGAAAGTCAAATTGTTTTCGATGGATCAAGACAGAATTTGCAAGGAAGTTATCATACGCCGATGACTTTTGACTTTATAGCTTAGAGCATTTACATCGATTCCTAATCAGTGTAGCGCAAACTACGAACGCGACTACTACAATATGACTGCAGCTGTTACTTATTCTACCTCATTAATGTCACGTGCAATTAGCATATTTTTTAGATAGTCCTTTAACAATAAAAACGTCAGATGCTTTTTGACTTTGAGTTAGATTTCAAAACCCCATAAGGCTGGTCGAATGAAATAAAGCATTAAGAAGATTAAATTTAACCTGATCGATATATTATCTTTTGAATTCAGAATATATTTTTAAATGTCAAGCAAGAAGACAGTTGCATCGTCTGAAGCGCAAAAGACAATGTCTGGATCCAAAAGGACAAATATGGGGCGGTCTGCACTATGCGTTTATTATCTGCGATGTGGCTTGTACCTTCTAAAGGCAAAAAAAGAGTAACAAATAAACAATAAATTAACCACAAGGGAAATGTTAGTGAGATTTTCCTAGGTAATATACCAGTTAAAAGAAACCAATGAGCTACAGGCATCTATGTTTTTCTCCACTCTTCTCTTTTTCAAATAAGCTGGTGTTCTTTTTTAGCTAAACTGTATTTGTTTTTTTATGATACAGAAGAATTGGAAGCGGCTCGTGAAAAAGCGCTCAGAAGAAGAAGAACAAAAGAGTTCCTCTCCAGAAGGTTAGTTTTAGCTCAGTCAGCAAGTCTGCTAAAATATCTGGTTTAAAGAGTAAATGAGCTGAAAGTTTAACTTGAATTATTTAGCGTAATTGGGGCCAGCCATGTGTATGCATTCGTTTGGGTAGCCTACACAGCCGTAATTTTAAATTCAGTATGTGTATCCAGTAAAGTGCGTGATAGTTTTACTTGACCTATATTCTGTATACTTCATCCCACTCATTTTGAAAGTGCACCATAGAAAATCCATTACTTACGCTTCGAATTTCGCTTTTTAAGTACCAAAAGTATAGGGCTCTAACACATTATTAATTGCAGATCTGCAAGAACGGTCATTAAAATTGTTGCTTGTTGGCTCAAACGATTGTGCTAGAATTAGAGAGTGTCATTTTAAATAGGTTTAAACGGCTAATGAATGCCACTCGCCAAAGTGTAGAATATATTATTCGACAAGGATAAGCATGCCAATAAAATCCTGAAATAACTTAATCGTTGATCCGGTGCTCTGACGCTCGCGTGTGAAGTAGTCTTGATGGAGTCGCACAAATCCTGATAAATCAGCCATTTTAGTTGTTGGAATAAGTTTTAAAATTTTTATCTTAGACGAATACCGCACACATATGACCCCACATCTATTGTATCCTTTTTCAAAAAATAAAGTCATCAGAAATCATATACAAATAAGAAGAACTTTTTAACATTTATTTCAAAAAACGGTGTTTAGATGCCGCATATTTCGAAAAACATAACGCTTTTCTTCCACAGAAAGTTTAGGCACCTGCTTATCAAAAAGCATATGAGGATATCTCATGCGTAAATGAACGGAACATATGCTTACTGCAGGAATCTACCTCCGTAGTTGACAGTTGTAAAAATAATCAATCTTTCCTATGTAAGGTAAATATAAGCAGGTTAGAAATTCAAAAGGAAGATAAACGTTATTATTTTAAAATATTATGCTCAATGATAGTTCGGTTTTCTCAAAACAGCAGCTCACTTCTGTTTACCGGTGTAATATCCCTTTGCAGTGCCGACTTTTGTGTCCAAAGAACAAATACTATCAAAAAACTAACATTTGGCCCTTAAAAAAGGGAATAATCCCTTCTGCATGCTTCTTTTATGCGTTGCATTAATAATTACATTTTGATGGCCTCTGGATAGAGCGCTTGACCGAAAAAATTCCACTTTTGTACAGCTCTTTTAAGAAATGCTTTATTGACTTTATTTCCAGAAATCGATCCAATATATCAACTCTTAAAGTCAGCCGCCAGCAAACATAGACAAATTTGTGGAGACATTAGCACAACGGTAGTGAACCTTAAGCCTGGATGCGGTAAGTAAATTACCAATGAAGAAATGCATTATGCCCTATGGACCTGTCAAGTGTCACTGTATTACGGTTAACTTATTAACTTAAATTTATTCAAGGGTTATAATAGTTGGTACAACTGTGCCGCAGAAGCGTGTGTAGGTCAAACAGATTCCTTTCACAATATCTCATAGAAAGTTAACATTACATGCAGGAGGAAAAAGAAATCAATAAAATGGGATATATATGCAAAAAACATTTATTTACTCTGCGTGTTGCATTTTACATGCTGTATTAAAATTAAACAGTCTCACGTTCTTCTGCTTGCGAATACTGATCTAAAAGGCTTTGTCTTTAAATTTTAGAAACGAACGATGCACATTCGCCGGAAATCAAAAGTAATATTCAAACGGAACGAAAACCTTTCTGAATATTCTTCATGTAAAATAATCTTATATGTTCATGACACACGAATGAATCAGAACTCAGCCTCTTTTTCGAAATCTTTGCGCCTTCGTTTCCCTCAAAAATGCAACCGAACATTGATTGCAGATTGATATTTTTTGTAATTTTGAAATAAATTCGCACACATAATATTTATCGTAAGTATTTTTCAACGGTTGACATTAAATAAGCATTTATTTTGCAGTTTTTATAACACTTTATATTGATAATTGATAATGAAATTGTCACAAAATGTCTTGAATTTATATTCTTCAACATTTAGTGTGTAAGATGGGTGAACTTCTATATTCTTAAAGCATTTGATCTTAAAAAGCTACCAATTAAAGTCTTTCCGATTTTGCACTCTCAGTTTGTCTGACAAACGGTCGACCTTTGATTTTGTAAGAATTTAGTATTCCATCTTTTGTGCTGCCTATTACCTGAAAAATTACAACAATCCTAGGATGCTTGGATATCTTGACATTCCTATTACGTTCGGCGTTTACTTACGGGAACGCTTAAAACAGCCTTCAATAAGAGTTTTATTTTCAACTAGAAATGCCCTTTATTTACTTCAAGCTGTATATCGGCATGCCACTGTTACAGATCATGAAATGACAACCAATAAGTTTAAGTTAGGTACGGGATGTGTAAAAATTGAGGAAAAATCTTAAAAAGAACATAGTTGAATTTTTGTTGATAGTTACGGTCAGTTAATGGAAAATTTTCCATTCACATTTAAACCGGCCCTGCAAATGGTCAAATTATATTTTTTTACCTGTATATTTACTGGATATCATAAATTGACGGACTCTCAAAAAATGTAGACGGTGATTTAAAATACTCAATGAAAGTCATTTTTTCGAAGGGTCTACAAGATTCTAATTGCTTTCGATTTCGTGCGAAATTTTAAGTTAACTTACATTAAGTGGTAGGTTAACGTAAAGCTGAAAGAGTTGAAGCAAAGGAAAATTAACATATTTCTGTTTAAGTAAGCATTAATTGAAAGGACCTGCTTTATTGCTTGGTACAATAACTTTGTTTATTTGTGGTTTCCGTTAAAATTAAGATAAAGTTTTTGCATACACGACGAGATAACGCAAAAAAGGAATGACAAATATGCATTGATTATGAACGTCCTTCTCCCGAAGGTGTCACTGACGATTCTCGTCTAAAATAATAGTACACATTTAAGTTCATAAAGTAAGTAAACAATATTTATGCTAATGGCCTAATTAGGCCAACAAAACTCAGTAAATTTTTAAAAAATCGAGAATTGACGTGAATAAGTCATTTCAATCTCCTCTCATCATCAACTGCATCTTATGGGTGGCAAAAGTAAAGATTTCAATATGCTGCCGTTGATTCGTATTCCAAAGATGCCGCCGAGCTCTTCACAAGTTGCTTTTTATAATAAAAATTAAAAAAAAGCAAAGCCGTAAATTTAACTTCATATTTTAGAACTCAACTTAAAAAGAATAATGTGAAAAATTTGAAGTTGAGTCTTTGGTGTTTATGAATGAATTTTCTCTAGTATTATGAGGAGAGTTTTAAGACGGAATCAAACAACTTATGCATAATCGTTGTTTGTTGAATCCAATAAGTTGGCATAATCTTGTTGGGTCTTTCAAAACTGTGGAATTGCTTTTTGTTTGCGTGAAATCGGCCAAACTTGACACACTTCGTATGGCATTAAGAACATCTGTAAGTAAGACTGCTAAAGTAATTTCAACAACCGAAAATCAATTTATGATGCACGTGTATTTCGAAAATTAGTTAACTGTGTCAGTTTTTGTGAATTGAATAGTTCAAGCGGTCGGAGCCTCTTATTCAAGTAGTGATAGCGCTGACTTAAGTCAACTAGTCCTGTTGATTTTAAGTCTTTTACGGCCAAAAGGGCAACGAATATTTATCACAATCACGTCAATTTAATTAGTCAACTGTTTTTAAAACGATTATTGGACGACTGATTATTGTTGTAAACTAATACCTGATTTAGTTTTTTCTGACCAAAGAGAAAGTGCTCGTTCTGTTCTTTCGTGTTGTTTGGTTTCGTCTACTGAAATTGTTCCCACACACGACATATTATTTCAGACAATTTCTACCTAAGCTAACGTTGCCTTTTCTCATTGATGTCACGTGTTTCCATACTGATTACAAATGATGCATATTACGCTAGACGCGTTATGCCCTTGAGATTAGGATATGCTTTGGTCCTTTATCAAAATACCAAATAAAAGGAATGGGAATTTCGTTCATTAATCACCCAATCATTCACTAAGTATACGCAACAATGAACTCTTCGGCAATAGGCACAGCAAGATAAGATGTGGTTTGCTGAAAAGCAGTCATTTTTATTAGGACAATGAGCATATCAGGCTAATTAACGTGAATCCTATTCTTCCCAGATTCGGTATGCAAGTATATAATATGAAGTTTCTCTAGTCTACAGATGTCTGCGTACAAGTGTTTTTGTATTCCAGGTCACACTACCCTTTATCTTCACACATTTGATTTTTACGGTAATGGATGTATTGGGGATTAAAAATAATTGTTCCTTTACCTCATGGATACTTTTGTGCGGTATACATCTCAAGTTAGACCATCGGTTTTGATAAATGCAACCTGGCGTAGCAAAATGTGCTGGGGCAATGCACTGAATTGCCTGCGAATTATGTAGATCTTAGTGGAAGTTAGGTTACGCTACATCAATCACTTTACGGTTTCCCCTACACCTTATTTCATATATAGTGTTTTTGCATGTGTAATGTACAGTAGGTGGCCGAACTCATGCAATCCTACGATTTTTACATGTAACTCCCTTTTTCTCAAAAGCAGTCTAAGCCGTGGCCCCAAAAGTCTTATAACAATAGAGAAATGATCGTTTTTCAAAAAATAGCATATAATGATTTATGAAGGAATATAACATTTTGTTGAAGCACCAGCTTTTTAAAAAAAGTGGAAAATGCCGAAAAAGTGGAAATCGGGCGTACTAAGAAACCGTAAGTTTTGCATGTAGAGGAAGCCCGTTCATACAAAACCACGTAGTAAATGAAGCAGCACAAGTAAAATTACGTTGGAAAATTATCGTTATGTCACGTTTTCGAATGAATATGCTTCCATATTACGTGCAATTTAGTGTATGGCTGTTACCGAAGAGCCTAAATTTCGAGTATGTATTCTAATACATTTTCACGAGAACTACTAGTTGTTTCTATCATTTGGGCATCGCGTGACTTATGCTGGACTAAAGCAACCACGTTTTCGGTTGGTATGCCCCATTGGGAGATCACAGAGGTAATATATTGCTAAAGCTCACTTACGGACATGCCGGTCAGTGACTTATAAATTTAAAAAGAATTGTCGTAGCAATTGTAAACTTACCATTTTGTGTACACTAGGAGTTATTGCCTTCTGCCATATTGTTTCGTAATTATTTCGAATGTTCTATTACGAAGAGGTTCATATCTTCCATGAAATTCGTAATAAGCCTTTACGAATTTCACTGGCTTTCATTAATTGACCATAAATAATGAGTTTATTCGATATGCTTAGCAGAATCTTCAAAATAAGATATACCTTGAAAGCTTTAACATAAATAAACAGCTTGTAAACATTCTTTCTCATGCAGCTGTCTTTGTGTGTCATAGTTTTAAAACCACCCAATCATATGAACACATTGCCGAGAAAAATGAACGTCTTCTACCAAATAAGCAAATAAATATGCTCAAGAACGATTGAGAAAATTTCTACAACAAGTGTACTCCTGAAAAAATCTTATTTTATATACGTTTGCGCCTGTTGTCTGAGTACTTTAATTTTTTAATGATAAAGTCAAGGTGAGAATGTGAAATTTTGGCCAGTGGATTGATTTCCCTAACAATAAGGGTTATCTCTTCTGTTGCAAATGTAAAAGCTACTTGCTTTATCTAAAACGGAATACCTTTTAGCATAAATGTTTACCTTTAGACTTCGTTCTACAATAAAAAATACACAATAGATTTTCAATAATATCAACGGTATTTTTTAAAAAAAACTGTTTCACAATATCCCGTGACAACATTGTCAAATATTTTTTTTGTTAGCTGTCTCCAACTTCATATCGATTGTACAATTACTTTGGTTGCCATATACTAAATAAGTTCTCAAACGCAATCTTTGTCTGTTACCCCTCAAATCTAAAGTATAAATGTAATGTGGAGATATGCAAAGAAGAACTTTCAAAGTTTATTGCCCAATTTTATGGCACAAAACTTGGCAGATTTGCAAAACATAATTTTTCAAATTATTTCGCTCTCCTTTCTCCCAAAGTAATGTGCTATCTCATAAAAACACAAACTTCAATTTAATGGATGCAAAAAAATGTTTCCGATTTGTGACAGATAAAATTAAAAAATGTCTGCTATTCATGAATTTTATTTTATAGTGCAAAATGCACACGCAAAAAGTTCTTTTCCGCAGCGTTTAGTAGCATAGAAAATTCCTCCGATATCAACAAACGTTGGATTTTGCCCAATTTTGCCACTATTTTCTCCCAGTGTTCTGATCTGAACGTAATAAAATTCTAGTGAACAACATTTGGCGACCAATTTCAACTCAATGAACTTACCTAACAACCTCAAGTTTGCTTAATATCCTCTAATCCCCAAACTTGCATCAGATACGCAATTTTCTGTAAACATATGCTAAAGATTCTCTTCAAAATTTAGACGGTTTTTTGCTGCCAAAACATGTGGGTAAGGCCTTTAAGAACTTGCAAAGTTTCATCAAAACAATTGCACAGATATCTGCTTTTTAGTTTGCGGAATTTCTGCTTTCGTGGGGGATTCTGTAGCGCAAACCCGTGATCGAGGAGAGGTCACTGTATATGGGTGCTTGGATAGGTGCCCTTTCATATATGAAAAACAACTAACTCGCCCGTAAAATGTCACCCAGTTCCAGACCTACCTAGATATCGCAAAACTAAAATCGGTGTTTGCATGCAATTTTAGTATTTTGTCGTTGCTTGTCGATGCACTTTTAGAACAATTTTTAGCGGACAGGTATTTCTATTCAGAATGCCCTTATTTTATTGTAATTATGGGCACACTATACCATGGTATGTTTGTAGGTCATAACATTGGACGAAATCTGCGTTTTTGATGACATTTATAAATATGCGCGGCAAATGTAAATTGAGGATGGGCAATAGTAGTTAACTAAAGACGGCATTGTTGTAAAATCTGAATTCTTCCTTTCAAGAAAAAAGACGCAAGCGGGGGAAACTATTGTAAGCGGGAGAAAAGCACCCTTAGACATACTTTTCAAGCTCTCACACACGAAACGTTTAAAGACTTATTTTAGCTTTCCTGTTAAGAAACTTGTTACATATGTATAAAGTTATCGGTACTATCAAAGAGATATTGGCATTCAACTCAGAGTTACTATCGGCTCAACAGGACAAATTCACAGATTAACAACAAAGCGATTATTTGATTGCCAAAATCGTACGCTGGAATTCAAATATATGTAGTTTATATGCCAGACGTTATCACCTTAAAATCTACAAGTTAATAGTTCCATTAGAGAGCTCTTCAGGTTAACCTTTGATGTTAACCATTTTAATGATAAAAATGACCGTTTTGTTCTAAGTTAGCACTAAAACAGAAGTTCATGGTGGCGGAGTTCAATTTTTAAATCGGAGTCCCTTGATGATTTCCATGTTGTTTAGTTCCAAATACCACGCACCCTGCGTTGGCTGCAGGTTTGGGCAGAAATGTTCATTTTCCTCCCGAAAGAAGTCTTGTCAATTTTTTCCCTTATTGTTTAACCTATAAAAATAAATGTTATGTAAACTTCGGTTTGCAAAGAGGTGGTCATACTCTTTATTTGCTAAAACGCTTTCTTGCATTTAAACTAGGCCTTAAATGTTTCAATTACACCTTAAAACGAATTTTTTATCCTAGTAAGCGATATTATTTACTTTCATTAAGCAGTGAGTTTGTTGATTGTGACAACTTCTGACACAGATAAATCAGTTAACTTAAGTTCTATTAGGGAACGCCCATAACAAATGAATTGTCTTTTACATTTCAAAAGTGACACAATCAAGGAAAAAATTCTAAGCTGTGTTTTTATTATGAAGATTATCTGAATAGATTTTTAAAATCTCGGTATGCGCACTGATAGCTTACCTTGTGTAAAAAGTTGCCATTTTTATCTAACTGTACGGCGGAATATTCAAAGGCAAATCCAAGATTGCATCCGTCAATTCACCTCCTTTCAAGACCAAGTACAAATGGCCAAAACATCAAACATAAATGTACCCTTTTACTTAATAAGGCGTGTTTGGCATAGACGAAAATTGATTTCTATAGGCTAATTCTTACCTTCAAAAATCGAAAGCGATCAGTAAATGTTCAGTATTAGTTCATTTTTGAACTTCCTCTGATTATTAACTACAAACACACACACATGATGTAATATCTACATGCAACTTTTAACGTTTAACTACTTTCGTTCTTAAAAAGGTGTTAATAAGCTAGCAAAAATGAAAATATATAAATACAACTTATTAATGTTTCCACAACAAGGGTTCATACAGGAAAAAGTAACATAAGTATGCTTCCGAGAGCCACATAAAGGAATTTGAAAAATATGAACATATTCTGTTAGGTAGTTCTTCTTCAAACATTTTAAAGCCCCCATGTCTTAGCCATCATTAAGACTATAAATTTAAATAAAGAGAGTCATACCTTTTGCTTATTAAAGGATGTCGTTGGAATATACACTCACTCCTGTAGCAGCCCGTCAGGAAAAGCTCACTTATAATAATGCATGCTTGAAAGTTTACCACAACTGAACCAATAAACGTTGAAGATGGCACGCACATTGGTAAAGGGCTTAACTCGCATCCAAAAGGATTACTTGACAAGCAGAGAAAAGCGAAGTTGTTTCAAATATTGCTGGCGATATAATTCATCTTAGATCGCCTGACCACGAAGTGTAGTTTTAAAAGTACTATGCTACATCGTTGTTTCGTTGAAAGCAGATATTCCAAGGAATGAAAAGAGTGACTGGTGGACTGACAGCCACGCGCAATTTCTTATTAATATGGCCTGCAATAAACTCCACGCAGTAATATCCAGAGTCCCTTCCCTCGTGGTTTTCCTATCAAATGGTCTCTTGCGTGAAGATTTGGTTTGTGTGGCATGCGTAGGCGGATAAACAAGTTATTTTCAATCCCTGAGACCTGTCACGCGTCAGTTCTTATCGACTTTGTGTTGGAAATGCGCTCAGTTTAGAAAGGGCGAATAGAGTCATTTGCATGCTTTATTAATTGTCCATCATTTTCACCTCATTAACTTACTGTTTCTATTTGTAGATATCTTCGTTATAAAGCAGTCACATTTGCTAACCAAAATCGATGAATTAATGGGTTAAAGTCATTTTCTGTCCTTACGAACCTACGTGAATTTTACAAAAAAGACAATTAACTACATATTATCCCACTATGCGTGGCAAGTATCTTAAAGAATATAGTAGACTGATGAATTTCCAACCTAAAGTGGACCCTGATATATGCAAAAAGCAAGATACTGCGTTAAAAAAATTGATTAACAAGGTTATATTAACTTACATGAAACTTAATACTCAACAAAATTTTCTATATTTTGCCTAATAAATTAAAGAAGCATCAAAGAAAAACGATTGCAGCATAAATATTACATTGTGTGACCAGAGTTCCTCGTGCGTTCGTCAGTAAGGTCGATAGCAAGGTTTTGTTTCCTGTTGACCTCATGAATGGTTTGCTTATCTTTTATCTCAGTGAGTAATTAAAATAACTTTAAATTAGATCTTTGCGAACACCATTAATCCTTCTCTTGCGAGGCTTAAAGTTCTTAAACAATTTATAACCAGAGCAAAAATCGTCGACAGATACAGTATAAACCCCAGCATGAAAGCTGTACTTTCACTTAAAATTTAAATCTGCCAAATTCCAAACTTTGGAATTGCCGGCTTGTAGCCGAAGAACATCAAAATA
The DNA here is from genome assembly GCA_036362985.1 of Ligula intestinalis. Lineage (NCBI taxonomy): Eukaryota > Metazoa > Platyhelminthes > Cestoda > Diphyllobothriidea > Diphyllobothriidae > Ligula > Ligula intestinalis. The sequence continues at coordinate 56,860,458 of JAYGXS010000004.1, read as the reverse complement.
ATGCTCATACAGAATTTTCTGTCCTTCTTTGCAGTTATTTTCAAATCAGTTAGTTCCACCACGTCATTACACTTAAACCTTATATTTTACTTAATAAACGCCAATTCGGCTACAGTATAAATAATCGAACGACACGTTGCGTGATAGTAGACCAGGCCGTACTTCAAATAAATGATCGCTGACTTTTGATAAATTTAGCATCTATCGGAACGATTATATTGAAAAAACTCTGACAATAACAGTTTATTTTTGGGAATCATGTGGCTTTAAATTAACTGTTATAAAGATAGCCCTGTAAGTAATATTGTGAACTCGCCATGAAATAAGGTAGAAAGCAAATTGTTTTGGCTTAGCACTTAAAATACGTTTGCCTTTTAGTAAGTTCATTTTTTTTCCTCCAGATTTTAAGAAAACACCAAATGTGTGAAATCAGACTGCCTAGTGCACTTCCGAACCTTAGAAGATAAAGAAGTAGGCAAAATGTAGACCTGTGGCGACCGTGCGAAGTAGGTTTTTGTGGGTGATGACGGTGATGTACCTCCGCATGGGCAGAATAATTAAACATTATTTTCCAGCTACTCTTGTCAAAAGGCACCTACCTTTCATATTTGCCTTCCAGAACCACCCTCTATATTTAAAATGCATAGTTTTAAATCAATTGACAGGTTATTTTGCAAACGTTTTGATCGCATAGCTACGTTGGACAGTGCAGATGTTTTTCCAAAAGGTTATATGTCCATTGATTTTTATGAGCATATAGTGGGTGAAGGCAGAAAGAAGGAGAACGTTTCACTTAGACCTCACTCTAAAAGAATCTCCAATTCGAAACGTCGACTCGTTTAGTAAATGCCTAGGGTGTTCGCAAAACCCGAAGTCCAAGTGTATAGATGATGTCAATTTGAAAGGTCGTTATTTGGCAAACTGTCATCCCTTTTTCTAGTTAGTAAAATATTTCAAGGCAACATGAAAAAGAGAGAAATGCAAGACGTCAGGACATATTTGTTTGGCTGATTCTCATTGGCAAATCTAAGAAATAAATTGCGAACTACACTTTTAAATGCAACAGGTTCCTATTGTGGTAGTTGGTAAACGGGCACAATTCAAGAATAAGAGCCGCACTGCCACAATGTGCAGTTAAAACCGTAAATTTGGTATACCTCTTAGCAAATAAATACCATTTCCTTATTAAAATAAGTACTGCGCACCATAGGCCTATGCTATAAACATGAACGCTACATTGGAAATATTGGATCTGTGTCTTCTCTTACCCCATGAAAATTAAAAAATAAAGTTTAAATATCGCCACGGGGCAAAAATAAGCTTCTGTCACACGCTTTATGTTGATAGTAAAAAAGGCCAGTATCCTTATTTTTATCAAGCTAAACACGTTTCCTGTTTCAACCTTAGCCTTGACTCTCCGTTTTGAGACTGCAATCTGTTTGTATTTTTAAGCATCCTTATATCATTTTTAGAATAAAAGCGATTATTGTCTATTAACCGCTGTCAATTGGTGAAGACTTTTTTCCGTTAGCAAAAACAAAAACGGCCCAAAGCCATTGTTTGTTAACGTCCTTGGGCCAGAACACCATGCAGCTCACAAATAAAATTTGCATTTGCGACAGCAATATGGTTTCCGGTAGTCTAATGAAATAACTAAACAATAAATGCACATCACAGACCACCTTAGCGTCAGGGTGCAAGCAGTTTAGCTAAAGTTGCTGAAAATGAAAACTAACAACCCGTTAGAGTGGTTAAAAATTAAGCGGGCCTAATATTAACGAAGAAAATACTGGTGAACTATTCGATTTTAGTAAATAAAAGGGCGTTCTTCAGCCACCGATTTTTGTGCACTTGCATTAGCCGTATATCATAAACGCTTCAGTCCGGTTTTTTTAATTAAATTTCCATCGGTTTTTGGAATGACAGAGAAGTTATTTAACGGGCAGGCAGAAGTGACAATTTCCTGTTTTTTTCATTTCTCTCTTTCAATGCTTGACGAAATTATGCACAACACCATAGTAAAAGTCGCCGAACAATTTCCTACAGCCTCTAGTCACGCTCATGCGTACACTAATTAAAAATTAGGGATGCTGCATTAGTCGATGCAGGCAGTACATATTGTGCACTTAGTCAACACAGTGCAGTCCCAATTGAGTCCCAAGAGATACTCGTCTACGCTTCATTAATAAGGCGCAATCCAGTAGCAGGAAAGGCTGATAGTTAACACGTGCGCAACAAGGAACGATAGCAATCAGTGTATCTGCTTTTGCGAGTGTAATCTCAGAACAAGTTTCCAATTCACGGTAAAAAAGAAACTTTTAAGTCAATATGGACTGCCAGTTGGATTGATGAGAGACAGTTCGTGAAACGACATCTTAAACACTCCTCCTAGCAGTAAGCGTTGCCTGCTTCATTCCGAGGGCTGCCTTACCGATTACATTTGAGGATATTCTAGGTAACTAAAGTAGAAAAGTGAAAATTCCTTTCAGATCACTGAGTTGTCTTCAGTTAGGTGTAATGCAATTACTAAGATACAATTCCAAGCAATTGCTTTGCTTCTCTGGGCAGTCTCACTCTACTAAATCAGTAAAAAAAGTCAGCTAGAGATACGTTGTTTTGACCTTACCTATTTGCAAAATGTTTATTATCAAGGTTTTCGGTTTTGTTTAAGTATACTAAAGATTATTTGGTATTTTTTAATGTACATCTGTTATCATAGCTTATATGAGCTGTTCATACAAGATAAGAACACAAGCAGATTCGGTTGCCCTTGTTTTTACGTGGCGTTCCACTCTGTATTTAATTGTGATTTCTTTTAAAGCCTAAAATATGCTCTGCAGATCTTACCTCCACGGATATGCTTTTATTAACTCCCATACTTTTTCCAAAATATCCGAAACATACTTCGTTTTAAAGCATCAGTTTCCTTCTCTCAAAACATTCACAAATCCCATTCAAAATGCTACACTTCCTGAAGAATTCTCCAGCAGATATATCGTTTTCCGGGCTTTTTGCTTTTTATTACTATCATACTGGCTGGGGTCAATTGAAAACACCAATATTTTGCGGTACTAGCCCTAAAGTAACAAATGTGTATGTTTGCTAGTTCACTTCAAGACTTGTGTGACTATTTCGTTTCATTAGTCTGCACAAACTTTTCGGATAATCTTGTACTTAACGATAATTTTTTTAATATTCTGATGTCGCAATTTTCATTGAAACAAATAGTGAGTTCAACCATCCACACCTCTTGCTCCCTCAAGTAGTCTAAATTGAACTTATTGCTAGATAGTCTTGTTGAGAAATTGGTCTTCTCTTGAAAAGTGCATGAATTGTGTCGCACACTTAAAATCACTCTTTTATTGTATAAAGCAATCATTTATATATTCTCTTTAAATTGTTAGCTAGAGAAATATTTGAGAACTAGAGTTTAATTTTTATCAAATGCTTTTCACATAAACCGAATCTGTATCCTAAACTTAACAATATATAAAAATAACTGACATTCAGATAAACGTTCGTTTTGGTACAAAACCTCAAAATTGCTAGTTCATCCTATGCCAAAGCATCTTAAGAGTTATCAGAAAGATATTTCAACAATTTTATATTTCAACTGAAAAGCACAACGGCCAGAAATTCGCCAATTTATCGCTTATAACTTGGAAATTTCGGACTATGTGTTAAGTCACTAAATTTCAAAAGTCTGGCTGTTTTACAAATAATACTTGTTGAATGTAGTCACGACCGGAACACGAAATTTATACAATGTTTACGATTAACTCTTGCTTGACAGAAAATCTTTTTTATGTATTTCTAAAAAACTTTTTGATGAAATCTGCTTCATTGAGGAGCTCCATACATATTGACCCTTAAACCAGAATCTTCATAGTAAACGATATAAAAACGTCACTAAAATGGAAAAGGAAACGATATTAAGTGCCCTAAATGTCGTAACAAAAAAAACATTAATTCTTGTACCCGATCGTAGTAAACTCTGCGTTCTTTAAATATTATACTTACAGAATGGTTCTCTTTTGGCTTCAATACGCTTCTGAATAGCTTTTGACTGATTTGCTTGAATTGAAGACTTACAATGTGCGCGCTGTGTACTTCCTCCTTGAAAAATGTACTTTTTCGCCTACGTTTTGAGTTATAAGTTAATATTTCTCATAAAATATTGCAACAGAAGTGGAACATGTGGTAATCATTGTAGACAACAGAAATAAATTGACGGATGCATTGTTCAATTAATTAGCACCTCAAAATCATAGCAAAGCTCATAGATAAAAACTTTTTTAAAAAAACAAGGTACCCCTTGCTTTAAGTATTTAAATTAAGGAATGCGCAAGTTGCTATCAAACGCGTACAAAAATGAGTACAACAACAGTTTTTTGTTTAAGTTTTGCATGAAATGCATTTTAATTCATAAAGAAGATCAAAAATTTATGCAAGCAGTTTATAACACTTAAGAAGCCAATTTTTACATAGCATATGTTACCGGTCAGAGGGAAGTTGGTTAAAAAGCCGGCAGCCTATCGTGATTGAAATTAATTCAGAAAAGGCTATATGATGATCAGTATTAAAACTTTTTAAATGCCGTTTAGGGAACGAACATCAATCTTTCGCATATGATGGCATGTTGCACGAATCCTGGGCCTAACCATATATAAAAATGGTTTCCCGTCGCATTGCTAGCTTTTTAGAGGTTCAATTTAATTTTTTTACTTTCCGGAAATAATCAAAACATTTGTTAAAGTCAACTGTGCACAATGTACCCGTTAAACCAGTAGCGCCAGGAGGTACCGACATGGGAATTAATGGTTCCTAATGCCAGACGCAGTCCCTGGCAATATAAATTTGTTACTTTATATACTACAATTGACTGTGTTCCGTCCGTAAACCATGCGTTTTTTTTTCCTCGAGAAATATTTTCGATCAACCATCACTAGCCATAAACTACAGAATAACAACAGACGAATGTCTTTCATTTATTATTGGCCAACTCAAGTTTTATGCGGAAACCTATATGAGAATAGGAATTATGAGAGGTGTCAGTCGTTTTTTATAAAGATTCTGCTTTAAGTTATTTAAATATGACCATTAAAACTGTGATTTTTATCGGCTGAGCGTTCTGCTACTGGTAATAATAGCAGAATATTGAATTGCATTTTCACAGTTGCTGCCCCCATTTTTATGAGATATTTTCCAACATGGTGGTAGAGTGCTGCATATTATTGAAGTGCGCCAGGAAATAACATTTGTGCACTCACAAGGAAGTGCCTCAGATCATAGTTGCAGGCATATTCTTGTCCAATTTTTCCGTTTGAACATGGAATTCTTTTGTTGTTTTTAGAATAGGCGGTTCTTGGCTCCAAAAATTTTATTCTGATGGGAATTCAGGGTCCCACACCTGACACCGTAGCTGGCATTTCATTGCACAAAATGCCTTTCAAAGTTAGCCTGAACCCTCGCGAGAACATGGCATGGAATGGTCGCCTACAATCTTTTATTTGATTTATGGACTCAAAACTATTCAGGCGAGAATGGTTGTCGGAAATACGTAAATTATGCCCGTTTTGCTGTGACAGTTGTGCAGGCTATTTGTGCTTCCTCCTTTGCATGCAGAAATGCAGGCGAGGATTTGCAGCATATCAGTTTTGCAAAAGCTAATGTGCATAGCAGTGCCGACAAGGGCAAGTGAGACTGAAATGATCATTTCTGGTTCATTATCCGTCGGCAGCCAGCCACACGCAACTTTTAGTTGACACCACTCGAGGCTCAACCTCGCGGTTTTTTAATCAAAAGGCTTCCGTTTTAACCAACCAGCTAAGAGTCAGGGAGAACGCTCATCAACGAGTGCTAATATCTCCCAATATCAGCCGAAAAACAGCGAGTACATGGCTCAATGGTTAGAGCTTTGGACTTCTGATGAAAATGTCACGAGTTCATGTCTTGGGTGTTGCACAACCTGAGGTTGCGAAAAACTGGAAGAGGACGGCTAATGAACAAGAAACGGCCATTTGAGTCTACCTTACCTTCGCCGAAAATGCTATGCACATAGACTACTAGCCGCCCTGCGGTACCTGGTGGGACTCGAGAATCATTCCCATGATAGAGCTGCACAAGTAAGTTCCACGATCGGAAGATGTAGATCAATATGTGACACGCATGATATACAGGTGGATAGTAAGTGAAGGCAAATAATTCAACCTTTGTAAACCCAAGTGTCTTTTTAATCTATATTTACATAACAAGAGGAACTACCTCTGTGATTTTGGCAATAATCCAATAACATGTTTTTTTCGTAACAGTGAAGTGATGTCATTGGTATAGACGTAACGACAACCATCACAACTTCGTTGCTTGCTTGCAGAAGGCTTATTAAATGTACCATAGTCAGATTAACAGACTTATTTTGATTATATGTTTTTCCGGACGTCGCCCTGCTGCCTGGCGTTATAAATTTTTGCTAATAACTGGCTTCTGTTGAATAAGCATTGTAAAAAATCATTGTTTTCTATTTATTTCTGCAATGTCCTGACCAATATGAAGCATGCGAAAGGATACGGGAAAGTTGAGAAACCGGTTAACACATGGGAACACTAGCTTCAAAGCCCTTTTTGAAACTATTTAAACGGTCAGGGAAGACGGTGGTGCGTACTGAAAGAAGTTAGCCTAATATATTGGTTTTTTGCTACATTGATAAACTGCTAGCAAGCATACCCAAATAACACGGTAACGCCTGACAAACTACTTTGATTGAAGTAACCATCGAACGTGATTCAGTGCATTTTGCGCATCAGTTTCCGGCATTGACTGTCATGTCTAGTTTAATTTAAAAGTTGAAAAGGGTTTTTTATTTTGTATTTTCAGAAACCTAAATAACTATTCACTTCACATATAATTATTTCCGCTGTGCTGCTTCTGTCATTTATTTTCACAATTGTCATCCTTTACGGACGTAACGGTTAGTAGAGGTTATTTGAATGTGCAATCTTGGAAAAACCAACCACTTTAGGCTGTAGAACCGCATACTTCATGCGATCTCGCTTCCAGTATATGAAATGAAGCTTAAATTTTCGAAGCTTAACTGTTCGAGGACGGTATATGTCAGCATATAATTCGTCAAAGACCGATAAATAAATTGCTACATGTCCTTTTTTCTGACTTTATCGGTTATGTTCACGCTTATGTTCACAGCACCTATTCAAGTTTCCGTAGTAAACTTAAGCCCTGCCTGAATGTAAACCTTTGCAATATTATTTGTGTTGCCCTTTTTGAGGCGAAAATTCCTCCAGGAGCAATGTGTTTTAGTTAACACAGACGGACTAGACAATTAATCATCCAGATAAACACTGCGCAAGATGCATCTAACGAAAGGTCTGACTTAAAGTACCTACTAACATTTAATGTTGACCGTATTTTAGATTTAATAATAAACCCTACACCATCCTGAGATTCATATTACCTCACAATGTCATCCCTGTTGCAACAAGCAATTCTTTTATGTGGTTACTTTCTATGTGATTTTTGTATATGCCGCCGTAGGCGCACAAATTCTCTTGGGACTGTTAAATAATGGTAAGTCCTCGTATCAGCCACCAAATCAATGATTCTTTTCAAATATGCCACGTTTGTGGTTAGAAAATATAGCTTAGAAACAAGGGCAACAGTCCAACTGTCTGGACCTCGTTCTCACGAAATCGCAGGACAGCATCGACGAAGTGTCATGTCTCCCACCACTAGGTAAAAGCGACCATGTTGTACTGCTATGGGAGTACTCGTTATTCTCAATACCGGAGAGACCCTCAACAGCCAGACGAAATATTTGGCGAGGCGATTTCGATCAAATGAAGACCGAACTCACGCGCGCTGATTGGGAACCTCTATTTTCTGGAAACATAACTGCGGACTGGGAAGCGTTCCGGAACACACTGCTCAGACTCATCGACAACCACTGTTTAATTTCGTGAAAAAGGTAAACAATAGACCGCGATGGCTTACGCAGGCCTTAAAAATAGAAGTGAACAAAAAGAGGAAGCTGTGGAAAAAAATGCTAGCAGACAGGACTCCTGCAACTGTCAGTGCCTACAAAACTCAGAGAAACCGGTCAAGGGTCTTATTCTCAAAACAAGACGGGCTTTCGAAGCAGACTTCCTCAACCGGGCCACAGTGAACCCCAAACTGTTTTACAGTTACCTCAGGCAGAGTACCAAAAACAAGGATCCAATACCCCTGCTGAGGACCGCTGAGGGAAGAGACTTGATAGATGACGAAGCAAAGGCTGATCATCTTTCGAAATTTTTCCGATCAGTCTTCACAAAGGATACGGCATACGATCACCCCAACGACGACACCGAAGCGGATACAATAGTTGAGGCTGTCCAATTCCCCGAGGCTGTTGTTCTTAAGGAACTCTTAAGCTTAAAAGAATCTAAGTCACCAGGTCCCAACAACGTACCAGCCAAGATTTTGAAGGAGCTCACGAATGAGTTGGCCAAACCACTCTCTATGCTCTTCCAAACCTCATTCGAAACAGCATGCCTACCAGTAGATTGGAAATCCGCGAGGATTACACCGCTATACAAGGGGGGAAGCCGGGTCTCAGCGAATCACTACCGACCAGTCAGCCTTACTGCAATTTGTTGAAAAATCATGGAAAAAATTATCAAGCAACAACTTATGCAGTTCCTGGAACAAAACCACCTGCTATCGTATGCTCAGCATGGTTTTCGTAAAGGTAGGTCCTGCGTTACAAACTTGCTCTACTGTTTAGAACAGTGGACTGAGGCAGTCGATAGTGGAAACTCAGTGCATGCTGTCTACATTGACTTCAAAAAGGCTTTCGATAGAGTGCTGCACCACCGCCTCCTTTATAAAGTCAGCCGCATAGGAGTAAGGGGTAGGCTCCTTACGTGGATAAAAAGCTTCCTAATCGGTCGCTCGCAAACTGTCCACATCAGCGACAAACAGTCAGCCAAGGTTGAGGTTGAGTGGTGATCCCCAAGGCTCCGTTCTTGGCCCTATCTTGTTTGTTATCTACATCAACGACTGTGTCCGCGAACTGGATTGCGGCATCGCAATGTTTGCCGATGATATAAAACTTTGGAGCGTAATTCGAACTGCGGCTGACGAAGTGCACTTACAGGAAAATGTAAATAGACTTCAAAAATGGTCGGCGGACTGGCTCTTACCGTTCAGTGAGAGCAAGTGCACTACCATTCGAGTTGGCAAATCCGGTTCTTCAAACGGCACGGCTTACCGACTGAATGACATACCATTGAAGGAAGTGAACGCCCAGAAAGACTTAAGAGTCTGGATCACGCCCTCGCTTAAACCCTCCCTGCATTGCACAAAGGTAGCCAAGTCCGTGATGTCGATCCTATACCTCGTCAAACGAGCTTTTTCTACCTTCAATGAAGAGTGCTTCACAAAAGTCTTCGGAACCTTCGTACGACCGCACCTAGAATCCGCTATCCAAGCTTGGAGACTCTGGGCCAGGAAAGACATCAACATCCTGGAAAAGGTACAACGGCGCGCAACCAAACTTGTTATGGGGCAGAGCTCGCAGCCTTATGAAACACGGCTGTCGAATCTCAACCTCTTCCCTTTGCGCTACAGGCAGCTTCGGGGGACCTGATACTAGCATTCCGCGTATTACGTCTTCAAGACTGCTGTCTTATAGCAGGGGATTTTTTCGAATTAGCAACGACTACGAATCTGAGGGGTCATCCCCTCAAATTAAAGGTGACAGGGGCCAGGCTGGACGCTCGGAAACACATCTTTTCAAAATGGGTGGTCGGAGCGTGGAATGCGCTTCCTCAGGACGTTGTTATATCGGAATCGCTAGAGGGTTTTAAGCGAAAACTGGATCGATATAGCAGTGCACGATGGATCGTAACATACCATTTGCAACAATAATAATACTACTTCCAATTTTTCAGTAGCATTAGTTTTTATATCCATTCACGTTTGCTATTTATGACGCCCTCCCACGCATAGCCTCATGCGAAGGTCTCCGCGGTCTGCCCTACTTGGCTATCTGCTTACCGTGATTACCCGCTGGCGATCTTATCAGCCAGACCTGATGGCCTAAACATTCACCCTTGGTTCGACCCAAAGCGGACTGTCGATGATCTGGACGGATGCCTCTCTTTTTTCAGTTCCATTGGCGGACACTGCAATCAGCAAGGAAGAATCAGGACGTGGCGTCCACACGGTGATGATCCTAAGAACCTTTGCAATGCCCTCCCTAGTGGGAACTCCCTTTTTTCTCCAAAATCCCACGCATTACCCCCACAAGGGCGACAGTTTTTCTCCTAAAAATCCCTGAGGAGCTTTTTCCCTGTCTGCTTCTACTTTATCCTATGACACAGGACAACTGGCCTCGCCAACAGTCTTAGCAACAAATATTTGCTACCACTGCACATATGTACAAATAGGGCAGTCAAAGGCATTTTTCCTACATACCCTCAATATACTGATACTGATACTGAATAGGTTAACTACTTCCTGATTTAACTTATCTATTGCTGGTGCAAGGACTTTTGAAATTCCTTTCAGTATAAATATGATGAAAATTTTAATTAAAAGAAACAAAATGAGGTAAATGAAATCGCCTAACGCGTGACTTTCGTTTAAAGTTTCTTTTAAAGTGAGACTTTATGCCTGCCTTAAACCGTAAATATGTGGAAATGGACCTTTTGGATAGAAATTAAAAGCGCGACATTCCTGAAATATGTCGTTGGGTATAACACGAAACTAAAATATGTGAGGCAATAAAAGGCAGGGATATTTCTATTGATTAAGTGCTTGTTTTAATTCACTGTCGTCCGCCCAGCTGTACCGATTAAGTAAAATGTGGAAATTTCGAAAGATTTGATAATGGAAATAATAGTTGAAAATAGTTCGTATGTAATTCCGTCCTGCATACTCTGGTGCAAGTAAGTTTGCCTGGAAAGTATGTAGCACAATTTCAGATGTGTTTATAAATCGCCTCTACGTAGAGGTTTAATGACGAACATTTCATTTCCAGAATGCACGATAGTTACATGACATTTTATGAGTTATTGCGAAAAATTCGTCTTTTGCGCCATCCTGACAGAGCATCAGTCCGCCACTTTGTCCACGGGAGAAGTCCGGCTGATCAGGTGCAAAGTTTGAAAAACAGGACTTATTAAATAAGGGCTGGGGAACTTACTGCTAGCAAAAACAAACTAAGGCCTAAGGCTAGACTTCCGGATAGGTTTATAATTCACACATAAAGCTGAATGCAATTTCTAAAATAATGGTTTAACATTTGGATTGTTGTTGAGGTTGGAATAACGCTATATCTTTAGGTGTGGATCCAAACGCAGGCGTACCAACCCTTAACCGTATTCCTGGATATTTTCATTTCGTTTTCATACCCTTATCTAATTCGACTTGAAATCGTGAATGTAGTAATCTCTAGCGTTCATCTGAGGCTCGGACGACGGCAGGTGTACCATTTTATACTGTAAGACGTTATCTTAGGAGGCTTGCCACTTACAACTCAGTTCCGCTTTGCGCTATGAAAACCAATGCATGTTGAGCTTATCCGCTAAATTTCCAAAAAAGAGACGGGGAAAACCTTCACTACCCTTTCGTTGAATTTATGTTGCTATTGCACTGGGACAGAACGCTGGGTTTGCCCATTATTTGTGCTCGCTCTATGTTCCTGCTTCCCGTTCTGCAAGTCTAATCAGCAACGTTTGCTCTCCTATTTGCTTGGAGGAGTTAGTTCAACCAGTGGCTACTTCGTCAAAAGATATGTTAGTTAAATCCGACAGTGATTTTTAATGTTGGTGGACTTTTAATGCACAATTACCGTGGTTGATTTAGCTATGGAATATTCACAGTAATCCATGTGGTGCGTATCAAATAATCCTCCTTAAGTAGAGCCTGCTTCGTTAAATTAGCAAATCTTCTACATTTGCTTAGTAAATTGCACAACGGGCTACCAGTCAGCTATATTCCGACCGTTCCGATCGATGGCATTAACCGGCGCCTCATTAGTGCGGCGCGGTAAATGAGCGTAAATTTCTTTTTAATGAATTCGCAATCTCCCCTGCCTCGCCCATTAGGACCTGATGGAGAGACGCAAGCCAGACTACCGGAATTGGGCGCGGATAGTGTGAATGACAAATATACACACCCTGCCCACGCATGCCAAACACGGTCCGTCCCTGATCTGCCTTCAACAGCGTATGCCTAGAAGCATAGAAGACGGTTAAACGTACTCTGGGGCTAGTTGTTTATTTTTCCGACATTTCGAACTCTTTCGCGAGCTCATTGTCAAGGAATTAAAATTTGCTCAGCTAATTGGGTATTTAACTAAGTTCTGTCGGGAGTGGCCTTGTCCTCCACCTCTGTCCTCAGCCTGTTCGCGCAACGCGAGGTAGCCATTAGGAAGATAGATATGCCTGTTAATTGAATGCGGGCGTGAATACCATGCTTCCTGCAGGAGGCGTGAAGTTCGGTCGTCTGACTGACCCACTATTTGCACGCGTTTGCATTCGAAGCCATGCCCTGTCGTGGATGCGTGGGCGACTACCAGTGAAAGCTTGACCTTCCATCGCACGGCGAGTTTGTGCAAGTGCATTCTCGTGAGAACCCGTTTGCCGGTTTCACCAACATAATTGGCTTCACCACAAATACAGTCGATGCGGTTAATGACACCGGAATTATGGTTACCGGGTGCTGGGACTTTCGGCCGAATAAGTTGTCTGCGAATTGTCACTTCCGGTCTGTGAGCGACATTGATACCAAATTTGCTGACTACTCGGACAAGTTCTTCATATACACCAGCACTATAAGTTATTGCTCGCTAACTTGTCACTCCTGGCTATTGGTTTTTTTTTTTTCGTTTGGCTCCTCGCTTACCTAGAAGAGAGCCTCCGGACTCATTTAGGTGAGAGCGCCATACAGAGCACATTAAGATGCATTTGTTGCACTCTTGCTCTCAGTTCCGGGAACGATAGTTTTCCTCGTCATTCTGCAACTCACCAGACAAGACGTATACCGCGTCAGGAGAGGCTGGACGATCTCAGTGAAGAATGCACTAACTGACCTTGAAAAAGATATCCCACATATAGTCTCTTGTCAGACCTTTCGATCCATCAATTTTTTAACCGGGCTGAACAGCCCGCCGTCGCATGCGTCACAGACGCTGGTAATCCACTACGGCTTAAAGCAACTAGCGGGATGCAGGGAAAAGTTTAGAAATATAGGAAAATGCGTCTCGTCTTCTTCCTCTTCTCATCATTACTCCAAATGACAAAGTACACCCAATGGCCTGCTGCATATAACAGTTGGGTGGGCGTGTTCGTTGGTAAAAACATAAGCCTGTCATATTGTCAATTATTACGTGGCTTGCATGCATACTGCTGGAGATCACTGCACGAAACGTTGTATTAAAGTTTTTTTACCTGCGAGGACTGCTGAATGACTGAATACATTCACCCTCTGCAAACGAACCCTAAGGCCCAAAGGGTTCTATGAAGTTTTCAGTTATGTTAATTTGGAGCCGATGTACTTACGTCTGTGAGAACTAGTTTCATTGTGTGATACGACTGTATCTTTTCAACGGCACGCGTGGTATCTACACTGGGCCAACGCGGACGCAAAATGACGGCAGGGCAGGCGTCATTCGGGTTACGCTCCTATATATAAAAAGTCAAAACTGGGGAAGCGTAGTGACACTTGTCCGTACAGGCTCACATCACACTACCTACCTGCGCCTGATCCTATCTTCGATTTTCTTGATTTTCTTTTAACATCGGACCCAGATCGGCGAGAGCAGCGGGAGAAAGAGTGCGGTAGACGCGGAGCCAGTCTATTATCATTTAAAGCTAATCCCTGCGCATATCATTCCCCCATGCACTGTCATGCCGTAAGGCACCTGTGGGAACTCGTCGGATACGACATTCGAGCTACCCTGTAGCCCTTATAGAGGAACAGTTAAGCTTTTCAGCCACGAAGTTCCATCCCGCCTTCTATAGTCCTCACACGACTGTGTTGCCGGGCGCTGATAACTGAAGAACGTTTTTGGCCGCTGGCGCGCAAAGTAGGTGTTTCGAGCACCAGATCAATTGATTTATTGTTCTGAGCTTCAAACTTTTACTGGAGGCCATCTTCAGAGATGGGAAAGCATCCAAAAACGAGGGTAATTATACTGACCGTAGGCCAATCAACTGTCAGAAACATCAGGTTTACAAGGATTTGGAAACAGCAAGAAACTTTGCAATGAAGATGACTGCAATTATGTTGGGGAAACAGGCCGTAAATTGCAAACCCGCCTATACGAGCACAAACGAAAGGCCAAGAGACTGAACGCAAACGCGCAACTGGCAGCACACATTGCAGAGACTGGCCATGACTTCAATCTTAAAGGAGCAACCATTGTAGGCCGAGGAACCTCAAAAGCCGAAAGGCTAACTCTCGAGGCATAGTACTCAGATGTCAACTCGAGCAATAGGCATTTAGACCTGCCTACAAAGTCTTGCAACATTATGTGGGAAAGAGAAGGAACGAAGCCAAACCAAAAATAAGCAAGGCAAGCGAAGAGGATCCCAAAACGAACGGGCCGGAAGAGGAAGCGGGATTACCAGGGCCATCTACCGGGTGACAAGGTGGCACACTAATTGCTGTTCATGACCCCCAGCTCCACTGACAGCTAATTAGCCTACACCAATATAATGTCCCCCCCCCGACTCCACTGACAACTAATCGCCCTCCTCTCTCTCCTTTTTTTGATTGCTGTTTCTAACGCCTTGACAACCTGATGTTTTCTGATAATTGATTTATAGATTAACATATTTAAGGTTATCTTTTTTTGTACATGTAAATGATGGTCCCCTGGTGCTCTTTTTCAGACTTAGCTTTGTATCACCTAATTCTAGCACATTTTTCTGTTAGCTTAATTTATAAATTTAATATGAACTTGGGTCAGCATCAGGCGCTTTTACTTTTGACATTTTTTATTGCCTTGGCAGTCTCTTAGTTGTAAGATGAAAGATTTATGTCGGCATAAGTTTCATTTCAGGGCGTTGGCTGAGAGCTGGGTTCACAGATTTTGGACCGGATTGGTGAGGAAATCTTTGAAGTGTTAAACCTAGTGTTCAAGAATTTGCAATGTCTCCGAGAGCATGCTTGTTTCCTCCTAGCTGAGCAGTGACGCAATCCATTTGACTTGAGAACTGCAAAAAGACTTGACATTTGCGAAAAATTGGTAATTTCCGGCCGTTGGCGTATTCTTTGATCGTTTCAGCTTAGCAAATTCGCTAATAGATTTGCAGGTTTGACAGTCTCTGCTGCACTAGGCTTCCGTATCAGAAATTATTTGTGCCAGTCCCGAGACAGAGATGAAAGCTCCTTGTCATCATCGTAAAATATCTCCTAGTTCTAACGTTGTGTGCGAACGAGCATTTGGACGGTTGTGCACTAGATTACTCCGTTATTCCTGTATTTCATCCAATATATAACGTTTCCTCCTGGAACACGAATTTGTTCTACTTTAGGTGTCATGTGCTATTTAAGAAAAGATACTCGTCCAGTCTTTGCAGTCTTTGATTCATCTGATACTCACATAGCTTGGTGTCCCTACCAGGGTATAGTTGCGACATCTTGTTGCAGAGGACAAGGCTAGTCAAGAGACTGCAACACCCATTCTTCCATGTGAGACTTGCTTACCACGTCTTCTGACCATCACGTGATTAATATTGTCACTCAAAGGGAGTCTTATTCCTCATCCCATGAATTCGTTCTTGATAGTTAAGGCCACTCTGGTCACTTGTCGCCCTAATTTTGGACGAGCGCTTCATAAGATTTTGTATCGTTTGTCCTTGTACTAAAAAAGGGGGGCCGCACTTAGGACCACGGTACGTATATTTTAGTGGAGCAGCACCAGGTGACCAGAGGTCTTTTCCTATCTTTTCGGTTTATCGCCAGAGTATTCCCATAGCAACAATTATTTTTAGCTGAGAGGAGAATCCATATTAATCAGTTAATCAGGATTCGAACACGGCCGTTTCTTTTTTTCCTATTCCTTGCATACTTTCAGTCATGATGTCTTCGGGAGTGTTGAAAACATTGCAACAACTCTGAGACTGCCTCTTTTAGGAGTACTTGGTAAACATTTTTGCAAAACCTTACTCTACAAATTATTGTGTACGAAATAAGATGGGTTATTTTAGTGCGTACTCTATCAGCAGACTTAAAAATTTCGTTAATGCGATTTTGTAACTGCTGGTAGCTAAAGCTGCATAACATCTGCCAGTACCTTGCATATGACTCAGGCTCGCATATTCTCCTTCTAAAGACAACTTTGTCTGCAGCATCTGGGGCCTTGGACGTCTGGTATGGACTTATTCTGAAGGTAAATAACTCAACGTAAAACTGCGCATCACTGCGGTATTAACATTTATTTAGGAGGCTGTGTCGACTATGCTTTACTTGCGGGAATGTCTTGGTTAAAGTATTAAGTCTTTTAAAAGTAAAGAAGCTTTATATATTCTGATGTCATTACTTCCGCGGCCTTACTTCTCAGATAATGCCGCGCTTCCGACTCATTTATTGCTGTCAGCAGGCTCACTGTTCTTCCTTTGCCACCGTAAGCATTCTGTTACAAGATCTGTACGGAGAAGAGTGGTTATAAAATGGGCCATAATTAGTCCGCGTGCGCGTTTGAAAAAGAGGTCCAGTTGTCGGTTGTTGCGTAGTTGTCTGCAACGCCATCACAAATTCAGTAAATATGTTTAGGTATCCATTTGCAAAGCTTTTTTTAACTTTAACTTGGACAACTAAGGGCTTGAACGTCGAATGAAAGACAATATACGTTTCATAATATAAGTTCTACATTGGAATTTAACCATAATGTCCGCGTATTCCATAACGCCTCCAGGGTGCAAGAGTTCTTCTCATATTTAGGTTGGAAATCAATAAAGAACACATTTTACACTTTTTAACAACTGGTTGTAACATCTTTTGACTTACTGTATACCAGCTGTGACCAAAGAAGCAGGCAATTTTGTCACTAATGTAGCAAGCTACACTAAATTGGAGCGCATTGTTCCTTCTAGCCAACAGAATTTGATGATAATACGTTCTCAGTACAAAATTAAACAAATGACGGGTCAGAAATTGATACTTCTTATTTTATTCACAGTAACTGTATAGTTTAAAGGAAGACCAGCTTACTTTGCCTATAATTAAGGAGTGGTTTACGCCCTCAGTCACTTAAAAGCACGTGATTGGTTGAGTGACATATCGGTTACAAAATAAAGCAGAAGGGCGTTTTTTGTTTTTCTGTACTATACAAATCAAACTAGGGGCATTTATCGGGAACTGAAACTAAAACATCTTTCTGAAGGAAAAGAAGTTCCATCAAATATGTTTTTTCTATCCTTTCTTATTCGCTGCACAAAAGTTTGCGTTTACCAGGGCGTCAACAACCTTACTAGAAGATGCAAAGTTTCCGAAGTTTCGATAATAATACAGAAACTGTTACGTGGCTCTATAAAACAACCAAGAACATCGCCAGACGTTTGAATATGTTTTGCATTTCACAGGTTTACCATGTTGAATTTGGTCAATTACCAGATTCCATCTTTTTTATAGTGCAAAAATGCATTTTGTTTGCAGCTCGGCAAAAACAGTCACAAAATCGTCAGCTTGTTCCATGAATGTTTTTCAAAAAAAAAGCTGGAACGTTTTTAATTGATCATTTGATCAGCTTGTTACTGCTGTTTGGCCAATGATGATGACACTTTCGAAGAGTTTGCCATCTACAATCCTGTTGAGGTAGTTTTTATTACGAGCCCAACATAATACATTTGCGAAGAAGAAGATGCAATCACTGGACCAAGGACTTTATATACCGTTCGTTTCGGATTCCATCAAGAATCCTTAGTCATAGGTAATCGTAAACAGGTCTGAGACATGCGCAAATAAGGCATGTATCAGACCTGTTTACGATTACCTATGACAAAGGATTCCCGACGGAATCCGAAGCGTCAGGAAACTGAAGTCCTTGTTATGATTGCAACTTCTTCTTCAGAACTGCTGCCTACGAAAAATGCAGTATTCGTTATAATAAGACTAAACATATATGATACACATTAACAAATTCCGCTTGTATACACACTTTGACATCATTCTACATCGTCTCTCATCTGAGCTCTTGAGGCGGCAAGATAAAAATCGTTGTGGGCACGTTTTCTTTAATTTCTTCCTCCGTCATTGATGGCTTTGAGTTTCCGGTTCAGATTTTGTAGCAATTGTCAATTTCTTTTTTCACCCAGAAACTTGCTTACAGCTGGAGTTGGGCGTATCCGGTACTACTCAGTGCATTTAACCTTCGCTTGCTCCATTATGGTTGCAAAAAAAGGTTAGCGCATATGTGTTTTCATAATTTCATGAATACTTATGCATAAAATCCCAATTGTACAGCTTTAAACATATAGGGAAAAAATGACGTACCTGTAGGTATATTTTCAGTGAAATTGAAGGCTTTCTGTGAGTCAAAAAAATGCAATTTCGGAAGACTAAAATGTTCAGTTAGTTTTAAACCCATCGTTAAGTGGATTTACACGTTTTTATTGCTAATTATTTTCTCATATGACTGGCGGAAGGAAGTAAATAATAATAAAATATCCATAGTCGCAATATTCCTGCACATTTTCTTTCAAATCATGTTTGCGTATACCTTTCAGACAACGATCATAAAAATGCTCGGTCTTTCAGACTTTTTTAATTGTTTAACTCGCTGTAGATAAGTATGTTCCACGTCTCTAGGCATAGACCGAAATTTGATGTGTATATTCGGGCCGAAGTCCATCAGACATTGCGGAATAACCACACAATATGCAACAGGCAGTCAATATTATAACTTTATGTTGTTACTTACCGATCTGCTAGCACAGAAACTAGCTCAACGCAGGTTTCACCCCTTTTGCACAGCTGCTTGTCAGAGCTGCGAGGGGTCTGACTCTTCATCGGGTACCTCAGCTCTCGCTTTATGCTTTCTGGTTGATAAACCAGATTTTAGCTTTCACCTATTCTTAATTTCCCTAGAAAGTATATTTTTAACAGGTTATACTAATGTTTATTCAAGCTTTATTAGCATAGACCTTGATCTAGGGGTCTATAGGCATGTTTTATAGGTCCTTTGTTTCTTTACTAACTTTACATTATTAAGCACGCTTATGTGTTTTAAGGCGGACAGGTGAATGACCTTAATGTGACATATGCTGAACATGCATTTTGCTCCACACAATGCTTCCTCTTTAGATGCCATTTTTAAGTTGTTTTTGCCTACAGTCTGTGGACAATGAAAACCTGCAGTTGTAAGTTGTAAGTAGATGCAGCCCCACTTATCCTTTCAACTCTACCGTGAGCAGTGAGCTGATATTTCAAGAAGAACACTGCAGAGTTCCTAAAACTCAATGGTATTGTTTACAATCATTACCTGAGATAACATTTTACCGTAGGAATTGTTGAACCGACTGAGAAGAAGAAGACCCGATCACTGGGATAATATGTTTATTCGCCTGACGTTTCGACATTCGTCGTGGATTCATCATCAAAAACATGAGTAGCAGAAACAGGTCTTTTGGCCGCATAGACTTAAATCAGTAAATATGACCGCTTGATCGCTGTAAGTATTTTAAATTAATTGTCGATGTCTTTACTAAGTCAACTATAGTTGATGATAAACGTGAACATGTCATTACAAAAATTGGTGCTTTAATGAAAGAAATGTGGGGCTTTTAAACTATTGTACAATTCCCAAATAATTTTTAAACCGATCGGCGTTCGCATGTGCTCTTGGAATTACGAAACTGGTAAATTTCTATTACGTCACGCATATATTATTGTATTTTGCATGTTATGTGAGCCATGTTGCAAATTGTTTATGTAACGCTGATAGACATTGTAATATCACGAAATAAGTCAGCTTCTGCATTTTCATTCTTTCCACTGGTACAAGCACTTTCTCACGTTTGACTTAAACAATACACTGTATTTTCGCTTAGATTTTATAGCCATCGATAGGCAAAAGAATTATTAAAAGAAGTGAAAAGTTGCCAAATGTTCCCACGTTTTTTAATCGTTCTTAAGAATATTGAGGATGCGCGATATTTTTGAAATATTTGCAGGAAAATGTACGCAAAGGAGGTTGGAAAATTTGAAATCTTCCTTTACTTGTTGATCACCTTCGAGTTCTAGCCTTTCTTATTCTCTTCTATCTGGTTTTTATGACCATGAATATAACAGATAAAATGACCAAAGCGTGAACTTCTAGGTGACCTTTTTACGTTAAATCTTAAACCTCAGCATTTATCTCCGATTTCAAATGATATGCATGTCTGTTCACCATCGCAGACAAAAGGGTGTGCTACGTGACTAGCCATTCAAAAGTAGATCGCAAGCTCTTGCTTCTTTTTGCATTTGAATTTTCCCCTTAACATGCATCATTCGCTGCCTTCACAAATGCGAAGGTCCACAAGGCTACATCACAGGAAAAAACATCCAGCACTCGCAAAAATAAGGCCACGCTGGATCAGCATGGGATCACAAATCTCTAGCAAAGCCCATTTGAAGATTCCCACCAAGTTATGCGACTAATGTTCCCAAACTAAGGTGACTTTTGATCGTCTTGTGGCTACAGGGTGCTTTTGATGAATGTACCAACTTTGTAAGGGCCGACAGAAGACCGAGGAGAAAAAGGTAAAAACCTAAACAAGCAAAGCAGCTTCGGCCCATCTGACGGTAGTAGCCTTTTCGAACAGTTGCGGTTAAATCAGACGTTAGTTTGCGCATTAAACGCCATAAAATTCACGTGACATTGCCAGCACAGTTTACAGTCTGCTTCCGCTGGGTGCCCACACTCGTGACGCCTACCTGTTGTATCCAGCCCTCTATCGGACGACGTTGCGAACACCCTTTTTAAATCTCGAAAGTGCATCCTACATGACCGGCGGTCGAGGTCTTGTAACTTGGGTGGTCAAACAGGAAGCCGTCTCTGACAAACAGTTAGTCACAAATGTGTAAATCACGCCACAAATATGGCTTTTTTTACTGCGTTTTTTATAATAGATTCACTGCAAACAGCCCAATATCCCATGATGCATGGACACTTATATCCGGCAACAGAAGTTTAAGTTGTGCATCTCAAATACCCCTAGTCTCAACAATTTGTCCTACAGAAACGGTCATTATGGGAATTTGATGGGTAGAATATACTTTAGAAACTACCATATGCATGGTCAGGTCAGGTCAGGTCAGGTTTTATTGAGGGAAATATAGGTAAATACCTTTATTGTTTTGAGAAATGTCGTTGATTTATATCTGTAGATTTATTCTAAGCTGCATTATCGTTTAACTCACAGCGGAAAAAAATTTGCAATACGCAGGTTTCATGAAATTCCTGAAAAGGTAGAAATAATCGTTAGGAGGTCATCTACAACAACTTGTCTGAAGTCTTACTCACCGTTTTCTGGTAAGACTTGTAAAGTCTGCGGCGCCAAGCGCAACGCACACCTTCAATTCGCATGCGGAACAACTAACTCCCAGTGGCTACGGAAAACAGCTTAGGCTGCATTTCTTCACTTCACACTTACTTCTAAACATTTCCTTCTCTGTCTATCCTATTTCCTAACCTCCCAAACCCTTTAGCCACCGTTTCGGTTGGACAAAATGCTGAGACTAGGGTATATTTGAGAAGGAAATTTTAAACAACTTCTGCCATATATCTTTCTATCTTAAAAGTCAAAATGGAGTTTTTTCGCTTGCATTGCTTCCCCTTCCTTTGTGCTCTCTGAAAAAACTATTTTTAATATAATTAGGTTCATGGCTTATATCTAAATAAGTGTTAGGCAGTATGATATATCGGGCTTTGAGTTTTTCCCGGGATGGATATTGTTTGCGTTTTATCACATATCACCCAAAGCCTGCCTTTTCTAGTAATTTCAGTTAGTTCTCTCATAATTGATTTCAGATTTAGATTTTGCTCAAATAAAAAACAAGACAATGCCAACCATAAGCTGTTTGATATGTAGTGTCATGCGTATGAAAAAGCCTTACCTATGAGAAATTCTGACCTGCCTCTTTAAAAAGTCAAGAAAACGCTAAGGCAATTTTAAATATCCCAAACCGTTGTTTACACCCTGGCCAAAGATCATGAATGCAAATTTGTGGGAAGTGGGTTAATACATTGAGCGCCTAGCATAAACAGATAAGAGCTGCTAACGGCATGGACCTCTACCAGAGATTTTAGCCAGTAAAACGTCTATTTTCCTTGCATAACGTCAGTTTTGTGCACTAACTGATGAACCATAGCCATTTTTTCATTAAAGAACACGTCCTATGTGCAATGAAAAACCAAAAACTAATTAGGCATTGCGTACTTTTAAGGCTAAAATGCCTGCCATTGCTCCAACATATACCTATGACTTTCATACATTATATGCCTCAGAGGAGCCGCTTCTTGGTGCACCAGCACCTAGAGGTCACAACAATGTACTTCGCTGATTCCAAAATGTCAAATCCTAGGACCTTGTGTGCACACAGAAAAATACTTGTGAAAGCGTTTGCATTGACTGTAAAGGCAAGCTAAATGGCGCTTATTCTCACGCTTCTCTTAGAACCAACACCTGTCAAATTATGCCGTTTTTCTCCGTTGTATTACCCGGCACCACCCGCAAAACTTGCAACTATTTGGTGAAGGAAATTGACGGCTGACACAAAGGTTTTTCTTTTTGAAACAAGAAATGACCGTCAGTTCAACGTTGGCCACTTTTATGGTGTACTCCACATTGCTCAATCTTTCAAGATAAAACTGATGACCTTGCATTCAGGGCACCTAGTTGAACGTTTGAAAGATGAAGACTGTCAGTTCAGTTTTGGATGCGTAGAAGAAAATGTTGCGGAAGGTTTTCAAAACCAGCGGATTTATTTGGAAAAAGAAAGCAAAATATGCTAGCTTCTCCTGAGTAGTTGTCATTGTAATCTTCTTTACCGTTTTCACATAAAGCTGTTGAGCTGCGCTTCTTAAAACAAAATGCCCAAAAAATGTCTGCATTCGATACTCGTAAATCGAAACGAGTAAATCGGCTTTTTGATCATGCAATTGATTTGACCGTCAGAAAATGAAAAGTGTGAATTTAAAAAAAAACTGAAAGATTAACTTTTAGGTTAAGACTTTTCTGGTACATCAATTACTAGAAAACTGCATAAATTAGAAA
Organism: Ligula intestinalis; assembly: GCA_036362985.1. Lineage (NCBI taxonomy): Eukaryota > Metazoa > Platyhelminthes > Cestoda > Diphyllobothriidea > Diphyllobothriidae > Ligula > Ligula intestinalis. Next base: position 56,837,194 of record JAYGXS010000004.1, on the reverse strand, counting down.
ACACATCCCAATAAATTCTGATCTGAAGAAGATATACTTTGGGATATAACATAACATTATTGAGTAAATGTTCGAAGGCGGCATGACACAGACTGACCGAGGCCACACCTACCAATCAGGTCTTACCCCATAACACTGTTGATTTTTCAACATGTTTGAAATTCATTTGTTTATTGAACATTTATTGTTAGTCCGAAGACGAGCTGGGGCACCAGACTTGAAAATTCCTTGATTAAAGTTACTTTTTATCCCAAAGAACATCATCTTCTTCAAAGAAAACTGTATTTTTCCGCTACGGACTCAACTCCATCTAGCCTACGTTTACATCCGCTCGCTTTTTATATGTTTGACTATGAGACACAGTGAACGTGGTAGAGTATGGTCAGGCAACTGTTAAAAGCGCTGCTTTACAAAAAAGCAGATTCAGACATTTGTCATCATTGGGGCAGCAGTGGGCGGCGTTGCTTGCAATGGTTGAAACATCAATTGCCCTCGGCCGCAATTTGAGGGTCAACCATGAGCGTAAAAACCAAAAGCTTTCAGGTTGCATTCAATAAAATTTGAGAATCTCAAAAGGAACTGCAAATGTTAACAATCTCCGTGAGCGTGGATCCAGATGTCAATATTAATATGCGCAAAAATGTGAGGTCCAGATATCATATTCCTTTCATCACCCCGGAAGAGGAAGAAGAAGGGGTGATTTCTGGGACTATGTTGTATTTAAGTTGACGGTTAATAAGCCTTCTAGCTTCCATCGTTAGAACGTGGTGACCGTTCTCCTGCTGGTTTCAGTAAGTGAGTCCGAACGCTAGCATGATTTCTGATGCCCGTGTGTCAATCAATTGTATCGATCGATGTTTGTGGCTGTTTGAATTGCATGCACCCCTTCCAGGTGCGTTAAGTAGTTTTTGAACACCCGGAGAGTTTTCACCTTCTCCGCTCACGGCTGCCGGCTGTCGGCCCTGATTCTCTTCCTCTAACCGACCTATTGCTCCGTTCTGAGCAGATTTTAGCCATCTACGGAGCGCTTGGTAGGCGAGGTGAAGTTCTATGGCCCTGTTTAGTCTGCCAGTAGAGGACCAACTTATTGGCAGCAATCTGGCCATCTTGTCGTTGGCTCGGCCTATTACCGTTGTTTTCTCAAGGACGAGCGTGTGGTTCTCCTGCTTTTCGTGGTCATAGGCCGCAGACAGCTCCGCAAAAGTCTAAAATCTGCTCATAACGGTGCAATAGGTCGGTCCGAGGAAGATAAGCAGGGCCAGCAGCCGGCAGCCGGCAGCCACGAGTGAAGAAGGTGGAAACGTTCAGGATGCACACGAACGACATTACGAACCTCCTGGAAGCGCCCGCGAGGGTGCAAGCAATTCAAACAGTCACAAATATCGATCGGTACAATTGATTGACACACGGGCATCAGGCGTCAGGCTAGCGTTTGGACACACTTACTGACACTAGCAGGAGAACCGTCACCCCGCTCTGACTATGGAAGCGGGAAGGCTGTTGAACCATCAGCTTAAATACAACCTGGTCCCAGAATTCGCCCCTTCTTCTTCTTGAGATGATGAAAGGAAAATTTCAATATGCATAAGGGTGTATTTGCAGGACTGATTCTGACTCAAAGGTTGTCCAGTTGATTGCGAAAGTATGACAGAAAAGCATATTTACAATGAAATGCATAAACCCCCTAAATTTGAAAATCTAAGTTGTGTTGAACACGACAACTTCTTCCCGAACATCCTAACAGCAGGTCGAGTAGGTATCCAGTGCCTCTACAAATCGGATTTGCCCATATAGCCTCTGTCCCGAGCGGCAGTGGCTCTGGAAAATTCAGTTCTAATCTTAAACACCAAGACTGCCTCAAACCTCAAAGCTAATTGCTACAGCATTTAGCGCACAGCCACCTGTATGACGGGCGGTTGCTGTTCTCATGTCCTACGCGGCAGAGGCATATAAGCGTCGCCTAGCCACATGCAAAATATCCCATAAGAACGAGGCGACGGACGGCAAGCTTAAGTTAATTGCTGCAAGCATTAAAGCCATGCCTGTACATCTTCGCTGCAGATGGCAGACCAAGTACTGGAATCTTTTCTCCTTCCAAAAGTGATAGGAATCTAATACTTCCCTAATGGCAGCACTGTCGAAAAGAAGAAAGTTAAGAACGAATGTGAAGGTTCAGGTTCTCTGTGTGTACATGATTGAAGAAATGGGCTGTTCGAGCACCCGAAAAGTCTGTTTATTGTTCTGAGCTTTCAAAATCCTACAGGAGTTCGTTGTCAGTGGTAATAGCAGCAACAAAAGCGGGCAATTATAGAGGCGTATACATATGCCAAATTTAAGGGCCGCAGGTCCGGAGCTGTTTGCGCAGAGCTCTGTATCACGGGGCCAAATTGACACGTCGATGCATTAATTTCCCATCCGTGGAAAAAAACTTAAATCAATTCTCGGCTCGTCTTGTTTCCGGCGTGGGCGACTACCTTCAGAGATGTGACTATTGACTCATGGTTCGTCTCATAGGTGAGAGCAGCAACCTGGGATAATGTCCATGTATGTGCAATCTGAGCATGCGTTCAGTTAAACCTGTGTTATTAAAAGGACAGCTTAAGCATGGGCTGCGATAATTTACCGCAGATTGCCCTTTAAAAATAAGCTGGTCTTTGATGTGTATTCCGCCTGATGTACGTGGAAGCTTCAGGGTGTCAATTCCAACGCGTAGTCCCATAGCGATGCGCTCAGTTGCTTCTGAGACTTCCCTGATGCATGGCAGAGCGTGACAGACAACCGCTGCTTCTTCTGTTTGGGTCCCTTGTGGTCAACCGTGTCAATATCGGGTAAAAATACGATCAGACATCAATTTTCTGTAAATTGATCACGGATGTTTCGAAAATATCACTCAGAATTCAGCAGGCAGTTAATTTTGCGGAATTTAACAGTGTGGTGAAGTATCCTGACGCAGATTCGTTTTCACACTGCAGCATTTTTCCGTCTAGTTGTGGTCAGCATCATTTCTTTGTACTGACAATTTCCTGAAGGCTCCATAGGCGTGCATTTCTAAAACTTCATCACAACGGCACATTTCAAACCCTTACAATTCCGGTGTGTGCGCATTTGCTCAAGCAGCTGGGCCTCACATAGACATCGGTTATGCACCAATTGCGTACTCCATCCCAGTTTTGCTGGCATCCGTCTGGCCTACCATCCTGACTTTGAGCAAGCCTAACAACCCTGCCAGCGTAATAGTAGCAAAAATTCAATTCCCAGGTAGTAAATCAGAAGGAGAAAGGACGTTAACCGACAGAGGTTTATTTGTGATCTGACGTTTCGGATAGTTATCTCATTTATCCATCGTCAAAAAGTTAATACTCTGACTCCTGGCTCTCGCGTTATGCCATTCCTTTTGTCCGCGGGCGTATTCTGCCAATCCAGTTCAAGCCGCTCTGCGTGGCTCGCGTCTCTAGGTGGTAGCGGTTCGCCATACCAGTCACCAGTCACCGCTTTGCGTTGTGACTCTCTGCAGAGGGTTACCTCCTAGAGACCCGACCTATGCAGACCGGCTGGAGCCAAATTGGCAGACTACGCCCGCGGACAAAAGGAACGGCATATAGCGAGAACCAGGAGCCAGGGTATTCACTCTCTGAAGATGGATAAACGAGATAACTATCCGAAACGTCAGATCACAAATAAACCCCTGCCGGTGAATGCCCGCTCTCCTTCTTACCCTGCCAGCACATGGCCCCAGATTCGGCGGGACTGTGGATGGGGCGATCAGGGACCACGGGCCATCGTGGAAGAAATAAAATTTACAGTGCACTTTTCTCGAAATCAATTTTTGTCACAAGAAAGTATCAATACAATTATTTTATATCTTTTCCTTTGATAAAACAATCAAATCAGGGGTTCAAATGAGAAAACTGGGCACACGCTGTGAAAATATTTTCCGGAGGTGAGGCAATCTAATTTGAAATCCCCGTCCTCTGGCCCCGTCCAATTCAGAAGCACATGGACGCGGTCAAAGGGCGGGGATGTCAACCTTGATTGCACACTTTTCACACATTTGTGACACACTAAGAGAAAGGAGTTATTTCGTGACACACAAGGTGAAACTTGAAAACCAGCAATATCCGCCGTCAGTAGATCGATGGCTGCCATCAAAAGTCATGTTCAGTGGATATTTGTGGTATACTCCTGATTTCCTTCCACTTACTTTTATTTAAGTGCGATTATGGGGATCATTTGGTAATGCACATTTTGACATGCTGGAATTATATTTAAAAATTTATGCCAAAAATACAGTTTACAAGACCTGAGCTTGGTTGTCTTGTTTTAAAAAGCTCCGCGTTGCAAATTTAATGTCAAAACTTTTGCAAACTATGTCTTATGCCCTCAAACATAATTGTTCTGCATTGTTTAAGTACCTCCGGCTGTCTCCACATGCAATTAATCGCAGTTCATTCTCGATCGAGAGGCAGACAGAAAAGTAAATTTGCTGATTTTTTACGGAGACAGCTATTAAAAGTTATTACCTGGGCGAAATCGCAGGAATTCATATCCTTGTCACTGGATACTGACAGGGCTGAGGTCCCACCCGTTGACGGCTGCGGAAGAGAGAATTTGCGTATCCCCGCGAATGTTGCATTAGCCGCTAAGTTGATCTAGTCTCCTGTCAGAAAAATGATGTTGTTTTTCTAAAGTTGAATCCTACGCCAGATTTTTTCCGCTCATCTTTCCCATCAACGGAGAAATTTAGTTGCCCTTTACTGCGGGCATTTTAATTCTTCGGCTGTAACATTCTGACAAAATAGCATGCTAGTTACTGCATAGTTATTAGTGTAATGTATTTTACTTCATAACGTGAGAACCCCAGGCATTTCGGAAAATATTAATCCCACCATTGTAGGCTGTTAACATGCAGGTTTTACTTGAAGAAAGTGAAATGGCCTCAGAGGTTTGTGTTGGGGATTATAAACAGCTTCCTATTTCTGGCACAATCTCATAAAGTCACTCCAAGTTTGCATTATTAGGAATAAAAATGTACCCCTCTAGCCTTATTGTCCATTCACTCGTTGCTCGCCCCTCGCCTCCTTTAATACAAATCATTGTTTTATCAAGCATGAATTATAAACTGTATCAAAGCGATTAAATCAAAAATGCTATTGATGGAGTAGTACAAAAATAGCTCTCTGCGCCCTAACGAACCGTTCAACATATTTAATAATATATTAAATGGCCAATTAAATCATATATGAGATCAAATGTTTCCATGAGCGTTTTATATCGTACAAGGAAGGCCTTTCTACTACTGAATGGAATTATCAAAGATTATAAAACTACATTAAGCTGTTTAAAGAAGGCATCAGCTTCTTAATCTCTGGAGAAATTAATTTCTGATCGCGGAATATATAAGTATATTGAAGATCCAGAGGCGTGGACCGAAATTATAAGTGTATATTTGTGTTAAAACCAGTCAACCCCTGTAAAATATACACATGCTGCCATCAGACAGTCCTCAGTAGTATAAATTGACGTGGTAACCTACCATACTTAATACTTAGGTACTTGCTACAAGGCACAGACACGTGTTTCACCGGTATTCTGCCGCTGCTTGGCACAGCTGCAAGGGGTCCGGCTCATCTGTCGGACAGCCCAGCTTTCCCTATCTGCTTTATGGTTGATATACCGGTTTTGAAAGTTCAGATTTTTAATCCAATGTGAAATTAATTCCTGATAGCGGTAGCTATCATTATATTGAAGGTCTATAGGCGTATACCCAAATTGTAAGTTGGTATTTTTGTCGAAACCAGTCAACACCTGTGAAATGTACCCATGCTTCCATTAGACAGTCCTCTGGAGTATAAATTGCCGTTTTAACTTACCATATTAGCCTCCTAGGTACTTGCTAAAAAGCCAAGGCACGTGTTTTGCTGGTATTCGGCCGCTGCTTGACACAACTGCAAGGGTTCCGGCTCATCAATGGGTCACCCCAGCTTTCCCTACCTGCTTAATGGTTGATATACGGGTTTTGAAAGTCCAGCTTCTTAATATCCAGAGATATTAATTTCTGACCGTGGTATATATCAGTATATTGAAGGTCTTTAGGCTTAGACCATTTTTATAACTGTATATTTGTGTTAAAACCTCTCAACCACTGTTAAATATACTCATGCTGCCTTCAAACAGTCCTCAGTAGCATAAATTGCCGTTTTAACTTACCATGCTAACAGCCTAGGTACTTGCTAAAAGGCCCACATACGTGTTTTGCGGGTATGCTGCCGCAGCGTGAAACAGCTGCGAGGGGTACGGCTCATCAGTGGGTCACCCAACTTTCCCTATCTGCTTTCAAGTTGATATACCGGTTTCGAAAGTGCAGGTTTTCAATCTCATGAGAAATTAATTAATGATGAAGATATATATCAGTATATTGAAGGTCTATAGGCGTAGACCGAAATTATTAGTGTGTATCTTTGTTCAAACCCCTCAACCACTGCGACATAGACAACTGCTGCCATCAGACAATACTCAGTAGTATAAACTGTGGTTGTAACTTACCATACTAACAGGCCAGGTACTTGCTAAAAGGCCAAGAGACGTGTTTTGTGGGTATGCTGCCGCTGCTTGACACAGCTGCGAGAGGTCCAATTAAACAGTGGGTCACTCCAGCTTTCCTTATCTGCCTTCCTGTTGATATACCGGTTTTGAAATTCTTGCTTTTAAATCTCCGGAGACATTGATTTCTGATCGCGGTATATGTCAGTATATTGAAGGTCTATAGGCGTAGACCGAATTGAAATTGTGTATTTTTGTTAAAACCCGTCAACTACTGTCAGATTTACACATGATGCCATCAGACAATCCCCAGAAGTATAAATTGACGTTATACCTAACCATAATAACAGCCTACGTACTTGCGAAATGGCCCAAACACGTGTTTCGCAAGTATAATGCCGCTGTTTGACACAGCTGTGAGAAGTCCTGTTCAACAGTGGGTAACTCCAGCTTTCTTTATCTGCCGTCTGGTTGATAAACTGGTTTTGAAAGTTCAGCTTTTTAATCTCTGGAGAAATTTATTTCTAATAGCGGTATATATCAATATATTGAAGGTCTATAGGTGTAGACTGAATTGATGGTGTGTATTTTTGTTTCAACTCGTCAGAGAATCCTCAGTAGTATTAACTGACGGTGTTACTAACCATAGTAACAGCCTAGGAACAAGAGAAATGGCCCAAACACGTGTTTCGCTAGAATTCTGCCGCTGCTCGACACAGCCGCGAGGACCCGGTTAAACAGTGGGTCACCCCAGCTTTCCTTATCTGTCTTCTGGTAGATACACCGGTTTTGATAGTTCAGCTTTTTAATCTACGGAGAAATAAATTTCTGATCGTGATATATAACAGTATATTGAAGGTCAATACGCGTAACTCAAAATTGTTAGTGTGTATTTTTGCACAAACCCGTCAACCACTATGAAATATCAACACGCTGCCATCAGATAATCCTCAGTAGTATATATTGACGTTGTAACTTACCATACTAACAGCCTAGGTACTTGCTAAAAGGTCCAGCCACCTGTTTCGCAAGCATTCTGCCGCAGCTTGACGCAGCTGCAAGGGGTCCGGTTCATCAGTGGGTCACCCCACTTTTAAACGAGGCCTCAGACAAAATCGTTTAATAGCCCCGCGGGCACTTTTACTAGTTTATCTAGCCGTTTATAATAAAATTCAGATTCAACCGTTAAGTAAGCAAACGCTGACCGAGAGGCACAAACAAACCTTTTATTATCACACCAAAAATCTCCAATTCAAGTTTGAATTTTGCTAATAAGATCCTTAGATTGGGCATCTTAAATTACATCAATATAATTTTTGTTTGCATTTTTCTTTATCTGGTGGGGTATAATTTCCTTCTGCAACAAAAATGGCCCTTTGCTTTATTCAAGCGGACACCTATCCACGTAGCTCATTGGTATCCTTAGGTTAGTCTTAATCATAAATTTACCTTGAACTCACTGCTATGCTAACCCTGACCCTTTTGAAACAGCCCAAAGCTCTCTGTAGTAACGCACTAATGTTTTTGTCGAGTCAGTGTTATGTAAGTAGCCTGACCTGAACTATAAGTGTTGCGCCTGAGACCTCGCCTACGCTTCCACAGCACTAACTCGTACCGCGTAGCTACGGCTCTCTGGAGCTCCAAAAAACAGTCGTTTGGTTTTTGTTGCTCGAAGAAGTAATGTCTTTCCCACTATCCATCGAATCGCTTGAGGCTTTTACGATCGAAAAGATTATACATTACTTGCCAGTCTGTTTTTCTAATGGTTTATACCGTAGAAGTAGTCACATGGTTTGTGCACCATGTCAAAAGATTCTTTTATAGATGGCAAGCATGGCAGCACTTAGGAGGTGAAGCTGACTGCGTCACTGATGCTTTTGCCCTGAAAACCCAATGAAACCTGCCAGTTGAGATAAAACTGCCTAGCGAAACTGAAAGGCATGGGGACTATCACTCAAGATATTTCAGAATAAGGGAATCCCTAACAGATGCCACACTGGAGTTTGATCGTACATACTTGACGACGCATTGAGAGTTCTTAGTGCTTTACTAGAAACCATACTGCGCAAAAAGCTTTGCTTTAAAGTTTTTTTAATGTTTGCTAAATATTCGATGGCCGATTTTTTCAAGAAAACAATATCTGTGAAATTTGACTTCTTTAATGCCAGTTAACATAATGGGACGGGACGATGGACTATGCACAACTAGAACACATACTTTATGATGAATAAGCAGAGGATCTCATCCTTAAAATAGGGTTAGTATTGTTTCACTGCCTAAAGGAAATACGCCCATCTCCATTACTGACCACTCAAATACCATAAACCAAAATGACCTGTAACAGGAAAACATAACGGGATCGGTTGTTCGCTTTTGGCTCTAGACGTATTGTGTTTACTCTATTTCAAAATGACTTGCGTAAAGGTCGAATGAAATGTATAGTATATTGTATATCTGATGAAATGTGAAGATCAGAATTTGAGCGGGTGATTAAATACATATCTGAGGTTGGCTATTTTTTTCAATGAGTTTACTAGAAAAGGATCAGTTTGGCTCAGTAAACTAAGAGCCAAATCCAACGTGTTTTGATATACAAGTAATTTCCTATGCTATTAAATTCTGTGGAAAAAATGCTTGCTTTGCCTACTGTGCTATCAATGAACATCAATAAAAAGCAAAAACGTTTTAATAATATATGTTCAGAGAAAAGAAAATTCTGTTTAACGGTCATGAAATTGAGGGAAGTGAAGTTATGCATACAAATTCTATTTTGCAAATCTGTTAAGTTTTGTGCCATAAAATTAAGTAATAAACTTATAAGACTATTATGTGCTTTACCCTACCGCAAAAGCCAACCGTAAACAAGCACATATACAAACACTTAAGAAATGCCGCCAATTTTCTCTATCAAGCCTTCCGCAAAAGTTGACAAAAATATATTTGTCTATATACCAAAATCAAGGAATAGAAAAACAAGAAACAGAACGAACAGAAGTTTATTAGCTTCCCAAAATTCGATTTTTATATCTTCTGCCCCTCCGCTCTACTTTCGTTATCTAAGAAGTAAACAAATATGCTCAAAACTGCTCCAGTTTACATAACAAAGTGTGATATTTCATTTTTAGCAGAAAATACATACCTAATTTTTAAAAAAACCAAAAAAATCGCCAAAATTGTCCATTTTAATATTAGCTTCATATTCAAAATGAATAAACTAGGCAGGCATTCAACACCAAAATAAACATTTTTAATGCTTTATAAAAAGGTACCCTGTTAAAGAAAATGTTTAAATCAGTCATAGGCAGATTCATTAGCTCCTTTTCTTTCAGACGTTTACTTTTCAAAGCGATGATTTGATATGTTTGGGTAATTCTTAAAGCATGAGCCTACCAGACAGCCGCATAAGAAAGAATTTTTAAAAGCTCAATATTTGAGTAACCGGTCTTCAGCACTTTCTTAGCTTGAATGTTTTGTTATGCATGTAGAATATACTCCTTATTAATGGTCAATCGACTGAAGCCACTAAAACTATAATGTGTTAATTATCATTTTGAGGAAGCTCTGAACCTCTTAGCAATGAAAATCCCAAAATATTTACAAAGGATTTTGGCGGTAAGAAATTTTTCTGTGTACAAAATATGGTACGTTTAGAATGACACCTGACAATTCCATTTTCCTTTATTAGTAATTGACTGGCATGAACGCACCTGAGCTTACGAAATGTCACCCACCTGTAACCTCCTGATGGCATAATCAAGCGAAAATCTGCTTGCCTTGTTTCAATGTAACTCAACTGATGTATACACTGAAGAAACAACCAGCAATCCTCGAAATTTTTGCCGTTTGGTAAACGCAATGCATTACATTGCACATAAAATGGAAGCATATATATATCGAAATCTTTTATAAATGTGATTATTTTCCAACGTGATCCTGCTTGTGCTAGTTGCTTCATTCAGTGTTTTTTCAATAAAGTAGCTTCCTTTAGATTTAAACTAGAGTGTGCCTAGTACACCCAATTTTTCGTTCTTCGGAATTTCTATTTTCCTTAAAAAAGCTGGTATTTCTAAAAACGTAATCCTCCTTGGTAAATCGTAATGTTTCCTTTCGTGAAGAACGACAATTACTTCATTGCTGCAAGACTTTGGGGGCTGTGCTTGAGTAACAGGGCATTACTTGTAAATATCCTTGGATTTCATGAGATAAACCACCAACTGTATTGTCGAAATGTGATCAGTCCTTCTGGATCAGCAAATAAAGATGAGACTTAGCAAGTAACACCTCAAAAAGGCAAACAAGAGCAAATGCATGCACTACCAGTTGCGCTTTTTATCAGAGCTGCCTATTGGCGCTTTCTAGCAAACTGTGTAATTGCTTATCAAGATATATTTTTATATTCTAAGCCAACAGATTCTGAATATACCATGCACAGTATGAATTGTTCCACTTTTTCTACCGCCTACTAATCTGTTCATCCCACCTCACTTGACCTTTAGCAGATGTTGAAAGATGCGTATGCTCTTTGTATGTCATCTTGGCGTACTAGGTATAACAGTTGAGGTTAACCAGGAGTTTTTTATAATGTAGACTTAACAGACTGTCTAGACACGAGTTGACAGATAATAAAAAACCGCTATCTGTCGAATAACAGTGCTGTATCTGACATGGAAAATTGACTCACGTGTTATCCTGGCTTATTTGGTGTGGACATGAATATCTACGCTACATTGTATTCTGTTGTTACCGATAGATTTCCTACAACACATTTTGCATCACAAAGAAATATGCCCAGAACCTACCTTATCTTGCACTGATTTTTCTCAATTAGATCCTGAATTTCTAAATCGATGGAGCACTATGCGCAGATATTTCTGTGGCTGTAGGAAGAACTACACAGCGGGATATTTACGGCGTTCATATCCGAATACATTGTTCTGGTCTGAAGCCCTTCACTTAAAGCCTGCGTGATGGTAATGGATTGTCCACGTACGCTGAAAATTCGTTGGGGAAAGGGAAATTAGAATGTACAATGAGACAGTGTAGGGCGGCAGAGGAGGTTTTCTATGTAGTGATAAATAAAAACAATTTTCAGACGCCTTGCAGACAATTGTTTGGGGTAATGAGAGGAATAGACTATAAACGTCAGTTGAAGGATATATATTCAGATGAACTTCCAAAGAAAACGATACATTGCCTCTGCGTTTATGCTTTATTGCCTCAATGTAACCACTTGACTACCGTTTGGGCCCCGAAATTCTAAACCAGCCGTAACGGGAATGGTCTGTCGTTCATGCATATCGGCTTATCGCTCCCATCTTGCAAAATGGAAAGTATGTTAGTTGAAAATATGCCTACAAAGCATCCCGCAGAAACTCCGATAATACGATTCAGATGAATGAGGAAAATTGTGCTCAAGGAATGTAAAGCAGCATTGGTACCCCTTTTTCCGAAAAAAAACAAATTTGGGGTGTAACCAGTATGAAAACAATTGAGGTAGGTTGACAGAACTGCGTAGTGATACATTACCCATACATATCCATTCAAATATCGTGAATCAATTTTACTCTAACGTATGTGTGTGTATCTGACCATCGATTTCAATGATATCAACCAAGTGCACCAACAGGTTGGTACAGGAGGTGACGGCCTCAGGGCTTAGTTTTAAGTGATAGAGGACGTAGTTAGCGGCTCCGCACTCTTCATTTTCACCCGGAGTCTCGAAGACTAACCCGGGCCCGGCGTGGGCTGCTGCATCAGATGCAAGCCAATACATCGCCTAATTTATGCTTAAAGTGACAGTAGACTTTGCACGGGTGCTACTGTGCTATCTATCCTCACTCACCTGTTGTAGGTCCCTGACCAGATAAAGGTAAACCAGGACTGGCACTGGTTACTTCTAATGCTGCGTACTAGGGTGTCACTTAGTGATAGTACTTGTTGGTACTGGTGATGACTGTTTTTTACGTCAGAAGTGACGCTGATTAAATCAGCACTGGGCTCATATCCCCTTAATCACGGCACGAAGTCTAGTAGTACTGGTGCTGGCACTGACGCCACCATTTGTCAGAGGTGACGCTGATTTAGCCAACGCTATGGATAATATTCCCTTGGTCTCAACAGGGAGTGCGAATCTGTGTTTAGCTACTTCGGGTAAGTGCATGCTTGGGGTCATGAGCAAGGCTGCGTTTGTCATGGTTTTCGCACTCTCATCTCTATCCATGAAGGTGTACCCACTAAAATGATGCCGATATAGCTACATGCCTATGCTAGAAGTGCTAATTCAAGTAATCTTGCTTACTAACGTCAGAACTTAGTATACTATTAGTACTGCCTTTGTATGCCTTTTAAGGAGTCGCACCCAGTATGCACTCCCAATCTATGGGACGTTATAGTGATTAGCATTTGGACAATAATATAGCGTTTGTAGCGTAGTGATTAAAGTCCGCTCTGGGCTCATATCTCTATATGTCAGTAATAAGTGTAGTCAAAATTGTGCTAGCTCTGACGCTACCATTTGTCAGAGGTCAGACCATCATCTTTCTAAATAGATGGGCTACGAGTAGCGGTAATAGAGGACAACAGTGTTGCTGAGAGCGCAATAGGCTAAAAAGCTTGGACTAAGCTTTGAGGACTCGACTGCACTATGAAAGCCAAGCAAGTCTAAACTAAGAGACTCGACTGCATGAATTAAGGGGTACATTAGTGCGTAAACTGGGTAATTAAGTAACAGCCAATTCGAGTTTAAGGTAAGGTAGATTGGAATTTGGTGTGGCTAATAAAGCAATTTTACTGCTGCTGTTGGGAGAACTAGGCTAAAATCAAAGAATTAAAAATATATGAGCTTACACGCGTCCCAAGCTTTAATCTGGGCTGATTTGTAAGACATCCGACAAGAATGCACGTCCGCGAGGCAGATACGACTGTCATCAATCGTAACCAATATATAGGTAGTGCTTTGTTCACAGCTACAACTAAAACCGGGGCCTATTGTGATACAACTCTCGTCCTAACAACGGCGTTTTACGTTTATGTTCCCATAATTTTTCTGCACAGTGCCAAAATGCTGGTCGCCTACAAATCGAAAGTATCTGCCAGTAGAATCGAGGTACATTTTACTAGTAGGTAACTCACAACTTAATGATACTGCCAAAGCATAGCATCACAGGTTTTTGAGTGTGAACTAAATATTTTGAGCTACATCCAGAATAAAATGCAAAAATTTGTGGATCATTAGGTGTGCTGTATTCGCACGTAAAAATGAACATAAAATTGTTCGAAAATGTTTGAGGAAAAGGTGGACAATTTTTTCAGATACAAATTTCTCACCTCCGTCAATTCAGAAACTATGAAATCAGAAACACATGGTAGGGCACCTACCAACTGCGATGAACAGGATTGCAAGAGGATCGAAAAAGCTGCATAAGATTTTTTAGGCATTTAAACTTGATAAAGTTTGTGGATTTTAAGAAGCTGCAATACTAATCCAGACCGACCGTACTTGGTATTAACTAAGCTCCTTGACAAGCCATTTTACTTATCGAAAAATGTCTTGTCCTCTTAAATGACGGCAATCTATAAAAGTGAATAGTGAGCCGTGAAGCGTCTACTACTTTCGAATAACTCGATAATGAAAGAATAAAGCAGCCTTCCTATGACCAGTATATGTTTTCAAATTTATATATTTATTTGCAAGGATTCGAAGTCTACGATATATGTTTTCACAACTCTCGATGGAATATCTTCCAAAATCTGTTTTGTCAGGAAAAATGGAAACCGCGCATTGCCTATTAAATGTTAAAATGGGGGTGCATTTGTTGGACATAAGGGCAAAACCTGCGAAGGCAGAAGGTTTGCATTCCCTTTAAAGCCACCGGCATAGGCTGAACAAGTTCCTCCACAGCCAGGAAAATTTTGGGCTGGAAAAATAAATCCTACTTCAATAACCAGAGCTTCGCCAAATACAGAAGGGCCTTACTGGATTCAGACTCTGAAAAAGGTCACATGTTTAAAAGATCAAAGGATGAAAACGATAGTAGTGACTTTACTGTATGCTACTACGGGATTGAAGAACAAAGGGGGTTTTATTGGTCAGGCGTTGGTAGCAGGGTTGGGAACGCGTGATAAAAATAAGGCTTATCCGGATCGGTAGGCTCTTTTAATGCCAACAAGAGTGTAACTCATAAATCTTCATAGACAGCGAATTGTGGCTTGCTTGGAAGAGTGCCAAAAAGTAGAAGGCCTTCGGTCTGATCTCTACGTTTTGAACTACTAGGCGTTCCCAACCTATGCCAAACAAGCCAAATATTAAAGTAGATTAGTAGCACGAATGATGGACTTTTTAAAAGGCGCTGGGATGTACATCTCTGTATAAAGTCAAGGCATAAGCGGAATTATCAAAGCTACTAGGTTTTGTGGGAAAGTGTTGCTGCTACTGAAAAATGGAATATGGTAAAACATGTAAACCGATGACAACCAGATCTGCAATTCATTTTCTAACTAAAAGAAGAAAACAGGAATTTTTAAATAGAATAATCAAATAGATTCGAAATGCTTTTAGGCCTGATGACATTTTTGAGAGGCAGATAGCTATTAGCAGTCGGACTGCAAACGGGCAAAATACCACGGCTGGTGACATTTAGGCTATTCTGTGGTTTCTAAAATTAGTAGTTGTGGCAAAGCTGGAGGCAAAACTGTTAAGGCCTCTCAAAATACTGCGCACATAATTTTTTTAATTCTTAAAACTATATCATCAGATATTTCGTAACGTCTTTTTGTCGCAGATGTTCGCAGAATTTTTAAATAGATATATAATCGTAGCGGATGGATTTGCTTGATAACTGCGCATTAGGGGCCACGAACCTGATTTTTACTATTAAATGGGTATCTATTTATGTGCAGAATAGGCAATGTTATTGCATTTTACTTAAAAAGAGCCCAACTTCGTAATTTATTATTTTTGCAGGCAGTTATTTAAGGCAACAGATGCCGGAAAACTGTCACAACTAGAATCATGCTTTTCTGTCATAGTGGAAAGGCATGCAGTCTAACTCCAGTGCACAGTAAGCAAACCGTTGGAAAGTGAAATAAAATATTCTCATCTTAAATAGCCTTGTTTTTTGATGCCTTATATTGCGGTGTTACCTGTGTTTCAGCAATAGAAACTACATTAAAAGAAATTTGATTTTTTGCTTATGTTAATTGCTGCATGTTTTTATTTTATGCTTTCCGTTCGTTGCTGGATCAAGAGCTGACTATATGCTAGACTGATAAAAACTACAAAAGTGTTTGAGACTCTTAGTCTGTAGCTAAAAAATTATTTTTCAATTGAGATAGTTGACACTTTTCTTTAATCATTTAGTTACCGACGGTTCTCGTACATGAAAAACGTGATCTTCAAACACTTAACGCAAATCGATCAGAGTAAGTAATTGGAAACGAAAACTAGTACATGATTGTAACAAATACCTGTATGCAAACCTTTGAGCATATTTTAAAGAGGTAAAATATGCAAAATAGAATAGTAAGAACTGTATTTGGGGTTTTATGTGTCATTGCCGGACAAGACTCGGTCTGAGCAGTTGAAATATGACTAAAAGAAAACATTGAACTGGCTCATGTGATACCCGTGAAAATAAGTTTTATCGCTACCAGTATTATGAAAACGTTACATTTAGCTGCTACCGAAGCCTCATTGTTTTTGCCTTACTAAATACTCTGCATTGTAAGGGGCAGCTGTTTGTTCATGCGGTGCTTGGAACAATTGAAAAAGGACATTTAATTTAGCATTTACCACTGTTTTTCGATTTTTACTCTAGTATAATCGGGGAACTAGTGTTAAACATCGTCTGTCTATGAATATTTGCCGAAAATGGTAGGCAAACGCTTATGTTTGACTCTATCTGCCTTTATTAGTTAGCTGATGAGTTGTAGGAGAGATCAGCATAGAAAATTGAGGTTAAGGTAATTGAAGGACATTCTTTTTTACAATAATAGAACTGGCTCATTTTTCTCCTGGGTCGTGCAGTATCCCACATAAGTTTCAGTTTTAGCCACCTAAAGAACAAACAGCATTTATACATTTGAATTTTGAAAGAATGCCATGAGTATGGCAAATGCAATTTGGTTCGCTTGTGCCAGACCGTCCACACTTTTATGCTTTTTGACAACAGAATTTTTAGAAGAAGCGGGCACCGAAGCTTTCTGTTCATTTAGGAGATTTCCTGTTCTGACCAAAATGGCATGGTTTATGAGTCCCAAAAAAGTTAATATGCCGGATCCAGGAAGCAGTTCAGAAGAAGCAGAGGCTACCATTAGAACACGAGTTTTATTTTCCTGACATTTCGGATTCCGTCGGGAATCCTTGATCATAGGCAACCGTAGAAAAGTTTTAGACGTGTGCATATAAGGGTGATACATGTAAAGCTTACACGATATTGTAAGTTCGTAACGGTCACCCACATGCGAACTACAATTATCACTTCCTGTAGCCACCGCTTGAGGTCTTAATTGGTACGGTGATATATCATTATATCGGTGGAGGTGGTGGTTGATAGTGGGGTCCCCCAGCGTTCCGTTCTGGGCCTTATCCTCTTCTTTATATATATCGACGGCTGCATTAGTGGATTAAACTGCGAAACCGCAATGTTTGACGACGATTTAAAACTCTGGAAGGTCATTCGTAGCAAATACGACGAAGAAAATCTGCTGGCAGATTTGCACCGACTTGAGTAATGGTCAAACAAATGGCTTCTGCCATTTAACGTCGCCAAATGCAATAGTATGCGCTTGGGTAGTGCTAACTCATCGTATCGGAGGGTTTACAAACTAAATAACACACCTCTGCCAGAAGTAGAAACCCAGATGGATCTGGGGGCGTGGTTCACTCCCTCAATTAAGCCATCGCTCCACTGCCTGAAGGTGGCCAAATCCGCAATGTCGAGCTTGTATCTAATCAAGCGCACCTTTGCTAAATTCGATGAAAATCCCTTCAGCAAGGTCTTCGGTACGTTTGCGCGACCATAACTGGAATTTGCCATCCAAGCCTATAAACCTTGGACAGTCAAAGACAAAAATCGTGAAAGGGTACAACGACGGGCAACTAAATTGGTGCGAGGCTGACCGATTTCGACTTATTTCCTCTGGATTACAGACAGCTGCGCGGTGACCTTATGCAGGCATTTCGCATGCTGCGGGGTCAAAATGGTTGCCTAGCATCCAAAGATGTCTTTGAGCTGGCCACTACTACTAGATTGCGCGGACACCCTCTCAAACTACGTGTGACTGGGGCAAGATTGAACACAGGAAAATTCTTCTTCTCAACGTGGGCAATCCAGGCATGGAATGCTCTACCCGCATACATTGTCAGGTCTCCATCTGTGGACACGTTTAAGATGCAGATGGATCAGCATAGACAAAGATATCCTCTGTAATGACGTGAGACTAATTACATTATCGCCCGTCAGCAAGTAAGATTTACACTAGACTCTCTGGCAGTAATTATCTTTCTAAAAACATACTGCTCGCTACTTTTCAGTAATATGTTTGTTAAGAATAACGATTGACCGCGAATCTCGTATTAGGGGCGCATTTCCGACACTCGGTGATGTTCTCGTGACAACCGCAATCTTCTCCTCGTGTGACCATTAGGGTAAATTTAACAACCATGATGGCCTCCTCCTGACATGATCCAAACACCTTCAGCAGCAGGACATCTGACTAACATATTCCCATGGAAAGGCATCCTTCAGGAAATAAGTAAGTTTATTGAGTAAATGTTCGACACTGGATCCCCAGTTCGTCGTCAGACTTGAGAAATTAGCAAGCAAAAGTTAGCATTTCAAAGTGCTCATACAGTTATGTAGTCAGTCTGGTCTGGGTGTTAATTGGGGGTTACAATTTGCGTCATACTATGATGAACATGCTCATCAGTCGCAATGCCATAATGACTAATGGGCAACTGTAATATGAGTTAGTCCGAGATCAGTCCATGTCATCCGGTGTGGACGCTAATTGCGGTTCATGTTGGCCCATGTTTGTCAGCTGCAGTCTTTTCCACCTTTCTCTGAGGTGTTTGTACATTCCGGCTAACTCAATATGCCGGTTGATGCATGAGTCATCGGAGTGCATGTCCTCAAGAAATTCTCGGCCTTTTTGGAGGGGCAAACTCCAACGATGCGTGTTTTGTCCCCTGCAAAAGAAGGTCCTGTGTCAAGGCAATGCATAGCCATTTCGGAAAACGGTTATGGCTCTTCGCTGCCGATTGGTGTTCGCGGATGCATGCAGATACTGATCTTCCTGTTTGGCCACAATATACCTTATCACAAGCTTAACATGGGATATTTTAGATGGCTTCTTTCTTATCGAGGTAGCCAACCCTATCCTTAGGGTGTACTAACTGAGTGCGTAAAGTAGCCATCGGTTTGTGCGCCACTTTTATTTGGTGTTTCCGCAAGTGTCTTTCAACGAGTTCAGACACGTTCCTTATGTAAGGAACAACTCGCCATGTGCTCGTTTTGGGCGCCTGAGTGAAACATTCTGGTTCCTTTTTCTTGGATTAATGTTGTCTCGTGCATTTGCGCACAACGTTTTTGGGGTAACCATTGCGGGAAAACAATTCAAACAAGTATTTGGGCTCGTTTCGGTAGGTGTTTTCGTCAGAACAGTGTGTCTGCGCTCGGCGAGGCAGACTGTTGACGGCACTCCTTTTGGGAGAGATGGGGTTGTTGCTCTCATAGTTAAGAATAACTTCCACATACGTGTCTTTGCGGTAAACGGAAGTTTGTAATGTTCCGTCAGCAGTTCGCTGCACGAGAACATCCAGAAATGGGATTTTGCTGTTAACCTCCTCCTCGGGCGTGAATTGAATGCCTGGAATGGTTGAGTTGATGATCTTGTGGAGTGCTTCAAGATGGTCCTTTTTAACGAAAAGTACACCCTTAACATAAGGTTGGCTACCTCAATAAGAAAGAAGCCATCCACAAAATCCCATGTAAAGCTTGTGATAAGGTATATTGTGGCCAAACAGGAAGATCAGTATCTGCATGCATCCGCGAACACCAATCGGCAGCGAAGAGCCATAACCGTTTTCCGAAATGGCTATGCATTGCCTTGACACAGGACCTACTTTTGCAGGGGACAAAACACGCATCGTTGGAGTTTGCCTCTCCAAACAGGCCGAGAATTTCTTGAGGACATGCACTCCGATGACTCATGCATCAACCGGTATATTGAGTTAGCCGGAGTGTAGAAACACCTCAAAGAAAGGTGGAAAAGACTGCAGCCGACAAACATGGGCCAACATGAACCGCAATTAGCGTCCACACCGGATGACGTGGACTGACCCCGTGGACTGGCCCATTAGTCATTATGGCATTGCGACTGATAATCATGTCCATCATGGTATGACGCAAATTGTAACCCCCAATTAACACCCAGAACAGACTGACTACATAACTGTGTGAGCACTTTTAAATGCTAACTTTTGCTTGCTAATTTCTCAAGTCTGACGACGAACTGGGGATCCAGTGTCGAACATTTACTCAACGAACGTACTTATTTCCCAAAGGATGCCTTTCCATGAAAATACATTCCTTTGGATGCCTGCCTTTTGGTTTATTCGTAACATATTCCCTTTACCTTCCCCCCCCCACGGGTGACGGTTTTTCTCCTAAGATCCAACAAATGGCATTCAAAACTAGACTTATGAAAGATGCCTAAGAAGTTTTTTTACCGTCTGCCCCTCTACCGCAGTTCCATTACTGGCAACGCTACATGTTCTGCATCATAACTATGTACAAAGAGGGAGCTCAAAGTTATTTACCTATATTTCTCTCATGAAACTGAACTGAACTGAAGATGGAGGAATGGCCATTCCACGATGCTTAAAAACATAGATATAAACTCCAAGGACAACGTGTCTATGAGAAGCCACTTTGGTTAAGGGATAAATTACTCTGTCTTCTTAAGCATAAAATTTGAAGAAACGTTTGATTTCCAATATTCTTTTCCAAATTATTCAAAAAATTGCCGATCTCATGAAATTGCAGCCAAAAGTGCGGAATGCGCCTTTGAAAAAGCAAGGGTAACAGGCCGATCCAATGACAAGATGGTCAGATTGCTGCTAGAAACTTGGTACTTGACTGGCACACTAGACAGAGACATGGACCTCCATCCCGCTTACCAAGCGCTCCGCAGAAGGCTAACATTGACTGAGGACGAAGCAATTGGTCGGGAAGAGAGAAATAAGCAGGGCCGACAGCCGGCAGCCACGAGCAAAGGAGGTATAAACGCTCATGAAACACAAAAGCGGCTTGATACAGCTCATGAAGACGCCCATGAGGGCACGAGCAATTCAAGCAGCCACAGAAAGCGATCAGTGCAATCAATTGACGCATGGGCATTAGGCAAGGCTAGTGGTCGGGCACATTCATCTGATCCGAACAGGAGTACAGAGACCACGCTCTGATGGTGGAAGCGAGCACGCTTTTGAAACGTCAGCCAAAATACACCTTGGTCCCAGAAATCATCTCTACTTCTGCCTTTTTTTTGGGGATGTGTAAAGGAATAGTATACACGGTATATTTCAGTCACCTCAGGGTGCTAGCCTTAAAACGAGCGCCCCGTTGAAAACCAGCCAGAATCCTATTCTCTAAACAGAGGAATTTTTCTATAACATATATTCGAATTAATTAAAAAAGGCCTGTTACTTACGGAAACCGTTTTATAGCATATACTTTTTGCTAGCAGTCAGGATAAAACTCTTTCAAATGTCGGCATCCTGAGGTAAGTAGTGCTCAAATAAGCTTATTCCATTTAAACTGCGCCTGTGAATCTTATTAATTTGGACACAGTATCAGCACATTCCATAGGAGGAATACCTGAACAGCTTGGCTTTAGTTATTTGTTGATAAGGCCAAACATCGCTTTATACAGAACACATTTGATGGATACGAAAAATAATCTTTTATCAGACGCTAACCCATTTGTAATCGGCTACTTTACCGCATCCACAAATGTCATGGATCAAAGTTCTGTCGAGTTCAAGTTTTCTGTATAAACCCGGACCTGCCGGCTATACAGTTCAATCAATCGCCTTGGCGAAATTCACCAGGGACAGAAGTGCATCAAGACTACCACCGTCATGTTTGTCCAATTCAATGCAAAAAACATGGAACTTAGATTCACCACATTTGGCTTCGCTCCCGTGATCACCTGAATGCAGCGGACCACCCACATCCTCATTCGCCCTCATGAATGTCTTCCCACTGTCGCTCCTGCCTTAGCATTAAAGCAACAGCCCACCCAGCCTCACAGACGTCTCAGACGTGGCCTACTAACCTGACCTCCCACGGCCAACTTTTCAGTCTGAGACAGTAGCACAGGATCCCGCTGGATTCTTCCCATCTTTGTCCTGATAGTAGACCGTAAAGTTTAGCTGTGGCCATCTCTGCTCTGGATAAGCCATTCAATTTATGTAGAGGATCACGTGAATGCGACCCAGCTTCGTGTTTGGAAGCCCGAATCTTGCCATGCTAGAGCCAATTATCGCTTGAAGTGCTGTATATCCGTCTTGTTTAGTGGTCGCAGTTTTTCCTTTTGTTATATTTAAGTGTCAGTCCAAAAGACTCCTTTTTAAGAAATACACAGCGAATGTATGCAAGAGATGAATCTATTCTCTCCTGGTTCTGAAGCCAACAGGTCTCTCATTGGTAGTTTTCCGATCGACCAGTTGTTTAACTGAACAATCTATTTAAGAAAATTTAATTTGAAAATTGCTGGCGGAGAAATTCATGTCTATAAAAACCCAGTCTCTTCTCGCTTGGGAGAACTTCCTTCGGATCGTGCTGCAAGTCGGAAGTGGACAAGGCGGATGAAAAGGCGTTAGGCATTCGAGGTTCAAAATTTAATTACCTTTACCAGAATAAATGCATATTTGATTCCGCTGAAAACGACTGGGAATATTCTCCGAAGGCCTGCGCAGGTTGCAGTTAGCACGCGTGGGCTTACACAGGCGACAAAACAGTAATAGCATTTTTGCATTTAAAGTTGAGCTCCAGGGTTTCTGACAATGTAAAACGTACAAGAAAGTGAACTGTTTTTTCTGAAATTAATACCTTTGCACACATCTGGACGTTACCGAAACATAAAAAGAGAGCTTTTCAATGTTAAAATTGTGGCGAACGAACACCTTACCTTAGCAACACTTAAATGGCTGCCGTTGCGGTGGTTCTACTTTGGCGGTTGTCGAGGTAAGTCTCTTTCACTAGGGTATTTTTATAGTAAAACAAATTCATCTGCCACTGGAAAATGACCTACCGCATCAAACTGACAAGACTGGCTCAGGTGGGTTAGGGGTGGGGCGTTGGCGCATAGGCTTGCAAGTGGAAAGGGAGAGTCCCAAATACCATATTAAGAATATAGTATTCCAATCTGGTTCTTGATCCAGACAGTGATATTTTTGCCTCTTCCCAATTTTGTTTAACTCTTAGCCGGATGTACAATCTTTGCATTGAAAGTAAGCGCATTATTTTACGATAATTTATAGTAAGTATTGTCACCTCCTGTTCAGAATAATAACCTATTTGTAGATTCTACCTTATTAGGTAGAAAAGGAATTAGAGCAGCCGCGAGAACACAAGTTCAAACGAAGGAACAGAAGAGACTTGCCAATTTTAATAGATGTTCGCAAGCAACAAAAGCAGAAAGACGGCTTCGCTTGGAGACTAATGCCATACGTCAGCGATATCGACGCTCTCAAGAAACCGAAGATCAAATGCTGCAAAGAAGACGCAAAGACGCGATTCGCCATCAAATTAACTTCGCCCAAGAAACTGAGGTCCAAACCCTGCGAAGGAGAGAGCTAGGTAGGTTAAGAGATTCGCAGCGTCAGCAAAACGAATTACCCAGACGTAGAAGAGCACGTCTGATTATGCAAGCATCACAGAGAGCGGATCAATGCCCAAACGATGCTGGAAACTCCAGTTTGCAACTAATTCCCATACGGTTTGGTGACTATGCCCCGTCAGTTGCTTCCGTAAATGCTCAAGTGTGGGACAAAGCCTCAGTCAATTACAACCCAAGTCCTGGTTATGCGGAAGATGTAAATGTTTTCATTGGGAAGATGGTAGCAGGTTGGGGACATTGTCAGGCGAAAAAATGAACTGGTGAGACGATTGGCATGTGCTGTTCCAACGGCAAAGTTCTACTGAATAACTTCCCCTCACCGCCAGAAATACTTCAAACATTGTTTGCTGGTAATACCGACGACTCGAAGAATTTTCTTTCTAATATTAGAAAATACAATGGGTCGTTTCAAATGACCTCCTTTGGTGCCAACGTTGTTCGTGAGGTTGGATTTATGCCTACCTTTAAGGTGGAAGACCAGGATTTTCACCGGATTGGATCGTTACCACCTCCTCCTGATGGCGAGCCGAAATTTCTACAAATATATTTCGTAGAAGACCTCAACCTACAGGCTCAAAGCCGGTCCTGAGTTAACCCAGGCTTAAAGCATCATATAATACTGTCGCTTCAAGACATGCTACACCAGCGCAACAGCTACGTTAACAGTTTCAAGTCCGCCCTGGAGATGCACGCTTCCATTGACTTAACTATTGTCACAGATGCCGATAAACGTCCTCGTGGAGAACACCAACGAAGATTTAATGCTCCCGCATGCAACGAGGTGGCCGTCATTATGTCAGAAACACAGCACGGCAACAGGGATATTGTCTTGAGAAGGAGGGACGATAGGTTTCAAAGGATATACGAGATACACCGTTCATACGACGCCTTACAATACCCTCTCATGCATGTTAATGGTGAAGACGGTTATCGCTTCGGCATACCTCAAATTGGCACCCGTAAAACAGTAAGTTGTAAAGCCTTCTACTCATATCACTTTATGATTCGGGAACGAACTTTCAACCTAATTTGTCGATTCAAAACGTTGTTCCTGCAATTTGCTGTTGCTGTGTTTGCCAAAATAGAAACAGAGCGCCTTTGCTATTTCCGCACACACCAGAAAGAACTTCGCGTGGACAACTACATCTACCTTAGAGACAATACCCTTTCTGATGGTGGTAATTGTGCTGGTCATGGTCAACTTTTCATCTTGCGGTCAAGCCTCACTGGGTCTCCTCGCTACATGCATGAGAAAACCCAAGATGCGTTGGTTTACGTTAGGCATAATGGCCCCCGGACCTATTAATTACGTTAACCTGGAACCCATCGTGGCCTGAAATTACTGATGAGTTGTTCCCCGGTCAAAAGCCAGAGTATCGCCATGATTTGTCCGCGCGGGTATTCTAGCTTAAGTTGAAAACCATGATGAGACTCATCACAAAATTCAAAATTTTCAGTTATGTTCAGTGTCACATGTACACTGTTGAGTGGCAAAAGAGAGGATTGCCCCACGCTCACATTTTGGTCTGGCTGAAGGAAAAATATCACTCTTCCGATGCCGACAAATTTATATGCGCAGAGTTGCCGGACCGATCCATTGACCCTGTCCTGTTTGAAACTATCAAAACTCAAATGGTGCATGGCCCATGCGGTCAGATAAATCCTAACAGCCTTTGCATGAAGGATGGGAAATGTACTAAGGAATATCCCAAGCGATTTCTAGATGCAACTCAGACTGGTGGGGATGTTTACCCTCTCTAGAGAAGGTCACAACCTGAGATTGGCGGATTCGAAGCAGTTATCAATGAAAGGCGAAACGGTGGTGTGGTAATTGATAACCGTCGGATTGTGCCGTATTGCCCCTTACTGTCAAAAGTTTTCAACGCCCACATCAACGTTGAATTTTGCAACTCAGCGAAGTCCATCAAGTACGTCTTCAAGTACATCAACAAAGGATCCGATGCCGCTATGTACTCTTTCAACCACCGTAACAACAATGATGAGATTACCCAGTATGAAATGGGCAGATACATCAGCAGCAATGAAGCAGTCTGGAGAATCTTTGGTTTTGATTTCCATAGCCGTTTTCCGGCCATTGAACACTTAAGCATCCACCGGGAAAATGGCCAACGGATTTACTTTACGGAAGGATTCCTCTTGGATCAGCTTCAGAATCCTTACAATACAACTTTGACTGCTTTCCTCAAATTGTGCCAGCAATATTCGTTTGTTCAGACACTTTTGTATATTCAGGTCCCCTCATACTACATATGGAACCGAAACAAGTGGGCCCGAAGAAAGGTAGGCATTCCAGCTGACGGACATCCGGGCATCAAGTATGATGTGAAAATGGGCAGAATTAACACTGTTTACCCATCTCAACAAGAATGCTTCTACTTACGAATGCTACTCCATAAAGTTAAAGGTCCAACACCGTTTAATGATCTTAGGACGATTGACGGTTTTCTGCCTTCTACCTACAGAGAAGCCTGTGCGAGGCGTGGTCTGCTTCAAGATGATAATCATTGGAAGAACACCATTGCTGAAGCTGTCGTTGCTAACGCTCCTTTTCAATTACGACGACTGCTTGCGCTGTTGATCAGAAGTTGTGAGTTGAACTGCCCCCATGATCGATGGTTAAAGTACAGAAATGACATGTCGGAAGACTACCGACATCAACTACAGTTGTAAAATGCCCATCTCCCCGCAGACTTCAATGCCACCATCAACAACATGGCACTCATTCACATTGAAAACACCTCGGTTGAAATGGGTGGAAAGCAACTTGAAAGGTATGGATTTCCTCCTTTTGACAGGAGCATTGGGAATCAGCTTCCAACTGAAATTCAGCGGGAACTTTGCTACAATGTTACCGAGCTGGCAGCATACGTGGCTCTACAAAAACCAAGGATTCTGGTCAACCAACTTCACTCATTCAACACTATTATTGAGAGTGTCCATAACCGCAGTAATGGCGACCACGTTTTCTTTTTGGATGCGCCCGGTGGAACTGGCAAAAAGCTCGTCATTCAGCTGCTTTTGGCTGAGCTGCGCAAAGAAAGCAAAATTGTTTTGGCTGTTGCATCGGCTGATATAGCAGCAACGTTACTTCCCGGTGGCCGAACTGCTCACAGTACCTTTGAGCTTCCTCTAAGGTTACCTGATGATGGCACCGCAACATGCCACATAAGCAGAGGTAGTGGATCATCTGAATTGTTGAAACGGTGCTCAGCTATAATTTAGGACGTGTACCATGGCCAACAGAATTGCACTGGAAGCGGTAGACAGAACGCTGCGTGATGTCACAGGAAAAAAATTCCGTTTGGTGGCATCACAATGGTTTTCTCTTATGATTTCTGCCAGACACTACCGGTGATTCAAAGGGGTACCAGGGGTGACCAGGTAAAATTCTGCCTAAAATATTCACCGCTATGGTCTACGGGGAAGAAATTAAAACTCACGACCAATATGAGAGTTCTCCTGCGCAATGCCCATGAAAACGATAGATTCTCCACCAACATCTTGAAGATTGGCGAAGGGAAAATTGACAGCGATGCTACCGGAAACATCTCGATTAGTTTGGTTTCAAATTTGCTGAGCAGTGACGAAGATCTTAGCGACAAAGTTTTCCCTGATCTCCAAAATAACTATACCGACGCAGAATGGCTATGCGAACGAGGAATTTTTGCTCCGACCAACAAATTCGTCAATTCCATTAACGACAGAATTAGCCGTCTTCTTCCAGGTGAGGAAAAACTGTACAAATCATTCGATACGACGGTCGATCCTTCCGATTGTGTTAATTATACAGTTGAATTCCTGAACAGCTTTGAAATATCTGGCGTTCCATCGCACAAACTGGTTCTGAAGGTTGGCATGCCAATGATGCTGATGAGAAATATTGATGCACCACGGCTATGCAATGGCACTAGGCTAATTGTCAAGCGACTGATGTCCACGGTCAGCTCTACGTTGCGATATCTCGGGTTGGCTCGAAAACCAATTTGTGCGTATTGGCACCCAACGGCGTTACGAGAAATATCGTTTACCCAGAAGCGTTAGTCTGACGAATCTACGTTCCATCTATTTACGGTGCGTATTGATCCTTATTTCCTGCCTTCTCATAATCCCGTATTTCTCACTATTGTTTACTTTCAAAATGCTGCTCTCTTAATGCCTACATTTACCACTTTCCGCCGCATACATAGTTATTTTCTCGCTCAGATTTTAATGCCACCTGTGGACATCTTTGTGATGCAGTTGGACGAGCATGAAAAAAGATGTTCTTTGTAATGATGCTAGACTAATTACATTGCCGCTCGGCAGCAAAAAAGGTTTGCCACCAAACTTCTCTGGCAGAAATTTCCTTTAAAAACCATACGGCTTACTACTTTTCAGTACTTTGTTTGCTTAGAATAACTGTTGACTATCGTTTGGCTCCTGTGTTTCGATATCTGGTCGGCAGACCCGGTAACTAGCAAGGGTGTACGATGGACTCAACTCCGGTACTCGGCGATGTTCTCGTGCCCATTGCGATCTTCCCCTCATGTGACCATTAGGGTATTGATCAACCGCGATGGCCTCCTCCTGACATGATTCCATCACTTTCAGCCGCAGGATATCCGATTTACATATGCCCGTCACCCCCCTCCCGGCCCCAGCTCCAAACTCGACAGTTTTTCTCCTTAAAATCCCGCAAAACGTCATTCGAAACTTGAATTATGGAAAATGCCTAAGGAGTTTTCTTACTGTCTTCCCCTACCCAACGCTGATCTATTTCTGGCAGCGCCGCAGGTTCTCCATCATAACTATGTACAAAGAGGTATTTACAAAAAGGTATTTACCTATGAATTTCCCAAATAAAGCTGAAATTAACTGGACATAATCATTTTCAGAAGTTCTCATACGCGGTTTGCCTGCCTTAGGGTCAGCAACATGTATGAAAGCCCAAGGCGAAGCCGGGCTTCCGCGCTAGTTTAATATAAAACGCCGGTAGTAGTTGATCAGACCGATAAAACGGCGGAGCTGCGTTATGGACTTCGGGGCTGGAAAAGACAACCCGTTTTGCACCTTCTCTGGGAGTGGTGTGATCCCGTGTTGGTCAAGATGATGGCCAAGAAAATCCAGCGAAGTGACGCCAAAAAGACACTTATCGACGTTTAGCTGTAGACCATTTTGTTGAAAACGATCGAAAACTTGGCATAAGTGTTCAACGTTTTCCTCGAATGACGAGCTTGCGACAAGGATGTCGTCGATGTACACGAACGTGAAGGAGAGACCGCGTAAAATGTCATCGACAAAACGCTGAAACGTTTGGGTCGCGTTCTGCAAACCGAAAGGCATGCGAAGGAATTCAAACAGGCCGAATGGGGTCGTGATGGCTTTTTTTGGGATGTCCTCCTCCGCGACCGGTATTTGGTGATATGCCCGCACGAGGTCAATCTTTGAAAAAATCGTCTTTC
>JAYGXS010000004.1:56782740-56807890 GCA_036362985.1 Ligula intestinalis | reverse complement strand
AAAACTCAAATGGTGCATGGCCCATGCGGTCAGATAAATCCTAACAGCCTTTGCATGAAGGATGGGAAATGTACTAAGGAATATCCCAAGCGATTTCTAGATGCAACTCAGACTGGTGGGGATGTTTACCCTCTTTATAGAAGGTCACAACCTGAGATTGGCGGATTCGAAGCAGTTATCAATGAAAGGCGAAACGGTGGTGTGGTAATTGATAACCGTCGGATTGTGCCGTATTGCCCCTTACTGTAAATGTTTTCAACGCCCACATCAACGTTGAATTTTGCAACTCAGCGAAGTCCATAAAGTACATCTTCAAATACATCAACAAAGGATCCGATGCCGCTATGTACTCTTTCAACCACCGTAACAACAATGATGAGATTACCCAGTATGAAATGGGCAGATACATCAGCAGCAATGAAGCAGTCTGGAGAATCTTTGGTTTTGATATCCATAACCGTTTTCCGGCCATTGAACACTTAAGCATCCACCGGGAAAATGGCCAACGGATTTACTTTACGGAAGGATTCCTCTTGGATCAGCTTCAGAATCCTTACAATACAACTTTGACTGCTTTCCTCAAATTGTGCCAGCAATATTCGTTTGTTCAGACACTTTTGTATATTCAGGTCCCCTCATACTACATATGGAACCGAAACAAGTGGGCCCGAAGAAAGGTAGGCATTCCAGCTGACGGACATCCGGGCATCAAGTATGATGTGAAAATTGGCAGAATTAACACTGTTTACCCCTCTCAACAAGAATGCTTCTACTTACGAATGCTACTCCATGAAGTTAAAGGTCCAACACCGTTTAATGATCTTAGGACGATTGACGGTTTTCTGCCTTCTACCTACAGAGAAGCCTGTGCGAGGCGTGGTCTGCTTCAAGATGATAATCATTGGAAGAACACCATTGCTGAAGCTGTCGTTGCTAACGCTCCTTTTCAATTACGACGACTGCTTGCGCTGTTGATCAGAAGTTGTGAGTTGAACTGCCCCCATGATCGATGGTTAAAGTACAGAAATGATATGTCGGAAGACTACCGACATCAACTACAGTTGTAAAATGCCCATCTCCCCGCAGACTTCAATGCCACCATCAACAACATGGCACTCATTCACATTGAAAACACCTCGGTTGAAATGGGTGGAAAGCAACTTGAAAGGTATGGATTTCCTCCTTTTGACAGGAGCATTGGGAATCAGCTTCCAACTGAAATTCAGCGGGAACTTTGCTACAATGTTACCGAGCTGGCAGCATACGTGGCTCTACAAAAACCAAGGATTCTGGTCAACCAACTTCACTCATTCAACACTATTATTGAGAGTGTCCATAACCGCAGTAATGGCGACCACGTTTTCTTTTTGGATGCGCCCGGTGGAACTGGCAAAAAGCTCGTCATTCAGCTGCTTTTGGCTGAGCTGCGCAAAGAAAGCAAAATTGTTTTGGCTGTTGCATCGGCTGATATAGCAGCAACGTTACTTCCCGGTGGCCGAACTGCTCACAGTACCTTCGAGCTTCCTCTAAGGTTACCTGATGATGGCACCGCAACATGCCACATAAGCAGAGGTAGTGGATCATCTGAATTGTTGAAACGGTGCTCAGCTATAATTTGGGACGAGTGTACCATGGCCAACAGAATTGCACTGGAAGCGGTAGACAGAACGCTGCGTGATGTCACAGGAAAAAAATTCCGTTTGGTGGCATCACAATGGTTTTCTCTTATGATTTCTGCCAGACACTACCGGTGATTCAAAGGGGTACCAGGGGTGACCAGGTAAAATTCTGCCTAAAATATTCACCGCTATGGTCTACGGGGAAGACATTAAAACTCACGACCAATATGAGAGTTCTCCTGCGCAATGCCCATGAAAACGATAGATTCTTCACCAACATCTTGAAGATTGGCGAAGGGAAAATTGACAGCGATGCTACCGGAAACATCTCGATTAGTTTGGTTTCAAATTTGCTGAGCAGTGACGAAGATCTTAGCGACAAAGTTTTCCCTGATCTCCAAAATAACTATACCGACGCAGAATGGCTATGCGAACGAGGAATTTTTGCTCCGACCAACAAATTCGTCAATTCCATTAACGACAGAATTAGCCGTCTTCTTCCAGGTGAGGAAAAACTGTACAAATCATTCGATACGACGGTCGATCCTTCCGATTGTGTTAATTATACAGTTGAATTCCTGAACAGCTTTGAAATATCTGGCGTTCCATCGCACAAACTGGTTCTGAAGGTTGGCATGCCAATGATGCTGATGAGAAATATTGATGCACCACGGCTATGCAATGGCACTAGGCTAATTGTCAAGCGACTGATGTCCACGGTCAGCTCTACGTTGCGATATCTCGGGTTGGCTCGAAGACCAATTTGTGCGTATTGGCACCCAACGGCGTTACGAGAAATATCGTTTACCCAGAAGCGTTAGTCTGACGAATCTACGTTCCATCTATTTACGGTGCGTATTGATCCTTATTTCCTGCCTTCTCATAATCCCGTATTTCTCACTATTGTTTACTTTCAAAATGCTGCTCTCTTAATGCCTACATTTACCACTTTCCGCCGCATACATAGTTATTTTCTCGCTCAGATTTTAATGCCACCTGTGGACATCTTTGTGATGCAGTTGGACGAGCATGAAAAAAGATGTTCTTTGTAATGATGCTAGACTAATTACATTGCCGCTCGGCAGCAAAAAAGGTTTGCCACCAAACTTCTCTGGCAGAAATTTCCTTTAAAAACCATACGGCTTACTACTTTTCAGTACTTTGTTTGCTTAGAATAACTGTTGACTATCGTTTGGCTCCTGTGTTTCGATATCTGGTCGGCAGACCCGGTAACTAGCAAGGGTGTACGATGGACTCAACTCCGGTACTCGGCGATGTTCTCGTGCCCATTGCGATCTTCCCCTCATGTGACCATTAGGGTATTGATCAACCGCGATGGCCTCCTCCTGACATGATTCCATCACTTTCAGCCGCAGGACATCCGATTTACATATGCCCGTCGCCCCCCTCACGGCCCCAGCTCCAAACTCGACAGTTTTTCTCCTTAAAATCCCGCAAAACGTCATTCGAAACTTGAATTATGGAAAATGCCTAAGGAGTTTTCTTACTGTCTTCCCCTACCCAACGCTGATCTATTTCTGGCAGCGCCGCAGGTTCTCCATCATAACTATGTACAAAGAGGTATTTACAAAAAGGTATTTACCTATGAATTTCCCAAATAAAGCTGAAATTAACTGGACATAATCATTTTCAGAAGTTCTCATACGCAGTTTGCCTGCCTAAGGGTCAGCAACATGTATGAAAGCCCAAGGCGAAGCCGGGCTTCCGCGCCAGTTTAATATAAAACGCCGGTAGTAGTTGATCAGACCGATAAAACGGCGGAGCTGCGTTATGGACTTCGGGGCTGGAAAAGACAACCCGTTTTGCACCTTCTCTGGGAGTGGTGTGATCCCGTGTTGGTCAAGATGATGGCCAAGAAAATCCAGAGAAGTGACGCCAAAAAGACACTTATCGACGTTTAGCTGTAGACCATTTTGTTGAAAACGATCGAAAACTTGGCATAAGTGTTCAACGTTTTCCTCGAATGACGAGCTTGCGACAAGGATGTCGTCGATGTACACGAACGTGAAGGAGAGACCGCGTAAAATGTCATCGACAAAACGCTGAAACGTTTGGGTCGCGTTCTGCAAACCGAAAGGCATGCGAAGGAATTCAAACAGGCCGAATGGGGTCGTGATGGCTTTTTTTGGGATGTCCTCCTCCGCGACCGGTATTTGGTGATATGCCCGCACGAGGTCAATCTTTGAAAAAATCGTCTTTCCGGCCGACATGTGGGAAAAGTTATGAATATGGGGAATCGGGTACCAGTTCAGGACTGTAGCTCGATTGAGAGCGCGATAATCACCGCATGGCCGCCAATCATCGGATGACTTTTTGGGAACCATGGGCAGTTGTGAAGCCCATGGACTGGACGAAGGACGGATAATCCCCAAATTCAACATGTGCTCGAATGCGTTCTTCGCGATTTGCAGCTTCTCAGGATGAAGCCTACGCGGATGAGCATGGACCGGTCTGCCGGTGGTAGTGATATGGTGGCGAATGGCGTGTTGAACCTGCGCCGTGAACTGACCGGGCTTAGAAAGGGAAGGATAATCCTTCAAGATGTCAGAAAATGACGGGCTTGGCACGGCCAAGTGGATGCCAGCGGAAGGCTCACGCGAAACTACCCCGACAGTAAACAGCTGAGTGGTAGGATCTAGCAACTTCTGATGTTTAAGGTCAAATTTGTGGCGAAGTGTGACAGGAAATCTGCTCCAATGATAGGCGACTGGACGTCGGCCTGAATTAAAACCCATTTGAAGTGGCGACGAAGCCCGAGGTCTAAAGTTAGGGACCGTTGACTGAACGTGGCGATAGAAGTGTTGTACGCAGCCTGCAGTGTAAACTGCGATGGCTGGAGATGATGATGACGAGGGGCGGTAAAACGCTCACCCCGGCACCTGTATCGATCAATAAACGGAACCCTGTGGACTTGTCGGTCACGTAAAACAGGCGGCTGTGTCGCGACTGGCCAGCGCCAGTCGTCGCCATTACTGGCTGGCGACGCCGTTTCCCGAACGTGAACGTCGAGCGTAAGAACAAGGTGGAACGCATTTAATAGCATCCGGGCCGAATGTTCGGTGGTACCAGCAGACTCTGTCGTCTGCACGCTCTTTTGAGTAAGAGCGGTTGCGGCTTGCAGAGGGACGACCGGTTTAAAGCCGGTTGAGTGTGGAACACATCGTGCTTACTTGAGAGCACAATAACCTGACAGTATCTTAAAGAACCTGCAGGTTGTCATCTCTGTTGTCTGTAACATCTTGAATCGGTTGATAGGGTGAAGTAGACCGCGGGGATGAGGGACCAAGCGATTTAGTGGACTTTCGCTGTGTACGGCTGTCAGGTTTACGGTCGAATCGAGAGGCCAAAACCTGGGAGAGGGCAGGCTGACGTACTGAGGTCGAGGCTTGGTTTACAGCGCACGAACTAGTTCCGGGGTAACATTGTTGGATGCAGTCAGAATGATCCGCGAGTTTGGTCAGCGGAACATCGTCGTCAAGCCGGGCGAGTACCTGTTGCATTGGATGGGGTAATTTATCCATCCAGATGCGACGGAAAATATAATCATCTAAGGTGCGACCAGCAAGCAGGTGACGCATATGGCGCACTAGAGCAGAGGGGGTTTGGTCGCCAAGCTCGATGTTTTTGAGAAGTTGGCGAAGCTTGCTGTCGGCAGATTTTGCCGTACGTTCGAGAATAGCCTTTTTTAAGCTATAATAGGGCTTGACTTTGGGGATAGGATTAAGGAGATCCAGAACGGCGAAAACGATGTCGAATGGTAAGTACTGCACGACGTACGTGTACGCTCGCCAGTAATCTGACGTGAGCCAAAAACAGCCTCGATCTGTTTGAACCAGACCGTCAGGTCACGCACTTCGTACGGGGGAAGCCTAATGGGTATCTGAAAAGCCTGAGGCTCGTCCTGATCAGGTGGTGTACACGAGTTGTTAGAACCAGTATCATCTTCGTCGCAATCGTGAACTTGGTGGTATCCGTCGCCCATGGTGAAAAACGTATGAACGGGAGAGTCAAACGGGAAAAACAGATGAATGGAATAAATAATAAGGCGTGGATAACAATATAAACGGGGTCACCAAATATGTAGAAGCTACATCACTACAAATATGCAAAACGTCGTAGCAAAAACGCAGTGGAAAACGTTCTAGTGTAAGCTAACCTCTAGTGAGTAATTTGCCAGGCTATCCTAGCAGAAAAAGCGTAAAAACGGTATACAACGATAACAATAAAGATAAGAAATGATACAACTCACTTAGATCCTTCACGATCCTTGACAGCAATAGCCAAGAAGTCGACTTGCCAAAGGATGACTTCGTGAAGATTTGGATCCTCATTCGTGGGTCGCAATCGTGAGATTTGAGATAAGTCTCGTTGATAAATTGCTGTAGGATTCTTCTGAGCTCGGGAATGATCACCAAAAAAGGTGTCCTTAATGGGCGAAAGAAACAGCGGCAGGTGAGGAGAGAAATTGAGCTGTGGAGAGTTGTTAGCAAGAAGGTTGCTAGCGAAGAGCACGTGGTCAGACAGGAAAGTGCTGTATTTAAAGTTCAAACGAAATTAGAAAATCGATAAGTTTAAACAACGCACAAGTTGAGCTAAGAGCCCACAGGTGCCAGGCAAAAACGTGGACATACGCCTGGATGTGGCACCCCAGTTCCCATCTACAGTACAGCCTAAAATTTCTGCAACATGCCGACACATGCCAAAGATTGATACTCTCTCCCTAATCGGCATTGAGTAAGGTTAAAATACTGATTTTTATGTTGTCTATTCTGAAGTCCTTTCAGTCTCAATAGGATGCCGGCTTTTTAACGAGCTTCGTTCCGACCGTTGACAAAACTGTTGTATCGTAAAAAGTGGCTACTTATGTAGTTTGTCTTTTAGCATTATTTTTGACTAACTTTATAAATTCAAATATATTTTATGGAAAACGTGGAAGAAAAAAATATTTATTGTACTCGTTTGGTATAAAAATTCCGCCTTCTTCAAATTCTTTTGCTAAATTACCGAAAAATATTTAAACCTACAGACTGCTACACTTGAATTCAAGATTTACAAACTGCGCGCTGTGTTCATCCTATTTAAGGAAAAGTTCTTTTCTATCTACGGTTTGAGAAAGCGATCACATAGTCCTTATAAAATGTTTCAGTTGATGTGGGTCATGTTTTATGCATTATAGACAGCATTAATAAATTATCGGATACGATGTATTATGAATGAATGCCTCACAATAGTAAAAAAGCTCATGATTAGACATTTTTCTAAAACCGATTAGCGAAAGAGTATCTATCTTTCGTATAGGTCGACATGTTACACGAATTTAAGGCCATACTGTACAGCTTTTGTTATCGGATGTGAATCAGCAATTACCTCTACCGTGCTCTGATCTGGTCCTCGCATCTCAGTAGTGCAGTTACCGCATGGGTCTTTGTACAGATCAGCAGCAACTTATCACCACGTGCAACATGCGGCCTATTCCATTGAACGCAAGATCTCGACCACAGTGTAGGAGACACAGACTGGTGTCTGCAGAAATATTTATATCAAAGAGTCATTATAGACTAACCATCTGTTTGAAATAGATAAGTGTGTCCGGGTATAGTTCCAAGTCAGGGTTTCTCGCGCGTCGTGGTGGTTTCAAAGAGCGCTTACAGGACCCAAATAGATTGGCTTCATTTATTGTTGGGCAAAAAGTGATTTGGAAGGCCCACTAGATATCTATTCCCCCACCCAAATATTCAAAGTATTTTGTGGTTGAACATTTAATAATCGGCCAGTGAGCGTAAATTTATATGTAAGTGTGGCGGAATTGATCAAAAAATACTAAATTAAATAAGACTATGTGTGTTTTGATATGCTAAATAGAAGAAAATTCAATCAAAATAAACGACTATGGGGTAAAATAAGAAAGCTAATCGAGTGGAATTTAACCTTATGAAGGGGGAACTTAACGAAAATGGAAATTCTTCCTCCTTTTGGTGGGATTTAACGAAAACAATTAAAATCAGATTTTCGAACATTTTAATATATTCTTTTATTATAAGTTGGTAGGATTTTTCGGCCTCTATAATCATTCTTGCCTACTGTTGTTTCGGCAAAATTCGCAGACTGTTCACGCAGGGTGGAAGAGGGTATGTTTATCTGTCTTTGCTGTGACTGTATGTTATTAGGTGGAAGGTAAGTATGTGAAGACCGTGGGAACGCGAATCAGGCCTGCTATTTTCAAAATTAGTGTTGCAGGTGCCTCGAGGGTTGAGTGCGTCATATACCGGCTGAATGCATGTGTTTTTATGTGATGAGTTAAGCGGGCATGACGGATCTAATAGGAAGCTTCAGGCCTACATAATCTAGTCAATGTGCAATAAATCAGCATTTAACCGGCGAAGACACAAGGCAGTCGAACTCTCGAACAGCATAAGCAGTTTGGCACTGCACTGACAATTATGTTCACTTGCCTCTGGGTCTTGCTGGCATCCAAATGTCGGTGACTAAAAAGGTATCAAAAGGACAAACCAAGACAAAGGATGACGCTGTAGTACGCGAACGGTGGAAGATGTCTCCACTGGGAATGTTTGGGTTTCATCGTCCATGGATTTTCAAATTCGCCACTGCACTCTTCGCGGCGGCTTTCTATGCATGCCTATCCTGCACATGCAGTTTTCAGTTTAGAGACCTTGGAAAACCTTCATGCAACAATCGGATATGTGGCCACAATCAGAAAACAGGAAGCGCTGATTTCTTATAATACGAGAAGGATAATAACAGAAATTTTGTGACTAAGGTATTTGAAACACGCTATTCTATACAAAGAATTGGAATTGGAATAACGTGAATATGCTTATTATGGTCTCGAAAGTGTCCGCCACTTTGCCATCCTTCGCTCAATGATCTCCAAAAATAGATCTTGAGGCCTGAATTCACTCTCTTCTCCAAAAACGAAGACCGAATACCGTCAGTATGGGAAAAATCCTAATGTATTGGTGTTTTGTATCACCAAAAGTTGGAGAAAACTTCTTTCAAAGAGACATCGGGGAGGGACGAAATACACGTCTAAATCCCGCTCAGTCTTCTTCTGTGGAGGAAGACAGCGCTGGCAATAAGTAACTTTATTTGAGCAGTTCTGTTGCATATTTGGTTTTACCCGAAGAACACTCATTATGGATCATTCGCCCATAGTCTCAAAAAAGTTCCTATGTTTCTGGGCTGCAGGTTCTGTGTTTTCAGGGTACTGGTTATTGACGGCATCTCGCAACCCCTGCCGGTTCCTCCAGATCTCTTTACTATCCAGTGCCTTGCACTTTGCGCAGGTTAATGTTTAATTTGTCAGAGCTTCCCTTGCCTTAAAGCAGGTCCAGTGATATTATGTTTGGATCTAACTGTATACCCACTTTCCTTAGTGGTTAGTTCCTTGGTTTGATTAGCAGTCGGAGTTTTCAGACGAAAATTGGACCGTCAAACAACTTGAAATGGGCACGCTTTATCCTTGTTAAGAACGTATTAGGTTCTTCAGAGCGCTCACAAGCATATGGGTCACTGAGTGGTATTCGCGCGACTAGAGATGCATTCAAATTGTCGCCTTGGAATTTAAAAATCGAACTATATTGATACAGCCAACATTCTAGGGCACATTAGAAGGAATTATATACCACTGCAGTAGCCCTAAAGTTGGCGATCAAAGAATCCTTCCTGACGGGTGGCAGATTTTGGATGCATGATTCCAAGAAGTGCAAGCCCTGATGACTGAAGGCGATCAGTAATTTCTCTGGATACTGAGGGCAACCTTTTACTGGGGAGACGAAGTCCACCTGAATGCTTTCCTGTTTCGGACAGTCTCTATAGTTGCTGCCTTCACAAGTATCAGTTGGCCATCCTCTGTCCTGACCAGATTTCATTGATTTATTTTTAAATGGTCTGATGTGGCAGGAGAGTGAATGAAGAGAGTGCAGGCATGCTTGTTATGTATAGCGTTCAACCCACACACTTCGATTTCACAAGTGGTGCCTGTATTTGAGGGTGCCCTTTTTATTCCTTTCCTTGATGGTTTAAATCCTGCTATCGTATACAGGGTTCATTAAATTGACCACGTTCCATTGTAGGTGACAGCTTTTGTTTACTGGAAAAAGGCCCAAATTAGCCATGACGGCCAAACGTACTCCACAGTCAGTCACCGTGCAGGACTTTGAGGGTGAATGACTAGGTGGGGTTAAAAGTCGTGACCACCTTGTACTAAAACCCCTATACGCACGTGCCGCAGCGCAATTGACGTCCCTCACGCACTAAAGCACGCTTCTCAAAACTTCGCCTTAGAGGAAAAGCTCAGCTTAACCTCGCCTATCTTAGATTCGCGGTGGAAATGACGATCACTGTTTAGTCCTCAGAGTCCATTTCTGTCCTGTAGCAAATGACGAGCTAGCGACAGGAGTGGAAAGAATAATTGAAACTAGGATTTGGGCACGTGGTACAACCTGTGATTCCTGAAAAGCCCCAGTTGACCTAGATACACCCAACTCTCCTACTACTTTGACACAATGTACAACGAAAGTGTTAGCTCAGTAAAGGTTAACTGAAATCACGAAGTATGTTTTTCAGAGGATAAATTGGCGAACCTAAGTTTGTTTTTGATGAATGCTCGTCAGGCCCATACATTTTTATTGTATGTAAGTAAACAAATCATGCGGGTTGATAGAAAACATTGTGTGGTTGTCAGGGCAGGTGAGAGGGGTGAGGGGGTACTCGGGATCATAAGTCTGATCAGCGTTAAGGAGGACTGTTAGCCGAGACAGGTGCTAAGCTGTGGGTTGTTGGATTAGCGGCTTTCGCTCATGGTAACTGCGTCGCCATTACGAAGTTCTTTTGGGCGCACAGGACCAGTCGGCGTAGCCTGATGGCAGCGGGTTACGTCGTAGCGTAATGTAGTGTTGATATATTGTGGTGTCACCGTCGAATTACGCCTTTTAAAATCCTCGAGGAGTTACATAACAGGAAAGGCTTAACTTTGGAAGCCAGCCAGAGGAGCCATTATTGTGTACAAAACTAGGAGTTGCCGTCTCGGGTTGCAGTTGTGCCGCTGACGTTGTCCAGGGCTGCATGTCCCGCTGCGGGAGGAAACCCGGGACTGAGGTGAACTGGCTGTGTCCGATCCGTGTTGCAACTCACTGCTTGTGATGTGACAGTTGCTTTTAAGTGATTTTCAAGCGCATTCGCTTAAGGCCTGATTGGAATAAGGTCACCTGTCATGTGGCCCACCTAGGTGACCCTTGAGGAACGGTGACTAGTTGGGCCCGCGCGTGGGCTCGCGTGCGTGTGCTCACGTGTGTGTTCGGTCCAATGGTTTAAGTTCATCGCAGTCACATCGAAGACAGAAGACCTTGAGTCCGTCCGCATTGACAAAGGAATCATTGTTGCAGTCGGCCGCAGACACGGCGCCTCGGGACGGCCTGCACGGTTAAGCTGGCAATCGGTTAGGCTAGGCCCCTAACATAGCCAAGAGAAGCTCTCCAAGAAATATTGAATAGCTTGTGTTCTTGCACAGTTTTGGGCAAACACCGGCTCGTGTGACCAATATATTCTACTCCACAGGAGCAGGTGAATATTTAGATGCACATAGAGGTGGTCTGAGCTGGCAGTTTGACATTGAGCCTCGCGTATACGATGGAAGTAGTCGAGAACAGTACGTGGGCCTCGGCTGCTGGGAAGGTACAACTTGTCTTAGGCACCTCCTTAAAAGTTTGCTTGGTCCGTCCTCTTGAAATCGGACGAGTCCAAGATGCTGGCATTTGAACGAGCTTCTTGTCGGTCGTCTGTGTGAATTACACCCTCTAAGGCGGACTATTTAAACAGTA
The DNA here is from genome assembly GCA_036362985.1 of Ligula intestinalis. NCBI lineage: Eukaryota > Metazoa > Platyhelminthes > Cestoda > Diphyllobothriidea > Diphyllobothriidae > Ligula > Ligula intestinalis. The sequence continues at coordinate 56,796,411 of JAYGXS010000004.1, read as the reverse complement.
TTTTAATTTTTTCTCCTCTGAATGTCTGGTTTTTCGTGCAATACAGTCACTAAGATGCAAGCATAGAAAAAATGTACGGCCTCAGTGGCTCCATTTTTGCTATCTGCTGCGGTCTCAAACCGTTGCTTTAAGGAATCCTTGAAATGTTCAAATGCAACGAGAGGAAGGCTTACAATGCCCATTTTCGCTTGACGTGCGCCTGAGCAGTTATACTGAGCCACTGCCTCGGTTACTCCAAAAAGCTAATTTTCAGATCTTGGCAAGAGCATAATGATCTGGTACTCCGATGAGTCTACATCGACTCAGACTACGAATGTTTTTATTGGGAAAGATTTTCCTGGCAGGACCATCGTGCCTTATGGTTGTTCTTAATGGGTGCTCAGGCCTGAAGCATGACCGATGGAACGAGGCAGAGACGTCTGAATGAGTTCAGGAAACTTGCGTGTTCTCAATACAATAACATTAATCAACATACCTCGAAAAACACCAACTCATAAACACAAAGGCATAGTCGGCCAAAAAACTGAGCCTCCAGCCAATAGGCCCCGACCACTGATTGACTCAGAAAACCCATTGCATCATCCGTTATCTCCACCTTAATCTTCCAACAATAGCCAAGTACGTTTGCACTGTGAATGGCGATTTCGTTGTTATTAAAACTAGCCAGAGCATTGGCTTTGCTTAACTGACCTGGCTTAATCAGCTCCAACGACAGAGGGTTGTTTCCGGGACGCAGATAAAAAGAAGTGCCCGCAGTAGCTGAGATAAGTGTTTTACTCAACTAATATTCCGCATCTTACTCCAGAATTAACAACGAAGTAATTGGAGACACAACGTGCTAAGCACTTAGTGATTGCAATTTTGTGGCAAGCCTAGCTACTAGACAAGAGCTGGCACTGTGCTCATTGGAGGTATTCCTATTGGGTTTGACAGAGCTTCAATTCAACTCCACAGGCGAGTACGGTTTTGTCGCCGGTTGCAGACTTTGGTATGATATTTACTTGACATTTAGTCTCTTCAGTACGGCCACTAGAAACGGCGCTGACTCCTGTGCTTCTCTATAGTTAATTATAGCGCTTAGACTATGTATTATTAGAAATCAAGTGGAAGGAGACAGGTCAATTCGTTCGCAGACGTGCCGCAGATAGGTAAACCAGTAATAAACTAGCTCACGACTTGCACGGTCACCATTTATGGCTAAAAGGTCGGCCTCGAAGTAAAGGTATAGCCGGGAACCACTGCATAAGCCACGATTTCACAGCTGGCGCCAATTCACTTCATTGTTGACGTGGGTTTGGTTATCCGCATTCAGTGTACTCTGGCAATGCCGTCAGGGAACTTTCATTGCAGAAAATTATGATGAGATCAAGCAAATGCTTCCAGACCGTTCCAATTTTCTCCGCTCTATGCACAAATGAACTTAGACGACTGACCGCGTCCGAGACACTCTTGAAGTGAATAACCAATTGCCAATACAACCGAATAGGCGAGTCCCAGGAATTAATTGAAAAGAAGGCGACTCGATGGCTGCGATGATACTTTTATTCGCCTGACGATTCGAGATCCGTCGCGGATTCAGTCAACAAAGTCGCACAGAACCCCAAAATTTGGCGAGGGATCCCGTAGGTCGAAAATGTCTCGGAGGCTGTCAGCCGCCTCTTTGGAGTGTGAATCACACACAGGCCGGAGGCGACCATAAGGCTTCAGATAATGAAGCCGAAAGACCCACTGCTATGGCAAGAAACATCTGGAGTCATCTACAGGATATGCTGCAGTTGCGGACAAAGCATCTTTGTCGGAAAAACTGACAGACTTCTCAAGGTGCGCATTTCCGAACAAACGACAGCAATGCGGTGTCAGTTCTCAAGTAGCTGCTCATTCGACGAGTCCAGGTCACACATTCAAATTTTATGAGGCCGAAATTCTCACAAGAGGTGACAATCGGGTGAACCAAGAATTACTTCAGTCATGGTTCACGGGCCCCCAATCCATAAACAAGTGCAACGATTTGCCCAATCCATACTCGGTGCTGACAGTCGATTTGGCCAAAGCAAGTTGCTATTTGGAGAACGGAAAAGCCACCGGGTCATCCTACGCCAACACCAAAGGGCCAGATCGCCGAGCAATCATCACGCCCGAGACCGCCACGCATGATGAGAGTTCAGCCGGTTGGAACCCGCATGCCATTCAACAAACTATCAATACACAAGAAGAAATTTTTTGCAGAAATGTCTGCGTCCTATAAATACTGCAAACTTCTGTGCATACGTTACCCGTATTTGCTACTTCTCTCCGTTGGAAGAAGAAGAAGACGAAGAATGCTATATTGAGGATTTTACAAACCTGAATTTTCAGCAAAAATGGCTCCATCCACGAAGAGCAGATTGTAAGGTAAATAAAGGGCCATTTTAAAAGGACAAAGGTAAAAGGTCATGTAATACTCACAAGTCAAGTTTTTCACGACATTCACATCAACTATGGATACAGATCGACTTTCAAATTCGCCATTTCCGCTTCTTCCCACGCTTTTTTCTTCGTGTTATCATCCTACGGAGAATTGTCGATGTTGGTGTTGTTGGTGAATTGCATATGCGACAGATTGGCCGCATTTGACAAATATTGGGATGGTGATATGTTGTAGATAAAATAACTTGTTTTCGTGCATTTAAAAAGGTAGATATGACCTCATGATCACAAATGCAGACAAACAAAGCAGAGGATTAGAGAGGATGGTATAGGATAATAAATTCCCACGTGAATGGAGAGCAAAAAAATGGGTGGCTCAAATTCGAAAGCCACGCAGTCTTGGGAAGGCGAGAGTAGAAGGAAGAGTTTATTGTGTACACAGGTCGGAGAATAGATGGAAAGAGTGTTGACTCGCGGATCCGCAGTCCGGCTGCTAGGGCGTCAATTCCGGAGTGACTAGAGCATCAGGAACCGCCGGTGAATGCTTTGTCTCGGGGGCCAATGGGGCTGCTGATGTCTACACTAGCGCGTGTGCACGACCTTGAGGTTGGCGCTAACGCTGGCTAGCCTGAGCGCGCGTTCACGCTGAGGAGTATGTGCGCGTCAGTCAAGGACAATTAGTGCCTAGCCTAGCAGTGGGTGCGCAGGCAGGCTAAAGGCGCCATGCGTCAGCGATTGGTCTTGGGCTGCAAGTGGTTGCAACAAGGCCACTACAAGTGCTCCCCTCAAAGACCGAAGTCCATTGATGAAAGAAATGGAACGAAGGAAGGTTAGTTAAGGGTAGGGAAGGAGGTACGTACCAACGGCAAGGTTCGAACAGCTGGTGTTCGTGTGGTTGGCTTGCGAGAGCAAGGTTGATTGGACAGTTGTGGCCTGCATGAGCTTCTGTGGTTGGCATGCGAGAGGCTGAGTAGTGCCGCTTGGGAGGAGGAAATGTCATCTCGCGTCCGCGTAGGCAACTGGGTCTGCTGCAGGAGGAAAGTTCTCAACTACGCGCGCATCGGCATCTTGTAGGAGATTGGTCATCTTGACTACGTGGGAGGGAGGTTGATTGGCTGCATTGTACTTAGACGGCAAATCAGTATGCCATATTAGTGTTCGCTGACAAGTGGAAGGGGCACCGTTGGCAGTAGGAGAATGAGAGTTTGGAATGGAGGTCTGGGTATTGGCACTCATAGCGGGAAACTGCTCCATGGGATGGGGAAGGAAGCAGAGCCAGGAGTCGATGGGCTGCGAATGGCTAAGGATTTCCGTATCGCTTCATTGGCAGTTGGCAGTAGAAGGAGAATGAGAGTTTGGATGATGAATCCGCGACGGATTTCGAAAAATCAGGTGAATGAATGTATCGTCCCGGTCGTTTTCTTCCGAATAATCGCTTTATAAACATGTCGGATGCTGACTATGCGAAGATACAGAGAGATCGATGCATCCTCTCCCTGTGCTTAAAATTGGGTGATCATTAACCCTGGCCGCATATTAATGGCTGTCTCCAGACGGATTTCGAGTCAATTCCAAGCGAAGGGATAGTATCACAGAAATTATGGGTTGACTGTGATGGACGTGCATAAATCACATCACCTTACTTGCTTAAGTCCAAGAACACTGTGAAAGGCTGCTTCAGAATGAGAATTGGCTCAATTTCGTGGTTACTGTTACTTTGGCGCAATTTACTGGCACCACTGTGACTTAGTTCTTTGCTCTCCTCCATATCTTCAGGCCATTTGTACCATTGCGGCTCATAGTTGTCCTGAAAGTTAGGCCTTTCTGTAGACCATAGTATGAACTGAGTTAATCCAACTTTCTAATTAATTTCTAAAGAAGTCAAAAACTAAGAAGAGGCATTGGAGACTAAACTCCCTCTAAGGCTATTCGACTATGTCAGTTCGATAGATCTCTCAATACCTCCTAAAGCTTTCATTTTGGAGGATTTAACTCGGACGAGATAATACTCCCCTATTCTTTGCCTTCTTTTATAACATCCATCCTACCGAATTTGACGCACAGGCCCGTAAATAGACTTCAGTAGGCATTTGACGGGGCTAAGGGTCCACAAATAATGACCAGCTCGTGAGACTGTTCGAATTCACCCACCTTACGCCTAAGAGACCTAGGAGCAAACCCTACAAACTGCCAATACAAGCAAACATGCAAGCCCCAGGAAGGAATTGAGAAGATGACTCGATCGCTTGGAAATACTTTCATTCGCCTGACGATTCGAGATCCGTAGTGGATTAGTCATCAGAGGCATACTCAGAGAGCAGTAGCAGATACGGGTAGAGTAAACACAGAAGTTTGCAGTATTCATAGGATGCAGTCATTACTGCAAACATGCAACGACAATAAACGGTGATTGATTTCTTCCATGTTGATAGTTTTTTCAACGGCATATGCAACCGTATGTGCTACTGCTCTCCGATTATGTCTCTGATGACTAATCCACGACGGATCTCAAAATGTCAGGTACTGTCCCAGCGATCAAGTCGTCTTTTACTGAAACCCAGGAAACTTGAGTGGACTACCAGTCCTGAAGTTTAGTGGCAGACCCGGTTCTGCAGAAACTATGGAAGCCTGCCCCATCCACTAATAGCCTACTTTTTTGGCATCATTACGCCGACGAAATGTTTTTGTACCAGAACAATGGTGCTATAAGACATATAATTACATTTCTTCTGAAGAGGAAGGAGAGCGGCAGTTGCCTACCCCTGATGAATTCGTCAGGAAAAATCCCAATCATGAAGTTGAGACGACGGTTTGCATCAAGGCAACCAACACCACAACTTCTGACTTTTCATCCGGCGGCTCACTAAGGAAGCTGTGTGCGCATGCCTTTCAAACGGATTCAGACCCATTGCAGCACATCAGAGGATCGACAACTACGTATCCGGCCTCGGAGGGCCAGAGGATATGGTACGCCATCCTTTACACAAGGGACGCCTCGGAAGCGACTGTGTGGGAGCCTGCCGCATTGACTCTGCTTTCGCCCTGCCAGGGCTTACACCGATGCTTCTCATCTACTCCACGCGTTATCGGCCTTTCCCAGGTTATCAATCCCCTCGCCGATTCATACGAGCGTACACTCAAAGGTAATCGATACTTTCGCCTCGTCTGATTGGCGGCAGCCGATTGATTACTCATTACACAGTCTAAAATTTACACATCTTCACTTTTGCCTCTAGGCTGCTGGCTATTGTACGCGGCGCTTGCAGTAGCCACTGTAAATCTACTTGTGCTCATTAAAGCTGTTCAAATTCATCCCATCTTCCCAGACTTGCGATATGGGGGAACCCTCTGCTTGTCGAAAAAACAACTTGCGACAACTGCACGCATCGTTGCGCATTAACTGGTGGCACCACACATCCGCCTGAAGCTACCATGTGGAGCAGGTTGATTAAAATCAAAGACCAGGAATCAATCTGCGGTAGACCATCCTTGTAAATCTTTGAGAATGGGCTCCTGCATGAGTCCGAAGGCTCTGAATAATAAAAACATTTTTCTGCTGCTCGAACAACCCTTTTTTTCCACCCAGACAAACATCCGAACGATCTGCCAAAAAATCCTTGAATGGAGGATCGACCATAGTCTGTTGTCTGGAAGTTACTGGGATGCAGTGATAGTGCTGACTTGCCCCTCTTCGCCTACATTACATACTCCTTCCGCAAAAAGTACAACCACAACCGCTAAGATAATCTGCATATGATGAGGGCCATACATAATTCACCGACCTCGACCTGACAAGATGTCCAACAGTAAGTGGGATACTGGCCGGTTCATTAGGCCGTCCGAATACACTCCACGTGCATTTACGTCACACGAGTAAGTGAGCATGGGCCGAAGGCATGTGTTCGAAAACGGTACTATGAGCAACAAATAAAAAGCATACTTCGAAACGAAATCAGTGAGAAATTGATTGCATGATTGACCGGCCAAGCAGCTTTTAAAAAACTTAGAGCGGCGTGTGTGGATTGCCCCTTAGACGTTTTTTTATGTAGAAGAAAAGACGATTGAATGAGCAGGATACATCTAGTGTGTTGAATAAGCTTTTTCTACTTTTTTAGAAGCATTCACAGACCCCTTTCCGTCAAAGGGCTCCCAGCGAAAATAGGGCAGTAAGGACCTAATTTAAAAAAGAAAAAAACATGGGTCGAAAGCACTGCGAAAAAAACACATGCTTATTAGTCAATTTACGTCGGCAATCCCCTGGGGGGGAGGGTAGAGCCGGTCGTAAAAAGAATGAAAATCGAACAACTTAACACAAGTCACACCTGCTTCGGGATCAGGCTAGGAAAGGGGGCACCCAAATGTCATACACATATAAAGAACTTGATCGCTAACCGAAAGAGGTCACAGCCAAATGATTATGGATGGGTATATGCTTGTGAGGGTGAGGAAGGGGACAGGGGAACACAGAGGTAGTGGGCTCAAAATCTGTATGAATGCGAAGTATTACAAAGTAGAGACTGTGGGCAAAGTAAAAGAAACCGACAAACCGGCATATAGCATTGCAAAATTACCCGCTGCGTGTACGCCAAACACCCGACCATGCATATTTCTAGAATGTGTATAAATATATATCGGTGGAGCGGGTGTGTAACAGTGCAGTCACAGAGATGAAATAAACGGAGGAAAAAAGGGGGAAGAGAGAAATTTGAAACAGAAACACTGCTTTTTTCAGGTGAAAACCTCCCACTGCAGAACTGCAGTGTCCGCTCCACCGGCCGAAATTAGACGTGAATCGTCAAAGAGGAACTGGACGTTTGAGACATGACTGGAATGTCCCCCATAGGTGTGGCATTTGCTCTAGGTTTGGACAAAAAGAAATCCGAGTTAAGTCAAGCTATGAAGGACGTTCAGGCAATATATACAGGGCTTGATAATAAAATGGCAGAAGTTGAAATGTTAGTGGGGGCTGACAGCGCAGCCCGTAAAAAAAGCAAAAACCTGCGACTGTAGCAGGGACTTCTGCCTGTTCACCGGAAAGCTGGCTTTGCTGATCAGCAAAAAAGAAGTGTCGACTTATGCAAACAGTCGCCAGGCGTGCTTGACAGCGCTCAGGGGGTTGACCACCAGGTGCATATTCCGGAAACCTGACGATAGGACAGGTTGTAGGACCAGACTTATATTCTGGTTGTTTGAGTTTCTCATGTCGCATTTTCTTCTTTAATTATATGAATGCTCCATTTTAAACCGCCAACCTTATCTATCAGTTGGAAGCTACCTCGCACGCAAGACAAGTCAACATAAATGAGAATAAACACACTTTTATAGCAGCCCTAAATGAGATTAGAGAAGCTATCATTAGTTAAGGAAGGTAGGTAGGTAGTGTCATCTCGCATTCCGCTAGAAATGCAGGCGACTTTAATTAGAGTGTGAGAAGAAACCGTCACTGAAAGGGAAGTCAATTCAGACAGAACAACCATTTAAAGAAGGCCTTATCTGAATATGTGATCTTCCAATTGTACGAGACCTATGCGTAGTTAAACGCCACTGACTTCATCATGATCATAAATTATGTCAACAATCTGCTATGACACAGTTTGATCTTATGCAACGAAGTATTGGAGGGTATTTTTGATAGGGTGAACTTGGGTCATAATGAAAATTATGAGCAAGGAAGAAAAGCCTGTCATGATTAGGTGAAGGATGTGATAAGATAGGGAAGATATAAAAAAATAAACTGCCTCAGGACACGATAGGAAAAAGAAGCAGCATCGCACAAACCACTAAAAAATCATTAAAAATGTGAATAAGACCTTACAGCAAATACAAACCAGAGTTGGAAAATGGGAAGTGGAGGCGTGTACATGCTTAATAAACAAAACTGTATGTTCCAATTGTCAAGAATAAAATGTAAGTGAGCCCAACAAAATTGAAAGCGTTGGCAGAGCAAAGTCACGGGAGTTTGAGGAATAAATGGGTGTCTGTTGCTAGTCAGAAACAAAAGCAATTAAGCATCAGCATAGCATTAAAACCAAGATTAAGCACCAAACGCAGCAACGGACAGCGGTCAGATATGGGCTACTTCGGCAAAGGAAATATAACAAACAAACAAAAATTATACAATACTTTATAGTACTATATCCTTTATTGATGCAGTCAGAAGGAGTGTTTACTAAACTGGATACAAATTTTGAAAGGTTATGAAGTTTGTTGTCGTCAACTGAGATATCGCCGTAGGTGGCGGGGGGGCACTGGAAACGAGAAATCCATGTGCTTATGGTAGTTAATAACCAAAAATGACATGCGGATGTTTCTTGCACTCGTCTTTAGTACTTCTTAAGAAATATCCTTAGTTCCATAAAAACCGTACAACTCTTTCGCAAGATCCGCAATCCTAACAAAGGTGTTGGTAACAATAGAATTGCTCTAACAACTACGATACCCCTGGCCACAGAATTCTGTCTTATAAGGTCCGGTGATATTAGTTTAATTTTAGTGTACTGTGGTTTTTACATTTGTTAATTTTAGCCTAGTTTAGTTTAGCATATATTAATTATGTAAGTACGTAAGGAAGGAGGATAGTCGAGCGTCAGATCACTTTGTTTATTATTCTGAGCCTTCGAACTCTTACAGAAGTCCATAGTGACGGACGTGCAATCGTAACTGTACGATATTCCGCACGTCTCTTCACGCCGGCGCCAGTTCGATAGAACCACGGGCAAATACGCACAGTTACGGCCAGACATCCGTCACAGTTTGCTTCCAGTAAACGAGCAAAATCGAATGGTAAGGACGAGTTGCATAACCACAGGAACCGCCTACAATACATGTGGCTTTGTGTGAAATTCCGCGGAAATTAGGTTTACGATTAGGGTTGACGTAAGGATCAGGATTATGTAAAGTCTGGCGACAACATGGGGATCCAGTGTCAAAAATCGACTGAATAAAGTTTCCACATTTTTCCAAAGGACGCCTTTCCTTTAAATAACATTTATTGGGATGCCTGCCATCCAGTTTAATTAAATATACGTTTAATATCCATTTGCCGCAGCAAACAACTGTTAAACATGTGAAAAGAGAAACCCTGCGAACGGGGTCTCAAAACATAAATACGCTGGACGCATAATTTTACGACAGCTGCAATCAAAAACGGAGCCAACGCGTCCAAAGGACAACAAAATAGAAGTACCTGGATGGCCTAAAATTGCACTACGTCTAGAAAGCTTAGAGATGTTTATTGCCCAGCCTCCGGGTAATGAGGCTAGCAGTTGACCATTAGCAGATTGTCGGTGGAAAGCCTTTCGAGGGAAGCCTATCCTTGATTTGATTCTGCGAGAGTAAACAGAGGCCCTTCTTCATTGTCTTTCAGGATTCATTCGTAAGATGCCGCCTACACAAGCGTTCTCTGCAGTCGCCATTCGCAAGGCCAAATGGACATCAAATGGACAGACTGCAGCAGCACTGATAATTTATACGCGAATACCCGCGCCGTTTGATGCTAACCTGGTGTGACAACGGCAACTTAAAGGGAATACAAATGCAGACGAAAAGGACAAAGGATAACCAGGGGCGGATTGGAATGAAAACCTGGCGAACAGTTGTACGTACTATCATCACCGATGGTGAAAAAGTGGCTCTTCTGTCTACACAAAAAACATTTCTGCCACTAGTAGATGGCGGTGCACAGCAATTTATGTGCTACATAATGGCTTTGCGCATGTCAAAGGACAATGGCAGTAGTACATTGGACGTAGCGTGTAAATAAGAACTTGACGAAATAGCCCAAATTCTTCAAAAGTAAGATGTACTTCAAATAATTATGGCCAAAATTCAACCCCACCATAAACAAAAGCCTCTGTATACTACAGCTTATGAGCGCTTCTGCCGTACAACCTGTTTCACACATAAGGACTTAAAAGTTGGCTATGCCCTTTTAAGAAACCACGAAGGCGGCTCTGTAGTAAGATCGCCAGGTCATTAAAAGTTCACTGAAATTCTAAAATATCGTTTTCCATTCCAAAATGTTGCTTAATCAGGTTTACAATATTAATAAGCGTACAAGATAATCCGAAGATTTTCAAGTCACTTGAAGATGTCGGCTTTGGCACGAGCTGTTTTTGTTGCCTACAACACTACTTATCTGCAAAGAATGACTAAGTAAGTAGAAAACGTCTTTCTTCTATTCAAATATGTTATACGAAAAGTCTATAAAAAGGAACCCTTCTTGTGTTCACTCTGTTGCAAATTGCGTCCAACGGTTTAAAAAAGTTTGCAAACCCCGGATAAGTTTAAACGGGGTTGAGAGTTGCACTTGCTCTTAGGATTTCAAAACCGCATCTCACATGCATTCCGGCTTAGTAAAATCGCACAATTCTTCATACTTTTAGAAAGATTACATACAGAGCTGAAGAAACTTTTGAGTGTACGTGAACTATGTTGTATGCCTGATAAACAACATTAAGTAGTACGCGCATGGATACTTTACGTTCTTAAAACCCCTCATATTTAGAAAAACGCCGCACAATCGAAAGATCTCCCTTTGCAGATAAAATAGTTTAGTATGACGTACTTTACTACCAAAAAAGAACACAAATGGTTATTTCTAGAAAGCACATTTGAATCTACATAGGCGTCCAAAGTCAATGAAATAAATTCACATTAGCTAAAAAGTCATGTTTACATCAGCCCTCCAGAAACAAAGATCCTGCAGTTAATGGAATATCTTGGGAGTATGCTATATGGTAAGGATTATTACAAACCTGCTTAAGTTATCTCGTCGAATTAAAAACACATTTTGAACTTTGGCGACCACTTCATGAGGTAGCACATCTACTGTACAGCCCTGCATGATGCTGACAATATTTGCAAAATTGACGAAAAAGCACTTTAAACGGGATGAACCGTTTCGCTGGAGCTTAACATGGACCAAAAAGATATGAATGTCACGAATAGATGCGAATATGCGTGCCCCAGGTTCTTGTTGTAAAGAAGATGAAGTCGCGATCGCTGAAACGATAGTTTTATTCTGAGCTTTCGGCTCCACACGAGAAGCCATCGTCAGAGGAAATGAGATCTGGATGTCAGATGGCGCAGACAAAGCCGTTCTAGTCCTGTTTGGTAAGGCCCTAGAACACGTCTCTAGCTATCTGCACAGGAACTTGCTACTAGTACGAGAAGGAAAGGAAGATTAGGCCACTTTTATGCTTACTCCTATATTTTGTTAAATATGACGTACGTTAAACTAGCCTGACCTAGATACAGAGGTTGCCAGCTGATGGGAAAACACGGACAACCTTTAAAGTATGACAATCAGACTGCAGTGCTGCCTTTAAGGCAGCCTTGCAGGTGAGATCTTAAATTGCTTCGTCATTGAACAGCAGGTCGTGCAGGAATTGGATGCACGCACTGTGATCACGCCCATCTCCGATTGTTTTTTTTCTTCTGGGCTATTGTAAAAGGTTCAGAGTGAGTGCAGGGGGTAACTGCTATAGAGGCCGACCCCACAATAATCCCAATTGAGCGCCCTTTGGAGCAGCAGTAGATATCGTCGCTTGTGATGGGCGACTAAACATCATCAGGTTCAAGTGCATGGATACCAAAAAGACAAGCAGGAACCTGCCCAAAACTGGAATATAGGCTTTTAAACCGACAAAGTATACAATCAGCGAAGCTTATCCTGATTAACAGAGAGATGTTTTGCCGCTTTGAGTGTCTGTGTTAAGGCAGGCAAATAAAATATATGCAATGTTTGATGCCCGCCAAGAATCGATTTCCTTCTCTCCTCCTGCAATATCCTGATGACGGGGAATTTATGCAACGATTGACCACGCTCCCTCGCCGTTTCTGGTTGATGCTCACATGCTGGAAGACTAAGCTCAAAGGATTAGACTACACTAGCGTGGGTCTTATATCCCTCTAAGCTGTCCTACGTTCAAGTTACCAGGATGCCGACACAAGGACAATTTCAATTCGGCAGGAAAGGCGCAAAGTTACGCCATCAGATATAAAGATTTACTGGAAAAAGTTGAAGTCACCGCAACTGCCCAATTACGCGTCAGAGTAAGCATGACGAGCGAAGACCTAACAGTAGCGCTCTTACTATTCCTCGCTGCATTAAGCATTAAAAAACATAAAGAATGGATCATTCTGGCTGCAGATGATATCAGACGCAGTACTTTGACTGGTCTCTTTGTTGACTATCGGTTATAACTGGCACAAACAGTGCAATCCGAGTTGGAGTTAAAACAGCACTACTCACCCAATCGGTCTCAGGCGCGGTTGCATAAGTGAGCTGTTCTGCCGACGGGTTGAGAAGAAATGCACCAGCCCGAGAGACTAGTTTTACTAACTTCTCCCTCCCTCTCCTCTTTCTTTCTTTCTCTGCGGTAAACTGCCTGGCGACACATCCAACTACCGGCTCCAACTGACTTGTCTCCCATTAACGCCTGACGCCACAGAGGCATGTCTAGTTCACAAAAGTTTTTTCGTAGGAAACTTCTTGCTAAGTCAAGACGAGGACCCCGCGACTGGCTCCTACCCTTTGCCGAGTCAGGTTCTACTCTTTCAATAAAAGTAACGGTTTTCGAGGGTCACGCAGGCATACCAATAGTACCTAAATGTTCGTCAAGGCACGAAAATGCAATGAACACTGAGGCCAGAGGAGGAACCTTTAGAATGACCACGCAGCACTGGTGTTAAATACTTTGAGGCACAGTAAGCGGTCAGGCCGGCGGTTCGACAGTGGTCTTTTACCTCAAAGTAAGACGGGGCTTCTGTGAGCCTCAGTTTTTGAATGCATCTTTTTCTTCCTAAGGCAAAACGACGAATGCCACAATCCGGGCTTCCTCCTGTCTGGTGGGAATACCTTTTATGGAAGGTAGAGGAAAAGGGGAGGATCGTGTGGTAAAAAAACCACGGCAGAACACTACAAACCTTCAGTTGTCCAGCAGCAGAGAAAAGCAATAGCATCTGCATCAAAAATGTGTAAATTTCGAAGTCTGGATGAGTAGACCAAGCTTTGATGCTGTGTGACTTTCGTCCGTAGCAATCAGACGAAAAGGTTTCCAGTGATGACTTATTAACAAATCAGCGGCACTTCAAACAAAACAAAGTGAAAATCCGGTCCAATACCGCACCCCTTCCCCCCCCCCCCCACCGAAAAAACATTCAACAAATAATTTGCTCGCGGGAAAATGTTTGGCATGTGAAAGCCAAAACATTGCTGTTTCGTCCTTTGCTTTCTTCTACTGTATCCAGCAGTCACGAGTA
>JAYGXS010000004.1:56764338-56782730 GCA_036362985.1 Ligula intestinalis | reverse complement strand
GATAAAAAGGTGTGGAGAATTTCAAACTTCTTCAGCCGGAAATAACAATGGCTATAAAATGCATCAACAGCCAATAACCAAAAGATCTCCGGAAATTTGAAGAGTCAGCTGGGCGAACATAGGTCTGTGGCAATTCATTATCGGACCTGCGCCATTGCACTGATAATAAAAATAAGAGAGTTAAATAGGGTACACTCAGTGCAAGTGACACTGATTTCCACCCCGTAAACTCGGCTCATCACCAATACGCACAGCCCACTTTACTTTCCCTCCTGCCCAGTCCAATGATCTCAACATCCCAACCTCGTTATGTGGGCGGTGAGAATGGTGTGTTTTAATTATAAGACAACTCTCTTATGGTCACTACCAGTGCCACTGGGCAGGCCTGATGATGAAGTGCTGAAACCATATGTTTGCCGAAAAGGGAATATTGGCAGAACTTTAACAATCTCCAGAAACGTAAGTGAGCCGCAATGGCAGTTTTCGCTGATACGGCTTTAGCTTATAGTACCGCAGTTTTTTTCAGTTGAAATCGAACTACGAAGTATTAGGTAAACACCGTTGCCTCATGTCAAAGTAAGTGGCAACAGAGAATGGAGAAACTGTGGAAAAATTAGACTAATTGAACCAAGTTAATAACAGCGTACCTGTTCGCCAGCCCAAACACATTTTAAATAGAGGCGTGATCTGCCAACAATCCCTGTACCGTCTAGCTTGGGCTGCAAACCTACGAAATTCGTGAGAATTAAAGATCTTCTACGCACTAATCGCCGCTCCGCTATTCTTTGGAGTTTATAAAATAGAAAGACACCACCAAAAAGTACTGTGCATTGGTCGAATTCAATGAATTTATCAGCCAATTAACAAAAACGTTTGTGTATACATGCAGAAACGAAATAGTCAAGCAATTTCAACCCGAAATTCTTACATGTGTATTCAATTCGAACCTATGGTTGCAATATTAATATTCGTGCAGCCTAATGCCACAATTTCGAAGTCACTTCAGAATACCAACTTTTGAACTGTTGTTTGCAAATGTCTCTCAAGTCTGACGACGAACTGGGGATCCAGTGTCGAAAATTTACTCAATAAACTTACTTATTTCCCAAAGGATGCCTTTCCATGAAAAAACTTCCTTCTGATCGTCTACGAAAACATACTTTGCAACAATGGCTACCTAAGTAGTATGCATTTTACTTCTTGATTTTCTCGTACCTTGTCGGTAGAAATACATGCCTTCTTCAAATTGTATACTTGAAGAAAGTGTCTTTCGTTTCAAACTAAATTCTAAATATTCGAGTAATCCAAAAGTCCGCCAACCGTTAATTATGTACATAGTAGGGTTTTTCCGACGATCAGAATAAAGCTCCTTCAAAAGCTGACATCCTGTTGTGACTGAAATTTTGTGGGATTAGGCTGCACGATAACGAATATTACAACCGTACTGACGCAAAAGGTCTTACTTCTGAGCCAAAGTACCGCAAAACCCATAGTTATTTTTAAGGGACCAATGATCAAATGAAAGCTAGTACTTCCACACGAAGCGGTAGCATATTCCTTGGACAGAAACGAGACCTTACCGCAAATTAAAAGCTAATTTAACAATACTAAGTTTCTGTTGTACTTAACAATGAACCTACTATGCAGAAAGTATGAAATGACTTGCTGTTCCATGGTTGCAATCTCTAGTTCCTGTTAGAATAAATAGTTACTTTTATTTGTTACCTGCAAAATAAATATTTTCTACAGTACTATTGTACGATTATTACAGATTTCTGGGGTTGCGTGATACCATAGTGGTACACATAAACTATCTTTACCGAATATGGTTTTATAGATCACCGACCTCTAGTTTCCTTGCATGTGACCTTCGGACTGAACGTCTATTTCTGTGCATAGATGTGTGGTATGCGTCGAACGGAGCCGCCAAAAAAGTCAGCCACCTTGCAAAATTTTAGCCCCAATAGACAGGCAGACTACCAGTGCATAGGGGAGGCAGGATTAAGAGAGGAAGGGCGGTCCTAAAGTACCCCTTCCTCTACCGATTAAACACCTTTTTCACATTAATAAATCTGACGCGCGCGCCTCCAACATGGTAAAGGTCGTGACTTATAAACCTGCTACTTGACTTGATCGTACTTTGAAATAAAAGGCAGATTACAATGGCCTGCTTTAATATGCTGCCTTCAAGGCGCTTTCTCCTTGCTGAGATACAACAGCCCCTGGTGGAACACCTGTTCGTGTTGACATTAAGGGGTAAAGGGAGGGGCTGGTACTTATCAGGAAAGTGCGAAGTGACGAGTGTGATCCGGGTGCAGGCACACCTTCAGTATTTGCATTACCGAAACTTCCCACCGTAACAGAACTATCCTGTACAACTGATGGAAGTCTCGAAATATGAAAATATAATAAAAATCTAGTTCGCCCAGAGCAATCTGCTGCAATGGTTTGACGGGGGGGAATGTTTTGAATTGAAGTGCAACAAAATTATTCAAAGATCACAAAAAGTAAAATTGAAAAGCAAGGCAAAGTTTCCTTGGGATAAAAAACTCCATTCCACTTGTTCTAAATGCGTGAAATGAAAAAAAATCCCCCCGAATAAAATTGTTAAGGCTCGTTCCGAAAGATGACATGGATATATATTACAAAGCATATAGGAAACATTACAGGACGCACTGGGGAGCCAAACCCCTTCGCAGCTGCGTCATGCAGCAACACATTGAGCCTTAAGCTAGTGCATTTGCTGTTAGTATAACAAATTGTTTAGTACTGGTCGAAGCGCCTTATGGATTTCGACTGAAATAGTAATTTGAAATTTTGGAATGTTCCTAAGAGGTTTCCTTCCGATGGATTTGCTCCAAGTTTGCGAATTAATTTCCGAGGGTATTAAAAATGGCAGCATGTAAAGCAGACTACATACACAAGAGACTCACATTTAGGTGCGAACATGGGTAGCGGAAAAGGTTCACTTTTCCAAAGTCATCCGCAGTCGCTAGAAGACGCGTAGAATGACTGCGACTTACGGCATTAATGTCAGTACCGTCAGAACCCGGAGGCCAGATGCCGGCAACACCCCAGCCCAGTTGACAGGTCTGTGTCGCCCAGCGAACATCTCGAAGACTGCTCACTGCTGTTACCTAAACAGTAAGGTCGGACCGTGTGTGAGAGATATGCGTAAATGTAAGTTGACAAATAGAAAGCGTGGCAATGATGTCGTCTTTTCTCTGTGCATGAAATGTTAACTGAAAAAGAACAACGAGTTTTCTGCAGGTCAAATTTGCCGAAATCAAGCCCTGTAAAAAGACAACCTCTTCTTCTGGCATTAGGGAATGAAAAGCGATGAGAAGGGGGTGAGCTGAGCTCACACTGTCTCGTGCAGTGTATTCTGGGAAAACAGACTATGTCAGCATAATTTTGGGGTTTCTCCATCGAGGCAGAAAGTTGGATTGAATTTCGAAAAGGGGCACAATTCCAGCAGAAGATTGTTTTTCGGTTAAACGATGGAAATTTATTCGAAGCAAAAAAGAAAGCGAGTCGACACGAGCAGAGTAAAGTTGGTGCATTTACTTTAGGAGAAGGGCGTTTGGAAGACCACAATGTTTCAAAAAGTTAGGAAAATGAGTGAAAATCGCGTGCGAGCGAGCGAAGATTGCAACCAAAAATGGCCTCAGAGAGACAAACTTAAGAAGATACATCAAGAGAAGGTATGGTAGGGGCAGAATTATAAGGAAAAAAACAAATCCTCGCGCGCAGGAAACAGAGGAAGGATGTGTACTAATTGATTGATAGGATAGTGAGGCATGCATTGCCCGATTACATTAAAATGCCCAGCGAATCATCTTGAAGGAGCTGCACGACGCAGTAGTTAACGCAGTCTTTCTGTAAGTATTTTTAAGTGGAAAATATTTCTACAACCTGCGAGTAAAAACAGCCGCAAATGCTCCCAGTTTCTGCGTCCAAAGATTACTTCGACAGTGAGTCCGAAGCGTAGGAAAATCGACCGCGCCCCCTCAATTTAGCGACTCTACACGTTCTTACTGTTATTTCACTAGAATGTTGCAGGGTATACTCCCTATTGTAGAAAAAAATGCTACTTTCAAAAGGGTCATGACCTTCAACCGATAAGACGAGACAAACTATTTGTTGCGCATCGCTATAGCCTTCTTCTTTTGACGAAGCAGTACATGCTTTATTTGCACTAAATGGCTGTTTTGATATTTTAATGCTTCAGCAGTGGTTAGCTCTCCTCTGTCAGGGATGAGAAAATAGGTTTTAGGAAAAGGTTAGGTTCAATATTCTGGGTTTGTAGCATCGAATTCAGGTCGACTTTAAAAAGTGTCAGGGAAATAGCAGCCAAAATAATTCAATTGTGCAATCTAGTTATAAATCATTGAACCGATGCGGCAAATTGGGTAACGAGGACCAGCCTGGTGATCAGCGCCTGTCTTCAAAGACAATGCAGTTACTTGAAGTGAGTGACACGAGAAAGAAATGATTAGCCTTATTTCACAGTCGAACATCTATCCTAGTCGCTGGTCTCGACTTTTTAAAAGAGGAATCAAGGGAAGGCCAGAAACTGGTGGTTGATATATACACTTTGATCCTAAAAAGTATTGTCACTTTAATACAGTTGGCACTGCACGTAGACAGAAAAAGTATTTCTGTCACGCGAAAATGTCGTCTGAACTGTTAGAGGGGCTTGGCAGCTTTGCTCAATTTAGTTGATCGAATTGTGAAAAAACTCGCCGCCTCGGTAGGATTCGAAAGCACACTGCAAGGAACACCTTTGCGCAGCCGACGCTCTAGGATTGAGATAGGAGGCTCCCCGTGCAGCGTGAAATTAATCACACTTGGATCGATTTCACCCGCCCAACTTACTGCTAGTATGGAATCCACCATTACTAAACAAAAAGCTGACTTGAGGAAGAAGGAAAGTCGAGCACTGGATCAAGTTATTCACTATTCTGAGCTTTCGGGCTCCTGCCGGAGTCCATCGTCAGAGATAAAAGCGTCCACGAAGCGACTGCTGACTGTCCAGCTGACTGTCCAGGCAGAGTTTTCGAAGCAATCGTCTATGTTAGGAGAGCCCAACACTCGCGCCGTCCTTGAGGCAGGACAACAAAGAGAAAACACGCGAGACCGCCACTGACCAGATTCTGAGATCACGCATGACAAGGGTTATGAAAAGACGCATGCATGTGCGCGCCTCACCGAGGGCGCGACCGGTCACCTGAGGACACGATGGCTACCTCTGCTTGGTGCCGATCTCACGGAAGTACTAGCGATTTCCCTTAACTTTGGCTCGGTGCCGCTAACCGTCGTGAACGTGTATATCCCTCCAACGTCCAGTTGTCCTCCAGCTTTCGCCGCCTCTATCGCTCCCTACTTACTTCAACGCCCATCTCGACCTGTGGTGCTCCAATTTGGAAGCCGATTCCCGGGGAGAAGTCCTGGCGGATGAACAAGAGCAAGCTCCCTTCGCAGTCCTCAACGAGGACAGCCCAACGCGGCTCCCACACAACGGTGCCCCCAGCTCTCCCGATGTCTCCCTTGCCAGTCTCAGTTTGGTAGCCTCCACCAACTGGAGCACAGAAATCAGTCTAGGGAGCGATCACCTCCCTATAGTGCTTGAATGGGCCACCTCTGCCGACCGTATCAAGGCTCCAAACAGGCATTTTATCGACTTCAATAGAGCTGACTGGGCAGCGTTCACCGCGGAATGCGAAGCGGGAACCGATCAGCTACCGCCCCCCACCTGTGTCCACAAGGCGGAGCGGGCCGTCCGTAACCTGCTTCTGGCAGCAGCAGGCCACCATATACCGAACGGTCACATCCCCATACTCCGTCCAAACTACCCAAGCGAAGCCTCCTGACTGGAACGAGAGCGAGACGAGATCCGAGCGTGAGACGCAACTGACCCGCGTGTTGGCGAAATCAACGGCTTGATAACCAAGACCGTTAATGACGACAACCTGGAACGTTGGCATGAAAAATTTGCGGATTGTAATTGCCGTGGCAACGCAGCTGCCACCTGGAAACTTATACGCAATTTGACCAAGCCCCGCGCTGACACATCCAACCAGTCTATTAGCTTCGGCGACGGCAAGTTCATCTCCAACAACGGTACGATCGCCGCGAAGATGAACAAGCTGTTCTCGCCCCGTTCGACTCCCAGTCCCAAAAGCCAGCGCCCCCTTCTTCGTCTCCTCCATAAGGCCCCGACTTCGGACATTTACTTCTCGGCCGATGCTATCCTCACCGCCGTCATGAACGCGAAAGTCTCGAAAGCCTTAGGACCGGATGGCCTTGCTCCTATCCATTTGCGCTATATCGGCCCCAAGGTGGCTGCCTACTGGCAGCCATTTTCAATCTTTCGCTGGCCAGTTCAACCATCCCCGATTGCTGGCGCCAGTTCACCGTCAAAGCTGGCAAGGACCCCAGACAAGCGACGTCCTATCGCCCAATCACCCTCCTCAGTCCACTAGCGAAAATTTTGGAACGAATTCTCCTTCCAATTTTGACGTCTGCAGCGGATCTGTTCAACCACCAACATGGTTTCAGGTCGGGTCGTGGCACAACAACAGCTCTTTTCGAGCTCAGCAACGCCATCCTCGAGGGCTTCAATCAACAGAAGCTCGCTTCGCGGACCGTGGCTGTCTCAATGGACCTGTCGCGAGCCTTTGACTGCGTCCGCCAAGATGAGATCCTGCAGGACTTGGTCTCCCTGAACGTCCCGAGTGGCCCGGTCCGATGGTTGGCGGCTTACATCCGTGGCCGCCACGATTGTGTCCTTTTCCGCGGCACTCTCTCCAAGCCCCGTAAGCAGATCTGCAGTGTTCCTCAAGGCTCTGTGCTCAGCCCGATGCTGTTCAACATTTACATGCGGGAACTCCCACTCCCTCTGGCACCCGCCAAAGTGGTATCATACGCGGATGATGTCACCATCTTCTGCCAGCACCATAACATGGATCAGGCTGCACAGGTCCTATCGGAATTCATGCCTAACATTGTGGACCACCTCACTCAGCGCGGGATGTCGAGCTCGGCTGCCAAGTCGTCCGTCACTGTTTTCACGCTGGATCCGAAGGAGTTCAATCACCACCTGGATATCATCCTCAACGGTGAGGCTTTACCGCTGGTCCGAAAGCCCAAGCTCCTCGGCGTCTATTGAGATTCGCTCTTAACGTTTGCAGACCATGCGAGGGATGTCGCAAGCAAAGTGAGCAGGTGCACCAAGGTCCTCAAGGCTCTCGCGGGCACTTCCTCGGGTTGCGCGAGAGTTGCTGACGACCACATTCAATGCAATGGCCAAGCCGCATCTCACCTATGCGGCATCAATCTGGTCTCCCAAAATCAGCTCCTCCAACCTACGCCGCCTTCAGTCAGCACAGAATGGTGCCCTCCGCATGATAATGGGCTGTTATAAAATGTCACCCATCGATCATCTTCATGCGGAGGTTTCTGTCCTGCCGGTCGCCGCATACAACAAACTCCTCAGCCAGCAGTTCTGGTGGACTTGTTCACAAACTGGCTATGCGAACCACCATCGTGGCTACTGCATGCTCCTTCGCCACCGGCTGGACACGTCTATACCCGACTGCTGTCCCGACTGCGGAGTCTCGCCACATGGCTGCCGTCACCTCTTCATCTGCAGTTCCTGGCCAGGCACCCAACTCACCCCCAAGGACCTTTGGCTCAAGCCGGCCGAGGTCACGGCTTTTCTCCGCCTCCCAACTGCACCCAGTTTGGACTCTGGCGGGAACCCTTGATCCAACATGGGCTACCAACCAACCATGGCTGGAGGCATGACGACTGCCTGTAGAGGCCACTTGCGGAGAGCCAATAGGGAAAAATGACTACTAGCCATTAAATATGTTGCCCCCAATGAGGGCAGCACGCTGTTGCTGGAGACGCTGCCGACGTCTAGAGATTCCGCTGCTAGCGACCCGGGACACGGCTGCCAGAGACACGGAACGCTGTTGGCCGAGACGACGACAGAACACAAGCTGCTGACGGACACAGAAGACAAGCTGCTGAACACACATGAAACAGAGCTGATGCACTAGTAGAACTGACAGTAAAGTACTATTAGCTATCCTGTTCTGCCTTCTCTTCCCAATAATTAACTGGGGGGACAATAACCGGTGCTGACACAAGAATACCCAACGTTATAACAGTGGCGACGCAGGTACAACCAAGGTTATAACAATCTAGAATCCAATAGAATGACTACAAGGCTCACATAATTGTTAGAGGGAATGGCCATTTCAACCTTTGTTCACCAATTTTCTTAGCGAAAAACAAATCAGCGGCAATGTTACTACGTATGGACAAAACTAGATGGACCAAGACCGGAGACCAATGGAGCAATACCAACAGCCAGTGAAGCATAGCCATAAAGGAAGCCAAATGAATGGACTGATGAAAGCCTTCTCAAGAGGCTTGCTTCACTGTGCTTTGAAAAATAAAGGGACATTTTCTCGAGGGTGCATCGGTATGTAGTTGGACATGGACTCTAGTACATCAGTGCATTGATATCCATCAAGCTTTAAAGTACAGAAGCGCCGAAGTAAGGAGGGGGCTGGGCGGTTTAGAAAAGTCAACCATTATTCTAGAGCTTGTATTTTGAAATGCCCGGCTACAGGAGGTGATCACTTGATATTGTCCAGCTTGGCTCCAAAACGTCAGCCAGCGAAGCCGCCTCATTTCAGTACTAGCTTCGGCCGGCGGGCTAAACCCAACGATGGAAAAATGTCTGCCTCTCCAGTTGGGTTAGCAGTCTGTTTAAATTGGTACAGTCGGTATGAAAGAAGAAGCCCTGTTGTAGGGCGAGCGCGAACTAGAGCTATATGTCAAGTCTCATTGCCAACCCTTTCGAGACAGCCTTGTCAGCAAGCTTTTTCCATCATAATTTACTTCACGCGTAAATCATCTTCACTAAAAATCACCTCCAATACTAATGTCCACTAGCTATGCGCTTTTAAGGGTTTTATAAGCATTTGGTGAGAGAAAGAACGAAGTAAATACTACCTTATAATTATCTAAATGGCCTTGGAGATCACAGGGCATGCATCATAAAAAACTGCAAAAAATTTGAACAGCTTTTACCTTTTTTATTATTTGAATAATGTATGAGTAGTATTTATGACTCGAAGAAACGAAGTTGGTGAAGGTTTGGTATGTTATCCCGCTGAGTGGTTGTTCAAAGCTCTGCCTTCCCATTTAATTAAAGTAACAAGGGTTCAATTAGGACTTTCCGAGAAAGGTATGCGGATTTTGACCTCCACTAGCTTTATGGACATTAAAGTTACCCGCGTTGGCCTGAAGGTTGAGGCCAGGACTATGGTTAGGCTAACATTAGGTGTTACACCGTAAGCTATTATTAGAGCCAGGGCTGCCATGACCAGGCTGAGGGTTCGCGTTTGGGGTTTCAGGGTCCCGGTTTGAGTTTGGGTTGATGTTTAAGTTGTTAGGATAATAGCCTGACCAATTGCTAGCAATATTTGGAGGCTGTCCTGCGGCATCGAGCCTAGCCAAGTGTCTTTGTTTGTTATCCCTGACCGCATACAGACGGTGACTGTCCACGCGAGATGACCTTAACCTCTTTAGAGGACACAGATGCACGCGCTTGTTCGCGCGCGCCACTGGTCGCAGTTGTCCAAATGCGCCAATCAGGCTACAGGCGAACGCGCAATTGACACTCTCTTATAAGACACTGTTACCCCTGACTCAGAGAGAGTTTCATCACTCACGCGGAGAGCGAGGACAAGCGGGTCCGCTCCCAATGCCCGGGCTTGCACCCGAGGCGGGACAAAGAGTGCACTGGAGATCAACCAGCTGCAACAGCCACCCGAGAAAGCAACTTCGGGTTTTGTACACAATAAACCCTCCTCCGGGTGGATTCCAGAATTATGCCCTTCTTATTGTGTTCGTCCTTGGGGATTTATACAGCGCATAATTCGGCGGTGGCACACGTTAGACGTCATCGTTATAACACTAGCGACGCCGAACTCGTCTTTATAACAAAAGTAATGCTTGAGTCTTCGTTAAAGGTTAAGGGGGTTTAACGTTAGCCTTAACCATTACATGCACGGCTATGGTTGGTATTAGAGGTATAGTTAACTGCAGTCTTCCTCGTAGGGTTGCATACCTTAAGCTTGCCACAAACTAGCCTGTTTTGGTGCGGTCTCCACTCACTGAGCTTAGTGATCAAAATTGTATTCTTGCTTCCTTCCTTTCGCAAACTAACGCAGAAACTGTCGATTGAGACATGGAAACCATAAAGCGAGAGCCGAGGAATCGAACAAACCTGTCGACAGTTAGAGACTGTCCAGAAGAGGAGCTCATAGTCACCAGACGTGGAGCGCAGATACTGATTGTCCTCCGACCAGTCGAGATGGAGAACGAAGCTGGAATGGCCAGAGCACTTGCCAAGGCGTGTGTACTTGACACCGTTCTCCAGCACATTGTAAACGTAGATCAGGTTATCGCGACAGCCAATGGCGACATACTGTCCGTCTAAGAACAATGCGCAGAGACCAGATTAAGTTTGGGAAAGCACAAGAAGAATCTTTTAACACTTAAATGCAGAGGACGAACAAAACAGTTTACGTTTACATAAACAAAACATTTCTAAAATCGCGGGCCTGTGTTATACTCACTTCATGTAATTGCAGAGTACAGTACAGGAAAGGTAAACCGACAACTGAGTGAGCCGAGAATTACTTGAGTCATGGTTCACGGGCCTCCAATCCATCAACAAGTGCAACGATTTCCCTAATCCATATTGGGTGCTGATACTAAATTTGGCCAAAGGAATTCGCCTTTCGGGTAACAGACAGGCCAACACATTATTCTATGCCAACACTGCAGGGCCACATGGTCATTGCTGACGCAATGAATCAGCCCACACTCAAGGCATTGACCGATTTTTTCTGTACATTTAAATTTTACGGCAAAACCCTGTGCACAAAAACTCTTTCTGTTACAGTTCTGGCTCTACTGATGAATCTGCAACGAATTTCGAAACATCAGGCGAAAAAACGTATTGTCCCAGCGGTCGAGTTGTCTTCGACTTCTCAATTACTTCCTGGGACTCGCATGTTCACATGTATTAGCAATCGGGGTTTAGTCATCGATGGCGCACCGGTCGTTTAAATTATCGCTAACTGCTTCAAAAAATCATTGCAAATACGGGGGAGCTATAGTAATGTGTAGAGAACGCGGAGAACCCGAATAAGAGAAATTGCTGGTAGCAAATCCATCAAACTCATAGGCTGCAACGGAAAGGAAAGCAGGGATGGTCACCCTACTGCCTGAGTTGTGATGATACAACTATATCCCACCATTATTACACTAATTTTCAGGGCGGACACCGACAGGACACGCTGACAGGAACGTTTACACCCGTAATGTAGACAGTCTTAACTTAAATTACCGGAAGGGTGTCTGGTGCCCCCTCCAACCGTTTTACTTACACCTATAAAAAATGACTTTGATAATAACGCTAATTTTACCCTAACCATAGTTCTCCTGGCAGTTAGCCCAAAGGGACCTGTATTAGCTGAAGGACGTGTTCTTGTGCTCCACCAAGGGAGGGAGCCCATAACTAATTCCTGCCCGAAGTAGTTCGCATTTGGTGGGACGATGCAGTCTAGTCGTGCATGACACGGTCTCCCTTTGAAAAAGCGCCCATCAGTTTGTGTGAAATGAATTGCCCAGACGTATAATTAGGACCAACTAATCCCTGTGGAACGCGCGCAAAAAAAACATCCAGAATGGGAAGACGGATAAGTGGGAGACTTACTGGGCGAAAAGGCAATGCATTGGATGGGTTCGCTGCTCTCCGAATGCGCAGCAATGATCTGATGCAGGGTGGCATCAAGGACGATCCACCGACCGGTGTTAGTGCCCACCACAAACACCGGCACAGAGTCCGGCAGAGGCGCCCCGGCGCCATCCTCGCCCGCCGTCTCGGCGTCTCCATTCTCATTGGCGGTTCTGGATGTGACAGCCGGATAGAAGTCTGCGCAACTGACCTCCTCGGAGAGGTTCTCAGCCCAGACCATGTTCTTAGTCAGAGAATCCCAGAGGAAAATGTTGCCGTCCTTGCCACCAGTGAGGAAGTGGTGCGTCTGAGGGTGTGAAGCCAGAGCCCAGAATTCATCAGAGTGGCCCTGGACCAGAGCCGCAAATTCTTCGCCCATCTTGCCCTAAGGAGGTGAGACGTGGGCAGAAGCGGAAATGTAAAACTGCATACAAGTATTTGGATTGCCTAAGTTCCGCAAATATTCCCATGGTTAGTATAAGAAGTAAGTTTATGGCAAACAATTGTTTTCAGCAGCTCTTCATCAGACCAAACATTTGCAGGGAAATTAACGCTGTACATAACAATAAAAGTTTGAATAGGTAAAAAAATCAATAACTATCTACACGGGCGCTGATTGGCCAACGCGGACTTTGTCAGTTTGCACATGTAGGCCATGTCAGCGTGTTGGTTGAGGGATTGCCGCTAGTTGGTAGGGGCCACCTGGTGTCGGTTTAGGCCATGGAAGTGACAGAGCTTGTGTCAGAGTCTTCTGACAACACAGCACTGGATTTGCTAGCCTTATAGCTACTGCTTCGGCTGTTGCAGGCATCCGTTGGCGTAGGCTTTTGCAAAAATTAGATGGTGTCTTGTAGGTCACCTGAAAGGCTTCGTTAGTATCGACTCGATGGGTCGTATCGACTAGATGTGCGAGAATAGCACTCGAGATCGATCTAGTTTCACCTTCACTTAGCCAGGTCGCTATGTGCTCACGTACCCTCTTTTCGAGACGCCTCGTTGTTCGGCCGATGTATCCCGCTCCACAGGAGCAAGTGAAAGAGTAAATGCACATTGATGTGGCCTTCAAAGGGAGTCGGTCTTTACCCCCCAATCGTAGGAGGGGAGAGTTCATGAAGCGCACCCGTAAGTTGGCCGCTGGGAAAGCATTTGTGATTGCAGTCCTCAAGCGTCGTCTGACCAGCTCGCTGGTTGCATCGCCTAAGAAAGGCAGTCTTATGAACACGGCTTTTTTCTGCAGTTAAGGTGACAGGCTTTTTGGCGCGTTCGCCAATATTTCTGAGGATGAACCTTTCCGTGTATCCATTTTCAATTAGTGTATGCTGCAGCTGTTAGAGTTCTGCTTCGACATTTTCAAGAGGACATATCTGTCGTATTCTTGCTCTTAATCCCTGGACCAGATTTCGTTTTATATTGAGGGGGACAAAACTGTGCAAGTTAGTGTATTGTCCTGTTCAGGTTTTCTTTCGGAAAACCCTGTGTAGGATAGATCCATCCTCTTGTCTTCACCGAAGGACGTCAAGGAACGCAAATTCATCGTCCATTTCAGTCTCAGCAGAAAATTTGAGTGATGGGTGAGCGCTGTTAAACTTCGCGACCAAAACGTCTATGTCAGCGTTATTTTCTGTCAAACAGAAGATATCATCTACATATCGACCGTAGAATGCAAGGTCATGGATGGTGTCCCCTAGACTCGTTTTCTAGATCTTGCCCATAAAGACATTTGCAAGAAACGGTCTAAGTAGTGAGCTCATCGCCACACCATCTATCTTTCTGTAAAACTGAGCATTGCAGAGCAATTGGACATTTTGTGTGCATCGTGTAGGGAGATCATTGAGGGTTTTCACGGGCATACCTATGTGGTATTTCGTGTCCCAAATAACGTCGCAGAAGCAGTTTATGGTTTCTGCCACGGGTACGTTGGTGAATAGTGAGGATACATCCAATGAGAGCATCTTACTTCTTGCAACGTTCATATTCTTTATAGCTTTGAAAAATTCAAATGTGTCTTTCAGGCTTCGAGGGTATATGTAACCTGGCTAAGTAAAGGTGAAACTAGATGGATCTCGAGTGCTATTCTCGCACATCTTGTTTATACGAACCATCGAGTCAATACTAACGAAGCCTTTCAGGTGGTCTACAGGACACCATCTAATTTTTCCAAAGGCCTACACCAACGGATGCTTGCAACAGCCGAAGCAGTAGCTATAAGGCTAGCAAATCCAGTGCTGTGTTGTCAGAAGACTCTGACACAAGCTCTGTCACTTCCATGGCCTAAACCGACACCAGGTGGCCCCTACCAACTAGCGGCAATCCCTCAAACAACACGCTGACATGGCCTGCATGCGCAAACTGACATAGTTCGCGTTGGCCAATCAGCGCCCGTGTTAGATAGTTATTGATTTTTCTACCTATTCATACTTTAATTGTTATGTACAGCGCTACTTTCCCTTGCAAATGTTTGGTCTGATGAAGACAACAACAACGCTGACGACAGCGAGCATAATTGTCGCGCAATTACCAAACCCGCATTCAACACGGACAAGGAAATCGCTGCAATTAATGCGCCGAAAGCGAAGTGTAAAGCTAACACCGCACCAATTAAGACCCCAAGTGGTGACTACAGGAGCGGATAATCATAGTACGCACGCGGATGACCGCTACGAACTATAAATACCGTGCAAGCTGTTTCTGTTGACCCATGTCACACATGTGACATGTCTCACACTATGCTTCCTAAGATTACGGATTTTCGGTAGAATCCGAAACGTCAGGAAAATAAAACTCTTGTTGTATTGATCGCATTTTCTTCTCCTGAACTCGGATATTCACTTCTATTAGCAAACTTTTGTCTATTTTAAGTTAATAAGATAGAGTAAAATAGCGTGTGATGGTTGGTGCGGCCTCTCCATCCGTGTGAAGTTCAAACAAACAAGTTCACAGACAGCTTGATCTTATGTGATTTCACGTCTTTGAGATATAAAACCGGGTGCTTTCTGCCAGACTTTACAGGGGAAACAAAGTGCAACAAAAATCTGGCAGGACCTATGAAGAGAACTACTGGAAAGCCACCAAACCTACAGTACAACGCATGACAAACTTAAGAAATAATTCCAAAAAATAATAAATAATGATATTAAATAATAATAATCATTCTAAAATCATTCTACCAAATTAT
This sequence comes from Ligula intestinalis, assembly GCA_036362985.1. Classification (NCBI taxonomy): domain Eukaryota; kingdom Metazoa; phylum Platyhelminthes; class Cestoda; order Diphyllobothriidea; family Diphyllobothriidae; genus Ligula; species Ligula intestinalis. Next base: position 56,767,728 of record JAYGXS010000004.1, on the reverse strand, counting down.
TCAGAACCAAATCATTCGGAACGGAGATTCAAAGTGGGTTAAATCTCGGGACCTAGAAAGATTGAGAGTTCCTTAATATGCCAAATGGCAGTATTCCCCTCCATGTTCCTAGAGTCGTGAGATATAGTTCAATTTGCAAAAATACTGCCTTTAAGCGAAAGGAAGAGGGTATTAGAAATGCAGAAACCGAAGTAGTTGAAAAAGCAGCAATTGGCACAGGAGACCGTGAGAAATAGACGTGATGGTGTTTTTTTTTGCAAACGGGTACACTCGAAAAAGCATGCGCACAGGGACATCTATCAGCAGCAAAAAAGCTACAACGGCAGACGCCGTTAGCTTCTGTTCAAACGACAGTCTTTGGTCAAGCGGGGAGGAGGAGAAATCATCCCGAAAGTATTCGCAGTAATACGTCTACCAGGCCGGCCTGGATATTCGTGTAGGATTGGGAAACGTCCTAACAGGCTGACACGCCCAGGAGTCGGCCGTAAAGTGAACAAAGTTAATGCAATGTGCACAAGGGCTTTATATAACCAGTCTGTTGCGGACCGACGCGCTAGGAGGACGCAGGATAAAGGGGCCAGGCGTTACAAATTGCCGTCAACTCGCAATAAATATAGTAATTAATTTCAAGCAGAGAATGTGGCCTACTTTAAAAAACGTAAATTTAAATGCTAGCAAAGATCGCACTGTTTGAAGTAGTTGAAGTAGCCTTATGAATTCAAGCATAGTTTATCGAAGATATGCACAAAAATATGCCCGTGAATCAAGTGTTATGCTCGAAGCAGTTGTATCTTCCGGTATTAAAAAAACGTCTTCGTAAAGATACGTAGACAGGAGCCCCACCACCCATAAAAGCGATAGTATTGTGATTAAATTCCAGAAGGGACATCTATTATGGTGTGCGCGTACAAAAAACAATTATTGACCCTAAATTTAACCCTTATCAAAGGCTTCCTGAAGTTAACCCTAAGCTCCCTGGAATTTAGCGCAAGGCCCCGGATTAGGGGCCACTAATTCTTGTGTTCTGCCAGCTTTTCGAATTCAACAAAAAGTTTTAATCCGACCTGTTATTTCTTTCTCTTTCAGGGTTTTAAAACTAAAGTCAGTACACTTTATATTTTCGTAAAACTGTACATTACCCATGCTATTAGAAGATAATCAGATGTAGTTCACAGGCTTCTATACTGTGTATGGGCCATGTAATCCATAATAAATAAACGGACACACAGAGCTTTATTTGATCAAATATTTTGCTGTCTTAAGGACGACATACTCACTTTATTCTTAAAAACAACAGACACCGTTTCTTGGAGTAGAAAATTTGACGAAAACTAATCCTAAACTGAACCCTAAGTCTATTCTTATACAATCTTACCATCAACTCTGAACATACAATTAATCTCTCTGGAACTTTGCGCAAGGCCTCTAATGGGTAGTTTTTTTACTTTCAAGTCCCGCCCCTGATTTTTTACAAAATGGATACCGAAGGGATTTTTTGCATTTTCTGCAAAACCAAGGAACAACATCATGCTGAATAAGCAAACGCTTTTAACGGCCGAACAGGGTGTGTATACAAAAACCGGCATCTGAGCGCAACTTAAATGTCCTTGAATTTTGTTGCATACCGCTTTATATCATCAACCAAGGCAGCTTCGCAATCCATTCCGGCCGAAACCACATTTCAGAATTTCAGGGGATACACGTCCGTTGCTATAATACGACTGTGTTTATTGTCTGTTTATTTGTAGTATTGCATTTGTAGAAGTTTACTTATGAAGAAATTATATGGGTACTAGACAAGGCAGAAGACGCCTTCTTTCTTACAGATGCAAATACCTGGAACGTGAACCTTTCATTCATTCGGGAACAATGGGTACTTTTTTCCTCATAACGTAATTGTCATTTCCCATATACAGATAAATTCCTGCTAGTGTGCTATGGGGTGAATCGGGTGCGTCAGATGGATGCGTTTCTTTCAATTCCTGACAGGTTGTTTCAGATTATCGATCTCAGCCTTATTGTGCGAACTAAAAAACCTGGCTGTAGATATGGCCCTTCCTATTTATATGATTACTCTATCAATTGTTAACGTCCTGGAGTACATGTTCTGTTAAGCTAAGTATAATAATAGCACTAATTTGCCTATAAGCCAGGCCCTTTGGTTTTAGGGAAGAACCCCAATGTGATCCTTACTGCCTTCAGAAAGCAACAGTCATCAAAAGAACAGTAATGGGATATCAGATCTGCATACATGTAGAATGGCGCTATGCGTCGTGCTGACGAAAACTGTGCCACCAGGTCCGGAGACGAGAGTCCGCACGGGCCCGTACCAGGCTGAGATCTCAACCACGAGACCTGTGGGGTTATACGCAGAGTCGTATTCCACCATGCGATAGTCCTTGCCTCCACCGGAGATCAAATTGCCCTCTTTGGTAAAACACAGTGCGAAGATGCCGCCCGTATGGGCACCAGCAATTGCCTGACTGATACGGTTTCCGCCTTTAAAAAAAAACAGACAAATGCGTTACAGTCGAGACGGAAGGAACATAGGCTGGATTTACCGTCAGTCAGAATATGCAGGAGATGGCCACTAAAGGCCCCTAAACAACCTAATCGCAGTTTTTTTTTTAAACAAGCCTCCATAGGTGTTATGAACCGCGCCTAGTACTGCTAATTAAGTCAAACGCCGAAACAAAGAACCCGTAAGAGTGAGACAGAGAGAAGACCGGTTGGTCAGAGAGAGGGAGTTTACTGAGACAAGCACATTAGAGCAAGTCAAAGCAAGTCATTGACCGTGTCAGGCCGGTCCAACAAACAACTGTGAGCTAGGTCCAGCGAGCCAATCAGCTTTTGGCTGCCGGCGTGATTGGCTGGAGCCCGACGGCTGAGATTCAGATCAAATTTTGAATTATCGATTGCTGTGACAGCAAGTTGTGTTTGCTGCCTGTGGCCGATCGATAGCCTGCTGTGCGCGCGCCGCTTGCGCTGGCAATCTATCTGTTAGGCGTTTGCTAACAGAGAAATCATGGGAATGGGCGCAGTCCCAGCAATAGGCGGACTGTGCGACTCCAAAAACAGGACGGTGCCACCGCGTCACCCAAATATATTTTGTACGCGAGTAAAGGCGACTTGAAGCGTTACCAACCAGCACGCCTGACTTTATGTCCAGTCGATCTGATCCATACATACCACTCGGTCATGCTGGAAGAGGAAAAAGGGTAATTTTAAGCTCGCTTTACTCACTATGGTCAACCGGATACGCGTTTCAGTTATAACGGCCCAATATGCGTAAAGGCGTGGAAGGCTGTCAAGCAGCGGGATATATGTTCTGCGAAATGAGATTAATTTGAAGGTGTTTTTCCCCGGTACAAATTGAAAACAGGCGAAAAC
>JAYGXS010000004.1:56664914-56759338 GCA_036362985.1 Ligula intestinalis | reverse complement strand
GAAATTTGTTGATATCAATGAATTCTGCTGTTTTCGCCTGTTTTCAAAATGAGATTAAGGCTGCAACAGCTCCTTCTTGTAGAGGCCCCATAGTAATTACCACTGTTCAGAGGTGCCAAGTGAAGTCTTTGTCGTGGCTAATGAGAGACCAGCAGACATGCTTAAGGAATGAAAGAGGTCTTCATAACAGGCATGTTACTGCACTCATGTCCATACTTAATCGTCTCTATCTTGTATTGCCAATTGCACATGATGAATGTAGGCCGAGTGAAATCAATGCTGTTTTAGTTACCCTTCTTTTACTTCATATTACGCTTAAGCAGTCCCAAACAAGCTTTTTTTCTCGTAAACTGTGACAAATACTTAGATTTCTTAGAGTTTGTTCTAACTGTGACCTTATTTCAGTGAAATCATCAAATCTGAAGTCTTGCTAAAAGCACTGATTACTTTGACAGTGACAGCGGACGCGAGTATAGGATTCAATGCAGTCGGTGAAGTAGGGCCGAAGAAAAAAGGCACAGTAGCTACTACAGCTTAGTCTTGCATAGCCTGACCCTGGAGAATGGCCTGGAACCTAAGGTGCACATTAATCAGAAATTGCAAACTTGCTGGTCCACTTAAAAAGCGTGGGATTCCGAAGGAACTAAATCAGTTGTGTGCTGCTACCGTTTGCCCAGGCAAGGGGGAAATGGGAAACACGCTGCACAATAATGATTCTTCTGTAGTGAACACGGATAATTCGATGAAGAAGTGGCCGGGGGTGTGGGCTGACAGCCTATGGATTCCCAGGAAATGCTGTTCGCAGCCGACACTGTCTTGACATCTGAAAAAGGCTGACAATATGCATGTTTCTATGTCCGCTCCCGATTTAGAGTCCCTCCACCAGGGTTCACTTAAAGACCACCTAACTTCCCTATCGACGGACGGAAAGAAGGCTAAAGCACGAAGCAAGTTTATGTGCAAGAAAAAAATACAGGATCGGTGGCAGTTCTGGAGGTGGCGTGGAAGCTTTTAATTTTAAACTGTTCATGGACTAGCTCAAAATAAAAAAATGGACAGTAAAAGTTGTAGTGTACATTTAATACATACCTAAAGCAACGTTTTCCACGTGCAAATTTAAAGAAAGCAATAACAGCAAAATGTATCGGATCCATGGCAGCACGATAGAGCTCTTCAGTTGCTGCCTCTCATTGCGTAACGTGAATCACATAAGAGAAAATACTCATTGAATTCATACAGAAAAATCGATACAAACACCAGGTCATAAGAAATGGCCAAGAAGCTAATCAATAACATGAGAAGTGAAAACGCTGTGGTCAGCAAAATACGGGGAAAGATGTCCGAGGTAAAAATTTTGGGAAATAAATGTGTAAACATGGAGCCAATGTTACCAAGACAGAGTTAGGTTCACTACATGCTCCAGCTGTTTACATATGTCGGGTTTGAACCACCGTTGCTGGCTGCCTGCAAGCAATTGGCCACCAGAGCTAAGGAACATTTACCAAGCTGGTTAATGAAACAAAATAACAGAATTCCCCGGTCATCGATTACTGAACATCTGTTAGAGACGGGCCATTCCGTTGACCCCACATCTTCTTTCCGAGTACTTGTTCGGAAACGACCAACTCGCACCTTACGCTACCTGGAGGCAGCCTACATACGGCTGTTCAAACCCGAAAGATGTAAGCAGCTGGAGCAACTAAAAGGAAACGGTTGGACAGCGATGGTAGCTAAACAGTGTTTTCTCTGGATGCAACATTTTATGGACGACTTGTGAACTACTGGAAGTAAAAATGAAGTCAACTGCACATAAAAAGGTAAAGGTAAAAAGGACAGCTTTCCCTGAACACTCTTCAAAGTGCGTTGGAGCATACTATCATTCGAAAGCAGAAGGAAGAGCGACATAACATGGAAAAAGTTGCTCTAGCTCAAAGACCGAATCAAAGTGAGCTATCGGATGAAGTACTCTCGGGCGCACAACACTAAAATGCTAAATCCGGAAAGTTTTATGTACTTAACCATTCGGTTTGTTAATGCACAACGTAGACTGGAACGATCTGATTTTTAAAAAGTATAATTGCAAGACTGACCCAATTTTGCACATGCCCCAAAACAAGGGGCCTACAAACCGTAACCTTAAAAAAAAATAACTGTGGCAAAAGACAAAGAGATCTCTGTATATCTGCAGGCTAATTCAAGCTGCCGTAACTCGGTGAGGGACTCATAGCTCCGGCCGTTAGAGCGTTGGTTGCACTAACGCCTTACCCACTGCGACCGCCGAGTTTTACACAACCGGGTGAAATTATTTATTCAAATTTGCCCAAATGTCCGACTAATTTGTTTTCAAATATTAGAAGTCAGTTTATGGCAAACAATTGTTTTCAGCAACTCTTCATCAGACCAAATATTTGCAAGGGAAATTAACGCTGTACATAACAATAAAAGTTTGAATAGGTAAAAAAATCAATAACTATCTACACGGGCGCTGATTGGCCAACGCGGACTTTGTCAGTTTGCACATGTAGGCCATGTCAGCGTGTTGGTTGAGGGATTGCCGCTAGTTGGTAGGGGCCACCTGGTGTCGGTTTAGGCCATGGAAGTGACAGACCTTGTGTCAGAGTCTTCTGACAACACAGCACTGGAGTTGCTAGCTTTATAGCTACTGCTTCGGCTGTTGCAGGCATCCGTTGGCGTAGGCTTTTGCAAAAATTAGATGGTGTCTTGTAGGTCACCTGAAAGGCTTCGTTAGTATCGACTCGATGGGTCGTATCGACTAGATGTGCGAGAATAGCACTCGAGATCGATCTAGTTTCACCTTCACTTAGCCAGGTCGTTATTTGCTCACGTACCCTCTTTTCGAGACGCCTCGTTGTACGGCCGATGTATCCCGCTCCACAGGAGCAAGTGAAAGAGTAAATGCACATTGATGTGGCCTTCAAAGGGAGTCGGTCTTTACCCCCCAATCGTAGGAGGGGAGAGTTCATGAAGCGCACCCGTAAGTTGGCCGCTGGGAAAGCATTTGTGATTGCAGTCCTCAAGCGTCGTCTGACCAGCTCGCTGGTTGCATCGCCTAAGAAAGGCAGTCTTATGAACACGGCTTTTTTCTGCAGTTAAGGTGACAGGCTTTTTGGCGCGTTCGCCAATATTTCTGAGGATGAACCTTTCCGTGTATCCATTTTCAATTAGTGTATGCTGCAGCTGTTAGAGTTCTGCTTCGACATTTTCAGGAGAACAGATCTGTCATATTCTAGCTGCTAATCCCTGGACCAGATTTCGTTGTATATTGAGGGAAACAAAACTGTGGAAGTTAGCGTATTGTCCTGTCCAGGTTTTCTTTCGGAAAACCCTGTGTAGGATAGATCCATCCTCTTGTCTTCACAGAAGGACATCAAGGAACGTAATTTCATCGTCCACTTCAGTCTCAGCAGAAAACTTGAGCGATGGGTGAGCGCTGTTAAACTTCGTGATCAAGACGTCAATGTCAGCGTTATAGTCTGTCAAACAGAAGTTATCATCTACACATCGACCGAAGAACGCAAGGTCATTGATGGTGTCCCCTAGACTCGTTTTCTCGATCTTGCCCATAAAGAAATTCGCAAGAAACGGTCCAAGTGGTGAGCCCATCTCCACACCATCAATGTCTGTAAAACTGATCATTGCAGAGAAATTGGACATTTTGTGTGCATCGCGCAAGGAGATCTTTGAGGGTTTTCACGGGCATTTCGTGTCCCAAATAACGTCGCAGAGGTAGGTTATGGTTTCTGCCACGGGTACGTTGGTGAATAGTGACGATACATCCTATGAGAGCGTCTTTCTTCTTGCCACGTTTATATTCTTTATAGCTTTGACAAATTCAAATGTGTCTTTCAGGCTTCGAGGATACATGTAACTTCCAAGAGGTTTCAGTTTTTCTGCCAGCCATTTAGCAATGGTGTGGTAAATGGAGTTTCTCATATCCAGGATGAACGTAAGGGTAGCCCCTGTTTGTGAATTTTCGGAAGTCCATACATTCTAGGTATCGTCGTTCCTACAGGTCTTAGTGTTTCAAGCTCTTTGTCAGTCAAAAGACCTTCTTTATAGAGGTCTTTGAGAATTGTAGTCAGCTGACCTTCAACAGTACCTGTGCGATCTTTGTCCTTCTCAGCTTTTGAGAACTTTGTAGGATCTGCTAAAATTGCTTCTAGTTCTGCGACGTAATCATTTTTATACATCAGTACTATTCCAGCTCTTTTGTCGATAGTTTCATTTCTTCGTAGCTCTTTTAGGCTATCAAGGTGGGCTTTTGTTAAGGGGCCTTTGTTTATTGGAGTCTCTCTTAAGTACTGCCGGCAGCAGTTTACCAGGGTTGACTTGAAATAATCAAATTCTTTAGGCATGGAAGATTTTAGATCGGAGGTTTGGTTAAAGAGGCTATCAAATTCAGTTTCTAATTCTATTTTGCTCAGCCTTTTTCGTGCAATACAGAATCTAGGGCCTAGGGATTGTACCTCCATGAGGGTTTTTCAAAGCTAATTGAGGAATATTTATGCACGTACCTCTCCGGATTGTTTGGGAGGATGGTCGGTGCTTTTATTGGTTGGCCACTTCGAAGAAGTTTAGTCCAGCTGGCCTCGATTCTTCTGTTTCTTATTGTTTGTACATAGTCTTCAAACGCAACTCTCTCTAGATTTTCAAGACGGTCAAGGACCGCTGCTCTCTGGCTTCGGTTTCTTTGAAGTTCTAGAATTCCGGCATTAACAGTCTCCATCTAGTCGATACGAACCATCAAGTCGATACTAATGAAGCCTTTCAGGTGGTCTACAAGACACCATCTAATTTTTCCAAAGGCCTACACCAACGGATGCTTGCAACAGCCGAAGCAGTAGCTATAAGGCTACCGAATCCAGTGCTGTGTTGTCAGAAGACTCTGACACAAGGTCTGTCACTTCCATGGCCTAAACCGACACCAGGTGGCCCCTACCAACTAGCGGCAATCCCTCAACCAACACGCTGACATGGCCTACATGCGCAAACTGACACAGTCCGCGTTGGCCAATTAGCGCCCGTGTTAGATAGTTATTGATTTTTCTACCTATTCAAACTTTTATTGTTATGTACAGCGTTAATTTCCCTTGCAAATGTTTGGTCTGATGAAGAGTGGCTGAAAACAATTGTTTGCCATAAACTGAATTCTAATGTTTTAAATACTTTGCCTACTGATTTTTAGTCAGTACGTAGCCTAAGAAACGCGAATGTATTATGGTCAGAAAACGAGAATGAATTGTGCTAACACTTGCCGACAACTGAAAGGGAAATAAATTATGCCATATTATCTTCATGATACCACATTGTGTCCGCAATTATATGGTTTATCTCGTCTCAAGACCCACAGACTATGATATGCAATCACAAAACGAAGGCAGATTCCGTTCACTAAACGGCAAACCGGTTCGGTCTACGTGTTTAATGGAAGAAAAAGGGAACGTGTTCTCCTCTTAGATTAGGCCACGTCACCGATCGCGTCAGGCATTGTATATACCTGAATTCTATCGGACGCTGTTTGAACCCACTACAACAGAGCTGGTTAGGATCCGCGCACAGCCCTATGACCTTCATTGTCAGCAATACAACGGGTGCCTTTATAACCTTCGTCGCCTGTGTTATGTTCAACAAAAATGCCCAGGAAAAAAGACACATCGAGTACTTGATCCTTCAGTTGATTTTCTGTGCACAGGGCGAATACCGCTCACGCCGGTGCCAAATGTCTAGGCACATGTTGGTGATTATCTGGCATAGTTGCCGTCCGCCCTTGTTTCTGGTAATGACTCACCACACGCCTAGGTTCACAACCTTGCAAAAGTGGTGACGCCCTTTAGTGCAGGCGAGTTCAATATCAGAATTTAAAGTGGGACTGCTAGTTTTGGTAAACTGAGGAAGGCTTTCAGGTCATAAATGCCAGTGTAGCTCTGAAAGATATTTAGAAATCCACAAGAAACTAGTCTTTTATTTGCACAGTTCTGGCCAGTGCATTAGGTGCACAGCCAGGGCGAATTATGTTTGCTGAAAATAGAGGTTAAGCTCATTTTACAGTCAAGCTGTTTGTGCAAGGCGTTAAAAGTAACATAAAAAGTAAAAGTAAAATAAACATCATAAAAATAGGAAGTAAAGCAAAAGGAGAGAGAGCTTGACAAACCTCGCGGCCAGACAAGAATTTGGCCGTTGGAATCCCCCGTCACAAGGTCACCGTTCTCCGCGAAAGCCATGCACAGTATAAATTTCGGTTTTTCGTATTTCTAAAAGAAGCACCAAAACCCAAATTATTAAAGAGAAAGTGGACAATTAAAAGTGTGCCTTCTTTTGCATCATTCAATACTTCGTCGAACTGCATCTAAAGGCTTTGCGTGGGCCTCTGGCCAACTCTACATAAATGCATTCAACTTTTGTCCAGTACCCACTAGCAAGACCTAAAGAAAGACTGAAGTTGGAGCAGGTAGCTTCCGATGCGGTGCACAAACTGATTACCACAAATTTATTTGATTTGCTCCTGTCAAATAACCGCAAAGGGAAATCGGAGTAGGACTATAAATTAGGAACTCGATAAACTACATCTACTTTGGCCTCTGAGCTACGAAGGTAAAATCCCCGCGGATGAAGACATGAGCATTGAGCGGTATCGCCGGTGCAGATATATTTAGATACAGCATGTCATACCTACCCGTGAGACTAATTAATAGGGTCAGGCAAAGCAACAAAGAAATGACAATCTGGAACGCGTATTGTGCCAGGAGAATTATTGTTAGAAACCGTTCCTATTTATGACCTAATTAAGCATAAACCTGGACATTTCTGCAATTTATTCACTGAATAAATTTGAAAGGAGGAAAAAGAATACGTGGCTAATCAGTTGTAAGTTGCACCGTTTGTCCGTAATTTAGAAAATAAATGCGGACGGTTGATCGCGTTTAACTAAGTCAGCAAAACCCTTCTGCATTACTTCTTTCGTGTTGCATGCTTTGCCTGTAACAAAAGTAGGTGAATAAACGATAAGAATGGATACGATAGTAAGCTTAAATTAGCCCTTTTACCCCCCCCCCCCCCCCCGGCACGCCCACTGCATCGTGCAAAATATTTGAATTCAAGGGCTACAGGTGCAAAGTCCTCTATATCAAATGAGCCGCACAGGCAACATCTAGAACCAAATGCTTATTGTCCTAACCATGACATTGGGTACAAATTCCAGGCACCAGGAAGTAGTTACTGTAGCTAGCGCGTCCTACTAAGCACTAAAAGCCGGCATTTTTATGGCTTCCGATCAAGGGAGTAACTCGATCCTATTCCAGACTATGGATCAGGTTGCAATGGCTGCCTTTTTTGGTGTGGCCTTTATGCACTTTCGCTTGCGTGTGTGCAAACCATTCGTGGTGCAAAGTGCAGATTAGCTGGTGTGGTGGGTATTCGCGTGACTTCATCCTCATCAGTCACTGAGCTTGTGCTCATCGCCAATCACCTGAGCTCTGCCTTGCTATTGGTGAACGTGGGAAGGGGGGGAGGTGGCAACTGTAAGTGTTGAACATGTCTCCTTCGGTATAAACAAAGTCACGCGGCTCAAGGTACCCAGGGTGCCCTCTCTGATATAGTACTGGCCTGGACAAAATACGAACGAGTGATAGGGATCAAGCTGGCGCATCCCCAGCGCATCGCCTCTAGGTCCACGAGCGGAAGGTAATGAGTCACTGGCCGGGACGCTAAACCTGCGCGGCCGCAGAGAAGGAGAGAGAACAGGTGGTAACTAAAGACAACTGTCAACCTCTGAAACGAAAGCACCGCCTGTCCACTATATAGACCCACCTCCCTTAGTATTTGCTGCAGTGTTGTGACTTGCCTCTTGCTTTCTCCTTCTCCTCCTCCTCTAGAAGTCTGATAACTGCGGGGAAAACCAAGCTTATTGGGTGCGAAATTTTGCTAACAAGTATCGGGGAAACCGAAACAGTCATTTCCGGTTTATTTACCGTCAATTTTCCATAATAACCAAAGTGGGAATTTTTATGGTCAGGTGACTAAGCAGTATATTTGTGTCAAACGTCCTACCAGTTGAATTACCGATCCATAAACAGTCCTTGACCGCTTTCATGCGATGTTAACCGACATTCAAAAATGTATTATGTGTTAATTAGGAATGATCTGCTAAGTGGGATTGTAATATTTACTGTTTTGGAATACAATCCTGAGATATCTCAGACAAGCCAAGATGCCGGCTATTGAATGAATGAAAGAACCCCATTTGATGCAAAAAAGCATAAAAATTTAAGTAGTATGCATTTTTAAATCGGTTTGTTATCCCCTTACAAATGTAAATGCATTTTATAGAGAACATTTAAGAAAATTCTTTCTTGTACGCATTTCATAGCAACATAGGTCACTAATAGGAATAGCGACTGCGATCGCAAATTATTGTCCAACTCGAACGTAGATGGTATTCACTTTGAGATACTGACTTAACGGGTGGGGGAATGGGATCCCCGTTCTGCTCCGTTTTTACTAGCGCAGGTAGTCGCTAACCAACAAAAACGAGGGGGCCAATATGACCATTTATGTAATGCGTCATCCACTGCACTCGTTTCTTCCCCCCACACTTTGCGCCGTTATCATGACCAAATCAAAAAGGCTTTAGGCGGTGTGCGTGTGTGTCGTAGCCCATTGTTGGATCAAGAGTGCTTGCCGAAATCTAAACTGGTAGTATTTGAAAGCAGAAGAAAAGCCGAGACCTTAGCCGGCTTGGGCCAAAGGTCCGCGAGAGGGAGTTGGGTGCCTGGCTGGGAACCGCAAACGAACAGATGCTGACAGTCATGCGGAGAAAAGCCGCAGTCGGGACAGCAGACGGATATGGACGGGTCGGCCCGCTGTAGGTACTGGCGAAGGATCACTGAGTAGCCACTGCGTATTTGAGCCAAAGTACAGCAAGTGTTCTGAGGCCGCAATCGGAGGTGGATAGCCGCCCAAAAAGAATCAGGGGTGGTAAACTCGTTTTTCCTCGACAAGGGTTCTCTGGTGAAGAAGCTGGAAACCTGTCTTGGTGGCAGAGCAATCCACGGGTAGATCCGAGGAAGACGAGGCGGCAGCTTCATTGTGGAGAGCTCGAATAGACGGTAGAACGTTGCGGTTGGGTTTACAAGCATGGCAACGGCGGTGATTAGGATGATTGGGTTACGAACAGGTTTACCAGAACTGCTGGCCTAGGACCGTTTTGTGAGGGGCAACTGGCAGGACAGAAGCTTCCGCGTGAAGATGATTGAACTTTGGGTGGTAGAGGACACATGCGCCTGCAACCACACCTGGCTCGGATGCCAGTGGGGGCATTGCAACCTGACTCTCAGTCCACCAGTCAACTACTCTAGACAAACACACACTGGGCTGACTGTAAGGACCGAGTTATCCCGTCGGTGGGCAAACATCCAAGCCACAACTTCATGGGCACCGCAATGAAACTGTGAGGGAAACTCGCTGACCCGTCGACACCTCACTCTCTACGCCCATTCCCACACCACAGCCACTGTCTGAGGCGGTCAGTTATCTGCTGCGGTGAATGCTCTTGCCACAATACTTACATTCAGTAAAAAGGCAGCTGAGGAATTCCTCGGCCAGAATAAGCTGTCTTAAACTGTGCAGCACTGAATCAACTTAATCACTTAATCAACTTGATCATTTAATCAGCAAACCAAAACCCTATAACGATGAGAAAACAGTACTTAGCAAAGCGACGCACGTCAAAAACGCCGGACTTTTTGCTGAGAGTCGAGCCATCATAGGTCCAGAAGGCTATATGGCTCTTGCCAATGGTGACCAGGGTGTTCTCATCGAGGGGAGCAAACTCAGCAGCGGTGACCGGTTCCGTTGAACACTAAAATAAGCAAGAAAAAAAGATGTTGAGTTGCTTTCATTTCAGTACTCGGATTTATAGATTATAACCGTAGTTTTATTTGAAATAAATGTTGCCCGGGTTAGACTTTCCTACGCAAAATTTCTGCATAACAAGGTGAATGAATTGAAGATATCTGTCGACTGAACCTAAGAAGGGGAGTGACAATCACATCAGTTTAAAAGTTAATTGCGTGTGTTGCGACTGACTCATGGAAAATCCGGCACGAAGCTGATGTGGTGCCTTACGTGTTTGTGGGCACAAATTACGGAGTGATATATGGTGTCTCTATTGGTCAAACGACGTGATAAATTGCGAATCAGAGCCCTGGTTGACCCACCAGTTTTTTTCAATAGAAACAGCAGACTTTACGCAGCAAAGATTTGAATGAGAAAACGTTAATGAGATCCGTATGATTTAGTGACGTCTCGTTCCCCTACGTACGGTCTTTATCTATTAATATCCCGCGGTTGTAAGTACATTGGGCACATGCAAAGGCAGTTGGCTGAAGAAACAGTTCTGCGAGTGCTACAAACAAAATTCAGGTCGAAATTTAACCGAGTAATTTAGCGCATAGCTGGACAGGTTATTTTGATCAACTGAGTGGATTTAATAATAAGAAAGCCTTTGGTTTGGAAAACTGCCGTCCTATTTGAAGTTATTGGGGGAAATAGGCTCTCACATTTGCTAAATCATGACTATGTTTACACAAAATAAATTCCGTATGCTATAAGGAAAGACAGGACGAAACTTTTTTCGAATATACATTGTGCTATGGTAGAATTTCATAATTAGTAAAAAAGGTGGAATAATAATCCCTTCCAGTACTGGAATATTTTGTGTGAAGTTGATCCAATGGAAGTAAAGCGAAGTTTAAGCAATCGCAGTTATTTTCATAAACAAGCGTCGATACAAATTTTAAAAATTACATTAGGCTATTCTGTGAAGTTTCGTTGCAAAAAATGCAGCAAAAAAAGTTCTTGGTAGAAAATTTTCTTAAACTGCACAGCTCGTCGTACGCGCAAACAAAGTTTCTACATGTATCTACGCAGACAGCCAATAGAAAGCCTTTTTAGATGTAAGTCATGTAGAAATATAATTTTTTGTAAACAATGCGTTCCGCTCACTCGTTATTTAGAAACGGAACAGACAGAAGAATAATAAGTATTTCAAAAAATGGTCATATACGTGGCCTGTTTTTTTGCATTCTAACGTTTATCACAGATCTTTTTATAAATCTCCTTAAGCGAAAAATAATCCGTTATAAAGAGAAAGGTATGTTCTTTCATCTCCAGTCAAATTTAATCGTTTTTCTTCAGGGAAATTAAGGAAATTGTCAAAAGTCTCCAATTTCACTGTAAAATCACCTTGAAAAATGTTAATTTACACAAACGTTCATCAGCTAAACATACAATAAAGGCACTTTTAAACGAGGTAACCTATTATTGAAACTTTTTTTATTAATTGTAGGAAAAACAATATGCATGGTATCTAGCACACATGTTCTATGCTCGAAAATGTGGTTTGCTGTTTTATATCATTTCGACATTACACCAACATGGCCATTTCCATAGGAAATAATATCCAAAAGCTCATTTTTTCGGTAAATGCTGCTTTGTTATATCTTATTTTAAAGGTTTTGGTATAAAGGTCGAACAAACGGACAATTGGTACAGTGATCCATGAATATAGCAAAAAATAACGAAATGCAGAGACCATTCTTTCAACGATACTCAATAACTACGAATGTATTCATTCTCAAATATACAAAATATTTTGCTTAAAGGCAAATTATTTTTGTATTAAGAAAGTGGTTGCGCTAAGTTTGAAACTTAACAAATTATTTAAATTAATTGTTCTAATTTACAGCTATTTTTGAAGTCTCCGCAAGCTGAGAATTATCGAGAAAATTTTAATTTCCTTAACAAAAACTAACTACTTCTTATAGTTCTTTTAGGCACTTAATATGCTTATGTTGCTCATTGTTATACATAACTTTTCGTAAATGCGTTCCCGCTGGTATGGGAGAAATAATCAAACATTTACTGTATGTCGAAGTGGCTGCCTAGGGTGGATAATAAGATATATAAGAGTTAAATTACCAAGCACCTGATGGACAAGGGTCATACGGCAGAGCCCATGAGTGTATTTTAGGTCGTACTTTGGGCGACGACTGGGCGTCTCTCGCGCTTTGTAGAGGAGGATGCAACACGGAGAAGAAAACCGGAACTCTGTAAGCAGCGGGATCACGTGCTCAACCTGCATTTCTTCTCCCGTCCTCTCGTCCCCTCTCTCCCCCCCCCCTACCCCATGCGACTGACTGCTGCTCTACCCTTTGCACTTTCAATCACACTTGACAGGTTGTCGCTATTAGGGTGAACTCGCTTGCTTCGATAACTGCGCCCCCCCCCTCCCTCCCTCCCTCCTCTGCCCCTTCACCAGCGCACCCGCATCTCGGACCAACATTGCGCGCTATATTTGCCCATCAAGTTTCACGCCCTCTAGGTCGTTATGTGATCAGACGGTTTATCTTGTCTTATAAATAAGCAAACACTGTACGCACTTGAATAAGAGGTTTCAGGTAGTTCTGCGAATCCCGCTGCCTTTACCTTGTTCAGATTTCTTGCGGAAACACAATGCTTCAACCATCAGATTGGCAGGCAATTGCGAAAGTGAAAATCGTGCGAAGGGTTCCCCCAACCACTTAGCGGCGGGTTATCCGGTGCGCCCTAAAAGCTGCGGATAACAGAGTGGAAGCTACGACGCAAGTTCTTGTAAAAGTATGATCACGTAAGTTTTCGTTTAACGATGCAGAATGGTTCTATACAGCAATGTAATTGCAAGGACAAGGAGAATTTTGTAAACCCTTGGGTTAGGTAGAGTCGTTATAAAACTCAATAAAGGTATTCGGAAAGATAGGTGAGCCTCGTAGCTCAATTGTATAGCGTTGGCTGCGCAAAAGCCTTCCCTGCTGTGTGGCTTCGACTCCCACTGAGGCGGCGAGTTTTTTTACAATTGGGTCAACTTAAAATTAAGCAATTCTGCATGCGCACTGAAAATATAAGCAACTTCGCACTTCTCTACGTCGGCCGCATCAGTCCAATTAACACTAGGCTTACTGACTTTATTCGATTGCTTCTCTTTGCCGCACTTCTACCATACTGTAGTTATATTACTCGCTCCATTACCGCACTTACACTCATAATAGCGGCACCTACAGTTCTGTCTTTAGCACAAACGCTAGCCTCAGTAGTTACCGAAGATTCTATGCTGCAAGCCTCGCCCACAGACGCCGACCGGCAACGGAGCATGGGTAGTGCCTTTCAGTCGTTGACTGACTGGTTACCCCTCTCAGGAGGGTGTTGGCCCAGGCTTCATGCATGGCTGCTCTCACCCTTCTGAGATGCAATGGTCTGTATGCACATACAATGCCAGTCTTCAGCCAACCACGGTCCCTGCGGCCTGGAAGGCGCTGGCACTTACTCTCACGTCTGATTCCCTGTTGGTGATTGCGTTCGCGCTCCCACTGGTTTTCAGACCCCACCTCAGGTTTCCGGAGAGCTAGGCGGTCACAATGCGGTGAGGAAAGAGTGAGGTCGACCTCGGCGCGTTTCTCTCCTCACTTTAATAAATCTGAATGCGTCTGAATCTATCACGGTGCGCTAAAAGCCGTGGCTTGGAGGGTTTGTAAACTGACGGGAAAACTCGGGCCCCCTACGTTGCTGCTCCTCCTGTACGCGAGTGTGTGTGCGTATGGGAGGAGAGGGAGGACTGAGAGTCAGGCTACAATGGCTCCCTTTTAATGTGGCCTTTATGGCGCTACCGCGCAGCCGGGAGCATACCTAGCGAGATGGCTGATGCAAGTGTGCGCGTGTTGAGTGATTACCGCGCCAGCCACCTACAATCTCCCTCATCCCCGGTCTTATTGACTTTATCTTTACACCGGACACGGAGGTGGGAGTGGCGAGCGAGTGGGTAGATTCTGCTCGAGTCTGCCTAAACTCCTGTTTATTCTCGTGCCAGTTCTCTGCGCTGCTCCTGCTTGCTGTCGCTTTCGTGTTGCTTGCCCAGCTCGCCTCTGTGTCAGTTGCGGCTTGCTTCAGCGTTTGCTGCGGCTTGTTGGAGCGCGTGGTTCCCATCGTCGAAATCGATGGGGGAACTGCCGTGTAATCGAACAAAAAAATCACATAAAATTTCTACGATGAACAAAATACGATGGTCGGGCAACTGAATCCGACGATTGGCCATACGTGGGGTTTTTACGTGCACTCGCAAATTTCACTGCTACTATTTCAGCGTACCTTGGTTTCTGTCATACGACGGGCCTTTTGCCAGTCCCAGAGGGATATGTTGTGGTCAGTTGCCTCGTCTACCACGACCAGCATGGTTCCACTGTCCTAAAAAAGAAAATGAACATGAAAAGTCAGTAAGAGCAGCGATTACGTTCGAACTGCTGCTATGCCACCAGAATGCTGCAAGACAATGGCCAATAAACAGATGACTCAGACCACATTTCAACAAGAAGGCAGGATCTCCGTGAAAAGCATTAAAGTCACCTGTCTGTATTTGCAGCATCCACGGAGGCAGATATGACTGGTACGCAGCGGAGGACTTGCACGTACCAGTTTCTGCGCCCCCCTCCCCCTGCCTCCCACTCTCAGGGCGGTTACCGGACAGTGGCACTGCGGTTATAGCGGAAGACTTGCATGTACCGCCTCCTCCCTCTCTCTTCCCTTCCAACTCTCGAGGCGGTTCCCGGAAAGTGGAGCTGCGTTTATGGCGGAGGAATTGCATGTGGCATCTTTCGTCCTCCTCCCGATGTCAGGGAGTTCACCGGACAGTGGCGCGGCAGTTATAGGGGAGAGCTTTCATGTTCTGCCTTATCTCTTCCTCTCCCGTTCTAGGAGCCGCTACCGGAAAGTGGCGCTGCGTATATAGCGCAGGACTTACTGGTGTCATCTCCCCCCACTCTCCCATCTCCGGCTTTTAGGGCAGTTGCCGGGGATTAGAGCTGATGTTATAATAGCTTTGTGCATCCAGAGAGAAACGTTGAGCATCAAATGGCCGGAAGCGCTGTTTGCCTAGTTAGGCAACGCCAGCCTCTGGCACGACTGTTAACCCATTACATGGATCAGTCCTACATGGCCAAGCCATGAACTGATATGCATTGCCTTTTAGGCAGCCAGCCAATTCACAAAAATCACTTGAAAAGACGATGGAACGCCTTGATTGCCTTTCAGACACCTACGGCAATCAGTAAATGTTTTCGAGTGCTAAGATGAACCTGGCGAATCCTGCGCGATCGAAAAGCGCGCAGTTGCATATCGCTTCAACGTCTGTGAGCGCTTAAAAGGTTGTTAAATCTAATAAGGTCAAAAAATGACGCACAGGAGGAGGCCTCGGGACAAACAAGGTTCCTTGCACACAAACACAATGATCGCACGTAAGGGCGTTAGACAGAGAGAGAGAGAGAGCGAGAGAGAGAGAGAGAGAGAGAGAGAGAGAGAGATGAGAGAGAGAAACAGGTTAAACACACAACAATGGCAATAGATGTGGTTGCCTGCGTCGGAAAAGGTCAGCAGTTGTTCGAAAATACCAAAATAAGCCTTACCGTCTTCGAAAAGTTCAGACAGCAGACGGAGTTCTCAAAGGCGCCGAGGCCGATAACTTGTAGGGTTTCAAGACTGACCGAGTTCCAAACGCGAACATGAGGCTGTGGAGGAGGAGGTTAAGCATAAAAAGTATAAGCAGATTCGGTTTTTATGAAAGTACCTTGATCTGAAAAGACTAACAGTTTTTCCAGATGTGGTGAATACTTTTTAAGATATGCGAGAAAATTCGAGGTCCAGATAAAATATTCCTTACATCATCCCCGGATGAGGAAGAAGAGGAGACGATTTCTGAGACCAAAGTATATTCAGGCTGACGTTTCAAAAGCTCACTCGCTTTCATCGTCAGAGCAAGGTGTCTGTATTCCTGTGTGCGTCAGATAGATGTGAACGTCCATTCGCCCATGTGTCAGTCGATTGCGCCGATCGATTTTCTTGGCTGTTTGAATTGCTCGCGCCGTCGTGAGCTATGTCAAGTCGTTTTTTTGACTGGTGAGAGTTTCCACCCTCTTTGCTCGTGGCTACTGGCTGTCGGCCCTGTTTTTCTTTCTCCGCCCAACCTATTGCTCCGTTTTGAGCCGATGTTAGCCTTTTGCGGAGCGCTTGGTAGGCAGAAGAAAGAGAACTTTTGAAGATACGAAAAATGAAGGATATCGTCACCCTACCTGCTGACAAAGGACGCTCGACAGTCGTCATGGATAAAGTGGAGTATGGAGCAAAAGTGAACGACCTCTTGATGGACAAGGAGTCCTATGCACCATCGACTGCCGGCGAGTTCAAAAAGCTCGTGAACAACATAAACAAAGTGGTCGACAAACTGAAGAAGTCGAGAGCTCTAACGAGAAGAGAGGCGCTGGCTGCAAAGACCACCGACGCTGCAATGGCACGTTTCTACGGTCTACCAAAGGTGCACAAACCAGGAGTGCCCTTACGTCCCATCGTATCCTTACGAGGTACCCCAACTTTTGGGTTGTCAAAGTGGCTGTATCAGCGACTGTGCTTTCTTACCAAGGATTCGCAGTGGACAGTGAAGTCTGCTAAAGAGTTTTTGACCCGCATCCAATACCTGGAAGTGGAGGCAGACGAGGTGATGGTGTCGTTTGACGTGATTTCATTGTTCACATCTATTCCGCCCACTCTGGCTATCGAAACTATTGATGGTCTTCTCCAAGAAAAATACGACGAAACCGACCAAAAGCTCAAGCGAGAGCACATCATTGAGCTCCTAGAATTATGTCTAAGAACGTTCTTTACGTTTAATGGCCAAGTTTACGAACAAAAGAAGGGGACACCAATGGGCTCGCCTTTGTCTGGCCTTATTGCCGAAGCTGTTTTGCAGAGGCTCGAGCGGCTGGTCTTCAGCTCGTCTCCCCCGAAGTTCTGGGCCAGATACGTAGACGACACCTTCGTTATCATCAAAAGGAGCAAAGTGCAGGCTTTCAAGGCACTGCTGAACTCCATCTTTCCTGACATCCAGTTCACCATGGAAGAGGAGGTCAACAATCAATTACCCTTCCTTGACGTACAAGTAACGAAGCTGGAAGACGGCAAGATAAGGACAACGGTCTACCGCAAGGCAACCAATACCATGCGCATTCTCCACTTTAGAAGCAACCACCCCGTTGGTCACAAACGCAGTTGTGTTAGGACCCTTTTCCAACGCGTTCAGACACACTGCAGTGACGAAAGTGGGAAAAAGGAGGAGATTAAGTACTTGCATGCCCTATTTCACGCCAACGGTTATCCGAAGTCCTTTGTACGCAAGTGTCTTAAGAAGCCCCACCATGAGCGGTCGAAAGGAGATGACCCTAAGTTCTGGCTCGCAATTCCTTATGTGAAGAATGTATCAGAGGCGGCTGCAAGAATCCTGAAACCATTCGGGATTGGTGTGGCTCACAGGCCGGAATCAACCATCAGACAGCAACTCATGAGGCCCAAAGACCCGCTACCTCTGACCGAACAATCAGGTGTGGTCTACAGCATACCATGCCAAGACTGCACTGCAAGGTATGTCGGTGAAACGGGCAGACGCCTTGGCACAAGGTTGCATGAGCATCAGCTCGCAATTAACCGCGAGGATAAGCTGTCTTTGGTCTATGACCACGTAAAGCAGAAGAAACACAAATTCGCCTTTGAAAAAGCAAGGGTAATAGGCCGGGCCAACGACAAGATGGCCAGACTGCTGCTAGAAAGTTGGTCCTCGACTGGCACACTAAACAGAGCCATGGACCTTCATCCCGCCTACCAAGCGCTCCGCAAAAGGCTAACATCGGCTCAAAACGGAGCAATAGGTTGGGCGGAGAAAGAAAAACAGGGCCGACAGCCAGTAGCCACGAGCAAAGAGGGTGGAAACTCTCACCAGTCAAAAAAACGACTTGACATAGCTCACGACGGCGCGAGCAATTCAAACAGCCAAGAAAATCGATCGGCGCAATCGACTGACACATGGGCGAATGGACGTTCACATCTATCTGACGCACACAGGAATACAGACACCTTGCTCTGACGATGAAAGCGAGTGAGCTTTTGAAACGTCAGCCTGAATATACTTTGGTCTCAGAAATCGTCTCCTCTTCTTCCTCATCCGGGGATGATGTAAGGAACTTTTTAAGATGGAAATAGCAGCCATCATTTCGATTCGAATGCGGAAGTCCTGTCTTCAAAAGAAAGTTTGACGGCCTGGTGGGGATCATGTGGGAACGAGCAACGTTTATCCCTGAGGCTCTTTCCACTTACGACAATGCAGACTGAAATGTTGATTTGTTCGTCGTCCCCACTGCGGGCAGACCAAGTCTGATATTCAAACCTGAATAAACTAATCAATTTGTAATCCAGTATTCTTTAAAAGTTCTGAAATGTTTCCCCTATCCGCCGCACGGACCACGAGCACTGGCTTAAGCGATAGAGTAATCGATTAGAAAGCTTAATTATAAATAAGTTCAGGTTCAAATTTTAACTGTGCCCTGCCTGAGGTTGAGTTTTGCCTAGCACGCATGCCCAGGGATAGCTAGCTCAGTCTAAATGTCCTAGTCTGCGAATACTTGTTGAATAAGAGTGATTTCCGTCATCAGTTGAATCGTGTAATAAATATGCGGGGGAAACGAAGGTCTCACAGAACTCTGCTCTTGGCTGAAAATACTAAAGCACCTGTTGGTTCCTAAATAAACTTTGATATTCTTAAAATGCTTAATTGTTGCCATCAGGACAAAGGACAACCTCATTTAAATTACGACAATAAGGCAATAACTGGACTGGTATGCAAATGAAAATATGTGTCCACAAATTATAAAATATGAAGGCCAAAACTATGCTTGGATAGACGCTACTTTTGTGTAGGACGCTTCCTTGTGTGCTCGGTCATCGGGTTGCAAATTAACAATAAAACAGCCGACCAAGCATCCAAGTTAACAAAAAAAACAAGTTCAACAAAACGGCTAGACAAGTAGATCTGCAGCCTTTAGCTAGAAGATGTAGCAACAGTGTATTTTTGATTACAGTCTGCATACGGCGGTCCAAACCCGACCTATGTAAACATTTGCAGGATTTATTGAACGTAACTCTGCCGTGGTTTAATTGGCTCCCTTTTTACACATTTCTCCTGCCAACTTCGTACTTTAGACGTCTTTCCCCCGTTTTGGCTGCGCTTTAACTTTCTTACGCTATTGATTAGCCTCCAGCACAATTCTTATGACCTCGTTTTTTGTATCGATTTTTCTGTATGAATTTAATTTGTATTTTCTCTTACGTGATTCACGCTATGCAATTAGAGGCAGCAACTGAAGAGCTCTCTCGAAATGTCATGGATCCAATAAATTTTGCTGTTTTGCCATCTTTAAATATTCACCCGAGAAACGTTGCTTTGCAGATAAAATAAAAGTTGAACATACCATTGCGTCCTTCGAATGGCCCGCAGTTTGGCCTGATGCGACGGTTATTCGATCGGGGTGAACGGTCAAGCTAAAAGGCCGATGGAAAAGGGGGCTTTAAAAAAACTAAAAGAACGGCCTCATGACTTTTTCTCAACAATAATGATATAAAAGTCGGGGATGGACTCTGTATCTATTCACTATAAAGTTCGACCTCGGAGATTATAAAATGCGCTCACAAGGACCAGACGCAAAAATAATGTTTGAGGTGCATGCACCATATTAAAGTACCTTAATTTTTACTAAACATTAAGCAACCCTTAGGGAAAGTTCGGCTGATTTTTCATAAGGCGGGGACAGGTTGGGCTAATTGTCTTAATGCTTCAACTGATTAAATCGAGTCGGTTTATACCTTTCCTGGAAGCGAATAGCGAGTCCAAAACGACTTCGCCGTCAAAGTGGGAAAATTTGTTTGCTTCATCTAAGATTAAAATCTAACCTGAATCTACTTGCTTACAAATGTCCATCTCTCAGACAGCATATCGATTCACAAGTCCGATGTTAGATTGTAATAATTTCAAGCCAAGGACCCTTGGGAAAGTCAAAGACCCTGGATGGGACAGTGACGGATTAGTTGCGCACCCTTGGGGTAGAATTATGATCATGCAATTATCGATAGGATGTTAAAGACCGCCTATGTTCTTTAACCTTGATCAACCGAATGTGACTGCGAAATCCTCCTCAACTTATATTAGCGGTAAGAACATAAAAAACCGCAACCTTCACCGAAATCTGCCCAGGACCATTTCAGAGGCTAGTTGCCAAAGAAAATTGATAAAAGGGAGTTATTTCGATCAAAACCAAGGGAGTGAGACTGACAGGGGCACTAGCACAATGTTTAACCGATGCTATCGCTCGCTTTCGCGTCCCAGAAGAGCGCTAAGAGTGATTTCCAGTTGTAGATACAAATATTTTGCGAAACTGAGCTTGCTGGAAACGGCATTTTGATGACTCCAACTGGAGAGGCCGACTTGCAGGGTGCGAAGGAGTTTTATATGATGTTCTAAGCTATAGCTATGATGTCCAATGGGGTAGCCATCCAAGTCAGAAGGCAACCGCAGCTTTTAACCAGTGAAAAGTCTACTGAGACCTCTTTTATAATCAATGTAGAATGCTTACCAAATGTAAACTACGCGTCTGTACATACCTGCTCCAACAGTATAAGTTAATAGAGACTATTTTCGTCACTTATATGCCTGGATAAAAAATCTCAGCCGTATGCATGCGAGCAAAAGCTCTAAATTTAGGTTGGACCGCAAGCCACAAGACGTTATGGTGACAGGCCTAATATTCACGGCTAGCTCCCTCTAGATGCTCGGTTCCCCGAAACTGTCAGTGATGGAAGTGAAGGAAGACGCGACAGCTTGCTTAATCAGGTGAATAAGGATAATGACACGTCGGATGTACCAGTGCGAACTTTGAAATATGGCAGTGTTGCAGACTTGACTAAAGTACTCCAGCAGACACCCGACAGCTCACACAGGTGATTTGTTAAAAATCAATTGTCTACAAACAACAAGAGATGAGACATGGCAGGACTCGTTGAACTTAAACCGCTATCAGGGTGAAGGAGGAGAGACTGTTTGACCCATCGAAAGCTATTTCAGACGTGACAATAGGGACTCGCACGAGGAATGACTAATAGTAGAAAAATGGGAAGTAGACTGAAAGACAGTATGACGGGATAAACATGTAAGCCCTACTATTAATTCTCCTAAGAACACGCTTTTTCACCGTGAGGACATCGAAAACCCCCTGGCAACTAGTTATACATGAAGCAGAGTCTTGCGTTATTTTGCTGACATTCACTATTTCATGCAAGAGTGTTGCAGTCTGCGGTCTTCCGCCGAGAACGTACTTGGCCCAAGGGCTGAACATGAACATTTCTACCCGTATCGGTTTAATTAACAGTTGACAGACTTTACAGTGGGTTGGACAAATGAGGTCAAAGGCCTGTTACGGATAAGACAGTTTGCATCATTTTTTCTACCTATACGACTGTCTTCCTTGCATGAGCCAGCTTACTGGTCGGTCCCAAGAATGAAAAGCTGTTGTTTAACTTTGCATACATACTACAGTCATAGAGGATGTAGAACTTTTAAACCGGACTACTTTGGGTTTTTAAAAAAACGATTAAACTTTAAAAAGTGGATCAGCCTGTGCTCTGTGCTGTGCCTCGAACTATCATTGCCCGAGAGTTAAGTTATACTAGCTTCAAAAAAGAATACCCATCAAGTACAGGCGTTCTCAAGGGTCTTGTGCGACTAGTTTAACGTAGCCAGGCGACTACACTTTGAAATAAACGCGTGACATATACAATTTTCAACCGAAGTTTGTGGTATTTTGGCAAGTTTAAGTCTACTCTACCATAAAGATCGAATCTTTAGGTTGATTATAAGCACTAAAGTAGCGGCGGACGTAAAAAGCATGCCACAATGGCAACGCTTATTGCATATTCAAGTTTGCTCATTAATAAAAAATCACGATGACTGTCAGTACCCTCTAAAACTTTGGCGAAGAATTTCAGGCAAAAGCAATTGCGCAAGCATGCATGCATGCATTCATTGAACACAAAACGGGCACGCACTATCGTAACACAGATTTAGCCAGGTGTTCAAACATATGAGGAATTAGTGACACGAGCAGTCAGTTTTTTGTCAGAAGGCAGCCGTAGTCCACTAAATGACGCTCCTTTTAGTTGGATAAAAGAATAGAGAGAGTAGGAAGGAGATAAGAAAGCTGTCGGAGTATACCCTTCAGCATCCACACGACCAAATAGACTTACCATTTCACATCGTCATTGTGCTCCAAATAATGCCTCTGACTGTGCTCCTGGATGTTATAGAGTACAACAACAGCTGCAACAAAGTAGACAATTTCGCCAGTGGGTAACAAGTGAACATTGCTGCGACAGTCCTTTCCTCTGTACCCGTAACTACGCGCGCGAGGGTTGTCGTTAAGGGCAAATCAATTCAAATCAAAGCAAAACAAAGAGGCATGCATGCGTGCGCCACTTAAGAGGAAGTTCAGTCTAGTGTGCAAGAACAGAATGAAAGCAGAAGCCGGCTAGGCGTGAATTTAGATCATATCACTTGCCAATGTCATGAATCAGGGCCAATGACGGCAATTCTATTTGGCACAGAGGTCCGTGAGAAGGGAGTTCATATTATAGTTGTTTAATGCTGCGAAAGATGCTGATGTCAAGAGTTTTTTTTATTAATAAGCTATATCCGGCCCTCGTCTCACACTGATTCTACGTTCGAAAACGTAATAGTCAGGGAACTTGTTTAAAACCAACCGTTCCTCTCAGCTTGTGTTTCACCTACACAATTATTAACTTGTTGACAGTGGAAGTCTCTTGCAAGCAGCTTAAATTAGCTTAAATTTAGCTAGCATTTGGTTCGAAACAGTATCACAGCCAGGAGAACAGGACGGTTTGTAAGCCAGAAGTAAACGGGTTCTACCTGGTGGTCGTCTGTGGAGTCTGTGGTTGGAAAGAAATAGGAAAAGTTTGACTCAGTTGAAGAAGAAGAAGACGAAGAAAAAGAAAAAAAAGAAAAAGAAAACGAAGAAGAAGAAAAAGAAGAAGAAGAAGAAGAAGAAGAAGAAGAAGAAGAAGAAAAAGAAGAAGAAGAAGAAGAAGAAGAAGAAGAAGAAGAAGAAGAAGAAGAAGAAGAAGAAGAAGAAGGCACTAAGTACGCTCGTCGAGAACGAAAATTCAGTAAGTATGTCTTATACTGCCCCCTTAAAGGCACATGAGAGCAGGAGCAGTGGGTAACACAAGGGTCCTTTCGCTTACTGCAAGGAACAATAGAGCTAGGTTTATCCTTATGGTTAGGCTTAAGTTTATGGTTAGGTCTAAGGTTATCATAAGGCTAACTTTTGGATAATTGTAGCGTTAGTGTTAGCTGTGTGGAAAGGGATAAGGGTAGGCATAGTATAAGGATTAGGAATACGGTTTAGTTTAATGTAAGAGTTAGAACAAAGAAATAACTACCTTTCGTGAAATTATGATTATTGGGGTGGGGCGTTCCCATTCCCGCGTCCTGGTTAGGGGACCATATAACTAGCCCCTTCCAGTATTTCCAAACTGACCACACAGACAGCAGCAAAGCTGACAGAGAAAATTACCAATTATAGACACGATGTCTGCACCAAGATCAAAAGAATCGGGGAAAAACAGGTACCAATCGTAGCAGGTGAAATTGGACTCAATCAACTACCTCGCCAAGATAAAGGAATTGGGGTGAAAGTCTAGGAGTTCCTGGCTACACCTCGTGCTATCTTGATCGTACAAAGCTTCCCCGACCCAAAAAAGTGATTGTCATGCGGGGTAGGGCTTGCTCCTGCAGGTCGGGCGGTTCAAATGTGGCCGCTAGAATAACTGAACTTCTCAATGATGGGAGATTAGATTGACCGGTTCCTTTGATGTCACTCACACCGGACTATTCGATTTGAGCTTACGCTCCGGCTGTAGGTTTTAAGTGCTGGTATGGTCGGCACCAAAGGCGTGGACCGAATTTTCAGTGGCCTGGATCACGATCACATGTTCTTTGCTTTCATAGAGACTCAGGGTCTTGATCAAGGTCGTGTATGTGTTCACTTGTGTGTGTGTATTCACTGGTACATGAGCCTTAACTACAGCTCTTCAACTTTCATCGATAAATGTTCCTTTAAAAAATTTTTAGTTTGAGGTTTTAATTTGAAATATCATTTACCAACAAAACCAAATGAGTTCGTCGCATACGGTAAATTTTTCAGGGTTTTTGCACGAATGGAGCACTTGTCCAGTAAATAGTTTAAAAATATATTTGTTTTTTGAAACAATGTATTTTTTCACTCACTTCCAGAGTGTTTAGACTGAGTCGTTTAAACTCTCGAAGAAGCGTTATAGGAAGCTTCTGTGCAGGGGGAATTACTTAATCTGGAATAATTAAACAAAGTTTCGAGGCTTAAATGTCCTAATCCTGTAAGTTATGAGGATGCTTAATTGTCTGAGGAACAAACTTTGTGTACATCCGTGATGGGAAACATGAGTGAGTATGCGGAAGCTGGTAAAGTGGCATTTATTATCGAATGTGGGTTACAAAGGTATTTGAGAAGCTTTGAAGCCAAAAGTATGCCTGCTACGATACCTTAATTGCGTGTAGATCACGTTCCGTACTAACCGGCACTACATCCATGTGTTAATATTTACTGTTCAACATTTCGTGAACTGCGGTGCATGATAAATCAATTGAGGTCATCAAAACAACTATTCGAATAATAAAGGTCATAAAACTAATACGCTATACACTGCATAAATCAGGAATCCACCGAAATCAATAAGGCTTTGGCAGAAAAGGATACACCCACTCCAGCTTAAGTTGTTCTTCCGGTGGGTTAACCACTTCGGAGAAGTCATAGTCTGCACCTTCGTCTGTTGGTGCATATAGGGTTATCCCTCTGCCGCGGAGATAGAAGCGCAGGATTCCTTCCTCTGAAAAGAAAAAAGAAATAGGGATAATAAAACGGAAAACTGTGTGTGCGTGTGTGCATGAACAACTGTCAGGACAATTGTTGAATAAGCCGATCAACTTCCCAACAGTTCCTCACCAACTGTTGCCGCCAGTCTGCGATACCATGGGCATCTCCGATTGTGGCCACGGAACGACATCTCCCGAGGGTCACTCGCTGTACCTTGGCGCGGCTACGCAGTGGCTACTCCATGCTCCTTCGCCGGTGCCAACACCAACTCGACCCGTCTACACCTGATAGCTGTCCCGAATGCGGCGTCTCGCCGCATGACTGTCAGAATCTCTTCATCTGTAACTCCCAGCTTGGCACTCAACTCACTTCCATGGACCTTTGGCTCAAGCGGGCTGAGGTCGCGGCTTTCCTCCGTCTTCTAACTGCAGCCAGTTTGGACTCCGGCGGAGACTCCTGATCCATCAAGGGCTACTAACCAACAAACCACGCACAAGGGACAGAGCAGCACTTTCTACGACGGTTGGTGGTAAGTACCGATAAACAATAGACCGACAGTCCGCACCAAACGCATCTGTGAGCACTCATAAAGAATTTACTTTGTCTCACCCTGGCACCCAGCCTTCGTGAGCTGCTCTATCAGGCCATCCTCAGCACAACGACCGCTAGGCTGAAGCAAATTCCGGTATGGTAGATGCACTGGACCAACATGGGAGCCAGACCAGATTAGCGTGTGACAGGTGGTATTCGAATGTCGTTTAGATAAAAAAATAACGAACACGAAGGGGTGGAAATTACCGATAAACAATAGACCGACAGTCCGCACCAAACGCATCTGTGAGCACCCTTAAAGAATTTACTTTGTCTCACCCTGGCACCCAGCTCTCGTGAGCCGCTCTATCAGGCCGTCTTCCGCACGACAACGACCGCCAGGCTGAATCAGATTCCGGTATGGTAGATGCGCTGGACCAACATGGGAGCCAGACCAGATCAGCGTGTGACAGGCGGTATTCGGATGTCGCTTGAATAAAAAAAATACCGAACATTAAGGGGGCGTTGTTACAGGCTCAAGAACTAGCTACCCGTGTCTCTTATGGCACAACCGCTCCGTAAGATCTGAGTCAAACGTGGCGCCTTCGGTTGACTGCTTCTGACGCTACTTCCGGTCCTTTTGACTGTGTCCTGGCATCGAGCTCGGGTGGGTGAGCAAAGCGGGAGTGAGCAACGCAAGTCTACTATCACTTTAAAGTAATCCAAGCTTAAGTCCCCGTCCCTGCGCCACCACGACGTGGAGCAAATGGCGGTGGAAATTTTCGGAATCAACGGTCGAACAAAGCCATCCTTTAAAATTATCTCGAAACTAAAAACTAAAGAAAGGTAGACATGAAATGAGCGGTAACTCGGAGTCATCCCGCCATCGTAAAAAACGTCGTGACCCACTGGGGAGTGTGGCAGTCACCCCCTAATTGTTTGACGGCCCTATTTATTGAAGCTTTGACTACGCTTTCTTGGGAGAAAGAAAACTAGAAATCCTGGGCTAAAATGCTGACCAAACACGTCGTCTGCAATCCGACCCCACGTTGGTTGACGCAAAACATGCGATCAAAAAAAAAACTTCGACAAACAACCACCTCTGCTCGCAATGCCGTGTCTTCTCACAGTGACATTACACACTGCCAACCCGCACTATTCACCCTGCGCCGGACACGCTAATGGACAACCGTTCGGAATGGTGGACAGTTCTGGACAACCGCGAACTGGTCCGCTATAAGGCAGGTATCGATTTTTTTCAATGAAACCCACTTTCACAAACAATGAAGGAGGTAGATACCGCATAAAACATCGGCTGGAGCGACGTCCAGAAGCAAAAAGACAAGGCGTCGAAGTAACTTTTGCTATCAAAACAGCCATGAGGTGTAAGCCCTGGCTCACGCAAGAATGAACGAGCAGCGCACGTCTCTAGGCCTGCCTCACCGCAGGAACAGACTTGCTACCGGTGCCAGTGTCAACGCCCCTCATTGGTCAGCATCAACGAGGCAAAGTACAAAGTGTACAAAGATGCACATGCTATCAATGGGCCTGTGACGAAGGTGAGAAAATGGATTGTCCTTGATGACCTCCAGGCATGCGTCGGCACAGACAATGCTTACTAAGAGTACTAGTTCGCGGCAGGATGGGCAGCTGCAACAGTAATGGCCTTCGCCTTCTCAGTAGAACATATTCTTCTCCTGACCAACACTCCTCGCCGTCTATCAAGCTGCGGGAAGACTTGGATGTGGCCTTGCCAGCTTCAGTGGTCGATTATGGGGTCGTCAGGAAACATGACCACTGTGAGGTGTTAATTATTAAGGGGGTTTGATACAGACTGTTGGACGGACCACCGGTTCTCTGATAATAACAGTCAACAGCAGTAAAAAAAGCAACAACAACAACAACAGGACCGACGCAGTAGACGCTGAGGGAGATTCAAAACCATCGGCTAATTCCCAAAGCTCAGGAATTCCGAGGCTATGCTAACCGCGGCGAGACAAAGAATTCGGTCGCGACAGTCTACGACCCTAAAGTCAGGTGGACTGCGCAACTGCTCAGTTACGATTGAATAAGCTTACTCTCAGAGAAGGCACAGATGTTCCAGCGGTGGAAATTATCACTCGCACTGGTCAAACTGGACATAACTTCATCGGGTACTAGTCAGTTTAAACTTAACACACAACAAAGTGAGGTGCGCTGGATGAGGAATACTATTTTAGCACATAACACGCTTATCAAGATAGTGCAATATAATTACGAACTTAAAACCACTGAATCGATGTTTCCCTTCGGGCGTCGTAACCATTTGCTCGAATGCAAAAGGCACACTAACTCTGAAAGCCTTAACAAAGTCGATCTTTCGTTGGCCAACTTTTGGTTGTCCGAGGAAAAAATCTAAAGTAGACTCGACCAAACATAATGAACAGCCTCGGACATAAACGCCAAGACGCGCAAACGTGGCGGGATTTTTAGGTAAGCCAGGCAGAAGTTCATAGGCAAGTAGCTTCGGATTTTTCGGCCACTATTTTCCCGATTTCCATACTGGCTCATTGCCTCGTTTGTTTACGTAAACTAGCGCTGAGGTCGTCAGCTGACAACACTTTTAAAGTCGGGAGTAATAAAAACTGGCCTACGGTGTTTAGCGAATTCTACCACAATTAGTCATGGTGTCGACAGCCACAGTTTGCGGTCAACGTCGCATTTATGACCTTCTGGCGGTCCTGTTAACAGAAATCAATCAACAAACGTCGAGGGCAGATGTCGGGAACCTTTTTGACTCAGAGAGCCAAGAAGGTAAATATTTGGAAATATATTTAAGTGGGAGCCATATAATCTATTTTAAGACTGAATTCAATTGAATGTGAGTATAATAAGCCTCTGAATCTGAAGTTTCAGATTCTAATTTCATCTGAGAGAGCCAGATGCAATCATCGAAAGAGCCACACCTGGCTCGCCAGCCATACGTTCCCAACCCCTGGTCTAGGGATTTAAAACGCACTTTCTGTGAAGAGAGATTAATGGTTGGCCATTGGGACACCATAACAACCACTACCTCGAGCAGGAGCGCTGAGGACTGACAGGTGAATTTGAAGTTACAGCAAGGGAAACATTAATAGCATCAGTCACGCACGAGCTCCGCCCCCTACGCGCTATTTCGCCTGTTGACTAGCACCAAACTTAATTCGCTAGCGAGATTTATTATGACAAGGCTAAATAAGGGAAGGATTCATCGCAGCCCAACTTCCAGACTGGCGAACAATGGCAGCTTGCCAAACAAGGACTGTAAGAGCGCCATGATAGAACGAAGAGCGTCAGTCAGATAGACTAGAATGAGCGACAGGGCTGACTCGCACCCAGTCTTCTCTCGCTCCAGACATAAACAAATAACAAGCCTGACTTCAGTCACGTTGAAATGAGACTGGATGTAACGGTTGACCTGACGCAAAACACCGGTCTCTAGCGAACTAAAGGCTCCCGTTGCTGAAATTGGGTCGCCTCCCGCATCAGTCGCCTTAATAATCCTTGCCAGACTTTTGATTCGCCCTCTTAATAATAGGCTGTTTTTTTAAATTTGACTTCACTGTGACTACCGCTCACTTTGACGGTGGAAGCTGCAGAGAGATGGGGTCTGTGTGTCAGGCTCGGTGCGGACTACCCGTAAGCGAATGATAGCGAGATAATTGTCAGCTAAGGTGGTGGCAAACGAGCGCACACCGTCAGTGTTGGAGTCCGTGTCACTGCCCTTATTCTCTTGTTGTCGTGTTAAACGTTTGGCCTAGTGCAGTTTATGACTAAGTGGTACATGATAGAGTGTAATACCGCGTACGCCCCACTCATAGGACCCGTTTTACTGCCCCTACCTTGTTATGTGCTGGTGGTCAGGTGTTGGTTGCGGGCCAGGCAGCGTGTCAGTACTCTTAGGTGCAGATTCCCTCGTGCCAAGCGCTTGCGTTCTCTGCTACTTTAGATACACTGGACTCTGTCACGAGACCGGACTCAAGTAGAAAAAAGAAAGGAGTGCGATAGATACAGCACTGTCTACTGCCCCTAAAATCAAAGTCAAACGCAAGTCGCCACGCTTGCTTCCAGGTTGTCGTGAAGCATGCGATGGACATAATGGAAACTCGACGGTCAAACAGTCAGTTAGTCAGTCAAAGCTAGCTGCGTTTCCTCGATTAAGCCTTCGGGTGTGACTGAGTACCCGTCCAGGAAATGTGCTGTCCATAACAACACCACAAAATACTGCTGTGTTATGAATCCGTGAATGTTGCCTGCGACGGCAGTGTCTGTTGTTCATCGACAATCTAGAAACATTTAACTGGTATGTCAGAGGGTTAAAGGAGGAGGTTTATGGACGAATCCGGGAACTCCGGTAATACCCCACACCATTCCACAAAATCATCCCATAAAACCGCTTTCCAGTAAGCCATGATTTGGCCAAAATTTCGGACGTCTACAAGGTTATGACCAACATGCTCCGTTTGTGCTTGTCGAGGATCAACTGCGCTCAGTAGAGCGAGCTTTCGCACAAAAGCGACAACTTCCAACACCGCAAATCACCAAAACGCATGTGAACGCAAACCCAATTCTCTGAGAAGTCCCAAGCTTCTGTACAAGGTCAGTTAGACATCTCTCATTGATAAGGCGTGGTTATCTTATCGCGAACCTGTAACAGACCACGAATAAGACCCCGCGATCAATTAATGCATGTAAAGAAGGCAGAAAAGTAATGATAATTGCTTACGCTTCTGATAGGATGGTTCGCGGGCACTGAAAGAATTAAAGAAAAAAAAGTGGGGGTTAATAACCAAGAGGCTCAAAAAATGAGCACCTGCCGAGAAAAAAAGAAGAAGTATAACACGGTGAGTCATGCATGTTGATGTGTTCTGTCAGACTCAAACCCAAACGAAAAGATGGTGAGGGGTACAAAGGGGATGTGGTGGGGATGGGGTGAAAGTGACCAGAAGATGTTGCGTAGACCCAACCAGAAACCCAATCACCGCAAACTGAAGGGCGAGTTAGTTAAACTTGCGGTGTTGGCGCGTGGCTA
This sequence comes from Ligula intestinalis, assembly GCA_036362985.1. Taxonomy (NCBI): domain Eukaryota; kingdom Metazoa; phylum Platyhelminthes; class Cestoda; order Diphyllobothriidea; family Diphyllobothriidae; genus Ligula; species Ligula intestinalis. Next base: position 56,728,861 of record JAYGXS010000004.1, on the reverse strand, counting down.
ATCCACTTAGTGGGCGTCGGGCGTGGCGGCAAGGGGGGAAGTGTGGCGGTGGATTTTATAGCCAGACCGCCCGGACGCCAGGCAGTTGAGTGCAGTGATTTGGCCGGCCGGTGCGACTTCTGCTTGTTTCTGGGCGGTAGAGTACGAGGGTTCCGTTGGGTGAGCGGTACATGTGGAGTTGTGTGAAAGCGAGCAAGGCTTGGAGAGTTTGGAGACTGAAAGTAAGTGCGTTTGCGAAGGAAACCCCCACCGGCCCCCGAAACGCCGTAGACGGAGCACCAGGTTTCCGGTTCCAGGGGATCTTCGTCCTCAGAGAAGAGGCTGTTCTCTGTCAGGGTCTTCATCACGCTGGAAATCAACTCTAGCCTATGTGCACAAGTTGACAGTATATACAGCGCTTTAATGCTTGCTACCCACATATCCGTTTCGGAGCTAACAGTCAAAATACTTCAACGAAAAGTCTACATAAAATCCTAGACTCTTGCAAATGCACAGGAGTGGTTCCAAACATTTCCAAGGTATCTCACTTGTTGGGGGCAAGTTAGTTAGCGGAAAGGAGGCAGAATTTCGACCCAGAAATCGTTCTGAACTGATAACTGTCTTGAATTGACCTAGCTGGTAGTTGTTTAAGACTGCTGGTCTAGTGAAACTTGCGAGACGGGTGAATTAAAGTACAAAAGATTGCAATATGCGTAAAGATTCGAGGTTCAGAGGATAAGGAAAACGATAAAAGATTGTTTATTTTATGATTAAATGAATTGGGGAGTTTGGGCAGATATGAACGCAGTAGCGAAAAGGTCGGCTTTCTCGATGAGATTCGAACCCACGACAGCCGGTGATAAGACTTAAGTAAGGCCAACGTTTTAACTCGATCAACAGGATGCCGCCGACAGCCAACAGTTGGCTGAACCAAAACCTTGCGTTTGCCGCCGTCGTTTCGAATACCACTGTGGCCGCCAACACTTTGAACAACTGGGTCAGAATCGGTGGGCTTTCCAACTTAAGTCGCTATTTTTCCCCTCCCCCTAATCGCATGTGAATTTTCTTATATACACGTCAGTTTGCCTACTTCGCTTATTATAAACCGATTGTTATTCCCTTTTTTTAATTGAAATACAATGAGGTCATGAGGGCACAAGGTCACAACCCTAGCGCTGTTTTGAAAGCAGTCCAATTTGGCCTACATTCGACGACTCTTACTAGGACGTTTATCCATGAGATAGGCAATTGCAGTCAGTTGCTAATCAAGAACTAGGACTCTTTGCTTAGTGCGCCCACCGCTTATTAGGCCCAGTTTGGTCTGGGCCCGAGGTGGGCTTAATAGCCGGCGACTACTGTACTTGGAGAGTGGCCCCTTCCCGAAGCCGATGCTATGCACGTGCTTCAAAAGATAGGCTAGTAGCAGTCAGCAAGCTACTGTCAACTTAGCACCCTTCGATTGTGTCTCACGAAAGTCAGTATTGTAACCCGATGTAAGCAGTTTTTTAGGGATTTTAAAATACAGTAAAGGATATTGGTCAATGTTTCAGCGCATAAGGTACACAGAGAGCGGAATAAGTCCTTGTCAGTTCACATGAAGACCAACTTGCACTGGCAATTGGCAGGTAGAACAGTAGGAGACGGAAGAAAAAAAGCATTACCTAGCCTTAGACCCGCTGACAGTGCCGGCTACACCGTGACGCGTGACAGTGCCGGGACTCTTGATCGATTTCTGTTGTTGTGTTGGTGTAAGCGCCTGGTTGGTGGGTCGTGCACTCTGGGAGGCTGCACGCACCTCGTTTACGGACTGGGATGTTGCAAGGGGTCGTCGCGGTGAGGCATTGGTCAGTGAACCCGGACCCCGGCGAGGCATTCGCGGTCTGGAGCCAGGGGTATTGGCCAAGGGTGTGTGTGCTAATGGAGCAGGACAGATGACAGTGGTGAGCAGGCAGCATGACTGAACACAGACTAGAGGAGGGGAGACAGACAGACAACCAGGGCAGACACCACAGCGTGAACAAACGTTGACAACGGCGGGGACGTGCAAGTTGGGGCGTTCAGCAGCAGATTTGTGCGGTTTGAGTAATGAGATCACTCGCAGAAAACTGGGCAATCATGCTGCAAAATGCTGCAAAATGCTGTGCACGAATGCAGTGTCAGTATCGAGACGGGTGAGGAGCTAAGGCTTGACGGTTAAGTTTGTCTAAATGTTCATGTGGCCTGGAAGTGGTCTGCTCTATGCGAATAAATCAGCGTGCGTCCTACGATGGTGACAATCTAAATCAACGGAGGACCGGATATCACTGCTTTTAGGGTCATGCAATAAATGGGTTTGAAAATAGACATGGGAAGGAGTTTGCGAGGTTGTCTGCCACAAGAAAACATGAGTTCCCTCCTCGACTTATACCGCGCACATCGAAGTCAATCTGATAGGCTTTACTAATGCAGCTTAACCATTTAAAACGGCACAGAAAACATATTCTAAGTATTAAAATATCGATTTCTGTTGTTCCCTGCAGACTGAAGACAAAAAAGGAAGACCCTATTCAGGGAATCAATGATGTGCATAGTGATATGCCCACACATGCAGACTCCCGTCAGACCAACTCTGCAGTAAATTAACCCCTGGTAATAAATATTGTTTCTTTCGAGTACATTAGAAAGGTTCCCAGAGGAGGCATGCAAAAAGATTATTGATAACCCAACTGGCTGAATTCCCCTAAATTGCTGGTTATCTGACCGACTTCGTGACTGAGGAGGAAAATTGAAATTTAGTTTCTTGTGGGAATGTTCTGCGGCAAAAAACAACGAGGGTCAAATTATCTGCTACAAACACTTTTTTTATTTTTTACCACAAAAAAGTCAAAACTCGATTCCTGTGCACTGCTCGTTGCGTTAGTCAGTTAAATCGCCTATGCGCAGGCCGTGCATTGTACTACCATCTGCCCCAATTCGTACTTGGTAGGGCTGCGATCAGACCCTATCTAGCCAGCCTGTATGACGTCAGTGATTGTATCTTTCCACGTGTGACTATCCGCGGCAGCAGCTCTGTACAGTTCAATCACTTCTCCTCGCCAATTGCGAACGCCGAAGTTCCCAGAACAACTTGCATATATTGATGAACTGTGTAGCGACAGGTTTTAGGCTGACCCCCCCCCCCCTTCAACGCCTCTTTGTAACAGTTCCGGATCTAGGACAGTAACACTGAGCTCGTGAAGTGAAAGATGAAGAAAATAACGAACCAACTTCTGGGATAGCCTGGTGGAGTTGTCTCAGTGCGTGTGGATCGTTTCATCTGAAATGAAGTCGGTGTACTTCCTTCGAAGGATGGTCCTCGAGCAGTGTTCGTGAAACATCCCTAGTTTTCACTCGTTTTCTACGCGTAAAGCCCAGCATTCACACCCATAGAGGAGGACTTACCGGACAGATGCACGGTATACGCAAATATTTGTGACAATGGAAATTTCCTGTAAGATCTAACAGGCACTTTCTAGGGGTTGGGAAAACCCAACGAACAGGATCGATTTGGTTGAAAGTGTTGTCTATATTCTATCTTTTCACCAGTAGGCTTGCCGTGGAGTCTTTGAAACTGTCTACTGCTTCAAGTTGATAGTCATTAATTTCGAGAGGTTCCCCCTCCTGGTCAGGGATGCAGCTTGAAAACACTTAGATCTTCCCAGCGTTTATGATTACACAGACCGACTTCATTCACTTGTGACACTACAGACTGCAGATCACAAAAGCTGGAAACTAATAAAGTGATATTAACGTATTAGTTGGGATCAATTGGTTGGCGTCCCGATACCAGCTCAATACCGTCCCCTTCGTGAAGGGCCTTCTCGGGGGTCCAGTCAATAGCGTAGATGAACATAATGGGCGATAGGGCACAGCCTTGTCGAACGCCACATTGAAGAGCGAACGTTTTTTAAAGGTTTTTATAGATCAGAATCCGCACAGTGATAGAGTGGCAGTATGCCTTGATCATGGCGATGATTTTTGGTGGTGTCATCAACGACGGACGGAATCAAACGCAGCGGCAAATTCGATAAAGTAAACGAGCGTTGGTTGTTGGTAGCTAGGGCGGAATTCAAGGATGTTTCGGAGTATGAACATCTTATCCATACATCCACGTCTGGCCCAAAATCAGGCTTGGTTGGGCCTCATCTTGGAATCATGCGCCGACTGTAATCACCTGAGAAGAACAATAGCGAAAATCTTCGCAGAGACTTCAATAAGCCTTATGATAGTTCTAGCATTGCGTCTTATCTTCCTTCTTGTAGACAGATACAAGTATAAATTGACGTTGTAGCTTACCATACTAACAGGCTAGGTACTTGCTAAGAGGCCAAGATACGTGTTTCGCCAGTATTCTGCCGCCGCTTGACACAGCTGGAAGGGGTCCGGCTCATCAGTGGATGCCCCGCTTTCCCTATCTGCTTTCTGGTTGATATGCCGGTTTAGAAAGTTCAGGTTTTAATCTCCAGAGAAATTAATTTCTGATCACGGTATACATCAGTATATTGAAGGTCTATAGGCGTAGACTGAAATTGTAAGTGTATATTTGTGTCAAAACTCGTCAACCTCAATGAAATATACACCTGCTGCCACAGGACAGTTTTAAGTAGTATAAATAAACGTGTAACTTACCATACCAACAGCTTAGCTTCTTGCTAAATGGCCCAGACACGTGTTTTGCCGGTATTCTGCCACTGCTTGACACAGCTGCGAGGGGTCCGGCTCATCAGTGGCTCACTTCAGCTTTCCCTATCTGCTTTCTGGTTGATATACCGCTTTAGAAAGTTCAGGTTTTTAATCTCCAGAGAAATTAATTTCTGATCGCGGTCAGCAGATAGGGAAAGCGGGGGACCCACTGATGAGCCAGACCCCTAGCAGCTGTGTCAAGCAGCGGCAGAATACCGGCGAAACACGTGTCTGGGCCTTTAAGCAAGTACCTAGCCTGTTAATATGGTAAGCTAAAACGTCAATTTATACTACTTAAGACTGTCCTGTAGCAGCAGGTGTATATTTCATTGGGGTTGAAGGGTTTCAACACAAATATACACTTACAATTTCGGTCTACGCCTATAAACCTTAAATATACTGATATGTACCGCGATCGGAAATTAATTTCTCTGAGATACAAGGATGTCTGAGCCCCAGTCGTCGGGGACTAACTCACTGCCCCCATACCTGTATAGTCACCTCATGGAACCAGGACCCAGACTGTCGATACAAGGCTCGTAGAGTTCAGTTACTATATCGTCATTTCTAGGTGTCTTTTTGTTGCGCAACCTTTTTGGCATTGGTGACTTCTCCTTCGGGAGGGTCGCGTGACACTGTGTAGGTTGGAGACGGAGGACCCTACGCTGCATATCGCAGAGAGGGTTCGGTATCAAAGTTTACAAGGCGCTCTAAGTGCTCACGCCAGCTCTCCGCCTTGGCCGAATTTTCAGCAGTACAGGTACCATTCACGTCGTGAACAGAGTTGCTTAAAGCAGAGCGCTTACCACAGACATGTGGGATAATTTAGTAGAGTTCTCCAGTGTCACCAACATTTGAGGCCTTCTTCGTGGGGTCACAATTCCCACCTAATGCTTCTTCCGATCATCCCTAGCCGATTTTGCCGTCATCTTCTGGAGCTGACGGGTACGAACATTACTACGGCACCTGACTCGAGGCGTCTAAGCTGACAGCTGCTGAGTTGTCGGATTATGGCAACACTGAAGCCTCTTGCATGCGGCATTTGGGTGTGGATGAGAAGTGAACTTTGAAGTATGTACGAACGAGAACATGGTCCGGCCCAAGTGCGTTACCACTCTCAGCACCCAGCTGCGCAACCTTGAATTGTTGGGAATGTAGTCGATCTGACTGACTGTCATTTGAAAAACGGGTCAGGAGATGTTTGCTTCGATACTGGAAGCATGTGTTCGAGACAAATAATTGATTCTGATCAGCCCAGTTCAGCAATCTCTCCCCACGGTAATACCGGGAACCAAGCCTAAATTGGGCATTAAGATAACTGTTGATTGAGTCACTAGATTCGGTCCGGCCACTTCAGCTCCCAGGAGTAGCAATCAGCAGATTGCGACGACAGAGTCTTTTAACAAACGCTTGCAGTCTACATCGACTTCGTGAAATTGTATGATGTCATTTAGATCAGCAAACCTCGTTGTCTTTGTGTTGTTCAAGTTTATCGACTTCACTCTATATTCGGTCATTTGCTACTACAGTAGTCGTCGGTTATTAAGCCCACGGTTAATAGGCCCAGCCGCGTATTAAGCCCAAATCAGCTTGGGACGGAATTTTACATAGCGAAATCCGCCGGCTAATAAGCACAGTCGTCGGCTACAAGGCCCAGTTTGCAAACAGGATAGAGTGAGATTCTCATCTCTCTGCGTGCGCAACGCGGTCTACAGGCATTAGATTTCACAAAATTTGACGATTTCTGGTGCCTGGAGAAGGACATCAAAGAGCACTTGCGAGTGAAGTTTTTTTCGAAAACAACTGACACTAGACCGCTTTTTTTAACCGTGTCACAAATCTTTTTTTTGTTTTTGTTATGAAGTAAAATGGAGACAAACAGCATTCATTTCTCGTACATAACCAAGCTCTACACATAATACAGTACATATGTTATGTAAAGTGCCTATCCTGCGTTTGCTAACGAAGACCTAGGACTCTCCGGTTGTACGCCCACCGCTTATTAAGTCCAATTTAGTCTGGGCCCAAGGTGGGCTTAGTAACCGGCGGCTACTGTAATGCGTACTGGTGACTCATCACTGATGATACCCAGTCAACTATGGAATTTACAAAAACTGCATCAAGTGGGGGGACGGGGGGCGGGGTAAGAAGTTATCGTGTAGTAATAATCTTGGTTGGTCTTATTCCAAGCGTGTCAAATTGGGAAAATATATTTACTCGCCTCATCCTGATGAAAGTGAGTCTATATTCACAAGCCCGAGTATCGCTTTCAGCGGATTAGGCAAAAATAATTAAGTCGGCAAGTGGATTAAATAAAGGCAGTGAGTTGTCATTTTCGTGGCAGTCTGCGCTTGTTTGGATAAGAGAGACTGGTCTTTTTGCCAGGGATCACCCAGTGGCTGCCGATGATTCCTCATAAATTATTGACACCAACTGCACATCAAACGCGGTTGCTGCTGTTGTGAGTGGGTGGGTGGGTGAGCAGCAGAAGATTGTACAACACACAAGAAAACAGAAAACAGGAAACTGCTCATGCAAGCCTACAAAGGAGAGCAGTTCAGGCAACCACCAGAGCAGCCCAGCTGGCTGAATAAAATTGACTGCAACCACACACACACAAAAAGAGAGGAATTATGCGCAAACATAAGGTGGCGGCGCGGGGAGGGGGGAAGGCAGTCAAAAAGAGGACCGCGTATGTGGGGGAGAAGGCTAGAAAGGAGGCAAAAAACACGAGTACCACATTTAGCATCATTAAGAAGCGACAAAACACAAACAAAATTTGTTCCACGCTGGAGCCTAGTTGTCAAGGGAAGAAAAGCTAGCGTCTGAATCCACAACAGCCGCCGGTGCAAAATACCACAAGACTAGTCAGCATCATTGGCGGCGACGGCAATGAACTTTCTGTGAACGATAAAGGCTGAGGCTGTCTATCTGACTGGGTGTGCGTGTGTGTGTGTCAGCATGGTCTAGTCACTGCTGCTACGGAGATGACTAACAAATAGGGTCGCCTAATACGAGGCTGTCTGGAACGCTTTGATGGTTTTTCCATCTCTGCATATAGATGTATATATTTCTATTTTTGAATAACCTGTTGCGTTAGAAGTGATGAAAAAAAGCCTAAATTTAATTCTGACTGTGCACAGACAAAGTAACCAACAAACGGTACGTACCTTGGGCCTCGTTGAGAGTGTTCTTAGCGGGTGGGCCACTGGATTTCGAACGAAATTTGTTGGGATACGCACCTCGGGTACTTTCCAGTTGTCCCATACGTCGAATACAATCCGCGATGGCACTCTTCATGCAAGCCAAGTCCTCGGCTTGTTCGGCTACCTTCTTTTCCAGATACGTGATTCTGTCTCTGAGACTCTGCGCGTCGTCCAAAAGAAGGCCATCTATTGGTGAAGTAGAAATCAGTAAGTTTAGGCGTGATCTGTTAAGGGAAATACCGCAATAAACTGGCTAAATTTAAACTGGCACCTAACTGAGAATAGTGCTCAAACAACTAGCAACTACTCGAGAACCACAGGCAAGGCGAGGCAACTAACCAGCGAAACATGTCCATGGGAGACAGGTAATAGAATGACTCGCAATGATGGTATGCTGAAAAATAAGCAACTTTAATCCTGAAATTAGGCAGCCACGGGGAGTTGTTAGCAGAACTTGCAGAGTTGAGATCTGAAGAACCGAAAACCTTAGAAAATGCAGCATACGCTGAGGACGATAGTATTTTGCGTCTAGTTTGAGTTTCCCGTAATTAAGGTACCCTTGACGCGATTGGATGGTCCGCCGAACATCTACTTCAACATCTATTTGTGGACTAAATAACCAAATCTGTGACAAGCACCTGGGTCCCTGCCACGTACCTGTTTCGACCTGGACTGCGCTGTTCGCGACAATTTACGTACCTGGACCCCTTACCAGTGGACCAGACAGCAAGTGTGAAAGCAGGCGCCTCGGCTTATGCTAAGGCGTTTGGAGCAACTGATAAGGCTAGACATTTGTCAATGAGTCAGGCAGTAGCTAATTAAGCCGGCCTTTTCGGATTAAAAGATTGTATGATGATATGTGAGAATTTTTGCTGACCTGCTAAATTATGGTGGCATTAGCATACTACGATGCGGACGCTACCTACCTTTCTGAATTAGGTTCGTTAGATCATTATGGTGTCCGGTAGAGAAAAATACGTTAAACTCCACCACAGCCGTAATAATGACAACGGTTGGTGGTAAGTTAATTGCTACAAGAAATAGGTTTAAAACCCAACTTGCGTGCTGGAAACGTGTGTATTCGACCGATGTAAATGCGCACACATTTGTCATGGTCTACGCATCAAAGTTGAAAGGTGATGATACACAGAAATTGGGTTTCTACAACGAACTTCAGTACAGTTACGCATATCTGCATATGCGAACTTTCTTCGGTTGTCAGGAATTTGAATATTTAAATAATAAGGCGTGAAGCAATCTGGACTCGACGTGATGAAAGGCCCTGTTCGAATGACGAGAAACCGAATAATATCGCCGCGACATTCCCTCCACCTACTCCGGCAAATATTGAGTGACGTGGCACTCCGATTATGGCCACACCCGAAATCCAATCCTCTGGGTACGCGCCTAGAAATCTAGGACATAGCTAACGATATGCTCGCGTGAGAGCTCGGCAGCGGTTCAAACTGCCTGTTTTAGAAAAACCACAACCCCCGGAATAAATGCGACTGTTGTCCTCTAAAACAATCTCTCTCTCTGACGCAGACGTAGACAATGTCTGCAAAAACGAAGTGGTTAGCTCCCAGAGGCAGGACCGCTGGCACATAGGGACATTCGAACTTTACTGAATTGGGCCGTAGAACCACATGATCTTCGTGGCATAATTACAATTAATTTTGAGCTAAATGTGTAAGAGATATCGAATGCCCTTTTTAGTAAAGTGGATACGAGGAAGGTGCAGCAAATTCGGAAGGTAGTCGGGTTTTATAATCCGTTTACATCAACGAGCATCGGCATTTCAATAGGGTTGTTAGTGGTAGTGTTGGAGACAAAACTCCGGCAGCAGAAGAAGCGTTCTTCTAAACCCAGTAGGTTCAGCCTACTTCGATGCCATTCTGTTTTGAGCTTTTATGTCCGAATATAACTGCGACTGATACCCATCTGCGTGGGGAACAAAAAAAGATCCAGCATAATACGTCCAGAGCTGTTCAACGGTATTAACTGGCCGATCATGATGCCTACCCACTCGCGTTTGGGGTACAAAGCCTACTTGAAAAATACAAAGGACTCACTGGAACCGGTTTGTTGAAATCCTGGCGTCAGCCTCTCAAACAAACCTGGTCCAGTAAGCCCATCTTTTTTTAAATTATCAGCCCGGGTCCTCCAACCTTGCTAATCTATACAGAGACCATGTCCACAGACTGGAGGGAAGCCGATGCCGCATACATCCTTGTTTTTAGGAATTCAGATCACTGTGTTCTGAATAGTGGAAGTGGTGGTGTGTGTCCTTGGCCGTTTGTTTATAATGATGCGTTTATGATGTGAAGACATGATCCGATAGCATATAATAACCTGGCTTCATCAGGTGCATAGAGTAACGCCATGCCTGGAAGCTATTGGAGAACGTACTTTCAGTTAACGCGGTAACTTTAACACAAAAAGATTGGCTGAAAATAAAATCGATAGCGATAACCCGTTTCTGCTACTGTTTCCTAGTCATGTATCTGACGATGAATCCACGACGGATGTGGAAGCGTCAGGCGAATAAACGTATTGTCCCAGCGATCGAGTCTTCTTTTCAATCGATAGCAATGTTATCGAGGAGCATCTCCGACAGAATAAGTGATTCCTATCTGTCAAACTAGTGCTATTTTTCAAAAAAGAAGTAGCCGCATCAATTTTGCGAACATGGACATATTCACATGACAGTAGATGAGGGAAAGATCATCATCGGGCTGTCTGTATATGTAAGGGTCGTGATAATTGCCCTGCACTACAAAATGCTCGTAGATATTTCGAATATGAGACCGGTTGATAGCTGCTCGAGGTTTGGTGTTTGTTACGAAAGTAATGAGAATTGTTGTTCTAAAATACTTTCTTCTGAACAGCAAAGAATAAATGCTGTTAAATGCCCATATTATTCTATATCCACGGAAAGATATGTTGCGGAATGAAATAGTAGCGGCCTCTAATAAGTGGCAGTCAAACGTTAGCTAACATAAATAGGGCACACTGTACGGAAAACTGTAAATGACCGCAACCTCCGGCTCGCTACGCTCACAAGCTAAATACTGAATTTACTGGAGCACAGGATAAACTCAAATATTGAGTGAAGTACTAGCATCGTAATGAGTTATTGCCCCTTAGGGTGACTCTTTTATTCAGTTCAAATGCTCGACTAAATTCCGTCGGCAAAGACAGCTCCGATAGAATTGTATCTTGACATTTGCGGTGATATGATCTGATACGGAAATAATGGCTTGTATCAAGAGTTTAATTTGCATTCTTCAGATAGATTTCGACAAGGCCTGCGACTAAGTCATTGCCTTTTAAGTTTATTTAGTCACTCTTAGCAGCAGAATACACTGTTGCGCCTTGCCTTAAAAATTGCAAAAGTAAGTGCACCTTCCTACAAACGACAAATATGTCCCCTTGGATGTTAAGGAACGGTAAAATAATCAGGACAGAAAGCAAAAATATTTTTTGACAAGGAAGCAGTTGCGAATTGATGCAAGCAACTCTCGCTTTAAAAAATGGCAGACGAGCATAAAACAGGCCTCTTTTATTCCTTTGGTCAACTTGCACGTTCACACCACAGTTCCTACCGTTAATGTTAAGCAACATTTCCCAGGTACAAATTTAAAGATGGCAAAAACGGCAAGATTTATTGGATGCATGACATTTCGAGAGAGCTGTTCAGTTGCTGCCTTTCAAAGCATAACGTAAATCACGTAAGAGAAAATACAAATTGAATTCATACCGAACTAATAATTTGCAATCCAACGAAGCCCTTACCAATTTCTTATGAAAAGGATGCCTTGCCGTCGCCCGTCACTTCAAACTGCGTTCACGAATTTACATGCACTTGCGGATGCAAGTACATAGGGCGAACGCAACGCAGATCTATAGAGCATTTACCTAGCTGGTTTTTGAAACAAGAAAACAGAATTCCCCGTACATCGATTGCTGAACGTCTGCTAGACACGGGCCATTCTATTGACCCCAAAACTTCTTGCCGAGTACTTGTTCGGGCACGAACAACTCGTACCTTATACTACCTGGAGACAGCCTACATACGGCGGTTCAAACCCGACCTATGTAAACAGCTGGAGCATGTAGTGAACCTAACTCTGCCGTGGTAACATTGGTTCCCTGTTTACACATTCCTCTCCCAACCTTTCTACCTTAGACGTCTTTCCCCGTTTTTTGCTGCCCATAGCGTTTCAACTTTCTTACGTTATTGATTAGCCCCTTGGCCAATTCTTATGACCTTGTTGTTTGTATCGATTTTTCTATATGAATTCAATTTGTATCTTCTCTTACGTGACTTACCTTATACAATGAGAAGTAGCAATTGAAGTGCTAGCTCGAAATGTCATGGATCCAATAACTCTAGTGGTTATTGCCAACCTTCAAAATCCTACCGTTAAGTTGGCCGTATGCACGAACTGTTTAACCCTTGAGCTCTGCAGTAAGTTGGTCGTAAATAGTACAAGGGGGAGAGTAAACATCGCATTAATAATTCCTTCAAGTAGCATGTCATATTAAGAGCCCGCCCCATCTGTCTGATTATAAATTGTAGCAGACTGCTTCTACTCCAAAAAGAAGACGCCCTCAAAGAAAATAACAGTCAAATCCGGACGAAGACAAGCGGCTGTTCGGGCAGGTTTTGTACTAACCATCCGAAGACTTCAACATGTTAACTAATTTTGGGGTAAGCTAAGCCCATTAAAGGCAAAGACAGGAGCAGGCGTTTGTGACATTTTTAGGGCAAGCCACGTCATCTCGCCTTGCAAATGGAAGAATGGTATGATTAGCCTGAATACGTGAATCACTACTCTCCATGAAGGAATGCAGCGGGTGGAAAAAGCCCCACACGTGCTATCAGTATTTTAAGAAAGAATTAAGCAGTAAGTGGTTTGATTAAATGCTAAAGAATGACGTGTAAGACCGCCAGAATAGGAACGCCCAGTCCACTTAAAATAGGTGGGTCTGCAATTAATTTCGCCAAATAATTCCGTGCCTTAACGCCTAAACTGTGACAGAAAGCTAAATAATCACCGTATGCTTAAAGCTAGCGCTACTAGATAAATTGATGAGCAGGCGTTTGCTTTCGATAAATTCTCTTCAGGCCTGTACGTTGATGTGGTAATGAAGTCGGATCTTAACTCTTAGCATAGTCCTGATCCTAACCTTAACCACAACTTAAACCTCACACAACCCCTCCCCGAGCCTTAGAAATGACTAATGAGCGTATTTATGAGCTGAATTTCCTCACAGATGCGCAAAAAGCGTACCCACAAGGTCAAGGGAGGCTGCAATGTTCATTTCTGGTTTATTTGCCGTCGTCTGCCGCCATACTGAACCGCGCGTGTGGATAATCTGGTATTTGCATCCGGACTCATTGGTCATAGGGCAGTTGTGCTCGACGTGCTACTTTTTACTTCGTTGGACTGTAAGCTGCAGTCAAAACGGTCGGAGGGTCGTTCACCGATCAGACTAAGAAACGTCCGTGCATTTCAACTTGAGGGTCCAAAGAGATGTGGGTGGATTAGCACAGCTTTGTTTCGAATTTGTTTTGCTGTCATTCGGCCAACCAGAAAACTGACTAGCTTGCACTGGCAGGTAATGCATGGTGGTAAACCTCGTTCGATTAAGTCTTCATGGTCTAGCTCATAAACTCCGTCTGTGCAGAGAGCCTTTCTAATCTTACTTGTTTTTTTCAGTAATTTTTTCCAGCCAATAATGGTGGCCCTTATAGGGCAGCTAGCGGGGTTCTAGATTGAGTCCCAAGGCAGAACGGGACAGGTGAATCAGGTAAACGATCGGTGAGCACCTGTACACTAATGTTAATATTGCCGCTGGAAACCAGCAAGGCAATGAGCCCGTACCTTTGAACTTCTAATCAACTTTTTGCAGGTTTTAGCCTCGGGGAGTGCACCAGCCTAGATTGGGTACGGCTATTCAGTCTGTCTTACATTTGTTGATATTGTGCTTCTGCCTATAATACTAGCCGCTGTGCGGCTGTTGGTGGGTCCTGGGATTAGGCCCCAAGGCAGAACGGAGCGAGAGCCAGGTACCCGTCTTGGAACGAATTGAAATTTTTTTAACCTAAAAGACAATCTGCCAGCTGATTTGTTTAGGCATTTGGGCGACTGTAGCGTTGGAACTACATTTTTCCTTGGGCCGCTGTCACTGGCGCACAAAGTCGACGGGGATGTTCATTTGGAAATAATAATTTGGAAAGGTAAGCTATTTTGTTGCTTAGATTCTGTAACATAGCAATAGGTTTTAGGCTGATGCAGTAGACTGTAAGGGATAGGATATTTACTCTAGTAAAACAGGTATGTATTTTTAATAAACTGGAGTTGAAAATTCTCTATCTGTCTTTTAATGCACGAAGATATTTAACAATGAATGTTAGTTACCAGTCTTAGCTTCAAAAGTAAACGAAAATCATGGAGCAATGAAGCTAAGATTACCGAGGAAAGAGGAGGAACGAGTTTCACGAATCGGTTCGGGGGAAGATGCGAACGCTCATTAGCCTAACCCTTCCGATTCTTGCCCACGTCAGTCATCAGAGGGTGATGAAGCCAACGGTAATGCTGCATTTGGAGTACACAGTTTTCATGCGGCTGCATGCCTAGGTAATAAGTAGCTGTCGCATTGATTAAGATCGTATTTGTAGTGAAAGTCTGAAAAAATAAGGTCTACAAATTTTTTGTATCAGCGATTGCATCTTTTTCTGGAGTGATTATTATTTTCGATTGATCTCCTTTGATCCTGGTTAACAATAAAAATATATGTCCTGTGTAAAGCAGCCACGACTTCGGACTGCCTGTGGGCAGAGCACTACAGCTTCCGCTAGAAAGCCAGATATTACTAAGGTCACGCAAGCACCTTTTATTTGCCGATAGCACTGTTTGGCAAATGAAAAATATGTTTCTATTTTTTTTTTAAACTTGAACTTAAAATACGGCTTCCACAGACAAAGCCGTAACTTAGGCCTGAATACGCTCCTCAGTAGAGTCTTAACTAACTTTACGATACTCGAAGAGTCCCGTAAAACGACGTCATTATTTTCTGAGTTATGATTTCGAATTGTTATCATTTGCTTAGGACATATTTTGGCCCCTAAATGGAGGTTCTGACAGGGTTGCGAAATGGACGATTAGAAGTATTGAGGTTTGATGTGGTGATAAAACAGTGGGATACGAACTATGAAAAGTTTACAAGTTTCAAATATTCTGACCATTGCTGGGTCATTCTGTTTTAAGGATTTGGCAGCAGACTCATGAAGTTAATTTCCTTCCTGTAGTGCGCTTCAATACATTTTATCATTAAAAGTTCATTCAGTACGTAGGGCCGCCAATTGGAGGAGTATATGTTGAGTTTTCATTCAACATTGGCATTATCGTCACGGCAGTGGAAGGCTCTAAATCAAAGGACAGGATGATTATGTTCTCGCCCTTTTGGGGTGTAGTCAATGTCTTTTTACCGTAAGATGACGCGGAGAACGTTTTTCGTTTCGTTAAACTTTGCGTAACGGTTTGTATGAGTAATTGTTCTCTGAGATGTTTTTAAGCAAAAAAGATTAAAATTCAAAAAGAAATTCTATATAACTGGAGTCGGAGGGATTGTTATCTTTTATTTTTTCTGTGTTAGATGGCGTGATTCTTGTGGATAGATGTACGACGTTGCTCCGACAAGTAGGACTATTGTAACCTTTTCCAAAAATGAATATCGACCTTTTTATTATCAGTGGTTTTGTCCTTAGTCCCTGCGACAAACAGATCTCTGTAACAATCTACTTACTCAAGAAAAACCCAACAGGCGCAACACTAAACATTATCGAATTGAAATAAATTACCTTCCAAGTTATGTTTCTCAAATTGGTACTCTCTCAACTTTTTTTTCCTATGTATTCGGTGAAAAGAGTGTAAAAAAGCTATATCCAACACTGCGGCCGCCTAGACGCCCAAACTAATCAGCTGGCTAACACTCTGCTGCACGAAAAGTTTTATTTTTCCTTGTTTCAAGACAATTAGAACGACAGCAGATAAAGGCAGTGCACAAACCTACTACATTTAGTGCCTAACTTGTATACCCTTAGAACAGGGTTGGCTGATTCGGCTGAAAAGAAATCGTCCACAAAGCCCTATGAACTAGTTATGATGCAGTCTACCGTTGGGTAGAGAGGATAATCCGCTTCTGCTCGTATACTTGGACATACTGGCAGTTCGGAATGGGGATTCAACCAGGAAGCAAGACAGCTCCGGTGGTCTGTGAAGTAGGCTGCTATAAATAAAAACACTGTGATAAACAAAAACTCGCTTTTCGAAAGCAAAACCACTAGAGGTGGATACCGAAGACGTCTTCTCCCAGGATCGATGTCCAAAGACGGAGAGACTAGATGCTAAAATGACATTTACCACCGATAGAATAACTGCTTTATCTTCCGCCTAACATGGATGATCGTCTGATGATGCTACACCTGTCTCTGCAGGTGCAAATTTGCCGTCCGCTTCTTCTCCTTCCTCCTTAGCAATGACTAGATCTACAGACTTGAACTGCAATCTCTACGAATACCTGTGCACCATCCTAGCCTCTGTTTTCGCGCTATCAATGTCCGCGTCGAGACAGCCGACGCTGACCGGGAGTGCCCTGTCTATGGAAATGGAAGCTGGAACAGATTTTTAAAAAAACTTCTCTTGCAGGCCAGCGCAGAACTTAGTTTACTCTTTACCAATGATGTCAGTATTTCAGTCTTGGAGTACGCGACAAGAATGCATCGAGACTCGCGTCACTGGCTGCTGCTGAATTACGGTTTTGTTCCAAGGCGTAGCTAAAGTAGCATACTAGTGGCAAGGATGATTCATGGTGCCAAGCAAACCCTTCCTTTTTCATCTGTAAGATGTACCTGCAATTGCAAGTACACGATGTCCAGAAGGAAAGCGACGTAAGGTAAAGTAAATAATGTTTTTAAATAGGTCTGGCCACCGATTAAATTTAGGCAATCGTCTGAATCTATGGCTAGAACAAACGCAACTTTCCGAAGCGAATGTCTGTTTTGAAACACAATGAAGTCAACTGAGGAACGTCATGAAATCTATCGTTCTGGAAATTCTCGAGCACATAGAAACTGTCGACATAGGGGTAAGGTTGATTAAAATTACGGGGAAGGGTCTGCAATCCATCCTTCGAGAAGGAAATGTTCTATGCTGTTTACATCAACAACAGAACCATTTTCAAATAATGAACTTTTTTCTGATGTCGCAGTTTGGTAAACCAGCGGCTGAAGGAAATGCAAAATTCTTAGATGACTGAAAAGGCAGGAGTGTACGCAAAGAAAAAAAACGACAAACATTTTTGCCTTTCTCAAGGCGGACTACAGCGCTCAAACCAAGGGGGCTGTCCTGCTGTTTGGTTTCTAGGAATCACCCCTCCTAGAGGAAAAAACGTAAATCCTGAAGCGCTGGACTGAGCACTTCGGACATTTATCCGAACAGCGACCCCCAATATCCGACGAAGCCACTAACACACTCCCTAAGGTGGAAACAAACACAGGTCTCTAGTGTATGCTCTGATTGTAAGGAACCATTAAAACTGTGCACTTGACGCCTAGTGACAAGGTACCGGGTGCAGACTCGGTACAGGTAGCATATTATAAGTGTGGTAGGCAGCAGCTCATAGACAAATTCACCTCTTCATCCTAGGCGATGTGGAGGGAATGACAAATTCTTTAAGATTTTAATGACGTCACTCTCAGTAATTTACGAAAAACACAAACGAGCAATCTCCCTTTTGGACGCTGCAGACAAAATCTTCACCGGCGTTCTATTTAATCGTCTTAACCTCTACTTGGAGCAAAAACTTCTTCTTGAAATCCAGTGTAGACGTAGAGGGAACGGCGAAGCTGCAGAAGTGATCTTCGCTACTAGCCAAGCACAGAAACAATGAAGGGTAATAATAGTCAGGCTACACACCATTACCATAGCTTGAACAGAGAACTTTGGTACAGTCAAGAGCGATCAGATCTAGAAGATAATGTTGAAATTTAGACATCCGGCCCGTTTTGCAGAAATCGTGCAGCAAACTACAGAACGGAATGGTGGCTCGGGAGGCGGACAATGTGATAGGTTCGAAAACATCTGCAATTACAAATTTGGTGAAGCAGAGAAAAGAATCGCTCATATCATATTCAATGTTGTGCCCTATACCATGCCGATGGGCATCTCACATGAGAAGCGACCAGAGATCAAAATTTTATACAGAAATTTTGAATAGTTGCTCGACACCCGCTGCAGGCAGGCAGCCACGCGGCTCCAAAACGACTTACTGGATCTGCTTGCAGGTGACTGCCAGCTAAACACCAGAAAGAAATCGGGCTTACAAAGGAGCATGGAACTCTTCCCCTTCAAGCACGCACAATGCAGACTGGCTATCAAGACAGAGCATTAAACTGCGACGAGGATCAACATACATGGAACCCAACGGGCTTCCATGGACAAATCCACCTACTTAGCATGTATGACATCAAGAAACATTAAGATCAGCGACGAAGTCGTAGATCGGATGCCCAAAGCTAACCAGGCCATTCATCGTTCAGGATCACCACGGGCTTTACCTGTACACAAAATAGCAGATTATCTAACTAATACTCCGACAATGCTAAAGCTAATACATCGGCCAATAGAAGACAAGTAAAGAGACATAGGCGATTCAACTTTATCAAACCTGATGTGGTGATATAATATCATCCTGCCCGGAAGTCCGGAAGCAAAGGGGCTTTCTTAACAGTCACGACGGACAGAGGCGATGCAACTGCGTTGATTATAGCAATTCTTGAGAAATAATGACGAACTCCTGCCCACTAAGCCACTCGGCGGTGACGCCGCAGAATACCTATCACAAGTTGTAGCTCCCGTACCAATCTTCCATGACTCTACTTGGGGACGCAACTGATTGCTTGCCCGCATCCAAGATTTTGGATGGTTTGCTGTCCACCGCGTACCTATTCAGTCGTTCGGCAAGCTCAAGCGGCCACACTAATCGGTTCGCACACGCACGCCCTCATTGTGGGCACGTACTGCGTCCAGGCAGTATCAGCACCGAATATTTTTTGCATCTCTGAACAAGTTTGTGCATGCTTATCCATTACATGTATAGTAAAAGACGTCAATGGGGGCAGCTGACTCTTTTACTTCTCTTATGTCGTTACGCGCATGTTCGGGACAGTGCTGTTGGGATATTCCTTCGGTGATAACACATGAGCTGGGTCGAGGCCTGTCAAAGTACTACCCATATCCTGAGACCGGAATTTCTGTCTAAGATGTTGGAATACCAATAAATATAACTGTTGCAGTCACACTCTCACATTGAGCCCGAAAACAGTGCACCAGTTGACGTTGCCTTTTCGAGGTTACACATTGCTCCATCGATTATCGGATAGGCTGTGGCAGCACCCTTATAGCAATGCCGAACAATTACAGAACAAGCAGAACGAAAATCCAGCAATTAACACCAATGGTCACTTTAATTAGTTGTGATGGCAGATACAATCCTTCAACCTGTCCACGACGACAAAAAACGTTTCGGATAACTGTTGGTAACAAATAGAGAGATAAATGTTATTAGGAGCACCTGAAAAACAAGAAACCCCACAATAGCCGCAAAAAGTTAAGAATGTCAGTGAGCCGCGGAAAAATTCTGCTGACGACTCCGGTGTTACTTAGTTTAGTGGTAATGAATAATTGTAACTTATCATTTTTACGTCCCCTCGGATAAAAATTCCTAAATTGTCATTAAAATTTAAAAACACTCAATTACGGAATAAACATACAGGGATTCGTAAATTTTATCATGAAGTTCGACAAAATTTGACAATTATGCTTACCCATATCACCTTTTTCCACTGCCGATGACATTTCTGCTGGACTAGGCTTATAGGGTGTTGAAGCGCTACGCACAACCTATGGCAAATTTGCAAATCCAAGATAAGTGAGGATTAATGAAAATACCACGTCACTTTTAGGGACTTAAAAGTGCAGGTATGAACATCGTTGACGAAGAAATTAGTTTCTTTTGCAAACTGAACTGAAGGGAATAGGAGTTTTTTTGTGAAATTTCTTGGGACATTTTCAATTTTTTAACGGATAGATCCTTTCTTTAGACCGAAGAATGGACAGCAGTCTTCTGGAATGAGAATCACAAACATTCGATAACGGCTTAATTTAACTTCAATAAGGTGGAACTTCTAAGAAAAACGACCCAAAATACTTACAGCTTTAGCCGCAATTCTATTGGTATGAAGCGAAACATCAAATATATTGGTGAAGCTTATACTTAAAAAAGCATTCCCTTCGAATTCGGCTTGAAATTTTCGATCCAAAAAGTATAGTCGTTTCTGGATTTCCGTACATTGGAAGTTTTGGTGGACTTCATCTTTTAAACATCGGATTCTATTCGACACTCTCGTCATCTTCATAGGCATAAAGTAGGACAGTAGGTAAAACGGCCGATATCCTCCTGAGCATTTCTTGCCAGCAGCACTTCCAATCTACGAACGGCTGAGCCCTTTTGCTCTTTTTAGTAGCTTGTCACGCTAAAAATTGTGTGCAATCGACAGTGCCGTTCTAGTGCTAACAAATATAAATTCCAAATAACTTTAACTTTTATTATGTACGGTCTATCATGGAAGTCGAAAATATTGTCTTCGAGATTTTGCATACCTCGTGGCGGGGGCGGGAATCGAACCACATCACGTGGCAACACCGGAAATCAAACCTATTCACCATTGACCGGTGAACTGCATCAATACCACTGAGCCAAATTCATACGCTGAAACAGCTTACTTTAATGTACATGAGAGAAAAGTAACTAGGAGTAATATGTCCAACTGCAATACTAGACATTCTACAAGTACGCCTCCCGTCAAAACGACTAAATGTCTATTACTTCTAAGGGATGATTATTACGAAGAAGAAGCCTGTTCATCAATCGTTAACTTCTCTTAACATTTTCGAATCTGAAGAAGGCAATAGTATGACTAAAAATGAATGTGTAAAATGTGAAATAGCCTCCTCGCTTTCTTTTTTAAGTGAAAAAATCGGTGGTGTCTGTACTTGAAGGAGGCAACCTGACGTAAGGAAAAACAGCTTCCCTGACCGTAGCATCAAAACATAAAAATGGCCGGGCGTCCTTGGGCTTGACTTAACCGTTAAGCTCTCACAGACATGGAAATGGTTGATCAGGAAAATGATGAGGCGTATTCGGGTGCCCCAAAAAGACCAACTGAGCCCCAAAGTGAGCCACGCGTAGGCAACATCCGAACAAAAAGATCGCCATCGAAGTATAAAACAGACCGGAGCGCCTCAGTAAGTGCGGAAGCTGGCATCAAGTGTGTCCTAACAAACCCGATACAGCAGAAAATGACGACAGCTGAAGAACTAAACTACAATCTCTCATGATAAGTTACCACCGCAAGGCCATCGGGCCGATTGCAATAGCTACATAGTCATCAAAGGCATGCCTGAAGCTACTTCCGACGCCCTTTACTTTAAAAAACACAAGAAGACAGGGAATAATTCAAAAAATATCTAAAATTCCTCCTAAGGGTTGAGAGAAAAGTTGAAGTTTTGAAGGTGTTCCGAATGGGCCGCATAAGAGGATCAAATGATTAACAGTGCCAACAAAAACCGGTAAAGGTTTTCTTTAAGAATGATACTCCCACCCAACGTTTGTTTTTTTGCAGGAATTATCATCCGTGGAGTGCAAGAAAATGACAGTACTTAAAGTAGATCTCTTCAGAAAATGGAAACTTAGCGAAAGCAATCTCCGAATACTGAACGAAAAATGGTATATGCTTAGAGGTCACTTTTACGGAGAAAGCCTATAACACTAACAACCTAGTCGGGGCAGACAACAGATTTCTGGACCTAATCTTATGCAAGGGGCAGTCGTCTACATAACTTTGTTACTAAGTCTGAATTGAGCTTTCTGTATACAAAGCCTAAAGTCTACCTTCAAGAATCAACTAACTCAAGGTATTACTTTCAGATCGTCAAGCGAATATTGTCACCATAACCGAAACGTGGCTTAGAATAGAAATTTTGTATTCGGAGATTTCGATGCAAGGATACCAGCTTTCCCGCAAAGACCGCTAAGACATCTCACTGGCCTAAGGCTTTAGGTCACTGACCAGATTTCGAGAGGACCAATGAGTTAGTTGCTTGCATCTCGTTTTAGGAAGAATTTCTCCTACATTTATTACGTGTACTCCAGTTCCCCGCTCGGTAAGAGTGGCCATCCGAAGCTAATATGGGATGACTCACTGAATTCTCAACGTGCGTACAGAACGGAAGGCCAGCCAAATATATAGAAGGCAGATATTAATTCGATGATGAATGCACGATCGTCCGTGAGTTGTGACTGTCTGATCAATGGAGATCCAGTGGATGACTGGAGATCGCTTGATACGATTGCATTAGATTTAATTTAGCTCTGATGCCCGATGACGGTACGCAAGGTGACTAGTCGCCCTGCCTGGTTGACAACAGACCTAGGCAGGCAGTTCAAAAAGAGAAATAAGAAATGGAACTTATCGAGAAAACTGGGTGACCAGCATATCTGGATGAATTCCGTCGCCAACGGAATGCGGTAAAAATCAATTCGTCAAGCAGGGAAAAATTATGAATGAAGGATCCTCCAACAGACTGAAGACAAGCTTTAATTTCTCCGCTTTATTAATATAAGATTAAAGAAACAAGGACCCAGGTGCAGTACTTAAGGATACTTATAGCGTAGATGTCGTTGAGAATTGGGAAAAAGCCGAATTCTGTGGTCGGTTCTTTGCCTCGATATTCATTAGAAAAACAGAGCTGCAGCTTCACAATATCAGCAGTGCTGCTGTAAACGCTGGTCCAGCGCTTCTATCTCTATTATTCCCAACATATTTAGTTGAAACACAGCTGCGAGGCCTCGAAGAAGTAAAGTTATCCGGTACAGACAATATGCCGACCAACTTCTTTAAGGACTTGGCAAGCGAACTCTCAAAACCCTTTGCACATATCTTTCGTTCTCTATTTGAATTAGGGAGACTGTCGTCCAAATAGAAGACCGCCAGTATATTCCCGATATACAAGGGTGGGGCCCGGACGAGAATGTAAGAGTTTCGGTCCGTCAGCTTAAATTGCATGTGCTGTCAGGTTATGAAAAAAATAATTATGAAGGCGACAATGAAGTACCTGAAGGCAAACAGTTTACTCTTCGAGCTTCAACATGGCTTTAGAGAGAACCACTCTTGTCTTTTTAGCATATTGCTTTCGAATGAGCAGTGAACTCACGCACTTAATGAAGGTGGTAAGATTGACTTCATCTATACTGATTTTAAGGAGGCATTTGACAGCGTCCCACATTAACGTTTAATGTACAAATAGTCGGAAATTGCAATAACAAGCAATCTGCTGACATGAAACATAGACTTTTTCACAGGGCGATCGCAAACTGTGTGCATTGGTGACTCGAAGCCAACTCCTACGCCTGTTCTAAGTGGTGTCCCCCAAGGTCTTGTCTTAGGGCCATTGCTCTTTCTAATCTATATCAACGACTGTGTCGATGACCTGGATTGCAGCGCTATCATGTTTGCTGACGATGTGAAATTTTGGAGAGCCATCAGAGCTGACGCTGAGTAGCAATCACTGCAAGGGTGTCAAAGCTGACTTAGCAACTGCGTTGCCCGTTGGCTCTCAAATTACAAAGTTAGTAAGTGCGTGGTTTTAAGGCTCTGTACAAGAGGATCGATAAAGAGGATGATTCCTTTCAATACTCCCTCGGTAGGCAACCCCTTTTAAATTTTGCCGAACAGACGAACCACGGTGTTATAACATATTCCCGTTTAAACTGTATTCATAATGCCTGAAGGAAGCAAAACGCGCGACACAGGTGCTGTTTGCGATTAGATGGGGATTCGTCCACATCGACAAGGAACACATCAGAAAAGCTTACTGAAGCAATTCTTTAGTCCACTTGGCGTATACCATCCAGGTCTAGTGTCCGTGGTCTAAGAGGTATTATCTGCACCCGAGTGCAGGCGAGAGCTAAAAAGGTAGTCGAGAATCTTCTTCCTTTGATTTACGAAGACAGATTAACAGAACTAGAGTTGTTTCCTCTCAATTACAGGCAACTACTTGGTGATCTCATTCAAACCTACCGAATTATCAGAGGCCGTGAGTGCGTTCTAGAATTTAATGACTCCTTTGAATTGGCACAGACGGACCATCGGCGGGGTCATCCCCGGCCCATATGGACGTTGGACGGAAAGCCTTCTAGCAAAGGTTCATATGAACGTGAAACGGACTCCCTCACTAGGTTTTTTTTATAGATACTATTGAAGCAATTAAGCGGAAATTGGATTCTCATTTGCTGAGAAAGGGTGGTACATATACTGAACATTGTGCCAGATGCGGCATTTCCTAACTGGCTCGCACACATCATTGATGTTATCTCTATATTTTTCTTATGCACTGTTGTAAAAGTTGAACTTTTTTGCGATTTTTGGATATGAATGGAGTGCTCAAGTACAAAAATCTTTTTTTCACTTAATAAAGCAACTTAAAGTGATTAAATCCTTGATGGTGGAACATAAAGTCATTGGCAATCTTAAAAATCTATCAGGTTGCGGCAGCTTTACAGGCCCAAAACATATGTATCGACACTTGAAATGTGAGAACTCCATCTGCAACATAGAGCTCCACGCAGAAAAAGCCTCTTGGTCCGAATGAATTTGTTTTAAGTATCGCTCGGCCGTAGAGGTATGTAGATAATGAGTAGACCCATTTGAAATCATCCGCTTCAATATAAGATTGAGAGTTATTAACTGTCGATGAAATATCATGTACGTAAAGCAAAAACAACAGAGGGCCTTTCATGGTACCTTGAAGGATGCCTTTCCAATTGGGGTAACATTTGAGTATAAGAACCCACTAAAACAATTTGTTTTCGATAAGATAGGTATGATCTAATAAAATCAGTAAGGAGACTATGAAAGCATATAGCCTCCAGTTTCGCTAGAAGTCGTCTATAAGGCACCTTATAGAATGCGTTACAAAGAAAAAAATCGATAACCACAACAGATAGGTATTCCTTAAGAAGAGAGGTAATAGTTTCAAAGCGTGCGTTTTATTTATTAAAATAAGGATCCACCGTAGTGCCATCGTGATGGTGTCCGCAAAATTGACTTTAAACTCTTTCCTCTACCGTGAACTTCTTGTTTTTGTAAACTGGTCAGCCAAATGATGTTGACGTTGGGCGCGCGTGGCTTAACGTGCTGAAGAATCCGTTTACGCACGCGATAGACGACCTGGTGCCAGTAAAACACGGTTGGGGCAGGTTGCTCCGAACCCACATGCATTCGAGTGCAACGGAGGATCTGTACTAGCAGCCACCTGGAACCTAAGATCAGCGCTGCCCATGGCGCCTTTGGCCTTCAAGGCCAGCGCGCCAACACCAGCCTTCGCCCATCTCAAGGGAACAGTAGTGCTGAGTCACTTCACATAGGCAAGCATGCCCCAAGGCCCACCGCTGCTAACGCGCGCGCGTGCACTGAAGGCGGCCTCTTGACCAGCCAATCACAGATGCTGAAATGCTGGTCTCGCCAGGCAGCGAATAAGACGCATCCACGACTAGGTCGATGCACTCTATCCGGCCGATAACCTCCAAAGCCCAGACAATGAACCCTCTCTCGCCGCTGGGATGCCTGCTGCAAGGACTTCACTACTGACCACGCCACTCCAGCGGAAGCACGTGCTTTCCGTAGTCAAACTTCTTCCTGCTTATACTCCGTTCCTTTGTATACCGAATAAACTATTTCTGATATTCTGCCCTCCACAGACTTCTTCTTGCCTAAGGAACCATGGTCTGAAGACCGCAGTTTCTAGGATTAAACATGTAATGGGTCGTTGCCTGCCCGACGCCTGGCCTGCCTGCCGTGACCTCAATTTGTCTAGACTTCAAGGTCGTTGCGGTCACCAAACTTACAGACGCGCGAAACACAGGCCACCCACGTTGATTTCTACCCATATGGTGTGCAACCAATCACAAGCTGACCTTGCAAATGAACGCTCTCTCTCTCTGTCTACTGGCCTGACTGCTCTCAAACTGGCATTTGGGACAGGCCAATCTCCTGGGTGGTCGTGTTCTCCCAAGTCAGACTTCGTCCATTTATTCTCCGTTCCTTTGTACACAATATAATCTTCCTAACACTCTGGCCTTTTGAAGACTTCTTCTGCACTAAGTAACCATGGTCTGAAGATCGCAGTTGCTGGGTTAAACTCACTTAACCCCCTGCCATGAACATAGTAAACCCCCTGCAATATATGTCTAGTCAACCTTCTAATATAGTCAAGCATTCAAAGGACGCACTTCCCAGCTAGTTGAGAGGGCCTATTCTGTGCATTTATAGATGACAGGGAACGGTCTCATGTCTTGGGTATGAAGTGGTGGAGAAATGCGTGATGATTAATTTGGTCAAAGGGTGTTTACCGCAGATTGTCGTGCAGACTTGTGTGGCCGATTACGCCTGTGGTAGTCCACTCATGTCGCCGTCAGCGCAACCATTTACTCATGTCCTCCTATTCGCCTCCTGCCCCTGATTCCTACGCTGCTGGAGCCACCCACTTCTTGGCACCAGCCACTCAAAGCATGTCATTCGCTGACCGGCTGCAAATGGCACCAAGCAAAGGTGCACACATTGTGAGATAAACCCTGGCAACTGCGATCTTCAGGCCCGTTTACTTAAAAGAAGGGAAAAGTCATGGGAGGCCAGAGTGCTAGGAAGTGTATATTCTGTACGGAATGAAAAGGAGAATAGGCAGTTGAAAATTTACTGTTAGACGTCCACACAACCGCAAGCCAGCGGATGGCGTCTGAAGTGAAGTCTGCTCGGCAGCCATCATATGAGGTCCTGCGTGAGTTGGCCTGTGATTAGCCGTTCCAGAAGCTGAAAGCAGCAAGCGTTTTCAAAGTGCACTTCGACTTGAGCTAGTACTGACAAGCGTTTGCAAGTGCACTTCCTGTGGAGCTAGTCACTACACACTCACCAGAAGAAATAGTTTGCGACATCTGCTAGCAATTTCGCTCGTGCGCTCGTTATCTCAGTAAAAGCTGGCCCAAGTCAGCACAGTTTCCCGACTTTTGAGTTGGAAACTTTCCTGTTGTCCTTCAGTTGGGAAACTCGTCAGCGTCCCATCACGAAAGGCCTGTATTGGGCCCTAGCAGCCACTTGGAACCCAAGATCAGCCACTGACGCATGGCGCCTTTGGCCTGCAAGGCCTGCGCGCCCACTGCTGCCTTCGCCTTTCTCGAGGTCGCGCCACGACGCTCTCATCACATCGGACCACGCCGCTCAAGCGAAAGTACGTGCGCTCCGAAGTGAAACTTTTTCGTGTCCATTCTTCATTCCTTTGTATAGCGAATAAAATATTCCTACTATTCTGCCCTTCACTGACTTCTTCTCTCCTAAGGAACCATGGTCTGAAGTCCGTAGTTGCTAGGTTTTAACTCACACAACCCCCTGCGATAGGCCAATAAAAGGACTAAGTGTGCGTGGAAAGCGTCGAAAGCGGAGACGGGGAGCATATTGATGCTACTGTCAGTGATTTTCTAGTTTCTGTGCGATAGGGTCGCAATGGACCGACCAGGCTGATGTGATAAGTGTACTTGCGGTGGCAGGATGGACAGAATAGTTTGAGAACTCTTAAGTTGGTTTCGGTGATTATGCTTCTAGTGCTGACGACGATTACGGAAAGGGGGTTCGAAGCTGTAGAGATAAAAAAAAGTCACCATATATGCATGACTGACTTGACATTTCAACAGTGCAGTAAATGTCAAGGTCCGGGATACGCATTTGGCCGAGGTGGCCCATGTGAATCAGTATCAGTATACTGAGGGATGTGAAGGTAACTTACACTTGAGTTCCCTATTTGTACACGTGTGTCGTTGTAGCAGGTAAATTTTATCTCAGAATGTTGACAAGACCAGTTATCCTGAGTCATGGGGTGGAAAAATAGCAGCAGACATTGAAAAAACTCCTAATGGGCTTTTAAGAGAAAAACTGTCACCCTTGCGGGGGGAGTGTGAAGTTTAGGAGAAAAAAGGGAAGAAAACGTCCGATCTTGGGGGATCCAATGGGCGGGGGCATGGCAAAGGTTCTCAGGATCATCACTGAATGTGTGTGGGAACTATGAGCAGCTGGATCAGATGTCATGACGAATGTCTAGGTTCCATGCACCGGTTCGGCAGTTTCTATGTAGTGGATTTGCAGATGAGAGACCAGGTCACTGCTTGGTGTGAACGTACCCTTGCCATAAGAATGGCTTAGGATCGAGTCTTTATTGTTTTTGGTGGGGTAGTGTTCGTGGCCAGAGGCGGGTGATGGTTCACACGGCGTTGTGAGTGTTTGCACCGATGGTGGTTGTAAGAGGAAAAAGATTCCCGTCGTCAGCACGCAGTTTGTGATAGTGATGGTGGAGGTAGCGACTGATAGCGTTGGGGCACCAGGAATGTGATATGCAGTAGTAGTGGTCATCGTCGTGGACGCTGGGGCAAAATTGGCAGTGTGGGTGTTCATGGGGGCAGTAGGTTGCGTTTTTGCACTTTCGTTGCACTGAGTCCTGAGATGCCTAACGAGGTTGTCCTGCGAGCGTAAATTTTGTGGACAGTACGGACCTATTGGACTGGAATATGTGTTAACGTTATGAATCAGAGGTGTTTGGGGCTTGCGAGCCGCTTCGGATTTAGTTGTCGTCAAACTTTAGCCATACCCAGATCCGCTGAGCAGCTGAATCTAAATTAACCCTCAAACACGGAACTGTGATTGTGTGTTCCTGGTAAAACTTGACAGGACGCATGTTACTAGGATTCACCTGTGCAGAATGCCTTCAGTAATAAAAAGGAATAATCCCGTGTTAGCATGTAGCTCCAATCTATATTCATCGCTGGCGGTCGCGAACCAGCAAGCAATTAGATATGAGAGTAGCAATGACAAAGGCATACATATTTGCAGTGCTCCTTTGGTGCTTAAATCCAGTCGTTAATCGGTCGATCAAATCAAAATTTAAATCTGAATAGCCTTCAAAGTCGTGGGCAGGGAGCAACATCGTAAGGCAGTTCAGCTGTCAATTTTTACGATGTCCATTTTGCGGTCTACAGTAGAGTAGTGCAGAGACGGTGACTCGGCTGGATTACACTAAGCGCAGATTTGTGCTGCACCTGTCTCACTCTCTTTTCCTCTCTCCCACACTGACCACCTATCAAGACAGAGTGATTAAGACCAGAAGTGGAAGAGGACACAGGCTAACTCATTGCGGACCACCGCAAACAAGAAAACAACGATAACGGGGAACGGCTCGAATTTTAGCTGTATAGAAGTGCCATAAAGACCACACTAAGGGGGAGCCATTGCAGTCTGAATCTCAGTCCGCCAGTCAGCCATTCCGTAAAAACACATACTATTCGCGTACCAATCAGCAATTTCTAATAGTAAGATAGTACCGACAGAGACACAGAAGTCTGAAGTGCCCAAACCTAATCATTAATCGACCGGTAACATTAAAAATGCAGGTATGGCTGCCTTAAGCCTACTGAAAGCTCCTGACCAAGCAGTGTGGACGCGAGCTTAACCTGCCCCAATTGCGACCGTATATTCACCTTACGCATCGACCTGGTCGGCCCCTCTCGAATCCATCGCACAGAAACTGGGGAACCAGCGCCTGAAGCGCCAACACACAACAGAGACCAACAGCTCGAATTCTCTCACAGTCACTGCTCATGCACATCACGCATCGGCCTGGTCCGTCACCTGCGAATCCATCACACTGGTGCATAAGTACCCGGGGCCCAAGCATACGGTCGCCGCATCCGTCTTTCTTGCCCACACTGCGGACGCGCATTCACACACCGCATGGGCCTGTTAGGTCACAAGCGCCTCAGTGAAAATTTGTGATAAATTGCCGCCTTTGTACCCCTACTCATAAGCAGCTACACCAGGCGTGGCTGTAGGAGTCTACCGCTCAGCGCTGACTCATCCTGCCAGTTTCTGCTATGACATTCGCGTGTGACAAATTATCCACTCCGCGCGCTATCGGCCCTTTTAATGATTGACTCACCGCTTGGTAAGCGTGTAAGCTCAAAGTCAACCGATACTTCCGCTTTATGGAATTGGTGGCAGACGACGGAGCACTCCTCCTGCAGCCAAAGCTAGATAACTCCACGGACACAACTGGCGTGCAGACATAGCTGGCAGCTGGCTCGTCACATAGCCTTTATAGCGTTCATCTTCTTGCACTAAATCTGTTCCTATCACCTTCTTATTTTCGACACAACCACCTGCGACACGTTCACCCCAACATCAGATCACATACTGTGCGCTGTTAAAGCACCTCCCACTAAAAGGTAAGTTAGATCTTCGGTTCCTCTTGCATAAGGCCCTTAAGCATCATGTGTGATCGTAGTCTGCAACCATACCGATTAAGTAGAAGCTGTAACTTGTAACACTAGCAACTGAAGATTTACCAGACCACGCCATCAGCCCAGTGTGTGTTTTGCGTTCAGTGGCTGATCCGTCCGACGTTTTCGGACGACATAGCCTGATTCTCACGGCACGACGCGCTATTTGCAGGCCAACCCATCATCGATAACGTGGCCTGTCGCACGGTTATAACATTTTGTGCATTTTAATGGGACATAGGCTGCAGGCAGAGGATAGACGGTGGGTAGGCAGCACCGCTTCAAGGACGACCATGAAGGCTGTGCAGCAGCTGTCCAGCGGGAAGGCACCCGGGTCCGACGGGATCCCGGCGGAGGTTTACAAACATGGTGGCCACCAACTCATAACTCACCTCATCACCCTGTTCCAAGAGATGTGGCGACAGAGCCAAGTTCCCCAGGATTTCAAGGACGCCACCATCGTCCACCTCTATAAGCGTAAGGGGAATCGCCAGGTCTGGGACAACCACCCCGGCATCTCACTGCTGAATATTGCCGGAAAAAATCTTCGCACGCATTCTCCTCAATCGTCTGAATAGCCACCTGGAACAGGGGCTTCTGCCTGAAAGTCAGTGTGGTTTTCGACGTCACCGCGGCACCACTGAGATAATATTTGCCGCGCGTCAGCTGCAGGAGAAATGTCAAGAGATGCGGACCCACCTCTACACTACGTTCGTAGATCTGACAAAAGCCTTCGACACGGTGAACCAGCCCGGACTTTGGAAGGTTATGCAGAAGTTTGGCTGTCCGGAACACTTCACCCACATGGTTCGACAACTCCATGATGGGATGATGGCGCGCGTCACGGACTACGGAACGCTGTCTGAAGCCTTCGCAGTGACCAATGGAGTGAAGCAGGGTTGTGTCCTCGCACCCAACCTCTTCAGTTTCATGTTCTCTGCCATGCTGATGGACGCCTACCGTGACGAGCGTCCCGGAATCCCCCTCAACTACAGAACGGACGGAAACCTCCTCAACATTCGTCGGATGCAGGCCCCCACGCGCGTCTCCACAACCACAGTTCATGATCTGCTGTTTGCAGACGACTGCGCTCTCAACACCACCACCGAAGCCGACATGTAAAGGAGCATGGACCTCTTTGCAGCAGGTTGCGCCAACTTTGGCCTCACCATCAACACGGACAAGACGGTGGTTATGCATCAACCGCCGCCGGGTGCTGACCTCAACCCCGCACGCATCAACGTCAACGGAGCCGTACTGCAGAACGTGGACAACTTCACTTACCTCGGCAGTAAGCTTTCCCGGAACACTAAAATAGACGCCGAGCTTGCCCGCAGAATCTCCAAAGCCAGTCAAGCCTTCGGTCGACTCCAAGCCTCCGTATGGAATCTTCATGGTCTTCAACTGTCAACGAAATTGAAGATGTACAAGGCTGTTGTGCTGTCAACACTCTTGTACGGAGCGGAGACTTGGACTGTCTATGCTAGCCAAGCGCGCAAGCTGAACCATTTTCACATCAGCTGCCTACGCCGCATATTGAAGGTGAAGTGGCAGGAGAGGATTCCGGACACGGAAATCCTGGAGAGAACGGGAGTTCTCAGCATCCAGGCCATGCTCAGGCAGATACAACTGCGCTGGAGCGGACGCGTGGTACGTATGAATGATGAACGGCTACCCAAGCGACTGTTCTATGGCGATGTCGCCGTAGGTACTCGTCGCAAAGGAGGACAAAAGAGACGTTACAAGGACACCCTGAAGAACTCGCTGAAGCGTCTCCAAATCAACACGCTGAACTGGGAGGAGCTTGCCCTGGACCGAACCGCGTGGCGAAGAGCGGTCAAAACGGGCGCCGCAATCTACGAAGCTAGTCGGATCGCCGCCGCCAAGGCAAAACGGACGGCACGCAAGTCTCACAATCCAGGGACGCACGCTGCCACCACCCAAGCTCTTCCAACGTGCCCGCGTTGTCAACGCACCTTCCGTGCACGCATTGGCCTGGTTGGTCACCTCCGGAAGCCGTGCAACCCTCCTCCGACAGCATCCACGTCGACTGCACCAAACACTCCGCCAGACCCTACTCCACCCTCCACCTCGACGGCAATTACCGACGCCAGAGATGCCTCGATGCCCTCGTCCACCGACTCCAACTCACCCACAACTTCTTCCACGCCCTCCGACACATTACCGCCCGCACCAACTTCCACACCTGAACCCCCACCAGCTCTGAGAGCCTGATATGCCCTCACTGCAATCGTACATTCACCTCACGCATCGGTCTAATCGGTCACTTGCGAATCCATCGCACAGAGACTGGTGAACTAGTGCCTGGAGCACCAACACACAGACGAGACCGCCGCCTTCACTGCCCACACCGCCCCCGATCATTCGCTCATCGCATAGGCCTACTAGGTCACATGCGCATTCACGACAGCGGCACTGACCGTGATGTCGGCACACCCAGCACCTCACACATCCCCACCACCAGCCTCAGCCACACTCACTAGTCGCCTCGCGTCACGATTGCGTCGTCAAGTTTGTCGGGAACCCAGGTGAGTGCCTCCTCCCTCAGGTAAGTGGAGGCCGTTCTTGCTGAATTAGTCGAACACTGTCTTGCCTTTTACTACCCCATAATAGCTGCGGTCTAGAATTAAAAAGCTTGGTTTAGTGGCAGTATCGCTCCTCACAGGACATGTATTTTGTCACCCAACTTAGTGTCGGACTCCTGGCAATAGCCGTACTGGGTACCGTGTCCTTTACTGAGGTACTCTCCTTCTTCCCGTACTCAACTGTGCCGCCAACTTAGCACTGGCATACTCGCGTTAAGTGCAGCCACTTTCTATCAAATCCCAGGCGAATAAGCACGCTGTCGGACGTCCCCGGCAGCTCGCCTCTCATATGACGGCATGGGAAATCAGATAATCGATTTTAATGAGGTTACATCGATAGCTCGCGCCAGGGGTTTATGAGATAGGGGGGAGGGGGGAGGGCGGCTAAACATACTGACTCATGGCACCCTCGTTCAGGGGGTAACACCTCCTGGACTGAATCGTACTGAAGCGCCCTTAGAGTGCATGCGCACTGAAAAGATTAGCAACTTCACACCTCTCTACGTCGGCCGCATCAGTCAAATTAGCACAGGGCTTACTGACTCTATTTGTTTTCTTTTCGTTTTTGCTTCTCTTTGCCGCACTTCTACCATATTGTATTTATATTTCTCGCTTCATTACCGCACTCACACTCATAAAAGCTGCGCCTAAAGTTCTGTCTTTAGCACAAACGAAAACCTCAGTAGTTACTGAAGATTCTCTGCCGCAATGTAGGCTGAGATTTTGCTGTCATTGTTCTTTTCTATATCTGAGTTCCTCCCCTCTCTCTGGGCCTGTCTGCGCTCCCCCCCTCGCCTCCTCTCCCTATCTCCCTCTTTCACCCTCTTCTTCTTCCGTTCCCTTTTTTCTACTCTTCTACTGCGTCTTTTGCCCTCCTTCCTCTTCTTCTTCTTCCTCTTCTACCTCGTCTTCCTCTTCTTCTTTTTCTGCACGCCCACAATCGCAAAGTTCACCAATTGTCTCTTGCTCTCCTTTCAGCCCCAACCACGGACGCCAAACGACGACGGAGCATGGGTAGTGCCTTTCAGTCGTTGACTGACTGGTTACCCCCCTCAGGAGGGTGTTGGCCCAGGCTTCATGCAGGGCTGCTCTCACCCTTCTGAGCTCCAATGGTATGTATGCACATGCAATGCCAGTCTTCAGCCAACCACGGTCCCTGCGGCCTGGAAGGCGCTGGCACTTTCTCTCACTTCTGATTCCCTGTTGATGACTGCGCTTGCGCTCCCACTGGGTTTCAGGCCCCACTGCGGGTGCCCGAAAAGCTAGGCGGTCACTATGCAGTGGGGGAGAGAGGAAGGTTGACCTCGGCGCGATTCTTCCCTCACTTTAATAAATCTGAATGCGTCTGAATCTATCACGGTGCGCTAAAAGCCTTGGCTTGGAGGGTCTGCCAACTGACGGGAAAACTCGGACCCCCTACGTTGCTGCTCCTTCTGTACGCTTGTGTCTGTGTGTGCGTACGGGAGGAGAGGGAGGACTGAGAGTCAGGCTGCAATGGCTCCCTCTTAATGTGGCCTTTATGGCGCTCCCGCGCAGTCGGGAGCATACCTAGCGAGATGGCTGTGTCAAGTGTGCGCGTGCTGAGGTTTTATCACGCCAGCCATCTACACCCTCCCTCATCCCCGGTCTTATTGACTTTGTCTTTACACTGGATATGGAGGTGGGAGTGGCGAGCGAGTGGGTAGGTTCTGTGCCAGTCTGCCTAAACTCCTGTTGTCTGTCGCGCAAGTTCTCTGCGTCGCTCCAGCTTGCTGTCGCTCTCGTGTTGCTTGCCCAGCTCGCCTTTGTGCCAGTTGCGGCTAGCTTCAGCGTTTGCTGCGGCTTGTTGGAGCACGTGGTGCCCATCGTCGAAATCGACGGGGGAACTGTCGTGTGTCAAGGAGGCAGATCGTGTTGTGGTGCGCACAGACGTATTCGCCAGTTTTTTTAGCCAATGCAAACACGCCACATCAGACAACTGACCGGTTCGAATGGTGGTCTGATGCTGGAGGTGACATAGAGGGTGAAGTCGTCGGTTCAATGTACTTTCCTCAGAACAAACCATCTGACGCGCTTGAAACTCATGGTGCACTAAGGGCAGCGGCTTGAAAGGCTGCCAACTGACGGGAAACTCGGACGGCGCAGTCAGTCCAAAATATGTCTTAATGTTTGAAATGGCTCACAGTCGGACTTTGATTCAGTCTCCAATGGCTCCTCCTTAATGTGGTCCTTATGGTATCGCAATGTGCTAAGGCTATTGAGGTTTAACCCTAACGGCTGCAATCTTCCAGGCCAGATTCCTTGGGGGATAGGAGAGAAGTCATGGGAAGGCCAGAGGAGTAGGAAGAATGTATTGTGTACACAAGAATTAGGAGAAAGTTGCCACTCGGTATGGCATGGCATTCGACCGTGAGGGCCGTGTGAGAGCGTGATGTCGTCACAGTGGCCAGCGACGTTGCCTACGTCCGTCCCGCTCCGGACGGAATCCCAAGTGTCATCTAGCGGCAGTAATCCCGTGCGGCCGCACAATGCTCTCTTTGTCTCGGCAGCCTTGAGGGTGATTGGTTGGACCGCGCAAGGTGGGCGCAGCCGAGACTGGGTGCCTAAGTAGATCGTGTAGGGCAGTGAGCGAGAGACGGACAGGGTGCCGGCAGTCAGTGTAAGTGCAGCGTTGGCGTGATGAGTCAGCGATCACGGATTTCAACAGTTGCGCTAACGCCCCTACATTGGCTCTCCCACTCAGCTGGGGTCTGAGCTGCTCCCTTACATTGCTGTGATTTTCTGGTTGTCTTGAGCTACACTGCGTGATCCTCCACTCTCTCCCACCTCTGATCTTCATTGGCTTTGTCTTGATAACAGGCCCGGGTGAGGGAGTGGGCAGATAGTGAGGTAGATGCAACAAAAGTCTACTTTTCCCTTAGTTCACCGCAAACCGCCGTCCCTGCACCACCCTGTTGTGGAACCTATGGTGCACATAGTCGAACTCGACGGTCGAACTGTTGGTTGGTCAGGATGTACATCGAGTCGTGGGCGGGGGCCCAGGTTGTAACTGCGCGGTCACACCAGATTCTTCTACGCACGTGGACACATATTGTCTAACTTTAAACCACAGATTTAACCCTACCGCACATATGCACACATACAGTAGATTGCATATCTGATGAACTATGAAGAGTGGGTGATTTAACACATTGAGGTTGTTTATTTTGTTCCTTGAGTTTACTTGAAGTGCAAAATGCTGTTTAATAGATAAGAGTCGCCGGGCAGCACAGTATATGGGGGGCAAAACGGGGCGGAATAGGACGAAATTCAACCATTTTGAGATCCAAGGAATTTCCTAAGCTATTGAACGCTGCGGAAGAAAGCTTCTTCTTTGTACATGTTCTACTATAAAAGAACATCTATAAAGAGCAGGCACTTTTCAATTATATATGTTCACAAAATAGGAAATATTGTTTTGCCTCTATGAAATTGAGGTAGGTATATTTATGAGATAAAGCATTATTGTCAGTAAAAGAAGAAGGAAGTAAGCTTAGAAAGGTTTGCAATTATCGATAGAAATTAATACAAAGCACATAAGGCTCATTTCATGCATGAAAAACAGAAATGTTTACGTAGAATTCACATTGGAAAAAGAACATCACTTTAAATGACCACATGTGTTTCTGACACACTTACTGCAATTCTAAATGTTAATGGAAACAACCTTACTTATACAAATTTGGTATTTGCACTTATTCTGCATTAATTTGCCATTCTTTTCCACCCCCATGCCTTAAACATATTTATATTTAACATTAGATCAGTGACTTGGCATATAGCCATTACCTTCATTGCGAGTTTTTTGTGAAAATTAAATATCATATACTAGTAAATATTAATTTCTCCGCCAAGCTATGGCTTCTTTTTACTTATGGTGCTTACTTCACTGCTATAATAGTTTTGGGGCACGCCGCATGTGCTGACTTCGCGCAATAGGACATTTACTAGTTAATCCTCGACATTTAATGAGATATGGAATCTACTGTATGAAAGCCGATGGAATATGATGGACGCCAGCCGGGTCTGGTAGCGCAGGGCAAACTATGCTAATAACAAGCACCCTTAAGCAATTCCCAAACAGCCCCATCACAGTGAGTTAAGCTCTTAGGTATAACACTTGCCACTGCGATCTTCAGGCCAGGTTCCTTATGGAAAAAGAAGTAGTGAGATGCCAGATGGAAAGGAATAGATAGTTCTGTATTGGGGAATAGGTAGGGGGGGACTGTCCGACGAGTGTACGATTACTCGTGAGAGGTCCGCGTCCGAAGTGCCTCAGCACGGCAGTCATCGTTTGGGGTCCTATGTGAGTCAGCCCCAGGGAGATGATTGGCCAGACCAGATTGGGGGAGGCGGACTTTGATGTGTGCGCACTTGCGAACCACCATGAAGGATTGGGTGTTGACGCAATTTTCGGCACCTGTGATTGGCTGTCCCACAAGTGAAACATGCAACTACGTGACCTCGTGCCTGGCGCCGAAGGTAGAATATGCTACCGGGTGATTTTATTGGCCTTGACACCCAACTATCATCTGTGACTCCAAAAGGCTGTGTTCAGCGGCCGCACCCCAGTAACCGTCATTAACCGGCGAGCTTAATCATATGACGGCTTTCTAGCGCCTTGACGAGTATTTAGAGGGCACAACGCGCTGGAACCAACAGCCGGATTTCTAAGCATCATGATGGCGAAGTAGCAACGTGTTGTGGTATGCGCAGTGCGGTAAACGCGATCGGTCATCGTGCCGAGTATCACATCCAATCGTCCGGGTTTTAATACTTACTCGAACCTAGTCACATTAGAGATTTAGGAACAGGATGGACGCCACGCACTTTGCTCCTATGCTTTTATTAGTACTGTATCCACTTCCAACAGGATTGACCAAATTAGCCCAAGCACCGTTTTAATCAATGAATTACAAAACGATACTCGTTTGGATTTTTTACCGAGAAGTCTCGCTCTAGCTCAGATATATTTTTCAGACTAGCAAAAATACAGTCTATTGGCTATTAACAGTTGTCAGACTATATGGGAGCATATTGATGACTCTTTAAGGTCTCATTTTATCGGTCATGGATCCGGAGAAGTATTTACAAAAGCTTGTTAGCCGTGGCAGTGTGTCGTCAATGTACTAGCGACAAGTTGTCAAGGCCAAACGGATAGGGTGTGGTGACTCACTTCATATAGTATCAGTATCAGTATATTGAGGGTATGTAGGAAAAATTCCTTTGAGTGCCCTATTTGTACATATGTGCAGTGGTAGCAAAAAATTTGTTGCTTAGACTGTTGGCGAGGCCAGTTGTCCTGAGTCATAGGATGAAAATAGGAGCAGACAGTGAAAAAACTCCTCAGGGATTTTTAGGAGAAAAACTGTCGCCCTTGTGGGGGTAATGCGTGGGATTTAGGAGAAAAAAGGGGGTTCCCACTAGGGGGGGGGGCATTGCAAAGGTTCCCAGGATCATCACCGTGTGGAAGCCACGTCCTGATTCTTCCTTGCTGATTGCAGAGTCCGCCACGGAACTGGAAAAACAGAGGCATCCGTCCAGATCGTCGACAGTCCGCTTTGGGTCGAACCAAGGGTGAATGTTTAGGCCGTCAGGTCTGGCTGATAAGATTGCCAGCGGGTAATAACGGTACGCAGATAGCCAAGTAGGGTAGACCGCGGAGACCTTCGCATGAGGCTATGCGTGGGAGGGCGTTATAAATAACAAACGTGAATGGTTTGTCATTCAGTCGGTAAGCCGTGCCATTTGAAGAACCGGATTTGCCAACTCAATGCTCTCATTGAACGGTAAGAGCCAGTCCGCCGACCATTTTTGAAGTCTATTTAAATTTTCCTGCAGTGCGCTTCGTCAGCCACAGTTCGAATTTCGCTCCAAAGTTTTATATCATCGGCAAACATGGCGATGCCGCAATCCAGTTCGCGGACACAGTCGTTGATGTAGATAACAAACAAGATAGGGCCAAGAACGGAGCCTTGGGGAACACCACTCTCAACCTCAACCTTGGCTGACTGTTTGTCGCTGATGTGGACAGTTTGCGAGCGACCGATTAGGAAGTTTTTTATCCACGTAAGGAGCCTACCCCTTACTCCTATGCGGCTGACTTTATAAAGGAGGCGGTGGTGCGGCACGCTATCGAAAGCCTTTTTGAAGTCAATACAGACAGCATGCACTGAGTTTCCACTATCGACTGCCTCAGTCCACCGTTCTAAACAGTAGAGCAAGTTTGTAACGCAGGACCTACCTCTACGAAAACCATGCTGAGCATCCGATAGCAGATGGTTATACTCCAGGTACTGCATAATTTGTTGCTTGATAATTGTTTCCATGATTTTGCAACACACTGCAGTAAGGCTGACTGGTCGGTAGTTATTCGCTGAGGCCCGGCTTCCCCTCTTGTATAGCGGTGTAATCCTCGCGGATTTCCAATCTACTGGTAGGCATCCGGTTTCGAAGGAGGTTTGGAAGAGCATAGAGAGTGGTTTGGCCAACTCATTGGCGAGCTCCTTCAAAATCTTGGCTGGTACGTTGTCGGGACCTGGTGACTTAGATTCTTTTAAGCTTAAGAATTCCTTAAGAACAACAAGCATGTCCGAAGGCTCACTGCTGCTAACGCGTGCGTCTGCACTGAAAGTGGCATCTGCAACAGCCAATCACAGATACCGCAACGGTTGGTCTATCGCAGGGGGTTCAGTGAATTAAACCCAGCAACTGCGATCTTCAGACCATGGTTACTTAGTGCTGAGGAGAGAAGTCTTTAAAGACCAGAGTAGATGGAAGGGTTTATTGTGTACATAACGGAAGAGGAAAATAGATTGACTTGGGAGAGATACGTCCGATCAGTAGGTTGACCGGGCCCGAGTGAGGTCTTAGAGTAGTCGGGCCAGAGGACAGATAGAGGGAGATATTTCATTAGGTAGGTCGGCCTGGAGATTTCGGGCAGAGAGGCAACTTGCGTCGGGCACGCGTGCAAGCTCCTCATTCGTCGCCTCATAGATGCGAGAACTATGATTGGCTGATCGAGACATCGAGAAAGCACATTGGTGAGCGTTTGGGAAAGTGCACTTTGACGCGAGATAGTCAGGCAGGCACGACCCACTACAGGTCTCTTCCTGCGACGAATAAGGCGCATGCACGCCTTGGTCAAAGCAGTCTGTCCGGCCAATAACCTTCAAGGCAACCACACAATGCCCGTTCTCGCTGTCGCTGGCATGCCTGCTGTTAAAACCCCAATTGGACTCGACCGGCTCTCCTTGCCATTTGTATGCTCTCCAAGACAAATCTCTGTCCATATTTTTTTCGTTCCTCTGTACACAATATACTGTTCCTACTACTCTGGCCTCTATCGACTGCTCCTCTACTAAGAAACCATGGTCTGTAGTTGCTCAGGTTTAACTTACTTAACCTACTGCGACAAGGGAAGCCGTTAAGCAAGTAAGTCAAGTTGCCGTACGTCTTTCCGGTATGTTATCGCTGCTACAGTCCAACCCTGCTAGGCTTGGATTAGTCTTCTGTTCACCTCAACCATCATAAGAACGCCACATAATTTGGAGACAACCAGACGAAGAATTTGGCCACCATCGCTGACTACGAAAAAACTACCTTGTGCAAGGACTTGCTTATGCGAACAAGTCACTGATAATTGAAGTTTCAGGTCTGCCAGAGTTAACAGTGAAAGACGAACTGTAAGCCCTTCGGTAGAAGATGACAACGAATAGACAGTATGTTACACATAAGCTGAGTACGTTGCACCCAGCATAAAGGAACAACACTGCGACGCGCATACAAACATGTGCGTAGTTTCGGGCGCCGTGCTTTGTGTGTCGAGCTGTTACCTGCGTACCTATGCGACCAAAGCTGCTCTTAGTAAGTAAGCAGGTTGACGTCACCCAGAGGGTGACAGCTTTCCAGGCGTGGGGTGTTGGTCTGCAAAGGGAGCTATTGATCTGTATTTAAGCCAATGAACACTCATGCATGACTTCTTGCTTGTGATAAACAAACTAAAGGTGGAGATGAAGCTATAAATCTGCAGCACCGCCAGAACATGGTACAATCGCAGATTGGCCGCTTAGATAAATCTGATCTGTAACCGCTTGAACTTCAGTCTACCTTGGGAACCAGCAGAAACCATATTGTATTGTTGGCGACGGTGTCTCAATATTCGTATTAAAACTAATCCAACTCCTATAACTGAAGACTTGCTATAATACAGCCTCGAAAATGAACAGTTAAATGAGTCCTCCTCATTGGTCTCGCACTGAAAACCAAATCTCATATTGTTGTCCGAAACTTTGGACGGGGTTGTTCCCAAATTCCTTACAGTGAGTTTGCAGTCAGGACAGGTACCATGAGCGTGACCTAGGCCGCTGAACTGGCTCATCAGCGTTTGGTACCGACTAGTAGCAGTGATGTGTGTGCGCAGGGATGTTCACTTAGGGGAACGAGCGTGCTGGTAGCACTGGGTCATTGAATTTGCCTTGTGCAGATATTGATGGCTCCTGGTGGCCTGAGATTCCCGGAAACTAGACTCTACTTAGCGGCCACATTTCGACAACTGCGCCCATTCCCCGCATCAGATAACTGACTCGATGGGATCATGGCTGGTAATGAAAACAGAGCGATGCCGACGTCCCGGCACATGTTTCTAAATATAACCAAGCTAACGAGCTAGAAGCCGCGGCTTAAAAGGTTCAACGATGATACCAACGTCAGCATTCATGAAGTAAAGTTAGACGAACGAAAGTTTTCGATTGATTCATCCTCGGGCAAATACACTAATATAAGTGGAGGGCAGGGTTAACACAAGTTTACGCAACCAATCAGGAGTAATTAGAGGGCGAAGTGTTAAGGGATCAAAGGAGGTCAGATTCTTATCATAATTATAGACAGGAGACGTGAAAAAGGGTCTGACAAGCAGTTAATGTCGCCCTTGTCTCGCGTTTTGATGGGAGGCATGAGAATGCAAGGTGTCATCTTCTCGTGACGGCGCGGGCGGCCTGAGGATACATGCTATCGCTATCTCGTCGCCGTTTCGCGGCTTGAGAACACCTGATGTCGCTGTATCCTCACCGTCTCGCGGTGTGGTAGGAAGCGTATTGACGGATTTTGAATTGATCTTCGGCCAGGGGAGCCTTAGTGCCTGTACAAACGCATTTTACGCACATAAGATTGGTTAGTGAGTCGTATGCTGACTGCCTCTGCCGGTGCGAGTATTCACTGACGCAGGAATTTGGCATGTTTCGCCAGT
The DNA here is from genome assembly GCA_036362985.1 of Ligula intestinalis. Taxonomy (NCBI): domain Eukaryota; kingdom Metazoa; phylum Platyhelminthes; class Cestoda; order Diphyllobothriidea; family Diphyllobothriidae; genus Ligula; species Ligula intestinalis. The sequence continues at coordinate 56,686,601 of JAYGXS010000004.1, read as the reverse complement.
ACTTTATACGTCACTCGAAACGCTTGGTTTACGTCAACCCGATGGTTTAGAAGGATGCCAACTGACTCGGATCTCACAGACGCCTATTTTATGTTTGTGTAATTGGCCGACTAGTGGAATAAGATACAGGCTCTAGTGACCCTATCATAATATAGCTTATATGGCACTCTCACTACGTAGCATCCAAGCTAGGTTTGGCGGCACACTTTGGGACGGTTCATGCCGCTCCAGTCACCTGAGTCCTCTCCTGCCTCTGGTCTTCTGGACTTGGTTATGACATCGGGTCCATGTGGCGAATTAGGAGGGAGTGCGGAAGATTCATCGCAAGTCTACTAACACGGTAATCTAATTCATACGCAGGTCACCGTACCTGGTATTGGGGCACACAATGCACTTCATCGAAACTGACGGTCAAACTGTCACGTGGTGCCGGCTGTTGGACGGATTATCGCAGGGGGTTAAGTAAGTTAAATCCTAGCCGCTCCGATCTTCCAGGCACGGTTCATTAGGGGATGAGAAGTCTGTGGAGGACAGAATAGTAAGAAAAGTTTATTCTGTATAGAGAGGAATGGAGAATAAGCAGGAAAAAGTTTGACTTCGGAGCGCACGACCAGCTAGGAGACTAGCTGGGTCCTAAGTGGGGGTTAGCAGCAGGTGTGCCAGCGGCAGAGAGAACGGTCATTATCTGGTCAGCCTTGAATGTTATTGGCCGGACATACTGCATCGAAGCAGGCGTGCGTGCGTCTTATTCGCCGCTGGGCAAGACCAGCTTTGCGGCGTCTGTTATTGGCTGTTCACGAGGCCGCCTTCAGCGCAGACGCATGCTTGCCTATGTGGACTAAAACACCACAGGATCACCGCCTTCGCATCTCCAATATTGGGTTCCAACTTCAACAGTGTAGGCGACCGCGACGCCAGGAAAGTTAAACAGTGATTCATTGAATATGGCTAAACGCCGAATGAAATATTAGCAGATGTGCGAACTCATTTCGGAGAAAGCAATGGCTCTAGGCTCATGCCAATGTAAAAACACAGTAGGAATAGCATCCAGACCACTGTGGCAGAATCCCTCATCCGAGCAAACGGTCAGCATTAGAATTCGTTTAATGACAATAACAAAAAACTGTAGTCTACACACGATCGCCTATATCGACAGCAGCTACACCAATAAATCTGCACACTTTCAATACCAACGGCTAGTACAGTGGAGGCCCATGGAGATGCAGGATAACTGAAAAGTTGACGAGATTCAAGGATATGTCAGCCAAGGCGATATCGTAAATTTCTTCGCTACCATGGAAGGAGGTTGCAGTCCTTATGCCACAAGGCCTGTTTCATTGCTAATCCAGGATGGATCTGACAGAGGTGTTCCAGATCCTGAGCGCTTTTAGGGCGTCCCGTCAACAATATGCGGAAAAAAATATCAACCGACTTTCATAGTTGTTTACCCACGAAAACCTCAATAGTCTGTTTTATCTTCATAAAATCGAGAGCATCCACAATTCCAACCGTCCACAAGTACGACGGTCCACAGCTCACGTAAAAGCTGACGTCGCTCTCTTAGGAGTTGTGACTACAAAAACATGTTCCAAAAGAATCTACAGATGCTACCGTGGTGCAGATTTACAAACGCATGGAGAACCGGAGATTATGTGATAGGAGTATAGACGACTTCTTGCTGAATACGACGGGGAAATATTTACTTGTCATCTACTCAATAGCCTGAAGGCGCATCTGGATAGAAACTTCGTCCGGAAACACAGTGCGGATTTCGAAAACACCGCATTACCTTAAGACTCTTCCACTGCGAGAAAATACTCAGGAAATGAAGACCAGCTGCTACAACATAGTAATCGACCTGATGAAGATATTTAAACTAGTGAGTCGCAATCGACTTTGGAAAATTATGCAGGAAATCTGATGGCCCAAATGATTGAATCAAATAGTGAGACAGCTCTACGACAGGATATGTGGCAGCCATTACGCTCGTGCTCACCTCCCATACTCTTAGCATTGTCTTGCCTTCAGATTCGGGGAGGGGGGGGGGGGGTAAGGGAACAGATAGCGTGGTAGATACTACGCGATTCGGTTTCAAAATAAGTTAATTCAAGAGCACGTCGCCGGTGCTGCGCTCGCTCGCTAGGCACATGGCGGCGTCGGCGCTCACGAGAGTTTAGCTGTCATCAGTAATCATTCCACTCTCTCTTAGCCTTACCATTACCCGTTCATGCCACTGTTTGTGCTAATGTCTTTAATGAAGAATCCGCGATGGACTTTGAGACGTCAGGCGAATTAAAGTCTTGTCCCAGCGATCACATCTTCTTCTTTTAACTTACCAGTACTTGTTCACCACTCCTCAAATGGTGTTCTTATTCGCCCCTTGGTTCGTGGACTCCTGCCCCATGTAGTTATTCCCTTATAAACTGGCAGTAACGCGTCTTCGTCATTCACTACTGCTCGTCTGAGCACCTTAAATGTACGTCCACTCTCTTTTTGATTTCTACCTCGCATTTTTTTGCCGATCGTGCACTGTTAACCTTATTGTTTATTTCTATAGAACCACAAAAAGAATAACCGAGTTGTCTGACTGTCCTTTGACATAACTTCTGACCTCGGGTGCGTACATTCAGGTGACGAAAACCAGCACAGGATAACGAAACACTGCATTAGCAACAGTTATTCGAGTTGCTCCTCAGCCATTCTAACAGTTATTCGAGCTGCAAAACAAAAAGCCAAGCATTACACGAGAAGCTCCCAGGAGATTAAAAAGCTGAACTTTCAAAACCGGTATATCAACCAGAAAGCAGATAGGGAAAGCTGGGGGACCCACTGATGAGCCAGACCCCTCGCAGCTGTGTCAAGCAGCGGCAGAATATCGGCAAAACACAAGTTTGGGCTGTTAGTATGGTAAGTTACAGAAGCTCTTCAGCTAGTTCTTAGTTATTCAAAGAGCTCTTCAACCAATTTTAACGTTGAAGCATGCAGCTTTGCCCACGGTTGATTGGCATGAATATAACTTTGTTTGGTGTAGGCCCAGAACCCGGACTGGAAACTGCTTATAAGTCAAAATGTTCCGCGTTTGCGTACGAATAAAGAAGCAAGAAATCGCCATTTTCCGAAACCAAGTGATGATAAAAAAACCTGTGTGCAAGGCAAAAGATCACTTTTAAACTATCACGATGAGGTAGAAGGTGCGATTTGTAAGTTTGCCAACTGACGGTATTACTCGGTTCTCCTCTTTATAATTAAGATGTCATCTATGGCACTGCCACCCATTTGAGATCTGAGCCGCCCCCTCTTGTTTCTGGATAAAAATGGTCTATTATGCGTGGAGGACGTGGTTGTGGCACGCGTGGACGGATAGTTTAGCTTTGTTAGCCACTGCGCTTGATCCCACCTTCGACTTTCTGGACTTTGTCACCATAATCGGCTCAGCGGGTTAGGAAGAAGAGAGTATCAGATAGTGCGCAAGTCTCATTGCAAACTAATTGACACGGGAATCGCCGTCCCCGTACTCAGCTTTCTGTAGGGCATACGATGGGCATCATTGATCACGACGATTGAGTTTGTGTGTGGCAGGTCCATCCTTTAAGAGCTGCATTCCCATGGGTACTCGTGTTTTAACTTCTGATTATGAGTTATAGAAAAATCTAAAGATATTGAACGAATGAACCTCTTTTCCGGAGATCGAATTTCTGCTCCTCGTTTAGTGTCCGGATGGTGTTTTTTCGCATACACCAGGAACACTGCCCTGATTTGCAAGTAACTGAACGACCGAACTATACTGATAAACTGAAACAGGCTGATGAATCCAGTTTTTAGGAGGGATGTTTTACGAAAATTACTTTTCAATCACGTCGATCAACTTCACGGTCAGAGCCTGTATGGTGAACGAATGAAACATATGAACTCATCATATTAACTACTCAATTGTTTTATTATTTGTAGGACTAGTTCAAGGGTCTGGGAGGGGTTGTGTTCCGAACTGGTGAAAATGTTGGATAATACCATGACAAACAAACACACGGAAGATTTGAAAGGCTATTTCTTATTTAGTAGTCGTTAGCAGCTAGTCAGAGGTAACAATTTGTTTTTTTTCAATCTGTGGCTCGAACCCGCGACCTGTTGGTTATAAGGTCAGAACCTTGACCATTGAGCCACGGTTTTGTTGTCCTGTTAACGTCGAACGGGTACATTAATGAGGGTAAAGAACGCTTACTGTTCGTGTTAGGGGACGACTATGTTCCGTTGCCCAGACATTCAATTATGTCTAAGATTTCGGAGCTGCCGCTATGCCATGGTCTAAGCGCGCCAATGTCAACTATTATTAACGTGGCTACAAGATATGTTAAAAATTAGTGCCCAAACGTCACTCCAAGGTCATTTATTCACAGTTATCATAGAGTCTTGGGGTTTTTGACAGCATACTCCAATTGGAAAACCGACAAGCAGCCACCTTCAATTCAATCGGTTGAGCAGCGGTGCCCACACCAAATGGAGATAGTAAGCGTCTTTATGAATGCTCCGAGAAGAGTAATAGGCACGTCCAGTCTATGGCAGGGTTGACATGCTTAGTGATAAACACTTCCGCAAAGAACAGCCTTTCCTAGTAGATGGTTTGTTGTTCAGCATCGTGCTTCTGTGATTATACCGAACATTCAGCATTGTGCAGTTGTACAGCTTGTTTGCCTTACTAAGGATGCATTGTGCACAGACGTGAAGTTAGATTTTTCAACAACTTAACACACAGACCATCCTGGTTGTAGTTATAACAGACGAACTGGTGGGACCTCACGCAGAAATTTAATGAATGAATTAAGTCCCTGACCCATGGAGACATTTGACCGACATTCTTATTTGTTGTGACCATGTAAAACAGCTAAAGTTCACAACAAATACACTATAAAAAAGACCCAACTTCGGAAGGATATCATTAACGATAGGCGAGAAAAAGGGTCAAACAAAAATATTAGGAATATTATTTTAATTGAGAGACCCTAAGAGACAAAAGTTGAGTCCAGAAAAATTGACGCGGGAAGTAATGTGACGGACAGAACGCACTCCAAAAGACAAATGTGTAGCGCTGCCCGGTCGAAAAAGTTTAATTCATCACGACGGAGGCCGCTGCATAGCTCACAGATGAATCCCTTTCATTTTGGCACTTATTTGACTGAGCATATTGCACAAATTTGAGAGAAAAGGATGAATCCTGTTGAGTGTTGCGGAGGGTGTTCATGGCATGCAGCAGAACACCGATGGGATGGCGGCCGCAGATGGTATTCCTGTATTTCTTCATGTAAGTGTAAAATGCTTCCGGGTTCATGGTTTCAATTGAATCCATACCCTGACGAAGGACAAAAAATGTTAAACTATAGTGATATGTGAAAAAAGGCCAGAGGGAATTAATTAAACTCGACTAATGAAAGTTTAATCGGGACAGCCGATGAGGAAATCAACATCATATAATGGACTGGAATGAAGGCCAGTATAAGTAGTATTGCGAGAATTACATCTGCCCTCGATCCCCAAATGGTCTTTCGATGGAGTAAGTTTTGCCAGTGAGCTTATTACTTGGTTAAAGTGGCTTCTATAGCCCGCAGGAATACAAGACCGATCAGCGTAAGACAGCTAAATTGATTGCCAAAAATATTTGTTTATAGGATCATGCAGTGGATTTTATCAGTTGGATACGCGGCTACTGGGGGCCCAATAAGAACAATAATTATTACAACCTATGGAGGATTTTTACGTGGTTTTAGAAGAAAATTAGTTCGTTTAATAATCATAAAAACGTGGAATTAGTCGTACGCGCACAAGGTAAGAAAATATGCACCGAGTAAAAAAAGATAAATATACGACAATTAAAAGGGCCTGGAATGACGAAATACCATTTTGTCGAGGTTCTTGATCGATTGCCAAATTTCACCCTGTTTTTCATCGTAATACGTGTATCGGAAGCGACTTCCTAAAAATTGAAGTAGGTTAGATTTCATTTAATCAAAGCAAATCTATAAATATATGATATACCCCAATGACAGAAATCGGAAGAAATTACAAACAGCGTCCGCGGATCCTGGAGATAGGGAGCGAGGATTTCACCATACACGCGCTCCTTTTCAAAAGACAGGCTGCCAACCATGATCGGAACGACGGTAAAGGCCTTAGCCCGACTATGCAGACAAAAGAACGTTTGTTAGGCGAAAAAGGGAGTATGTCCATCCTATGTCCATCAAATTCTGCCATTGTTGTAACTAAGGTACTGTGGACACTGAACTAGGTCAGCGTAAGGATATACTCCATTTCAGACCAAACGATCACCGCTGGAAATAAACTTAAACAGCATAGGATACTCGAAAAAAACCAATAAACCACGTACCTTTCCATAACCTTCGCTACATAAGGAAGTTGCATCTCAAGAGAGTGTTCGTCTTCGTCTTCACTCATTCGCAGGTCAACAAATTCACCTGATTTCTTGAGCGCCTTGCAAACTGAAGGAATGATATACATCATGCATTCGTACCTTCCAAATCCACCTTAAGATCATATAACGGAGTATGTAAGTAGTCTGCTACTGTGAGGGCGCATGAATTATCCAGATAGAGGTGATGAGACGGCCCGAGAACAAATATGCGATCTCTTACTATGAGAACAATGGCAACTTACACAGTCTCAGGGTCGATATTTTTGAAAGCATGGGCCGCGCACGGGCCCGAGTAAGAATATCCAGCGTGCCTTAGAAGTAAGAAAACAGATAAGGGCACGTACGGTGAGATTATTGCCTTTGCTGGGCCGTGTTCGCCAGAAGCATTTGCAAGCCAGGTGGTAAGCTGCGAATCGAGCTCCTTAGCTAAACAAGATCAATTTAAGAAAAGCTCTTACCGTCCCCTGTATACCAACTATTACTGTGAGATGCTCGTCTAATTTTCATCCTCAAAAGTATACAGGGACAGCGCAAAGCAAATCTGTCAGGGACGCTCAAACAAGTTTTTATCACCCGCGTTAATTTCAGTTTATTTAAAAATTGGCCAAGGCTATTTCTTTAAATTTACCCAAGACCTTCTCGTTTTTGTACCGAATGTGTTTTCTTCAGAAAATATTTTCACCCAATGGAAACGGAATTTCATTTAACTTGGCATTCTCACAGTTCTGCGCCCTTATCTGAACTATGATTGGGCCTCGGTTACTCCCTGACGATGAAGGATTTCGTCGAGGTTGCCAGCACGATTTAACTGCGGTCATTTTTACAAGGCAACAATCAGAGGCATGAAATTATATGCAAGAAAGGCTTTCTTCAGCAAACTTGTGGTACGACCTTGGGAGATGCTTCGAAACGGGACGGTTAACTCCGGCACAATTAAGCAACGGCTCAGTGGCATCATGATTGAAAAAAGATGTCTCCCACAACATTAAAAGATAATAATAGGTTAAAGATGGTTCAAAAAAGGTAGTTAAACTATTAAATGCCTAAGTACTTTTTACAGCGCTTACAGAATTCCTGCTTTGAATCTATTTCCTCTTACATACAGGCGTACCCGAGATCTCTTGCAGACCTATCGGATTGTGAGTAACCAAGCCCATGCTCAATATTTCCACGTGCTCTCCTCACTGGCCACAAAATCTTACTGCGTGGTAATTGCTTTTAACTCCAAGAAAGTTTATCCGATCTGGATAGTTGTCGCCAATCGTTTTCACAACGAATTATCGGTGCCTGAAACAGGTATCCCAAGAAAGCTATCGTGGTGGAGACGACAATAGCATTTATCTGAAGACTAGGTTTACATTAACGCGATAAATTTCATTTAGCAGGAGAGGACTGCTGTTGTGAACCGCGCCTAGTACACGCAATTAGCACGAAATGTGCACTAGCTCGATCGTTGACCCAACGTCCGCAAGAGAAAACAAGAGAAGTCAATCAGCCACGAAGGAAATGTATGCGAACAAGTAAGTAAAGGCAAGTCACTGCAAGTCGCTCACACAAAAAGGCTGTGCATGCTTATTCAGTCAGTTTGATGAGAAATAGTTGGCTACAATGGACCACGAAATTCGAAATTGTTTGCGAAGTTCAAGTTTTTCGAGCTTACGTGTTTTTAGTCTCTATCTCAGTATAGAAAACACGCTTCTTTGAAATTATTCAAGAATTGACTATCTATTTCCAAAGATTGGAATTATCTAGTCCAGTGGCTCTGAAAAATTCCTCTGCTGTGGATTATTTCCAAAGTTTGGAAACCACACCTTGGACGTGTCAATTTTGTGAAAAAATCTTCTGCGGTGGATTTTTTACTTACCCGAGCATTAATCCCAATTGGAATTTCAAGCCAAAACCTCTGCTAATCTCCGAACTTCACGCCGACGGTGTGATCACAGTTTCTACTCTCCGTCGTAGAAAGGAAAAAAATCTGAGGCTGAGACGTTATATCACTGATTTGTTATATACCCTTATCCTAATATTGTCATATTATTTAGGAAACTAGTGATTCTCACGTTATTCCCTAGGGAATTTTATAACCAAACACACTCAAGGACTTACTCTGACTTGCTGTAACGTGCTTGTCTCAGTAAACTTCCACTATCTGGCCAACTGGTCTTCTCTTAGTCTCACTCTTACGGGCTCTTGGGTTCGGCTTTTGACTTTATTGGCAGTATCAGACGCTGGTCATAACACTAAGAATCCTAACAAGCATGGAGAATTTAAATGTTACAAGTCCGTTATCACGAAAAGTGTCGGCACCGCCGGATCTCGAACACGGGTGGCAAAATCATATTAATAGCGGTGTTAGCGCCTCAGGCAGCTCAGCAACTTCTACATAGGTCCCTGACATACAAATCGATATACAACCAGAAAGTAACTGCCGATATGGCCATTTGGATAATTTTATTAATCGTTCAACTCCCGCCAAATGGCCAAGATGTCTACTTAGTTTGGCGAAGTTAGACTGTGAGGACTTCGTGCTCCGCCACGAGTTTTCCGAGATGAAGCAGGAACTTTACCACGGAGTAAATAAACGGAAACAAGAACTACCTTATCTAAAAACGCATATTACTTATCCAGCGGTTAAAACAGCCCTTGCCGGTCAAAAACCTGGGGTAAATAAAAGTTCTTATGCTCAGATAGCCTCGGCCGGTAAACCTGAAACTCGCATATCATCTGCCGAACCAAGTAAACCAGCGGACTTTTTGATCGATTGCAAACAAATTCAAATAAGTCCGCAGTCTGCGCCATCGTTATTCAGCTCAAGCAGCATCAGTAATGATCTGGATTTGCATAATAGCGCCACATTGTTGCTCGATGCTGCACCAGAAAGCGATGATAAGGAGGTCAAATAGAGCATATAGCCAAATAAACATAGGGCTAGAAAGGCTAAACGGATCACTGGTGTGCACTCAACTAATCCGAAACATAAGGCTAGAAAGGCTTAACGTGTGACGGGTGCGCACTCAGCTTACCCAAAAACCAGTAGAGCAGGACCTATCAAACCGAATGTACCGGATACAAGTGCTCGCTCGGTCGAAACACGTGAGCTCGCAACAGATGCCCCATTGAGTCACATACAGAATATAGTTTTAAAAGGGGCTCTAAAGTTAGCGTTAACACTTACACAAGAACGAGTTGAGCATGATGTGGACTTGGATGTGGACATGTCGGACGACACACCTGAAACTTGCATATCAGATCATGTGTCAAGCCCGCGGTCTACACCATCGTCACTCGGCTTAAGCAACATTAGCAATTATCGGGATTTGCATCCTAGCACCACATCGTTGCTCCACGGTGCAGAAGAAAGTGATGACAAAAAGGTCCATCAGTTCACAAAGCAAAAAAGGCATGGGGCTAGAAAGGCTAAATGGGTCACGGGTTGGCACTCAGCTAACCCAATAGCCAGCACATCAGAACCTATCGAACTGAGTGTACCGGATGCAAGTACTCGCTCGATCGAAGCATGTGAACTTGCAGCATATGCCCCATTGAGTCGCAAGCAGAAAATAGTTGTAAAAGGGGCCCCAGAGTCTGCGTCGACAAGTCCCCAAGAACGAGTGGGCTATGACGTGGATCGTATGAGAGACTACGCCAAACCGTTGCTAAAACCGGCGAGTCATTCCGCATTCTTAAGGCATTTCGAATAGGGAAAGCTCAAATAGCTCCAGAATCAAATTCTCGGCCACGACCTCTTCAAGGTATTTTAGAAACTGAAGCACAGGCGCAACTTTTGTTAGAGCGAAAACCATCCTTACAGAATCTCCATCGCAAGTTTTTTTCAGCCGGATTACGGGTTTAAAGATCGGATGAAGATAAGAAAGTTAATAATCGAGTTAATAATCAAGCGAGAAAACTCTGAAAATAAGAGAGGGACAAATATTTCAAGTCAAAAAGACATCTCTCTGGTCGAAGCCGGTAACAGTGACAGCCTAGCTGTTCCGCCACCGAAACCTAAGTTATGCCCTCTTAAATTGGTCGCTTTAAATGCCAGATCACTGCTTAATAAAATGTCCCTGCTCTAGACTCTGGTTTTTGTCAACTGCCCAGACCTTGTTATGGTAACTGAGACATGGATATAGGCCTGTATAGCTGACTCTGAACTTTCTGTTCTAGGCTATGCATGCATTCGGAATGATCGCAACAGTGGCCGTGGCGGAAGAAGCTGCATCTATATTAAGCAGACATTTACGTTCCTCCCGTTGGACTTTCTACAATTCACGGCGGTGGAGGCGAGCTGCTGACTTCGAGCTGTTCTAAAGAATAAATACTCCTTACTCGTTGGTTGTGTTTATCGCCCACCTAATGCCAATGTGGACTATGATCTTTGTCTCTCGCAGGCATTTCATGCCACAGCCGACTTGAATTTTAAGTAAAGCTTGATTGTAGGCGACTTTTATCTTCCTGACGTGCAATGGTTTCCACCCCCCAGTTCTTCAAAGTTCGAGTACTTACTTGAGGCTGTAGATATGGGCATGTGGAATCAGGTAGTCGATTTTCCCCCTCGAGGAGCAAACATACTGGACCTTATTTTTTGTAGGGGGTGCAAACCACTTTCAGTGTCATTCTTAGACGCACTTGGGAGTTCAGACCACCTCACAGTTGTTACCACACTAAAATTGGAGGCGGACGAAACATTTTCCCAAAGACATAGTTTTTATCATGAATACCGATCAACAAATACGGTGGCATTGCTGACACCTCGAAACGCTCTCAACTGGTCTGAATTCTTTCAATGTTTGGATGTAAATGTTTGTTCCGATACACTGTACAAAGTGCTGGATCCACTCATCTTCCATTTTGTCTCCCGTAAGAAAGTAATACATATCAAGGATGAAGTGAACCTTCCTCTGTCTTTCCACCGTAGGCTGCATAGACACTCTCGTCGTTTGCATCAACAGAAAGACACTTCCGTTCTGCCCTTGATCACACTGATCTTTAAGCAGGCTAAGAAGCTCTCCAAAGAAAAGCAGATAGCCGATCAGGCCAACTTCGCTGAAAACTCTTCTCTAAATGTTGCGAAACTCTTTTCGCACACAATCAAAGCGCAGATGAAGTCGCAACACCCCATATATTAGGACGCCTTAGGAAACCCCATAGTTTACGCATAGTTGACCGCCGATAGTTTCAACGCATTCCTGCCCAAAAACGTTTAGAGATAACTCGTTCGCTCCACCTCCGGCTATCCGGGCTTGGACAGGTGCCATCCTCGAAACCATCAGTTTTAACTTGTGGGACGTGACTGTAGCCATTCGTCGTTATCGTCAATCTTATAGTCCAGGACCAGATGACGTCCCAGTTAGCCTTCTAAAAGCTGAAGCGAATAATATCTTTCCGTCTATTTTTTGTAAGGTATTTAATCTTGCTCTTGAGAGTGAAACATTTCCTTCATTGTGAAAGGAATCTCACATAATGCCTACTCCCAAGCATGTCAGATTGACGTCATTTGACAACTTTAGGCCAATAAATACACTTCCCGCAGCCTCAAAGATCTTGGAGACCTTGATCAACGGCAAGATGATGGGTCACTTAACAGAAAACAACCTGCTCAATACAGCTCAACATGGATTTCTCGAGAAAAGATCTTCTGACACCTGCCAGCTCTCTTTCTTTGATTAAGTGCTACAATCCAGCGACAGCGGTTTTGCACTTTATACCGTCTATTTTGATTTTACTAAGGCCTCTGATCGGGTCGATCATATTCCCCCTCTTGAACCTGACCTCTTTTGGCATAGGTAGCAAGCTTCTGAAATTTATATCTTTCTATTCGGATGCTCGCACACAACGAGTAAAAATTTCCAATGTTATCTCTAATCCCACGCATGTATGATTAATATCGGGCCCCTTTGCAAAGTGGCTTATCTTCCTTTTGGTCTATATGTGTCGCCATGGCGATATAGGGGCTATATCGACAAAGCGGACAGAAGCGATATAGTGGCGACATATGCATGTCGTTATGGCTAAAAACAGGCTATATAGCTGCTATATCCACGGATCTCGACATGGCGACAGACTGTTGATTGAGCGCTGATTGGCTCAATGTTTGCCACGATCTGTGCTCCGATTGGTTAGCTAATTGAGCGGGTGTTTGCCTGAAGCCGCCATTTTGTTTTATCTGCTGTGATGAACGCACTTAACTCCGCTATTTGACTGACGCCGCCGTATTCTGTAATTCTGCGTATATATTTGTATCCAAAACGTTACCTTTTGTATTTGCTAACTTGTTGTGTTTTATTTGTTGCATTATGTCTGGTCATTATTGCAAAACAACAATAAGGAGGCAGGTTGCGAGAGAAACGGCAGAAATCTCGCGTGAAATTGACGAGGAAATGAAGCAACACCTTATTAAACACGCGAAAGTACATGAGGAGGCCGTTCCTAGCCCGTCAGGTTACCGTACATCGGGAGAAACGTCCGTGGACGACTTCGACACGTTCTATTTCTCATCCGACAGTGAAGTAGATGACTGGATTTCATCGGACGATGAAAACAGTAGCACAGACAGCATCTCAGTGATTCAGGCGTCTATTGATGATAGGTTGAGGGAATGGGCCAGGGATGCGAACATACTACATAAGTACCTGCGTTCTCTTCTAGAAATTTTCAAGTCTTTAGTTCCGGATATCAGTTCAACTGACCCCCTTACATTCTTAGAGGCTTCGTACAATTATAAGGTTGAAAGGATGGGTATCGGTGAGTACGTTCACATAGGAATGGATGATCAAATTAAGCCAGTACTCCAAAGGCGTAATATTCGCCAGGTTCCAAATGAAATTGTTGTTAACCTGACCATAGACGGAGTGCCAGTTTTTCGTAAAACTAAAGTAGACTTTTGGCCTATTTTGGGAATGATTGTAAGTCCATTAATATCGGAAGTATTCCCAGTGGCGATTTACTGCGGTAAAGGTAAGCCACCTGACGTACATGCTTTTTGTGATCGTACCGTGCAGGAAATACGACAGATAGCTACGACTGTACGTGTTGACGCTGTAATATGTGACGCGCCAGCGAGGGCTTTTCTTAAGCAGATTAAAAGCGTGAATGCTAACTGCGGATGGGAGCGCTGCGAAATACCAGGCGTATACATGAAAAAGTGATATACCCGGAAGTGGTCTCTTCGGGGTATACGAGTCAGAACTATCGCGAGAGAACGAACGACGACTTTAAATAAGCACCGGATCGTAAACACAGGGTTCGTTTTTCGCCCTTCACAGATAGCAGTGTAGGTCTAATCACTGGCTTTCCGTTAGATCCTCTGCATCTAGTTTATTTAGGTGTCGTTAAAAACTATTAACTGTATTGGTAAAGGGTTCGAAGTCGAAGGTCAATCGATCAAATCCTAATGAGCAGTTGCAACTGATTTATGTTCCTCCAGTGCTATCAAAACTGCCACAGATGAAGTACGCAATTGGCTCCTATCGTTGAACGCATAACTTTGTGCTTAATTCTCACAGCGCGGAAGAAAGACAGGCACAGCTACTCTGAGCTGGAGGCTGCGTTAACTCTTCATCTTAGACGGTCCTTGAACATCGTTGAGAAACGCCTGCGAAGGAATCCGTTCATGTACACATTTGCTGGTAAAGCTTTCAGTTCCACTCTACAGTCATTACTTTTCGATGAAAATGTAGCCCCTTCAACATCGACTCCAACACCCGCCATGTAGGCGTGAAACATCAAATATTGTATCAACTCTTTTATTTCCCATTTTAAGTACTTCTCTTTCATATACTTAATAATATTTAATAAACTTTTCTCATATTTACCCGAATTTCGTTGCATACCAGATTATTTTCGACTCACGGATATAGCAGCTATATAGCTTGATAATAGGGGAGTTGAAGGATGCGAATATGAAAGTCATTTTTGGACGAGTTATATTCTGCTATGTACGGCGTACTAGAAAATGGTAGAGGGCAAGGTAGCACAGCCGCATGTCTATCTACTTCTGAGCAATCCGGTTAGATTCATATCGGGCCCCTTCGCAAAGTGGCTAATCCACCTTTTCTTCTATATCGCCACATGTCGCCATGGCGATATAGAAGCTATATCGACAGAGCGGACAGAAACGATATAGCGGCGACATATGTATATCGACATGGTGATATACGGGCTATATTGCCGTGGATATAGGGAGTGTGTGCGATTCAATTGTTTCGCGTTATCAGCAGTCTCTGGATCAAATCGGACGTCATTTTAAGAGCATGTAGTGAAAAAAAAACAAAAAAATGATAATTGTTAATAGTTTTACATTTTTGAAATAATAAAATTGCAATAAACACCAAGTTTAAAATTATTTAAAATGTGTATACATATTTTGGGACACCTTTTATAATCGGCAGGATGGGTTATCATTAATTACATTGCGCGCTCTTGTGGCAGTGGTGCGACATGCGTTGAGGGCCTTTCTGTGAAATAAAGAAAGCGAAATAACGTAAACAATTAGCCTTGGAAGATATAAAACCCTTGTTATCCGTCTCCTTCCCAAACACACAACGTTGGGACTTTGAAAAGGTCCCCCTGGTATATGAAGTGGTCATATTTATATTAAACTAGCGCGGAAGCCCGGCTTTGCCTTGAGCTTCCTTACATATTTGTTGTCCGCATTGAAGTATATGGGAACATTGCCACTTTGCGACTGTAGTTGACGTCAGTAGTCTCCCGACACATCATTTCTGTACTTTAACTGTAGAACATAGGGGCAGTTCAACTCACAACTTCTAATTAAGAACGTCAGTAGCCGTCGTAATTGAAATGGAACGTTAACAACGACAGCTTCAGCAATGGTATTCTCCCAGAGATTATCATCTTGAAGAAGCGCAGGCCTCGCGCATGCTTCTCTGAAGGTTGAACATAGAAAACCGTCAATCGTCCTAAGATCTTCAAACGATGTAATACCGTTAACTTCATGGAATAACATTCGTAAATAGAAGCATTCTTGTTCAGAGGGGTTAACAGTGTATATTCTACCCATTTTCACATCATACTTGATGCCCGGATGTCCACCAACTGGAATTCCTACCATTAGTTGGGCCCACTTGTTTCGGTTCCATGTGTAGTATGAGGGGACCTGAATCTACAAAAGTGTCTGGGCAAACTAATCTTGCTGGCACAATTTGAGGAAAGCAGTCAAAGTTGTATCTCTAGGATTCTGAAGCTGATCCAAGGGGAATCCTTCCGTAAAGTAAATCCTTTGGCCATTTTCTACGTGGATGCTTAAGTGTTCAATGGCCGGAAAACGGTCATGCATATCAAAACCAAAGATTATCCAGAATGCCTCATTGCTGCTGATGTATCTGCCCATTTCGTACTGGGTAATCTACCCATTGTTTTTACGGCGGTTAAGGGAGAAAATTGCGGCATCGGATACTTTGTTGATGGAATTGCAGACGAACTTGATAGACATCGACAAGTTGCAAAGTTCAGCATTGATGTGGGCATTGAATACTTTTGACAGTAAGGGACAATACAGCACAATCCAAAGGTTATCAATTACTATATCCCCATTTCGCCTTTCATTGATAACTGCTTCGAATCCGCCAATCTCAGGTTGTTGCCTTCTATAAAGAGGGTAACCATCCCCATCAGTCTGAGTTGCATCTAGGAAACGCTTGGGATATCACTTGGTACATTTCACATTCTTCATGCAAAGGCTGTTTGGATTTAGCTGACCGCATGAACCATGCACCATTTGAGTTTTGATCGTTTCAAACAGAACAGGGTCAACAGATCGGTCCGGTAAATTTGTGCATATCAATTTGTAGGCATTGAAAGAGTGCAATCTTTCCTTTAGCCAGACCAAAATGTGAGCGTGCGGTAATCCTCTCTTTTGCCACTTTCCAGTGTACATGTGACACTGAGCATCACCGAAAATTTTGAATTTTGTGATGAGTCTCATCATGGTTTTCAACTTAAGCTGGAATACCGCGCGGAAAAATCATGGCGGTCCTGTGGCTTTTGACCGGGGAACAACTCATCAGTAATTTCAGGCCACGATGGGTTGCAGGTTAACGTAATGAATAGATCCGGGCGACCAAAATGCCTAACATAAACCAACGCATCTTGAGTTTTCTCATGCATATAGCGAGGAGACCAAATGCGGCTTGACGGCAAGATGAAAGGTTGAAAGCGACCAGCATCATTACCACCATCAGAAAGGATATTGTCTCCAAGGTGGATAAAGTTGTCCACGCGAAGTTCTTTCTGGTGTGTGCGGAAATAGCAAAGGCACTCTGTTTCCATTTTGGCAAACATAGCAACAGGAAATTGAAGGAACAAGGTTTTGATTCGACAAAGCAGGTTGAAAGTTCGTTCTGGAATCATAAAATGGTACGAGTAGAAGGCTTTGCAACTAACTGTTTTACGTGTGCCAATTTGAGGTACACCGAAGTGGTAACCATCTTCACCATTAACATGCATGAGAGGGTATTGTAAGGCCTCGTATAAAGTGCTTGCCATATATCCTTTGCAGCCTATCGTATCTCCTTCTCAAGACCATATCCCTGTTGCCGTGCTGTGTTTCTGAAATGATGACGGCCACCTCGTTGCATGTGGGAGCATTACATTTTCGTTGGTCTTCTCCATGAGGAGGCTCATCGGCATCTGTTTATTTATTTAGAATTTATATTTTTCAGCACCGGTTTGGCACTATTTGTACAAAGTTAATTTCGAAAAAATAAAAATTCAAAAAAGAACGGGATAATATGTGCAAGTAGACGTAGAAAGTCGAAATAATGTCAGCAGAAATTGTCCTTTTGGGGCAACATTTGGCAATTTTTTACAGGTAATTTTAAACTAAAAACGAAAACTAATGACAGTTAAAAAAACTCTTACAGTGGAAATGGAGACAGTGTTCAACGGGCCTCCATGTTCAAAAAGTGTGCAAGAGAAAAAAACTGCTTAGGAAGATAGTAGTAGGAAGATAGTAGTAGAGCAGAAATAGGTGTGGGTCGTCTGATGAAGGTGAGTAGTCAACGAAACTGCAGCATTTTAGACTGAGTACTTCCGCGTGGCTTCGTTTGATTCAGCGATGGTTAATGGAAACATCTAGGTTCTCGGGGGACACGAGGCAGAGAGAATAGTTTCAAGCGGATTTCCTAAATTCCCGATGGTCCTTGCTCGGAGTCATTAAGAAAGCTGCTCGGAAAAGATGAGGAGAATAGAAGGTTAATAGAAGCAGTTTTAAGATAAATGTGCAGTCTCCGTTTGAAAGCAGACAGTCAAGTTAACGACCTAATTTCGATTGGCAAGTTATTCCAAAGAAAGCCATATCTGGAAGCAAAAAACAAAGAGCATTTACATGAGGAAGATGCAGGAGGGGGTATAACAAGTTCCGAATTTCTTATGTTAAAGGGACGGCTGACGGGGGTAATGACAGAAGTCCTGGGTAAATTTGTGCAATTATTAAGCCAAAAAAGGAGACAAAAGCCTGCTTTCAATCTCCTGACCCAAAGGAACCTTAGTTTTGTTAATTGACACCTATTTGAGTAAGAGGTATTAGAAGCTGTCGGATGCAGCCGTTTTCGTGTGAACTTTTTTTTGAATTTGTTCAATTTTTGAACGGATAACTTCATTCATGATACCGAAAAAGGGGCAACAGTATTCAAAGATTGGGAAGCACGAACATACGATAAAGTCTTAATTTCAGTTCAGGAAGATAGAAATTATGAGAGGTAAAGCCGCAAATCTGTGCGGCTTTGGCTGTAATTCTATCGGCGTGAGGAGAAAGGTCTAATTTATTGGTGTAGCTTAATCCTAGGTCCTTGATACTGGAACATTCAGTGATTGGGTAACCTTGAAAAATAACAGGTTGTGGCAGCCTTTCAGGCCCAAAGCACATATATCGGCACTTAGAAGGTGAGAACTCCATCTGCCATGTTGAGCTGCACGCCGAAAGAGCGTGCAGATCAGAATGATTGTATTCTAGGCATCTCGCGGCCGTAGAGTTAGAGAAGGACTAAACACACTTGAGATCATCTGCATAAATATAAGATTGGGAGTGTTTAACACTCAATGAGATATCATTTATGTAAAGCAAGAAGAGTAGAGGCCCTAGCACGGTACCTTGAAGGACACCACTCAAAATTGCGGTAGGAGTAGACTATGAGGATCCCACTAAGACCTTTTGTTGTCGATTTGAAAGATAAGATCTGATGAAGTCAGTAAGAGGACTACGAAATCCTATGGCCTCTAGTTTGGCTAGGAGCCTCCTGTTAGGAACTTTATCAAATGCTTTACTAAGGTTAAAATAGGTAACTACCACAAATAGATGATCATTATGAAGAGAAGTAAGTAGATTTAGAAAAGACATGTGGCATGTTTCACAAGATCAATCCGGCATAAAGCCATGCTGTGAGGAGCTGCGAATGTTATTGTTAATGCAGAAATGTGTAATTTTTTGGCAATTAGTTGTTCAAAGAGTTTAGCCAAAGAGGGCGTTTTATGAACACCGCGATAATTGTGAATATCTGATCGGGAACCAGCTTTAAATACGGGAATTATAATAGAAGTTTTCCATTAGTCCGGGAAAAAGCCATTCTCAAGAAACACTGAAAATCACTTACTCAGTAAGGGTGGGAAATCTCTTAATTGTTTGATGAGTGAGTTTGGAATGTTATCAGTTCCAACCGAATGTGAATTTTTAAGGCGACTTATTTATTTGAATACAAGTGGGTGCGAAATTAAGGGTACTGAGATTTGAATCACACAGCAGGGGGATTACAGGAGTGGGGCTAGTTTCGATGGTAAAGAACTTGGCGAAAAATGAATTTATCAATGCTGCTTTCTCCAAATCCTCTGTAATAAAATGAGTGCTGCTATTGAGATAGGGTGGAATGACTTTCTGAAGCTTAGCCGACGACCGAAGACGGAAGACTTGAGCAACTGATCTGGAAGAATTTGCATGACTTAATGCTGTGGCCTATCTACGCCTATCCCGTGCAAGCCTTATTTTAAGTGCTTATTCAAATATTTGCGCTATTCTTAAGTGAACTGATAAAGAGCTATTAGACCTATCCTTAAGTTGTTTTTGTAAGTGTTGAAGTCTATTTTGGAGAAAATGTGGCACAGTAGAAGAAGCTGAATTTGATTTAAAAATCTTAAGTGGGATAAGAGCCTGAATATTTTCTGTAAGGTTTTGCAATAGCTCCTTCAAGAAGTAGGGATCACTGTCTTCTCTATATTAAAGCTATTTTTAAGCATTTCCCGTTCGACCTATATGCTGAGTCATTCTCGGGCAATTACTGCTTTGCATCCATTATCCTGTCTCCCCGTGAGAAGGCGATTATTGGATGCATTTATAGTCCCCCTAACTCATCGTCGGAAGATGATGAAAAGCTTTGCGAAATATTTAGGCTGATTTCGGAGTCCGCCTTTGATGCTAAAGTTATCACTGGGGGTTTCAACTTTCACGAAATTGATTGGTCACTGAACTGTTGTCCATCCAAATTTCAGCCCGTCCTAGATACCATCAATTTTTCAAACTGGTCTCAGTTGGTCTGTTCCCCAACAAGGGATCAGAATATTTTAGATTTAATTTCCACGAATGACATTTTCCCCCTTTTTGTTGACTACAATCAGAACATCTTCCCAAGTGACCATACTTTGATCCATTGTTGCCTTCCGCTTGCTTCTACAAAAAAGGCTAGCACCACTCGTACCTACCGTGCGTTTGACCTAGCTGATATAAATTTAATAAACAACTTTATGGACTCACTAGACTGTGGCACTAGACAGTGTAACAATTCTCTGTGACATAATGACGGCAATTTAAATAGCATTTTGGAATTTGTGCCGATCAAAATTGTTAAGCCTTATACTTCGGACCCCACCGTTCCTCATTTTCTTTTGTCTAGACTAAAGAAATTGCAAAGACAGTTGATAGACCAGTCTACTAGGTCATTATCTGTGCACCTTAGAATCGCAGAGATTTTCCAATTAGCTTTAAAGATTCTTTTTGCACGTGACAAACAGAGAGAATCTTGCGCACTCAGCGAGTTAAACTCTGCAAAATCTATTACCTAACTGTTCCGTCGTCGGTCCTCCGCTAAACGAGGTCACGAAATCCCCCCTTTACTGAATGAAAATAAAAACTTTGTGCAAGATGAGTCTGAGAAGGCTGAACTGTTCAATACGTTCTTTGCAAAGCACCTTACGACGGAATCTGAACCGGTCCCGTCGTTTCAGCCATGCTCAGTCAATACAATCAGTACCATAGATTTCTCCATAGAAGTAATTCGTAAGCACATTATCCATCTAAAAAACTCGCACTCCTCGGGAACTGACGGCCTTCCAAATTCACTTATCAAGAGTGTATTCAGCTTCCCCGATTGCTTAGTTATATATTCTCAGCTTATCTTTGAAATGGTTTCTTTCCTGACTCCTGGAAGATATCTATTATTCTTCCAGTGTTCAAGTCAGGATCTCGTTCGGACGTAAATAACTACCGAGCTGTTCATAAAACCCCGGCCCTAGCCAAACTTCTGGAAAAGATCATTTTTAATCAAATTCTCGATTTTTGTGTAGAAAATAAACTATTAAGTGCCTCACAGCATGGATTTCTACCTGGAAGAACATGCGAAACCTGCCACTTAGCATTCCTTAACCTGGTTACTTCACTTCGTAATGAACAGCAATCAGTCATCGTGATTTACTTTGACCTTAGTTAAACTTTTGACAAGGTGCCTCATAGGCGCCTTTTAGTGAAACTGGAAACCCTAGGCATCAGGCCTCCCCTCCTCGATTTCATTGCCTCCTACCTGTCTAACCACAGCCAGAAGGTCTTAGTAGGCAATAGCTACTCGATGCCTCAGCCGATCACGAGTGGCGTATTACAAGGCACGGTTTTAGGTCCCCTCCTTTTCATTCTTTACATAAGTGAAATTTCAACAGTGTTAAATAATTCAGAAAATTTCATTTATGTTGATGACCTTGAGTGTATTTACTCATTTTCTAAGGACATGGCCAGTAGTTGTGTTGATAAAGTTAACGTAGACTTGCGTGCTCTCTTAAGTTGGAGCTGTGCATGGCAGATGGAGTTTTCTCCATCAAAATGTAGTTTCTTGAGTTTTGGTCCCACAAGGCTTTCTGGACCCATTGTCTTCCAAAATAGTCCACTGTTAGAAAGATCTACGATAAAGGATTTGGGTCTTACTTACACGAATAGGCTTGCATTATCACCTCATGCAGATCGAATTTCTGCCAAGGCCGCACAGATATGT
>JAYGXS010000004.1:56570511-56657637 GCA_036362985.1 Ligula intestinalis | reverse complement strand
ACCATCAGATCCCAAAGAGTGTGAGTTTTTTAGACAAATTATCTGCTTACGAATTAATTCTATGGAGAAATCAATGTTTCCGAGAGTATTGTCTGAGTATGGTTGAAACGATATGATCGGTTCGGATTCTGTCGCAAAATGCTTTGCAAAGAAAGCATTGAATAATTCAGCCTTATCAGACTCATCTAGTACAAATGTTTTATTTTCATTAAGCAATGGGCATATTTCAATTCCTCGTTTTGCAGTGGACCTACGACGAAACAGTTGTGCAACCGATTTTGCAAAGTTTAACGCACTCAGGGCGCAGGATTCCCTGTGGTGGTCACGTGCGCTTCAACTTACGGTTTAAATTTCTCGTCCTTCGTGGGAAATATTATTTTTGGTATTTCGGTTCACCTATCCCTCTGGCGGACTTTTGTTGTTAGCTATTGGATTCACATCTGCAATAACTCCAGCCTCACAAGACACGACAGGGCATTAGTCAAAATGAGCATAATCTCAGTCACTGCCTTCTGTCAACAATGCTCCCGGATTCAAGCTCTCTACAAACGGCTGAGTCGTTTCAATAACCTTTTTCATACAGTTGAACGCTTTATGCATATTGCATAGAGCTTTAATATCGTTTATCGTCAGTCTGATCTATTATGGGAGGCAAAAATAAACGTGTAGATCAGCTTGTAAAAGTAGCGGCGAAATAGGGACTCGAACCCAAAACCTGTAGTTCGCCGGTATCAGTCGTTACCACAACACCATCGGTGTCGACTGTAGATTCTAATTTAGTTTCGTTTAAAAGCCCTAGTCATAATTTCGAGGGCAGAAGTCACAAGATTGATGTGACGAAATCACCCCCGCTAAAAGGGCTAAAAGTCTCTCGAGTTCAGTCGACTCAATTTACGAACACCAAGTTGAGCATCTTATCAACTCCACCACGAAGACACAGGATGACAGTAATCAAAATCGGTTATTAACCGTCAAAAACCAATCCGCTTTACTATTTGATTTATTAACGGTCTGTTGTGACAAGATGGTGGCAGAAAAAATTGAAACTATGTGCGATACAGCTTTGGAAGACGGAAAGGAATGTTTGCCAGTGCCTGCATTCGAAATCCCGACATCATCGCAACGAGGAACAAAAGGCACGCCACCGCCCGGATTCGAACCCTGGACCCCCGCGTAGAAATCGAGCGCCTACCTCTCTTCGCCATCATGGGATGCAGTGATAGTTTCCAAATTCCGTTACAAACTACAGAAACTCGATCTAGAAGTTCATTGAAATCTCCTCCTGCCAAGCGAACTAAAAGTCGTAAAAGTTTAAGAGATAAAACTCATGTAGATGAAGCCTCCATATCATATTTTACCCTTTTCAACAAATTTAAGAACCTTGAGAAGGTAGTTTATAGTCTTAGAGTGGAGATGGAGGAGCTTAAAATTTTTTCTCGATTTCTCCCTCGTGAGGAGAAACCGGCGATGCGTGAACTTGAGCGAGGAAACCTAACGTACGGAGAAGCAAATCCCTCGCCGAAGTGTCGACGCACAAAAATGATCCGGCAGCCAGGGTGCTTTACGGAGTTGGTAGTCCGCCATGGACAGGGGAAACGGTCAATCCACTGGCATCTCAGAGAAAGAAGAAGCGCTCTCGGTCTCCCAAAAAAGGCCAACAAGCCAAAGTGCTAATATACGTTAGCCGAGCTTGAGCATGAGCCAAACAAAAAGGGCACCTTCGCAGGCCAAAATGAACAGAAGCGCTGAACCTCGAAGCGAATCTGTCCTAACAAACCCTAGAGAAGCAGATTGGGACGACAGTCGGAAGGTGACTATCACTCGTATAAACTGCATAGTCATAAAATGCATGACAGAAGGTACTTCCAATATCCCGAACTCAAGATTAGAAGAGGACAAGAAGTTATTTAAAGAATATCTGAATTTCCTCCTAAAGGGTGAGGAGAAAGTCGAAGTTCAAAAGGCATTCCGAATGGGCCGTATAACAAAATCAAAAGATGAAGAACGCCAACCAAGACCGTTGAAGGTTGTTATGAAGAGTGAGGCTGAGGTCCAGCTATTGTTAAGCAGGAAACCAATACTTAGATACTCACACCCGACGGTATTTTCAGCGGGATTTTTCCTCCGCGGAGCGGGAGAAATGGAGATTGCTAAAAGTAGAACTCCACAGGAGATGCGAACTTGGCGAGAGCAATCTTCGAATTCTGAACCGGGCGATCGTCCATGTCCCGAGGTCACCCCTCTGGAGAAAGCCGATAACACTAACAGCCTAGTCGGGATGAACAACAGTCCGTCTCCATCAGCACCGACAGCTCCCTGCATGCAATCTCAAGCAGGAGGCAACCGCCTGAATAAAGTGGTGACTAAGTATAAATTGAGCTTTCTTTACACTAATGCCCAAAGTCTTCCATCAAAAATTGATGAACTCAAGGCAGTACTTTCGGAGCCGACACTTGATGTAGTTGCCATAACGGAAACACGGCTAAAAACAGAAATCGCAGATTCGGAGATTTCGATTCCAGCATACCAGCTTTTCCGCAAAGACCGCCAAAACCGACAAGGAGGTGGGGTTGTCGTGTATGTCAGAACTGAAATCTCTGTTGTAGAAAGAGAACACACTGTAGCCCTGGAGTATGAGTCCGTCTGGTTAAAGATCAAGAAGGCGAATTCACAGAATCTTGAATTCCTGGCCGTTTACCGGCCACCAAACATTTTGAGTGGAGCCGATGACTCGCTCCTTGGTCTGGTGAAAAAAGCTGCTAGCCATCAGGAGGTTCTCATCGTTGGTGACTTCAAAGCCCCTGCAATTGAATGGAACAACCTGACAGTGGAGTTGGCGTCAGCTGCCTTCAGTTCCAAATTAATGGATCTCACGCTTGACCTATCTCTAGTTCAGAACGTTGAGGGCAAAACCAGATTTCGAGAAAACCAGCGGGCTACTTGTTTGGATCTCATTTTCATGAAGGATTCATCCTACATAGATGAAGGGCATTCAAGTGCTCCGATCGGTAGGAGTGACCATACGACGCTCATGTGAGATTACTCACTTTATTCTCAACGGCTGAGGAAAAAGGAGGACCAGCCAAATATATGGAAGGCAGATTTCAATTCAATGAAGAATGCACTATCGACCGTGAATTGGGACTGCCTACTCAAGGGGGATCCGGAGGAGGATTGGAGATCACTCAAGAGGGTTGCATTAGATCTGCTTAAGCGCTTTTGTCCGGTCAAGGTACACAAGACGACTAGTCGTCCTGCCTGGTTGACGAGAGACCTTAACAGGCAACTGAAGAAGAAGAATAGGAAATGGAAGTTATTCAGGAAAACTGGGTGCCAGTACACCTCGAGGAATTCCGACGCCAAAGAAATGCAGTAAAAAAATCAATTCGCCAGGCCAGGAAAAACTATGAATCAAGAATCCTCCAACAGGCCAAAGAAAAGCCCAAAATTCTATTCCGCTATATTAACAGTAGATTAAAAAACAAGGATCCTGTCGCAGTACTTAAGAATGATGATGGCGGAGAAGTCGTTGAGAATGACGAGAAAGCCGAGTACTGTAGCCGGTTTTTTGCCTCGGTATTCACTAGGGAAACCGAGCTTCATTTGATAATGCCAACAGTGCTGTTGTAAACGCCGGTCCAGCGCTTCATTCTCTACTATTTCCAACATCTGTAGTTGAGAGGGAGCTGCAGAGCCTCAAAGAAGC
This sequence comes from Ligula intestinalis, assembly GCA_036362985.1. Taxonomy (NCBI): domain Eukaryota; kingdom Metazoa; phylum Platyhelminthes; class Cestoda; order Diphyllobothriidea; family Diphyllobothriidae; genus Ligula; species Ligula intestinalis. The sequence continues at coordinate 56,653,931 of JAYGXS010000004.1, read as the reverse complement.
AAGTTCATCTGGTCCACACAATATACCAGCCAAGTTCTTGAAAGAATTGGCAAGCGAACTTTCAGAGCCCGTAGCACATATCTTTCGTCCTTCATTTGAACTAAAAAAAAACTGCCATCCGAATGGAAAATGGCAAATATTTACCCGATATACAAGGGCGGAGCCCGAACGAAGGTAAACAATTACCGGCCCGTCAGCCTAAATTGCATTTGCTGTAAGGTGATGGAAACGATAATTAAGAAGACGAAAATGAAGTTCTTGAAGGAGAACAACCTACTGTCAGAGCTCCAACACGGCTTCAAAAAGAACCATTCTTGCCTTTCCAGCCTTCTACTCTCCACTGACTAGTGGACTCGCACACTAGATGAAGATGGTAAGGTTGACGTCATCTATACGGACTTCAAGAAGGCATTCGATAGCGTCCCACATAAGCGTCTAATGTATAAATTATCAGAAATTGGCATAAAAGGAAACCTGCTGGCATGGATCACAGATTTTCTCACAGGGCGATCGCAAACTGTGTGCATCGGTGACTCAAAGTCAAACCCTACATCTGTTCTGAGTGGCGTCCCCCACGGCTCTGTCTTAGGGCCACTGCTCTTCCGCATCTATATCAACGACTGTGTCAACGACCTGGGTTGCAGCGCTATCATGTTTGCCGACGACGTCAAACTCTGGAGAGCCATCAGGTCTGACGCCGATAGGAAAGCGCTTCAAGAGAGTCTCAATCGACTTAGCTGCTGGTCTGCTCGTTGGCTTTTAAACTTCAACATTAGTAAGTGTGTGGTTTAAAGACTCCGTACTAGAAGGACTGATGAGGAGAAAGATTTCTTCCAATACCTTCTCGATGGGCACCCGCTTTCAAATGTGAACGAACAAAAGGATCTCGGTGTTCTAATAAATTCCTCACTTAAACCATCTACTCAGTGTGTAAAGGCAGCTACACGCACGACACAGGTGCTGTTTGCGATTAGGCGGGGATTCGTCAACTTTGACAAGGAGATCTTCAGGAAAACCTACAGAGCGTTTGTTTGGTCCCACTTGGAGTATGCTGTCCAGGCCTGGCGTCTGTGGTTCAAGTAGGATTACCTGCACCTGGAACGAGTGCAGGCGAGGGCTACGAAGATGGTCAAGAATCTTGGTCATCGGTCTTATGAAGACAGACTGACCGAACTTGATCTTTTCCCTCTCAAGTATAGGCAACTCCGCGGGGACCTCATACAAACCTACCGTATTGTTAGAGGCCAAGACTGTGCCCTAGAATTTGATGATTTCTTCGAATTGGCTCGGACTGACCATATACGAGGTCATTCTTTTAAACTACAGAGGAAACCGGCCCGTATCGACGTTCGACGAAACGCCTTCTCCCAAAGGGTCATCGGAGCGTGGAATGGACTCCCGGAAGATGTATTCCTCTGAGATACTGTTGACATTTTTAAACACAAACTTGATTCTCATTTGCTGAGAAACTGTGACAGATATAATGAACAAAGTGTCAGTAGCAGCACTTTGCAACTGGCTCACACTTATCGCTGATGTTAAGCCTACATTTGTACATTTGTATTATGTACTACTGTTACGGTGGACCTATTATCGATTTTGGTTATGAATAGGGAGCTCAAGGGCGAAAGCCTTCTTCCCGTAATAAAGTGACTTAAAGTGACTTAATCTTTGACGCCTGTTCGAATATTTCTGCGATCCTTAGATGCACAGACAGCGAAGTAGTAGATCAATCTTCCAGCTGCCTCCTCAATTTCTTTAGTCTGGACAAAAGAAAATGAGGGACGGTCGATTCTGGTGTGTAGGGTTTTGCAATTTTAGTTGGCACAAATTCCAGCATTTTATTAGAAACGACCAACATGAGTTCAGAAATATATGCAGCGTCGTTAATGGAGGAGATACTCTGCCAATCTAATGAGTCTAGAAAATTGTTGATTGAGCTATTATCTGCGAGGTCATACGCATGATAGGTACGATTAGCACTAGCCTTTTCCGTAGAAGGAAGCGGAAGGCAACAGTGAATTAATGTGTGATCACGTTGGAAGATGTCCTGCTTAAAATCAACGAAGAGAGGGGCAATACCATTTGTAAAATCAGATCTTGGATATGATTATGCCTTGTTGGGGAACTGATCAGTTGAGACCAGTTAGAAAAATTAATGGTATCTAGGAAAGGCTGAAATCTAGGTGGACAATAGTTTAAAAGCCCGTCAATTGCAGGAAAATTAAAATCTCCAGCAATAATTTAAACTTCAAAAGAGCATTATGAAATAAACTTGAATATTTCACAAAAATTTGCATCTTCTTCAGATGAAGTGTTAGGAGGATTATATACACATCCGATAATCGCCTTTTGCCGGGTCGATAGGATAATAGAAGCGAAACAGTAATTTCCAGAGAAGGACGTGCTATTTAGATAAAACGGAAAGTGCCTAAATGACGTTCTAATATAGAGAAGACAACCACCACCACGCTTATTAATGCGATCGTGACGATAAAGACTATACTCGTCTTTGATATGGGAGGAGTCAGAAATGATTGGATGGGTCCAAGATTCTGTTATGCACATAAAATCAGGCGTCATCGCAAAAGCAATAGCTCGCATTTGAGCCATTTTATTTATAACAGACCTGGCATTAAGCAATATGACATCTAGTGTGTTTCGAGTGACAGGAATAATAATAATTTGTATATTTGTATATTTAAGGCCCAAGGGGCCCTGTCGTTACAAACTTAGTGCTATCGTGAAAATAAAAATAATAATGATAAGCAGTGAACGCTTATAAATAATTGTCATCGGCAGTAAAAAATCTCCTAGATCGGTGGATGAGTTCAGCGGGCCACCGAATTCAAAAAGAGTTTAGGAGAAAAAAACTGCCTTAATAGGTAAAAGGGTTTGATGTGGTTAGTTTGGGACCTGATGTTGAGGGTTCGGGACGTTTATGGTCATGGGAAAAAATAATAGATCGTTGAGTTAGGAAGGGGTCATCCGGAAGGCAGGAGAAGGCAGCAGAAGTCAAGGCAACATCATCGAGTTGCGACCCACCAGATTCCAGAGCCAATCACGAAGACCACAGCGAAGGTTGCAAAAACGGAGAAGAATTCGCAGCCCTTGGAAGTGATGATTGACTCTGCAGAGGGAAATGCTAACATATTTAGAAACCATTTTAGTATCCTGGGAAGAGCTTCAAATGCCAAGAGGACCCTTTTCAAAATCTACAACTTGCGTGTTTGGAAAGGAAACAGACAGTATTGACTTTATTTCCTCTTAATTTAAATGCTTATATAATTTGCCTTTAAAAATCGACAGTGTAGAAGACAGTCTAATATGGATTGAAAGGTTGTTCCAAATAAAAGCATATTCGGAGGTAAAAAAGCGAGAACGGTTAGATGTGGAGCTACGGGGTGGTAAAATTATCATTGAAGAGTTACGAGTGGCGTAAGGTCGGTCACCTGGAAGGAGAGCGTTAATTTGTGGGAGATTAGGACTATTGTTAACGCGAAACAGAAAGCATAGACCAGCTTCGAGTCTTCTTATCCAAAGAAATTTAATGTTTGCTAATTGACATCGATCTGTATAACACATACCAGACCCAGAAACAGAAAATATTTTACGAGTTAAAACTCGCTGGACCTTTTCATGCTGGGTCATGAGGCCAAAAAACGGACAGCAGTATTCTAGTATGGGGAGAACAAACATGTGGTATAGTTTTAACTTCATTTCTGAAGGAAAACATTATGCGATATAAACCCACATATCTGTGCGGCCTTGGCAGAAATTCGATCTGCATGAGGTGATATTGCAAGCCTATTCGTGTAAGTAAGACCCAAATCCTTTATCGTAGATCTTTCTAACAGTGGACTATTTTGGAAGACAATGGGTCCAGAAAGCCTTGTGGGACCAAAACTCAAGAAACTACATTTTGATGGAGAAAACTCCATCTGCCATGTTACGCTTCAACTTGAGAGAGTACGCAAGTCTGCGTTAACTTTATCAACACAAGTACTGGCCGTGTCCTTAGAAAATGAGTAAATACACTTAAGGTCATCAACATAAATGAAATTTTCGTAATTATTTAGCACTGTTGAAATTTAATTTATGTAAAGAATGAAAAGGAGGGGACCTTTAACCGTGCCTTGTAAGACACCACTCGTGATCGGCTGAGGCATCGAGTAGCTATTGTCTACTAAGACCTTCTGGCTGTGGTTAGACAAGTAGGAGGCAATGAAATCGAGGAGGGGAGGCCTGATGCCTAGGGTTTCCAGTTTCACTAAAAGGCGCCTATGAGGCACCTTGTCAAAAGTTTAACTAAGGTCAAAGTAAGTCACGATGACTGATTGCTGTTCATTACGAAGTGAAGTAACCAGGTAAAGGAATGCTAAGTGGCACGTTTCGCATGTTCTTCCAGGTAGAAATCCATGCTGTGAGGCACTTAATAGTTTATTTTCTACACAAAAATCGAGAATTTGATTTAAAATGATCTTTTCCAGAAGTTTGGCTAGGACCGGGGTTTTATGAACACCTCGGTCTTTATTTACGTCCGAACGAGATCCTGACTTGAAGACTGGAAGAATAATAGATGTCTTCCATGAGTCAGGAAAGAAACCGTTTAGAAGATAAGCTGAGAATAGATAACTTAGCGATTGGGGGAAGCTGAATACTCTCTTGATAAGTGAATTTGGAAGGCCGTCAGTTCCCGAGGAGTACGAGTTTTTTAGACGGATAATGTGCTTACGAATTACTTCTATGGAGAAATCTATGGTACTGATAGTATTGACTGAGCATGGCTGAAACGACGGGACCGGTTCAGATTCCGTCGTAAGGTGTTTTGCAAAGAACGCATTGAACAGTTTAGCCTCCTCAGACTCATCTTGCACAAAGTTTTTATTTTCATTCAGTAAGGGGGGGATTTCGTGACCTCGTTTAGCGGAGGACCGACGGCGGAACAGTTGGGCAATCGATTTTGCAGAGTTTAACTCGCTGAGTGCGCAAGATTCCCTATGTTTGTCACGTGTAAGACGAATCTTAGACGCTAATTCGAAAATCTCTGCGATTCTAAGGTGCACCGATAATGAACTAGTAGACTGGTCTTTCAACTGTCTTTGCAATTTCTTCAGTCTAGACATAAGAAAATGAGGAACGGTGGGGTTCGAAGTATAAGGCTTAACAATTTTGATCGGCACAAATTCCAAAATGCTATTTGAAATTGCCGTCAGTAAGTCACCGAGAATTGTTACACTTTTCGTGGAGGAAAGCTCCTGCCAGTCTAGTGAGTCCATAAAGTTGTTAATTAAATTAATATCAGCTAGGTCAAACGCACGGAAGGTACGAGTGGTGCTAGCCTTTTTCGTAGAAGCAAGCGGAAGGCAACAATGGATCAAAGTATGGTCACTTGGGAAGATGTTCTGATTGTAGTCAACAAAAAGGGGGAAAATGTCATTCGTGAAAATTAAATCTAAAATATGCTGATCCCTCGTTGGGGAACAAACCAACTGAGACCAGTTTGAAAAATTGATGGTATCTAGGAAGGGCTGAAATCTGGATGGACAACAGTTCAATGACCAATCAATTTCAGGAAAGTTGAAATCCCCTGCGATAACTTTAGCATCAAAGGCGGACTCCGAAATCAGCCTAAATATTTCGCAAAGCTTTTCATCATCTTCCGATGATGAGTTAGGTGGACTATAAATGCATCCAATAATCGCCTTCTGACGGGGAGACAGGATAATGGATGCAAAGCAGTAATTGCCCGAGAATGACTCAGCACCTAGGTTGAAGGGGAAATGCTTAAAAATAGCTTTAATATAGAGAAGACAACCGCCACCACGTTTACTAGGGCGGTCTTGACGGTAGAAATCATACTTGTCTATTATGAGTAAAGCATCAGAAATTAGTGGATGGGTCCACGACTCTGTAATGCATATAACATCTGGCTTCAGCTCGAACGCAATAGCTCTAAGTTGAGCCATCTTATTTAAAACAGATCTTGCATTAAGCAGGATGATATCTAGTGAAGCTTGAGTAATCGAACTAGGGTTATCTTTATTTAGCAATAAAAATTTGGAGGTGGGTAATTTGGTTGGAAGTTTGGAGAATAGCCATCGACTGGAGCAGGACAATTAACATAAGAAAACTGAGGGGGATAGTTGAAAGCTGCAGGTAGACAGCTCTGTGAGATCGATGGGCCATAGGGATACGTGCCGTGGTGAGTTTGCTGATAGTTACCGGGAAATTGGGAAAACCAAGACGGGAAAGACGGGAAAGAAAGGCTGGAGGGCGAGGTAAGGTAACTATGAGGATGAAGCGGTGGAAAGCCTGGCCCAGTATGATACATGTGATTAGTAGGGTAATTTATATGTTTGTTATCTTCCTGTTGTATAGGCTTAATTTGTGTTTAAAAAGGCTGCATGTTCGCGGTTGAGTTCCGGATCCCACCCTTTCGATGACCTGAATTGGGTGATTTAATAGAAGGTTTGGGAGGACTCTGATCGAGTAACGAAGCTGTTGGTCTACCTGACGTAAAGGGCTTTTCGGAATTTCTAGGAAGGTTACGAGAATTACTAGCTATGACAACTGGGGGAGCATCTGAGTTGGAAGTAGACGAGGATGTCTGGTGACTTGATGGGGATGAGTCAGTTGCTGTACTGGGGAGCAGTAATCTAGGTTTTCCAGGAATAAGAGTACATGGCTCGCTAGGCTTCCTAGGGCCACGACCAGGAACTTGAGCCGGTTGTGGTGAATAAACATTTTATTAGAAGAACTTGACACTATTCTTTGCTCCATTGGAGTGAGATCATGACAGAGGAAATACTTTGTATTGCTCAGATATTTGGAAACAAGCTCTTGCTGTTTAAAAATGGCATCTATTTCAATTGATGAAAATAGCTTGACTAAAATGTGTGGGTTTTTAGTGCGAGATGACAGTCTAATAGCCTCTGCTATATTATAGTTAAATCCGCTGGAGTAGAGAAAATGCACTGCAAATTCCATTGGCCGAATTGATTTCGGAACGTCTTTCAGAATTAAATTGTGCGTCCTTTTTTGTCTACCCTATGAATCACTTAAATAAATTGAACGAGAGTATCTAAACGCTTGCATTTCTGAGAGGAAAATGCAGAGATATTCCCACCAAGTAGGGTCCCAAGGACTGAGAGAACTGACCCAAATTTCAACATTATTTCGTTGCAATTTTTCATTGCACAAAAATCTATTTGCTTGGCAATCAGATCAGGCTGAATACTGATGTCAGGCTGAAGACTAATATCAGTAATGATGTTTGCCTTTCGCAGAAACCGCTTGGGTCTCGAATTCTGAGGCTTCCTACTGAATAAAAGCGTTGCCTTCATACTTTTTCGAATCAGCAAGTAGATTTATCACGATAACAGTCAGGAATTCAGTCGGTAATTCAAATTTTCTGTCGCAATTTTGGGCATAACGTTGCTTAGAACATATCCTATCACGCACTTTCTATTCAACATGATACCCAAGCCACAACTGAGACGTAAATTAACCCGGAATACTAATCCTCCTAACGATAAACCCATCTTTAGCATGAAGAAACTTGATCTTGATGCTTTAGACAACTTTAGTAAGCTTTATAACCAATATGCTTGCCTGTTTACGGTCCTTGGTGCCATCTTTGATGAAAAGGTATCCACGCTCACTTCTCAGCAATGTGAGAAACTAGAGCCTTTCGTCAATATGGTGTCTACTGAGACCCGTGATCGGCAAAAAAGGAATTTTAATTTTCTGCTGAAAAATGCTTCAAAAGATAAACAACCTATAGATGTTGCTGTTCAGTTTCTTTACTCTTGTGGCTTTAATTTTAAAGTTGCAGAAGCTAAAAGACTCTTATCCCGAAGTAAAAACCCGCCGATTTTCGTAAAACTTTTTTCGGCGATAGAAGTAGACCTTATATTCTCTCAACATGAGCGGCCAGCCAACTATTTAAAGGAAAATAAACTTTATATATGCAGGGATAAAACGCCAACGGAGTGTCGGGTTTTTATCTAAAGTAGCAAATGAGAACACTGGCTCCGGTTCCACAAAACCAAAAGTTGTCTCTGAGGCCGGCCCTCCCGCTCAGGTAAGCCCACATCCCTCTGGGTCAATGTCAGTTTCCCCTGATACTTCTCCCATTCACCTTACTCGTGATTCGAGTGAGATTGTAGCCTCGTCAAGTCGTTCTCCTTCTAAGCCAACCACGTCTGTGATAGCTTTAACTTCCGATAAACCTATGAACGCCCTTAGTAAATCTACGTCAATTTTCAAATTCGGCAATATGATAACCGATAATAACTCAGTATCTAACAAAGACCCAACTGCTCAAGCTAGCGCTTTTCCAATCCCCAAATCTCATCAACATCCCCAAATAATTCAGCCAGCTTATAAAATTAACCGTTTTTCAAAACCAGTCATGCAATTTTCGAAGGCCAATATTCCGTCAAATTTTGATATAATGCCTCAAAATCCTATATTTATGCCCCCTCCTGGTTTTCCCATGCCACACTTTAGCCGCCCTTTCTATGGAGCCCCCTCTAATATGCCTTTCTACAATATGCACAGTTAATTTGATAATAATTACTTGACAAACTGTAGACCAGGGCCAATTTGCTTTCCGCCTTTTGTTTCTCCCATGCCATTTCCCTTTCCGCCACCAAGTTTTTCTTTTTTATAAATACTGACAAGCCTAACCTGAATCTGAAGGATACGCTCAGTATAGTCTCACTCAATGCGAGATCAGTTGTCAATGAGATGACCGAACTTAAAACAGTAGCATTTGAGTTTGATCCAGATGTGCTCTGTGTCACTGAATCTTGGACACACTCTCTTATTTCTGACTCGACACTCGCCATAGATACTTATTGTTTGTACAGACAAGACCACACTGAAAAGCGTGGCGGTGGTTGCCTTCTTTATATTAAATCATCCTTTGTACATTTCCCGTATCACCTGAGCATTTCGTCATTTTCTGGAAATTTTTGTCTTATTTCAGTCATCCTGCCACACAATAAAAAAGCGATAATTGGGTGTGTCTACAATCCTCCCAGTAACTCAAGTAATGTAATGCAGCTGTGTGAAATGTTTGAAAAAGTTGCAGAGATTCAATTCGATGTCAGAATAATTTTAGGTGATTTTAATCTGCCAGACATTGACTGGCATGCAAATACCTGTCCACCAAGATTTCAGAAATTGATTGACACTATTAACTTTTCAAACATGTCACAACTGGTCAGTTCAGTGACCAGAAATGACAACATATTAGATTTAACTTTTACAAATAATGTCCACCCTCTTTTTATGAATTTTCATCGTGATATTTTCAATAGTGATCATGCCTTAATTCACTGTTGTTTTCCAGTCTCTCTTTCTAAAAAGCCCGAGGTAAAATTCAATAACCTCGACTTTGGTTACGTGAACCATGGATTAGTAAATGATTTCATAAGTACCCTAGATTGGCATAGCATATTTTCAACTAACGATCCCTACTTCTTCCAGGAGCTATTGCAAAACCTTACAGAAAATATTCAGGCTCTTATCCCACTTAAGATTTTTAAATCAAATTCAGCTTCTTCTACTGTGCCACATTTTCTCCAAAATAGACTTCAAAACTTACAAAAACAACTTAAGGATAGGTCTAATAGCTCTTTATCAGTTCACTTAAGAACAGCGCAAATATTTGAATTAGCGCTTAAAATAAGGCTTGCACGAGATAGGCGCAGAGAGGCCACAGCATTAAATGATGCGAATTCTTCCAGATCAGTTGCTCAAGTCTTCCGTCTTCGGTCGGCTAAGCTTCAGAAAGTCATCCACCCTTACTCAATGGCAACAATCATTTTATTACAGAGGATTTGGAGAAAGCAGCATTGCTAAATTCATTTTTCGCCGAGTTCTTTACCATCAAAACTAGCCCCACTCCTGCAATCCCCTTGCTGTGTGATTCAAATCTCAGGTCTCTTAATTTATCACCCGCTTGTATTCAAAAAGAAATAAGTCGTCTTAAAAATTCACATTCGGTAGGAACTGATAACATTCCAAACTCACTCATCAAACAATTAAGAGATTTCCCACCCTTACTGAGTAAGTTATGTTCAGTGTTTCTTGAGAATGGCTTTTTCCCGGACTACTGGAAAACTTCTATAATAATTCCTGTATTTAAATCTGGTTCCCGCTCAGATATTCACAATTATCCCGGTGTTCATAAAACGCCCTCTCTGGCTAAACTCTTTGAAAAATTAATTGCCAAAAAAATTACAGATTTCTGCATAAATAATTACACTCTCAGCTCCTCACAGCATGGCTTTTTACCGGACCGATCTTGTGATACTTGCCACATGTCTTTTCTAAATCTACTTACTTCTCTTCGTTATGATCATCTATCTGAGGTAGTTATCTATTTTGACCTAAGTAAAGCATTTGATAAAGTTCCTCACAGGAGGCTCCTAGCCAAACTAGAAGCTATAGGATTTCGTAGTCCACTTACTGACTTCATCAGCTCTTATCTTTCAAATCTACAACAAAAGGTCTTAGTGGGATCCTCATAGTCTACTCCTACCGCAATTTTGAGTGGTGTCCTTCAAGGTACCGTGCTAGGGCCTCTTCTCTTCTTGCTTAACATAAATGATATCTCATTAAGTGTTAAACACTCCCAATCTTATATTTATGCAGATGATCTCAAGTGTGTTTACTCCTTCTCTAACTCTACGGCCGCGAGATGCTTAGAACAAATTCATTTTGATCTGCTTGCTCTTTCGGCGTGGAGCTCAACATGGCAGATGGAGTTCTCACCTTCTAAGTGCCGATATATGTGCTTTGGGCCTGAAAGGCTGCCACAACCTGTTATTTTTCAAGGTTACCCAATCACTGAATGGTCCAGTATCAAGGACCTAGGATTAAGCTTCACCAATAAATTAGACCTTTCTCCTCACGCCGATAGAATTACAGCCAAAGCCACACAGATTTGCGGCTTTACCTCTTATAATTTCTATCTTCCTGAAATGAAATTAAGATTTTATCGTATGTTCGTTCTCCCAATCTTTGAATACTGTTGCCCCTTTTTCGGTCTCATGAATGAAGGTTGCCGTTCAAAAATTGAACAAATTCAAAAAAATTTCACACGAATACTACTGTATCCGACAGCTTCGAATACTTGCTACTCAAATAGGTGTCAATTAACAAAACTAAGGTTCCTTTGGGTCAGGAGATTGGAAGCAGGCTTTTGTCTCCTTTTTCGGCTTAATAATTGCACAAATTTACCCAGGACTTCTGTCATTACCGCCGTCAGCCGTCCCTTTAACCTAAGAAACTCGGCACATGTTATACCCCCTCCTGCATCTTCCTCATGTAAACGCTCTTTGTTTTTTGCTTCCAGATATAGCTTTCTTTGGAATAACTTGCCAATCGAAATTAGGTCGTTAACTAGGTTGTCTGCCTCCAAACAGAGACTGCACATTTATCTTAACACTGCTTCTATTAACCTTCTATTCTCCTCATCTTTTCCGAACAGCTTTCTCCATGACCCCGAGAAAGGACCATTGGGAATTTAGAAGATCCGCTTGAAACTATTCTCTCTGCCTCGTGTCCCGCGAGAACCTAGATGTTTCCATTAACCACCGCTGAATCACACGAAGCCACGCGGAAGTACTCAGTCTAAAATGTGGCAGTTTCGTTGAATACTCGCCTTCATCAGACCACATACACCTATGTCTGCTCTATTACTATCATCCTAAGCAGTTTTTTTCTCTTGCACACTTTTTGAACATGGAGGCCCGTTGAACACTGTCTCCATTTTCACTGTAAGAGTTTTTTTAACTGCCATAATTTTTCGTTTTTAGTTCAAAATTACCTGCAAAACATTGCTAATGTTGCCCCAAAAGGACAAATTCTGCTGACATTATTACGACTTTCTACGTCTACTTGCACATATTGTCAAATTATTTTTTGAATTTTTATTTTTTTCGAAATTAACTTTGTATAGATAGTGCTGTACTGGCGCTGAAAAATATAAATTCCAAATTCCAAATTTCAAATAAACTAACTGCTCAAGCTTATAGAAGTTGCTGAAAGCAAGACAGACGGATAGCAGATTGCTAGGTAAGCAAGCAGAAACCAAACCAACGAAGGGGATGGAAGCAGATTTTTCAAAACGTAAGTACTGGTACTTACGGATAATTCATATAAGGAAACGAAAGACTATTAGTCTTATATTCTGGAGACGAAGATGCGATCACTGGAACAAGAGTTTTATTTGCCTGACGTTTCGGATTCCGTCGGGAATCCTTAGTTATAGGTAATCGTAAACAAGTCTGAGGCATGCGCAGATAAGGGGTGATACATGCACAGATTGCACGGTATTTATAGTTCACAGCGGTCACCCGCATGCGTACTATAATTGTCAGTTCTTGTAGTCACCGCTTGAGGTCTTAATCCTGGGACTCGAATATTCGCTACCATTGGCAGTCTTATATTCTCTTAGATAGATCGATTTATATAAATTTGCCACTTATCTGAAAATTCGAAACCAGCGTGTGTTATCTACCGTCTCCAAAATCGCGAATAAAGAGGCGCAGAAATATTTGGAAAGTCGATTTTGAAGAAATAAGACGTACCGCTTCCGCAGAAAACTTGTTACCCAATACAAACGACACAAATTAATTATGGCAGCATATCCAAGGGACTATAGAGCACTTAATTGAAGTCCAGTGCCCAATGAAAGTAATAAGACCATGTGCCAGGCCTCCATTTAAATGAATTGTATATTAAACAAAAACTAAGAACAATTTATCTATTCCAATATTCTTCGACTAACATCGCAATGTTTATAAAAAAATATTATGAAAGAAAATAATTTTCTCTGCAACTATACTAACATATATATATTGTTTCCTCTTATAATGTATCAGTAGTTGAAATGTTAATCATGTTAATCTCAATCTCACTTAGATATTCGACAAACGAAAGTCTAAGTGTCTTCTGCCGGTGCACTTGAATGACGATGGTGCTTCGCAATCAGCTTTCAGCTGCATCGACCCACCTCAGACATCTGCAACGTCCCATCTAATTATCGAAATCCTGCCAATGGACAACGATTGTAATCACCGTATCGAACAGTCCCATGCATACGGAAGGTGCGATGTCCTCAGCTGATTATGTTTTGCCTTCAAACTGACCGCGGCTAAGTATACCTCAGTTAAAGGACATGACAGTTTTTCCAGACCTCAAGTATTCTTCCTACAAAACCGTAACACGTACAATGTATAGTTATTTTATCTCATGTTTTTCCAGTATTGTACCTTAGAAGTCAGGTTTTTTCACTTAAAACAAACTCCTTATTTCGCACACTATTAACCTAGCAAAGGACCAAAACAAATGCAATAGTCACTGCGAAAGAAGGGGTTTGGGTTAGGTTTTTTCCTGCCTTCCGGGGTTTTTGCCGGCGCAAAAGATGTGCTTTACAAATAAACTTCATTATTAACATTATTATTAAAGGCCTAAGGGGCTATTTCATTACAAACTTAGTGCTATCGTGAATATAAGGAAAAATAAAAAATAAAATAGATTAAAAGCGAACTCTTATAATATAATTAGCTGGGCAGTATAAAAAACTCCTTCATCGCTGGATGAGTTCAGCGAACCACCGATTTCCAAAAAAATATAAAAGAAAAAACTGCCTTAATAGGTTACATGGTACAGTTAGATGGGATCCTATTGTTGAGGGTGTAGGACGCTTATTGTTATGGCGAAAATAATAAAGCGGTGAGTTAAGAAGGGGTCATCTGGAACAACAGGAGAGGGCAGTGTAATACAAAAAATGAAGGAACCACTGAGGATCGAAGGCCTTATAAAATTGTTCAAACTTTGGAAACAAACGTTAACTTTACATGCGAAAGCTATGAACAGTTCATAGGAATTACGACCTCTCTACCATCGAGCCTGGGGTATGAGTGGGTAAAAGTAAATGATAAAACTGCCTGTGGTCAGCATACGTTGGTTTTGGCGTCTTTACGCCTGCCATCCCCATACGGACTATAAGTAAGAATCTTCGCAGATATGCAGTTAACAAGGCCGCAACGTGTAAAATAACAACCTTTTTGTGTATTTCGAAATGCTTCGAAATCAAGTCACCGTCTAGAAAAACTAGGTGGGGCAAATATTTTTAAAGTATTGTCAGGTATCGAAGTCGCACCCAACTTCTTTGCTACTGTTTACTCGAGCTGTAGAGTTATCTAGTTAGGGATTCAGAGGAAAAAACAAACCACGCTGGTGCCGCCTTTGCCCTTCAAACGACTTCGTAGGACTACTTCTCTCTATCGCATGGGTATTAATGACCGTTTCGTGACCCTGTGTCTGCCTCGTCGAGACACCAAATTTTACCATGTCGTTAGGGCTTAAGCTCTCCCATGACCAGCTCTGGCGAGGTGACAGACAGGTTTTTCAAAGACCCACATGTGCCGAGAGCAGGAAAGCATATTATTTTTGACGACTTCACGCTTCACACTGTCCGGAAGGAAGTGCTGGGTACCCACAAAGTTAGCGGATGCAACGCGAATGGACTTCTCCTTCTGTAAATTTCCGCTGAACACCGGCTTCTCATCCATACCTACCTTACGAGAGAATACAGCATGGATGCACCATCGCTCGAGGCGTTGGCACTTGTTGCGCTACATTTTCGTTCGCAGACAAGGCAGACAGGACGTGCTGGTGATCCAGATGACCCACGACGCCGATTGCTGGACGAATAATTCCCTTTGAGGTTCAGATTGCAGACCACAATGGAAGCAATCACCGGGTAAGTTAAATATTGTTCTGTTAAATTCCTCTAATCGCCGTTCAGACTTTAGTAATTAACTGACCCGATACATGGGAAAAAAGTAGGCTACTCACACCAACAGCACCGGATGGGATAAAATTGTGTAGAGGCAGAACACAATTCAATTCATTCAATCCAGCACCACCGGAGATGACGCTCTTGAGGGTCCGTCAACGCCGTTGACGTGCACTAATACTCCCATCAGCCCCCGCGACGACTTTTACCACCTCCCCCACTCCCGATACCGATGAGAAAACTCCTAGCGCCCTATCAACTACCACCGCAGCAAAATATTTGTACCTGATGTCCATCTGTTCTTGTTGCACGTCGACCTGGTTGGCCAACTGCAAATCTACCACTGGCGAAACAGTCCCCTGTGCTTTTACATTCGCCCGTCGCACTTGCCTCAGCTGAGTCCAATAGCCATCTACACGGACAGACATACTCGATCATATGTGCATTCATGAACATTTTCATTTAAAACGCCACCGACAAAACCACAGCACTACATCTCTCCTTACCAGCACAAACACCACATTCGAATCCGTCTCACATCACCAAACAAAGGCATGGAATCGGCACCTCTCATGTGGATGGGAGGCGTGGTTTTCGGCTTTTTCCAAATCGTACATTCAAGTGCCTGAGATCTCAGTTACCCACCCTTAGTTAAAAAAATTTGGTGTTTTGTTGGTGGGTCAGGTCTCGTGTGGCACGGGCAGGCGGAATATTTAGACCTGTCAGCCACGGCACAACATTCGTTGGCTGACAAACTTAGACAATCGACAGGTGTTTGGGAGAGGCAAGAGATAATGAGATCGATGGCACTCGGTGCATATTCCTCGCTGCGAACAATCTGAAGCCCTTTTCGTAAGGTCGACTTTGTCTTCCGAAGCGATGCTGCCCACCGAGTTTTCTGAATCTTTCGGAAATGCCTATGGATCCGACGCTACATTTCCATCGCCACGGAGATCCGTGTGTATCGTACATCCGTCCGGTTGGTCCTCCTCTATGACTGTGAATACTGGGCTACGCCTTTGGAAGATGAACAAAGACTGCATGAATTTGACTACCACTGTCTGAGGACCATTCTTCGGGTCAAGTATGCCTACTTCGTTTAAAATAAGACAGTCCGCACTCGCTGCGACAGTACCACGAGGACCTTTCAGGCCATCCAACAAAGACAGTTAAGGCGGTTTGTGCAGGTTCTCTGCCTCACGAGCTTTCCTACGCTGCCCTCGATCCGGCGCCACAACCCATATGGAAGCGTCAAATGCGTGGGCAACTTAAGACTTGGCTCGACAGCATTCGTCAAGACATTGAGTGGGTTCTTGGACCTTCGATTTCCAGTCTCCGTCGCTGGAGAAGAGAATGGGGGGTTGCCGTCAATCGTTACACGTGGAGGGTTGCGACCGTATGAAGTGCAAGTAATAAGACGCCCTTGGATCTATCATAGTGCGCTTAAGGCCGTGGCTTCGGAGGGTGTCCTGCTCTTATAACGGAGAGCTAGTATGCAATCGGTTCCTGATACGACACCCATAGCACCCCCATTCAAATGGAGTATGAATCGCCTATTTTCTGGTTTCCGCAAAAAAACTGGTCCATCTTGCGCGGACCAGGCGTGCATGGCAGGTGCAGGCAGGTTTTTTGGCCGTTACCGGGCTAGATGCGTGAAGGAAGTGTTATGGATGATACACAAGTCTACGATCACTATAAACACTCAACCACTGTCCCAACGCTCACTTTGCTGCACAGCACACAGTGGACCTAGTCAGTATCGGTGGCCAAATTAACTGTCTACGCATTGATACCTAGGGTACAGTCCTCGCGTTTTTACTACTGACGATGCGAAGGCCTGCATGCCACTTCTGCTTCAACTTTAAATAGACTACTGAATAAGCAAGCAAATTATTTCCACAAGGCAAAACATCTGTTTCTTTCACATATCCAGTGCAGCGAAATCAGTTACACGAGAATGCAACCGTTATGGTCACCTACGTATTTTTTATGACAAATCTGTATAAAATAAGCAATGAGAGCACTCTAGCTGTGTTGTCAGGCCCCACTGCAGGGCCCAGACATTGACGTCAAAAGCATCATTAACTAATTGTATTTTCGGAGTTGAAACAGAAAACCATGTGTAAAATTTTACAATAGACTGCTATGGCGATTCATGTTGAAAGAAAAACGGGCAGTGAGAAAAAAAGGAAAACGTTTAAAAGCATGAATCCTGTTGTAGTAATAACAAAAGACAAGGCTGACTGTACATTGCATACTCGATCTTCCCCTACTCTATTTCCCGTAATTTTGAGCATGAATGGCAACACAAACGCACTAGAGAATGTGCAGCAGGGTGCAGCGTACGCCTACCTGAGGATTCGGCTTTACAGCAGTCTGCCGACGGAAAATGCTGTTTGATGCATATAAACAATCAGCATCATAATATTCGCTGTAGGGATAAAACACAATGGATCTAAAAATTAAAGATAAACGAACGGTGACTGCATCTTAGGACACTGATACGACCTATCTTCATGCATAATTTCTTTGAAGTCTGCACTTGTACTGGCAGGATGTTAGTGCCAGATCACCACGTAGCTGCCACTAAATAAGAAAAATAGATCAAGATTAGACAAACGTGTTTTATAGGATAATGGGCCCGGTCTTGTCACAAATTGTTTGCATGCCTTTGAACCTTTAGATGGTATCGAGCTCTTTCTCCGCCAAGTTTCTCCAGGCTTGGATATCGAATTCCCTCGTAGAAGACAGTCTTGTCTCACGAGGGTTCATTGCGTGCACGAGGAATGGACATTGAATGTGAACATCTGTATGTTCGACTTCAGGCGGACCATCCATAGCTCACAACACAAAATTATCTTTCAAAATATTTGGGAAATAACTATACGAAGCAGAAGGGTACAACGAATATACATTTTCCTCTCTTTGTATTGTCATGATATTTATTGGGGTCACCCTTACCGCTGCGATCTTCAGGCCAGCTTCCCTGTGAGAAGGGAAGAATTGAGACAACAGGTAGAAGGAATAGGGCATTCTGTTCAGAGCTAATAATTTAATAGGTTTGAGGACGTTGGCAGCTGAACGAGCGTACGTCAGGCAGCGAGTGCCCGCATCTGGAGTGCGAAAGTGCGGCATTCGTGACAGTGAGGTCCTGTGTGAGTCAGCCTGGAACCCGATTTGTCAGTCCCAATAAAGTTAGGTAAAAACTGGTGTGCATGTGCTCCCAGTTGCGAAAGTCAAAAGGTAGAGCATTGCATGCCGACTTGATTTATTATAATTCTCTCTCGGAATTGATAAAGTTTGAACGTGGTGTTCAGCCGAGTTCCGTTTTAGGTTCAGTACTCTTCCTGATTTATCTAAATAACAAAATCGGAACTTCGAATGTGAAGCTCCCAGTTTCATCTTGTACATGAAAATATGCGCAGACTTCAACTGTATGAATGACGCAAAAAGTTGCGCTTGAAAATTGACAAACAGAGGAGCTGATAAAGCTTTATTTATCCAAGTGCGTGGTCTTACACTAAACATACCGTTGAGAATCGGCCTCAAGGTACCAGTATTGCATTAGCTGCATTGCATATGCAAAATTTAAATGCAAAAGTATATGAGCAGATAGGCGACCATGGATTTTATGCCGTCAAAGTATCAGTATCGGCCAGTATTAATATTTCAGGGATGTGTAGTTGGGTTGACTTTGAATTCCTTATTTGCACAGGCGTGTTGTGTTAACAGAAAAAGTATCTCAGCTTATTGGCGAGGCAAAGTGACTTGAGTCACGAGGGAAAATACTCCTCGGAACTTTTAAGAAAAAAGACTTCCGCTCTTAGAGCAAGGGTCCGATTGGGGCATTGCAGAGGCCACCGGAATCATCACCGAGAGCGAAAGATGCAGCCTGATACTCGCTTGCTGAGTGCAGAGTCCACCGTCAGTGTTGGAAAAGCAGAACTATCCACCCAGATCGTCGACAGCCCACTGCCGCGAAGAGGGGCCGGTCCGAAGTGAACTCAGCGGCGGAATTGTCAAACGCACAGTAGGGACTTTGTTTGATTCTGCCTTTCCCTTACACTATGAAACACGTTTGTCTAATCTTGATCTATTTTTCTTATTTAGAGGCAGCTACGTGGTGATCTGGCACTAACATCCTGCCAGTACAAGTGCAGACTTCAAAGAAATTATGCATGAAGATAGGTCGTATCAGTGTCCTAAGATGCAGTCACCGTTCGTTTATCTTTAATTTTTAGATCCATTGTGTTTTATCCCTACAGCGAATATTATGATGCTGATTGTTTATATGCATCAAACAGCATTTTCCGTCGGCAGACTGCTGTAAAGCCGAATCCTCAGGTAGGCGTACGCTGCACCCTGCTGCACATTCTCTAGTGCGTTTGTGTTGCCATTCATGCTCAAAATTACGGGAAATAGAGTAGGGGAAGATCGAGTATGCAATGTACAGTCAGCCTTGTCTTTTGTTATTACTACAACAGGATTCATGCTTTTAAACGTTTTCCTTTTTTTCTCACTGCCCGTTTTTCTTTCAACATGAATCGCCATAGCAGTCTATTGTAAAATTTTACACATGGTTTTCTGTTTCAACTCCGAAAATACAATTAGTTAATGATGCTTTTGACGTCAATGTCTGGGCCCTGCAGTGGGGCCTGACAACACAGCTAGAGTGCTCTCATTGCTTATTTTATACAGATTTGTCATAAAAAATACGTAGGTGACCATAACGGTTGCATTCTCGTGTAACTGATTTCGCTGCACTGGATATGTGAAAGAAACAGATGTTTTGCCTTGTGGAAATAATTTGCTTGCTTATTCAGTAGTCTATTTAAAGTTGAAGCAGAAGTGGCATGCAGGCCTTCGCATCGTCAGTAGTAAAAACGCGAGGACTGTACCCTAGGTATCAATGCGTAGACAGTTAATTTGGCCACCGATACTGACTAGGTCCACTGTGTGCTGTGCAGCAAAGTGAGCGTTGGGACAGTGGTTGAGTGTTTATAGTGATCGTAGACTTGTGTATCATCCATAACACTTCCTTCACGCATCTAGCCCGGTAACGGCCAAAAAACCTGCCTGCACCTGCCATGCACGCCTGGTCCGCGCAAGATGGACCAGTTTTTTTGCGGAAACCAGAAAATAGGCGATTCATACTCCATTTGAATGGGGGTGCTATGGGTGTCGTATCAGGAACCGATTGCATACTAGCTCTCCGTTATAAGAGCAGGACACCCTCCGAAGCCACGGCCTTAAGCGCACTATGATAGATCCAAGGGCGTCTTATTACTTGCACTTCATACGGTCGCAACCCTCCACGTGTAACGATTGACGGCAACCCCCCATTCTCTTCTCCAGCGACGGAGACTGGAAATCGAAGGTCCAAGAACCCACTCAATGTCTTGACGAATGCTGTCGAGCCAAGTCTTAAGTTGCCCACGCATTTGACGCTTCCATATGGGTTGTGGCGCCGGATCGAGGGCAGCGTAGGAAAGCTCGTGAGGCAGAGAACCTGCACAAACCGCCTTAACTGTCTTTGTTGGATGGCCTGAAAGGTCCTCGTGGTACTGTCGCAGCGAGTGCGGACTGTCTTATTTTAAACGAAGTAGGCATACTTGACCCGAAGAATGGTCCTCAGACAGTGGTAGTCAAATTCATGCAGTCTTTGTTCATCTTCCAAAGGCGTAGCCCAGTATTCACAGTCATAGAGGAGGACCAACCGGACGGATGTACGATACACACGGATCTCCGTGGCGATGGAAATGTAGCGTCGGATCCATAGGCATTTCCGAAAGATTCAGAAAACTCGGTGGGCAGCATCGCTTCGGAAGACAAAGTCGACCTTACGAAAAGGGCTTCAGATTGTTCGCAGCGAGGAATATGCACCGAGTGCCATCGATCTCATTATCTCTTGCCTCTCCCAAACACCTGTCGATTGTCTAAGTTTGTCAGCCAACGAATGTTGTGCCGTGGCTGACAGGTCTAAATATTCCGCCTGCCCGTGCCACACGAGACCTGACCCACCAACAAAACACCAAATTTTTTTAACTAAGGGTGGGTAACTGAGATCTCAGGCACTTGAATGTACGATTTGGAAAAAGCCGAAAACCACGCCTCCCATCCACATGAGAGGTGCCGATTCCATGCCTTTGTTTGGTGATGTGAGACGGATTCGAATGTGGTGTTTGTGCTGGTAAGGAGAGATGTAGTGCTGTGGTTTTGTCGGTGGCGTTTTAAATGAAAATGTTCATGAATGCACATATGATCGAGTATGTCTGTCCGTGTAGATGGCTATTGGACTCAGCTGAGGCAAGTGCGACGGGCGAATGTAAAAGCACAGGGGACTGTTTCGCCAGTGGTAGATTTGCAGTTGGCCAACCAGGTCGACGTGCAACAAGAACAGATGGACATCAGGTACAAATATTTTGCTGCGGTGGTAGTTGATAGGGCGCTAGGAGTTTTCTCATCGGTATCGGGAGTGGGGGAGGTGGTAAAAGTCGTCGCGGGGGCTGATGGGAGTATTAGTGCACGTCAACGGCGTTGACGGACCCTCAAGAGCGTCATCTCCGGTGGTGCTGGATTGAATGAATTGAATTGTGTTCTGCCTCTACACAATTTTATCCCATCCGGTGCTGTTGGTGTGAGTAGCCTACTTTTTTCCCATGTATCGGGTCAGTTAATTACTAAAGTCTGAACGGCGATTAGAGGAATTTAACAGAACAATATTTAACTTACCCGGTGATTGCTTCCATTGTGGTCTGCAATCTGAACCTCAAAGGGAATTATTCGTCCAGCAATCGGCGTCGTGGGTCATCTGGATCACCAGCACGTCCTGTCTGCCTTGTCTGCGAACGAAAATGTAGCGCAACAAGTGCCAACGCCTCGAGCGATGGTGCATCCATGCTGTATTCTCTCGTAAGGTAGGTATGGATGAGAAGCCGGTGTTCAGCGGAAATTTACAGAAGGAGAAGTCCATTCGCGTTGCATCCGCTAACTTTATGGGTACCCAGCACTTCCTTCCGGACAGTGTGAAGCGTGAAGTCGTCAAAAATAATACGCTTTCCTGCTCTTTGCACACGTGGATCTTCGAAACCTGAAAAGACTTTAAAAATATTTGCCCCACCTAGTTTTTCTAGACGGTGGCTTGATTTCGAAGCATTTAGAAATATTTAAAAAGGTTGTTATTTTACACGTTGCGGCCTTGTTAACTGCATATCTGCGAAGATTCTTACTTATAATCCGTAAGGGGATGGCAGGTGTAACGACGCCAAAACCAACGTATGCTGACCACAGGCAGTTTTTTCATTTACTTTTACCCAGTCATACCCCAGGCTCGATGGTAGAGAGGTCGTAATTCCTAGGTTTCGCTTGTAAAGTTAACGTTTGTTTGCAACGTTTATTAGGCCTTCGATCCTCAATGGCTCCTACATTTTTTCGTACGACTTTTCCACTTTTATGCCCCAAATGCGTATGAGTAAGTGTGAACAGCGACGTCACGGTGACGGCGACTATGATTTCATGTAACTTGGTCCTTCAACAACAGAACTCGAAAGGGGTTTTAAGGGTCGATTAGATTGATGTAATCAAATTGTATTGCATGTACAAATAGAAGTTGATTTGTTTTCTATGGCTTCTGTTAGTCGCAGCCAGTATTTAGTCGACTATATAATCGAACCGAAGCAGTGCTTTTTGGTTTTAATTGATGTCGACCACTGTCCGCTCTCACCAGTGCGTGCAACTTATTTAATTAGTATATTCGGTCGTTATCATCTCTGACCACAGATCGTCGTATAAGTTTCCATGTTCAGAAAACTAAACATATAGTTCCCGTGTCTCGATCGGTCTCTTTCATTTTTAGTCAGTTTTTTTACTATCAAGTTGACGATTTAGGTCTCAAAGCACGCTTATTCGGTCAGAGTTTCCATGAAAACGATTTAATTGGATGCCCCTGCCAGTTAATTTTATCTGCCAGGCTTGTTTACGTGATGTAATAGATTCTGTAAATCGACAGGCGGACACCAGTTGGATTGAAATCACCCACCCGGTACTCACATACCAGTTCACCATTACCGGGAGCAGTTAACTCTTATAAAAACCGAGCGCGTAGCCCAGTAGGACGTGACACAGCTAACGCCCTTGTAGGACGCCAGAACAGAGTTTGAGTGACTATGAAAAGTTAATGTAAGGCAAACGACGTCAGCAGTTTTAGCAACATGCAATAATACTGTCATGCCCACTTTATGAGCCAAAACAAATTTTAAGGCCCCACCTTGATGTTGGGAATCACAAGTAACCTCCTTTATCGATAGTAATCAAGTTTTATTTTTAATTTAGATGCTGTGTATACCCCCTTAGTGTCTAGAATTGCTCAGTGCGATTTTGGTCATCTAAGTAAAGTGTGGTTAAGATTACGATCGGGATTGAACCTGATCCCGAGGTTGGAAGTTTAGACATTGAAGAGCTTGCGATGCATTAGTGGTAACGAGGAAATTAATTTAAGGTCATTTTCATCGAGCCTCGTTAACGATTTCAAAGTATACTTTATTCAGAAGACTAGTTGCGCGGGTGTACTTATACTTTCGTGACCAACTGCCATGGCAAGAAACATCTAGACCCTAGGATCTAATGCAGTTGCGGACCGAGCAACTACTTCGGAGAAACTTGAAGACTTCTCTAGACGCGAATTGCTAAACACAAGGGAGCAGTGCGGAGGAATGACGCCAATTCTCAAGTAGAGATTTATTCGATGAGCGTCGGCCACACATTCAAATTTTGTGAGACCGAAATTCTCGCAGGAGATGACAGTTGGGTGAGCCGCGAGGTGCTTGAGTCAAGGTCTACGTACCCGTAGTCTTCAAACCGGTGCAATGACCTGCCCAACCCATATTCGGTGCCGAGGCTCATTTTAGCCATAGCAATTCGCCAATCGGGGAGCACACAGGCGAACGCATCTTCTAACGCCAGTAAGGGCTGAGCCATCATTACGTCAAATTCAGCGCGAGTGATGAAAGTTAAGCAGGTGGCGACCTGCACGCCGGCCATAAAGCAATTAGCGTACAAGCGGGCAAGTATCCTCAAAAAGGGGCAGCCGTTGATTACCATAAGTGTGCAGTAGCATAATGACTGTATCGTATACATACTGCAACTACCTGTGTATGAACTACCCGTTTCTGATACTTTCGAGAAGGACTTCGAAACGTCAGCCAAATGAAATTCTTTTCCCGGCAATCGCATCTGCTTCTTCTCTGTAACCTATGTTAAAAAAACTATTTCTCAAAAGAACAACCCTAAAAGATTCAAAATTCCATCGGTTTTCTGTTTCAATTCCCCTTGTCTGTTTTGCCTCATCGGAACTCATTTTTTCGCTTCTTTTGCCTCAGTCACAATGAACATAATGCAGGCCCAAAATTTGGAGGCCCAGCAAAGACTAATGGAAAATGGACCTGACGCCAGACGAATGAGAAAGGCAATTTTTCGGCGCACCATTGACTACAACGCAGCTGTGATAGCCTACCTTAAAGATCGGATCTGGCAGCGGATCACTTTTAAACGGCCCGCCATTCAGCCTGATTATCTGTACAATTTTTTGGTAGCCTACATTTCTCCTTTAACCGATTTTTAAAGCTAAATCCTCCTGGTGAATACCTGGACAGTCCGATGAACTGTGTTACCGGCAAGCCAGTACGCACGTCCACTAACAAAAACAAATGTCCGATTTATTGTGTCTGCGTAAGTTTTCCTTCGGTTCTTCTTCAACAGTGCTGTTTAGTGGACCCCTGAGGGTCGACGACTGATAACAGGAGCATATAGCGGCGAATTCACCTTGTGGAATGGTCTTACGTTTAACTTTGAAACTATTCTCCAAGTACGTGGTTGTCGTATATCAGACTAAAATGTATTCCTCCAGGCACACGAGTCTCAGATACGCTGCATGAAATGGTCGCACAACGATGACTGGCTCCTGACCGCAGACCACTCCGGATACGTAAAGTATTGGCAAGCCAACATGAACAACGTGGAAATGTATCAGGCTCATAAAGAACCCATCCGCGGCGTCAGGTACGACTTCTGGCTTTCCTGGACCAGTTTCGGCTTGACATTTCTGTTCTCATTTCCACGTAACTGTGCCCCTGCCGAACTAACTTTTGTAATTTTTGTGGATAACGTCATCAGTTTTGTGGACAAAGATACAGACAATATATTGATAATTTTGTTTAGATTACGATCACTGCTTTACAATAAAGTGCATTTGTTCGTCAACATCCGTAGAAAAAATAAAGCTCTTGTCGCTTCATGTCATTGTTTGAGACTTTCATTGAGGGAGTGCTGGTTGCACGATTTTCGTATACCCATGGGTTATGCCGCATCTTAGCCGTACAGTGATCGTCCGCGCTCCATCCATAAAATTTCCTATCAATGTAAATGCAGTCTGCAAATCCTGATGCTTGATCTAATCTGGCTGACACGTTCAAACGGTCACTTTGGTAACAGCAACTACCTGTTGTCTGCATCCTTGTCTACGCGCCAAGTTTGTCCTTATGATCGCACGGTTTAGCCTACAACTTTTTAGCTCATGTTATTTGTGCATTTCTGCGGAACTGTTTTAGCATGCATCCTGAATTAATCATTACGACTGCTGAATTACTATGCTTTCAAGCTGAGTTTGCTATCGCCAAAGTCAGGTTTCATTGATAAATTTCTGGGTGGTGAACCTGTGCGCGGGTTGGGGTTGAGCCGGTTTTATCCAAACTACACTTGACAGTACTGAGGATGCTTCTACTGGCACGGCGTCTGGATGGCGCGGCGCGCCCAACTTGTTCGCTACGTTTTTTTTTCAAGTCAATTAACGTTGCATGACTTTGATGGGCTTCTCGCATGTATTGACATCCGCACTTTCTTCAACTTTTTTTCGGCTAATGCTTGCATATTCGAGTACCGTTCTCTTCATTCTTCGGTGGCATTCACATTAATTTGCCACGCAACCTACTGAAGTGTTTTGTTGTGAAATATTAAATTATTACTTTACTTTGCCTGTTTCAGCGGATTAGTCCAAATTCTCATTTTTTAATTCCAGGAATGTACTGCTAACTGAGCAGCTGCAAACCGTTGTCTTGTTTTATCGGTAGCACACAATAGGGTTTAAGCGGGAGGCATAGTCTTAATTTTACCTTATTGGCGGCTTAATCCTGCTCAGTTTCTTTGGAGTAGGCTCTTACCATACTACTCAATTCCCAGCTCCGATCTTTAGTCATCGAAACCGTCGCCCAGCGACAGCATCGGTCAGCCTCGCCGGGGCCAATATTTTGACTTTCATCGTGGAAAGTAAATTCCCGTATAGGCTTGAAGTGTGTAGATCTGCCCTATTTTCCGTTCCGATACCTTTTAGGTATCATAAAAATGCAGTTAAGGCGCCTAATGACGATTTTTTCTTGCATCAAGAGTTTTATTGATAAACTAGTGAAATCCATTCAAATGTCACAGTAAAACTCAATGTTGTTCCTGCTGGCAGTAGTCTGCAAGGAGACACAGACTGATCTTAAGAACTTGTTCCCACGACACACTACCGCTCGAAGCCTAGTTTTATCCTTAGTAAACGACTTTCAAAATGGGCGGAGGCGGAGACTTCGAAAAATTACAAGTCGACTTATATCGCCTTTTCGATCTACCCATTTAATAGTAATATATTCGCTTATATTCGCAATACGACCTTGTGTTTTGTTATCCTGTTATAGCACAGGGGTATGCCGTTTTCGTTTTCATGTAAAACTCCTGCTCGAAAGTTTGCTGCATTACTTGACTCAGCAACGATGACCTTACTGCTGATGTTCTTGCTAGCCGATCGGCAGCCTACCGGTGGTTTGAGCGCCCGCAAATGCTAAATGCACTTAATCTGGTGAAATATTGATCTTTTTATGGTTTACTTTCAATGAATAGGGCTTAAATGAGGTTGGATAAGTCATAGTTCCGTGTTAACTTATTTGATTGACTGCCTGTACAAAAATCCGTCAAGTAAAGCTTGGAGAAATTTCACTAATTAAGTGTTTTTATCAATGGTTCTGGTACCTGTTGACTATATTTGATAGAAGCTGCGCAAGTAACTAATCTAAGGATTTTGTGTTTATAGGGGATATTCCCATACGAATTTTTTCTGTTGCCACTTTTTGAAAGAGCTGGTGTTTTTAATAAGGCATCCGAATGATGGCACCTGTTTCCGACAACGAATTGTTTATATGAGAAAGCCCTTTAATGTTTGCCAGGTGTCCCACTAAATAAAGGGGTCACATTGCATACCTTGTGAACACTGTCCACATCTGTTTATGATGGACCGTGGAAACGCGTCATAAATAGTGCCGATTACAGGTGTAGAACTTACTGAGCACTTGAAGCCTTAATTGTTTGGTGACTTGTCAGGACTGGAGCTGTGTATAGTCGTTGGACAAGTGGAGACATCTCAAGTGTTTGACAAACTACCTTTTGTGATTATAGTAAATTTTGAAGCGCATTAGTGTCTGGTTTACTGTTACAATATTTGGTTCTTGCAATTATACAACTGAGACTATCCCCAAGGTTCATTA
Source organism: Ligula intestinalis (assembly GCA_036362985.1). Classification (NCBI taxonomy): domain Eukaryota; kingdom Metazoa; phylum Platyhelminthes; class Cestoda; order Diphyllobothriidea; family Diphyllobothriidae; genus Ligula; species Ligula intestinalis. The sequence continues at coordinate 56,626,535 of JAYGXS010000004.1, read as the reverse complement.
GACTATCGGACACAGGTGTCTGCCTTTCGCACCAGGGCCATGCTATTGCAATCCCAACAGTCGCCAAATGGAGTGAGATTCGCCCGTGTCGCGATTCATCTACTGGAAATATTGATCATCTGCACAAACCGTAAACACACCTCTAACAAAATGGGTAGTAGACCACCTGATGTAAATTCGGGGGTGTCGTTGGTTCGCTTCTGCTCCAGGGCACCTGTCCTTTTCCTGTTTTAAGTCGTTTCCTTGTCATTGAGCTTTTAGGAATCTGTAATACCCGCCTTGGATGTGAAATTTAATCAAGATGATCTTTTCTGTAGACGTAAGAACTGGATGGTTTGCGCACCTTTTACGGAATATTTGGACATGTTCCTTTTTGCGTCGATAAAGCCTGCAAATGCGCTGTTAACGGATAGTAGTCAATCTATGCATAAATCACACAGATGGCTGGAATAATTTGCCCTCTAAATCCAGCCGTAAACCCTATACAACCTGAAACTCGTCAAAGTAATATTTTCTGTGTTAAACCTTGTCAGAAGGTTTCAGGTAATCTTTGCATGAGTTTCGACGGCTGATTATGCGACCCACACTTGTCGTGGCCATGGTAGTTGGAGTCTTCCACACATAATCCCCTTCAGTGGGTAACATCGGCATATGTCGACCAAAGTGCTGCAGGTTGTTCAGCGAGGTTACCCAACAAGTCGTCAGGGTTTGCATTATTTTTTCACCCTATGCCTCATACAATTTTTGCTGTTTATCTTGTACAATTTCCTTGTCTTCCTCAATGTTTTCGGTTATTTATTGACTTCGACAGATCTCTTGAAGCGATTGCACCCCTTTGTTGCTCTCTTTCCTCAAACCGTTATAAGTGCGTGCTTATCACAGGCTATAACAAACCCGCCTTCCTGATTTGTCTCAGGCTTCTTAGTTGGGAATGCTTATGGTAGGGCAGTGTCACCCAAACATTCAGACGTGACTTCTGAGGAGATGAAAAAAAATGCGGCATATCACATGCATCCGATTAAGGTTTTAGATTATTTATTCATTTTACAATTTCGTGGGCTACATGCAACGAGTTTTCTGTGTATGGGCTCTGAATATCAATAGGGGGAGGTAGGTAATATCACCGAATGGTATTGTGGTGACGCCTCTGAAGGACATTTGGGCGCGCTTTGTCTTAAGAGTGAGTCTCCTTCGCATTTATTGCGTCGATCGGTTTTTTCTGGTCTATTCATACTCGCAACGGTAGTCGGCTTTTTTGACCTGCTAAGGATACTTAGGAGACTGTCGTCTCTGCTTTGTTGCCTCTGCTTATTTTTTCGTCCTTTGAGTAGCGCTATTTTTGAGCTTTGTAAGTTTACTTTAACTTGGATCACTGTCCTACGTAAATGGCGTAACTTTTCCAGCTTCGAACTGCCTTCCCTGTGGAATTCTACGTTGCTTTGAATCCGGGGTACTTCTTTTTGAAGCTGATGTCTGAAGCACACGGCTCTACGGTAGTTAATTAGTCAATTTGCTGGCAAATGAAAGAACTAGACGCATTTATTTCAAACAGCATTTATGCAATCGACAGGTAACCCTTTAGGATCGTAAATAACAGGCAATCGCACTAATTAATTGACTGCATTTCGCACTTAAACCAGCTTCGTTGAGGTAAATAATTGTCTGCGGGTGGGTTCAAGCTTGGCATCATTCCTTCTAATGATCGGTTCTTGTTTTGGACCTCGGCTACGAGACAGTGTAATCCTCCCATTCGATGCCTTTTTCTGTCTTTATCCAGCTTTTCTCCATTCGACACTAAGTTTGTTACCTGCAGTGACGACTCCACCGTTCGGATTTGGGACTTTCTGCGTTGTACGGAGGAACGAGTTCTTCGAGGTTTGTCTAAAATACCCACCTCCCCCGTCTATTTGTTCACTGAATATATATGTTCAAGCCCGCATACTTTGTTTTCCTAAGCGTACCACGAGACTGTAATTTTCCGTTTCCGCTGGCTGATTTCGTGCTTATCTCAGTCATGACAGCTTCTTAAACTTTTTGACACAAAAAGTAATCGGTTCGCGGGATAATTCGGTCATTAAGGTCGAAGTTGCCTCAGCGATAATTCCCTCTTAACGTGCCTGTTTTGACTCTTCAAGCAGATAGGTATATTCAAGTGCCTTAGGACTCTTCGAGTGCGGGAATCGAACCAGCACTCGCCGTGGGGCGTGTGCTATGCCGGTCTGTATGTTATTTTTCGTCAATCTGACTATGTCTCTTATGACGAATCCGCCATGTATCTCGAAACATCAGGCACATAAAAGTATTGTCCCGGCGATCGAGTCGTCTTCTTCTCAGTTAAGTTTTGTCTCCAGACACATTGAGTTAAGGTTTTTCATTTGCAAATGATGCGGAGGAAAAGCGGGAGGGAGGTGCTCAGGGAGTTTTTGTGTGATCTACTCGGCGTGCGTGATGTCTCCGCTGCCCAGATAGCAGTGGTTTTCCTCAAGCATAGTGGAAGATCTACGGGATTTTCGTTTGCAATAAGGTTTTGTAAGTAGCCCAGAAGTATTGTCATCTAGGACGACGGGATTGAAAGGGTGATTTATGACTTTTCGGTCATGTCCATTCGGCAAGACTGTAGTGTCTGATAATTGTGCAAACGACCGTCCTCTAAGGCGCGGAACTAAGTTCTTTTATTCGTAATCGGGGGCATTTGGGTTCTTATGGGAGTGGCCTTCAACGGTCCATCCCCTTCAGAAAAGTGCATACGGACTTTCTGTTTTGGTTCGGGACCATACTGGTGGTCGTCACGATGTTTTAATTTAGAATCTTGTTCTGGCCGGTGACTCGTAAACTGCGCTAGCCATCTATGACCCTCCTCTAGTGCCTGCGGTGCCAAGGCCCGAACACACAATACGGCAGAAACCCCTTCGTATCTCAGACGCCCTCTGTGAATACTGTTTGACCGCGGAAACTGTGGTTTTAAGCCTTTGTCAATAGCCGCAAACAGGCCACCTGATAGCTGCGCTGAACAAACACGGAAGCCAGATTGGTGTACGTCAGGCGTTATTCGGGTTTCGTGCCGATAACAAATGCCGAACTGAGAAGATGGCGTGGTGGTGGCATGCGTAGGGGCGGCTTCGGCCGCACCAGGCACCTGTGTCCGGTCCCACCTTCGGTATTTTTGACTCTGTCTTGACACCGGGGACAGGTGGGTGAGGGTGTGGCGGACGGCCACAATACCTGTTCTCCCTTCGTTCTCCAAGGCTCGCTGCCCCAAAGTCATGCGTTGTCACAACTGTTTTAGTGCTTTCTTCATTGGCGCCCCCCTTTCCTCAGGGCTTGACCTTGCAGCTGCTTCTGGCTAACCGATAACAGCTGCGTCAGCGTCCCCTGTCCTTCGGCCTTCCGGTGGCCTCCACAGTTAACCTCGCCCTATTCAGTCACGTACACACGTGCGCACACACCCGCGTATACCCGTGCATCCAAATGAGCACGCCTGCATATGGGCCACTTGAATACCACACCTTAGCCAATGCAGCAACGACCTTTACGGGCGACATCCCCTCGGGCAAATTGCAACGCACCAATGGCAGAACACTTGAATTTGCTCCGCAATCCTACCTAAGCAGCTGCCACCACTGTTTCATTCTCTCTCAGGTCTGGCTGGACGCAGTCAACACTAGCGCTGGCATCGCCAGTGGCCACTACTGCCTGAGACAGCTTTTGGGAATTCTGTACACAATAAATCACTCCTTCTGGTGACTACTGCCTTTTAACTTCCAAACTGGGATTTTGGCCTGATGATTGTAGTGATCCGAGTACAACCACTTCTTAGATTCCTACAAAGAAGGAGCGAGTGTACTAGTATACTATCACTTACAACTAATTCACGCACAATTCTATGCCTCTACACCACCCTGTTGTGAAGTATACGGTAAACATAGTTGAAATCGACGGTCAAACTGTTTATAGCCTCTGCTCAATCCTCAAAAAGTAGTCATCGCAGATTAGGCACTCTGACTCTAAGATAATCTCAATGACTTATGCTGAAGCTGTTTTCGTAGTTTCAGACAAGATTATCTTAATTGCTACAGTTTTTGTGATTCCCAAATTCAAATCGGGAGACGCACGTAAGTAAACCCTGTGGAAACGCGAAAGCTTCTATTTTTTATTGCGGGCGTTTACTAGTCCTCCTCTGTGGGCAAGTCTTAGTTCTCTGGTCTTTACCGTTCTGCGTTTTAATTCAGGCCACGGATCGGATGTTCGCAGCGTCGCTTGGCATCCGTATATGTCCTTGATTATGTCCGGAAGTAAAGACGCCCAACAGCCAATCAAACTGTGGGAACCGAAAACTGGCGAATCAATTGCCACCCTGTAAGTTATTCTGGCGTCTCTCTCCGCATCCCAAATTTTCTTCGAAACTGTCTTTCTAGTTCGTTGTGCGTCCTAAGAAGCCACCCCATCTGAACACCAGCCACACATGCCCCTTTAATCCCACCGCCTGGTTTTGCTGCAATTGCCGAATAGCGGGAGCCTGAGCGGTGCATAGGACCTCAAGTAGATCCATGGTCCCAGTGGTACATGTGAAGCCTGTGAAATGTCGAATAATTTCTAATTGCGTCTGAGCATTGAAAAATACCTCGAATCCTTTTAATCCCATTTTAGTTGACCCAATTAGGAAAAAACTCGCGGTCTCGGTGATAGTTGAACCCACACAACCGGGAAGGTCTTTGCGCAGCCAACGCTCTACCATTGAGCTAAGAGGCTCATCATGCGCCGTGAATTTAATCACACTTGGACCGATTTTACCCGCATAACTTGCTGCTCGTAGGGCCTCCACCGTTACGAAACAGCAAACTGACTGCCCAAGCAGGATTTCCTAAGCAATCATCTAGAATCCACCAAAATGACTAACAGGCTGACTTTAATTGTTAGGGGGTTTTGTCAATTTCGCTTAATTTAGTTGACCCAATTGTGAAGAAACGGCGTGGCGTCGTAGCTCAGATCGGTAAATCGTTGGCTGCATAAGGGCCTATCCTGCTGCGCGGGTTCGACTTCCGCTGTTGCCGCGAGTTTTTTCACAGTTGGATCAATTAAATTAAGCAAATCTACCAAACCCCCTAACCACCCTATTTTTATTGTTCGATTATTTTTTGTCCCGTCAAACTGAGTAGGTTGTACAGTTTTGCAAACGCATTCCGTCGGAAAGCTGTTAGCTAAAGAATTCGTTTCAGCATTGCAATGAAGTTAGTTACGGCATCCCTAGCAAAAAGAGTCGCGAATATTCAGTTGCACAAACGTGCATACCAGTTTTTTGAATCCCGCATTACGGATTTGTCCAGAACCTCGGTGATTTCCGAGTCTGAGAAAAAAAGTTTTTTTCTCTAACCTTACACACTTCACTTTCACTGGCTGCAAACTGCACCACTTTGCAAACCATTGTCTCTTCATTTTTACTTCTGCTTAGTTATGTCCACAAAAACACCTGCACAGATGTGGCCTGGAACCAGAATGGTAATTGGTTCCTGACCGCTTCGCGTGATCACTTGATCAAGCTTTTTGATCTGCGCTACATGAAGACAGAGATGCAAACCTTCCGTGGCCACAAAAGAGACGTTATGCGCGTCGCTTGGCATCCCTGTCATGAGAGTCTCTTCGCTAGTGGCAGTGCAGATGGAACTATTCTCTTTTGGAATGTGGGGTAAGTGAAAGTGAAATGAGTTGCCAACGCCTTTTTGTAGTCATACTGTGCTAGGATCTTTGCTGATTCAGGCCGTTTTCCCCCTCCTCTTTCTCCTCAGAAATTGCATGACCAGGTCCTCTTTTATCTCGTTTCCCTTTCCCGAGAAAATATACAACGTGTTCATATGAATTCACAGTAGGAGCTACCTACTTTTTACTTCTTTTTCGGCTTTCAAAGCTTTCAGTGCGTCGTTCATTTCCGTTCTAGTCAGATTTTCCCCTTCAAAATGGCTTATTGAATTCAATTCGCAGATCGCTGGGTTGATTTTTTGTTAAGCTTTCTTCAATTATGGGCTGCTCACCTGTTTTCCCCTTCATTCACTGATGCGTATGATTTTACCCTCCATGGTAGGTTCGTTGACGCCTTAACCAGGAAGTCATCCTCACACCTCTTTATCCTTACTTACTTGTACTTGTTCCGATTAGCTCCTGTTGTTGGATGACTCGGCTTCACGGATGTGTGTGTGTGTCGTGTGTCGTAGCCCATAGTTGGATCAGGAATCCCCGCCGGAATCCAAACTGGGAGTAGTTGTGAGACGGAGAAAAGCCGCGACCTCGACCGGCTTGAGCCACAGGTCCGTGGGAGTGAGGAGGGTGCCTGGCCGAGAACTGCAGGCGAACAGATGACGGCAGTCATGCGGCGAGACGCCGCAGTCGGGACAGCAGTCGGGTATGGATGGGTCGAGCCGGTGCTGGTACTGGCGAAGGAGCATACAGTAGCCACTGCGTAGCTGCGCCAGAGTACAGCGAGTAACCCTCGGGAGATGTCGTTCCGAGGCCGCGATCGGAGGCGGATAGCCACCCAAAAGGACCGGGGGACGGTAACCTCGTTTCTCCTCGACAACGACTCTCTGGTGGAGACGCTGGAAGCCTGTCTTGGTGGCAGAGCTATCAACAGGTAGATCCGCGAGAGACGAGGCAACAGCTTCCTTGTGGAGTGCTCGAATAGACGGCCGGACGTTGCGGCAGGGCTCGGGAGCGGTGAAACGGTGATGATTGGGATGGCCGGGTTGCGAACAACTCCACCAGAACTGCTGGCTAAGGAGAGTGTTGTGATTGGCGACCGGTAGAACAGAAGCCTCCGCATGAAGATGATCTATAGGCGACATTTTATAGCAACCCGTGATCGTGCGGAGGGCAGCGTTTTGGGCTGACTGGAGGCGGCGGAGGCTGGAAGAGCTCATCGTAGGAGACCAGATTGATGCCGCATAAGTGAGGTGCGGCTTGGCCAGCGCCTTGAAAGCAGTCGACAGAGTCTCTTTCGCACAGCCCCAGGATGTGCCTGCTAGAGCCTTGAGGACCTTGGTGCAGCGGCTTACTTTGCTTGCGGTCTCCCTGGCATGGTCTGCGAACGTGAAGAGCGGATCAAAACGCACACCAAGGAGTTTGGGCTTGCGGACGAGCGGTAAGGACGCCCCATTGACGGTGATGACCGGGTGGCGATTGAACTCCTTCGGATCAAGCGTAAAGACAGTTACGGACGACTTGGCTGCCGAGATCGTCATTCCGCGCTGGGTGAGGAAGTTTTCGACAACAGGCATGAACTCCGTGAGGAGCTGTGCAGCCTGATCGATGTCATGGTGCCGGCAGAAGAACGTAATATCGTCCGCATAGGATACCACTTGCACAGGTGCCCGGGGGAGTGGGAGCTCTCGCATGTAGATGTTAAAGAGCGTCGGGCTGAGCACAGAGCCTTGAGGGACGCTACAGGACTGCTTACGGGGCTTGGAGAGAGCGCCCCGGAAGAGGACACGATCGTGACGGCCACGGATGTAAGCCGCCAACCATCGGACCAGGCCAGTCGGGACGTTCAACGAGACCAAGTCCTGCAGGAGCTGATCGTGGCGGACGCAGTCAAAGGCTCGTGACAGGTCAATTGAGACTGCCACGGTCCGCGAAGCGGGCTTCTGTTGATTGAAGCCCTCGAGGATAGCATCGCTGAGCTCGAAAAGCGCCGTTGTAGTTCCACGACCCGATCGGAAACCATGTTGGTGGCAAGATAGTTCCGCCACAGACGTCAGAATTGGGTGGATGAGCCGTTCCAGGATCTTCGCCAATGGACTGAGGAGGGCAATTGGACGATAAGAGGTCGCTAGGCAGGGGTCCTTACCCGCTTTGACCAGAGGGATGATGATCGACTGGCGCCAGCAATCAGGGATGATTGAAGTTCCCAGTGAAAGGTTGAAGAGGGCGGCAAGGTAGGCAGCCACCTTCGGGCCGATGTGGCGCACATGGATAGGCGCCAGACCATCTGGTCCTAAGGCTTTCGAAGCTCTCATTTTCTTGACGGCAGTGAGGATGGCATCAGCCGAAAAGGAAATATCTGGGGGCGGGGCTTTATGGAGGAGGCGAAGAAGGGGGCGTTGGCTTTTGGGACTGGGCGCCGAGCGGGGTGAGAACAGCTTGTTCATCTTCGCGGCGATCTTACCGTTGTTGGAAATGAACTTACCGTCCCCAAAGCTAACAGACTGGTTTGATGTATCAGCCCGGGGTTTGGTCAGGTTGCGTAAAAGCTTCCAAGTGGCAGCTGAGTTGCCGCTGAAATTACAATCTGAAACTAGTTCATGCCAGCGTTGGCATTTGCCATCGTTGATATTCTTAGTGATTAAGCCATTCAGTTCGCCAAACTGCGGGTCACTGGCATCACGCGCTCGTATTTCGTCTCTCTCTCGTTCCAGGCGGGAGGCTTCGGGCGGATAGTTAGGACGAAGAAAGGGAATGCGGCCGTTAGGGATGTGGTGACTTGCTGCTGCCAGGAGTAGTCGACGAAGGGCTCGCTCCGCCATGTGGACACAGGTGGGAGGCGGTAAGCCATCGATCTCGGCTGCGCATTCGGTCGTGAACGCTGCCCAATTGGCTTTCTTGAAATTAATGAAGTGCCGGTTGGGGGCCTTGATACGCTCGGCGGCGGTGGCCAATTCGAGCACAATGGGGAGGTGGTCGCTACCCAGGCTGATTTCCGTCTTCCACATGGTGGAGGCTACCAGACTGAGACTGGCGAGGGAAACATCGGGCGAGCTGGAGGCGCCGTTGGTCGGGAGCCGCGTTTGGCTGTTCTCGTTGAGAACGGCAAAGGGGGCGTGTTCTATTTCATCAGCCAGAGCTTCTCCACGGGGGTCGGCTGCCAAGTTAGAGCACCATAGGTCATGGTGAGCGTTGAAGTCACCTAGCACCAGACTGTCTCCAGAAGGTAAGTAGGGAGCGATAGAGGCGGTGAAACCGGGAGAACAACTGGAAGTTGGAGGAATGTACACGTTCACGACGGTTAGCGGCGCCGGGCCAATGTCAAGGGAAATCGCCAGTACTTCCGTGGGATCGGCTCCAAGCAGGGGAAGCTGGTGATGGGCAATGGATTTGTCCACCAGGAAGGCCAAACCTCCGCCTTTGTTGCGGCCGCGGTCGCGACGGACAATCGTGTAATCGGCACAGGAAGGGACCTTAGTGGAGTTAGACCACTTTGTCTCTTGGATAGCCGCCACAGCTATGAAGGCCAGGAGCTGGTCAAGCTTCCCAAGGAGGCCGTTGGCGTTGAATTGTAAGATCTTAAGACCAGGTGGTGAGGCAAGGTCGGAGACCAGAAAATTTGGGTTCAGGACTGGACAGGCTGGAGGCATGGAGATCGGTGGGGGCACGGGACAGCTGGGACACGCGAAGGCGGGCGACCAATCGGCAGCCGTGGCGAGGCCACTGCAGCGGAGATGGCACCAGCCATTGCAGGAGCCGCAACGTACAGACCAGTCGCGGCGGCCCAGACGGACTCGGCAGGACGAGCAGTACCAGAGAGGTCCAGGGTTGGCCACGATTCCGGCGGCGAGGAGGAGCAGTTGGAGCAGCGTGGCCGGGAGGGGCTGTTTTGTCATCAAAAACACGGATTGGGCGGAGGGGAGAGTTGATCCAACGTAGGGAGATGGGTGTAGCAGACCTTGGCCGCCGGGAGGGCGGGTGGGAACGCGGTTCGTAGACGCGTCTGCTGTGGTTCCCGCTTCACGGATGTCGCGAATAGTGGCGGCACATTGGCGGCGGTCAGAAGCGAGCTCTTCACAGATGTTAACCCATTGTTTGTTCCAATGTCGCAAGCCGTAAACGGTTACGAGGCCCATCCGTTCAACGTCCCACTTAACGGTGCTGAGCCATGTCTTCAGTTGGCCGCCTTGTTGGTATCTCCAGTTTGCACTACGAGAGGGGTTCACGACCAATCTACAGAGGTCCGTCGATGGTTTGCGCAGAACATGGCCAAACCATTGCAATCGTCGTTCTGGATGTACGATGCTAGACTTGGTAGTTTGAAGCGTCTGCGGTATAGCTAAACATTGGAGATTCGATCCGGCCAGAAGACTCTTAAGAGGTGTCGAAGACACCAATGGTCAAAGACTTCGAGCGATAGGATGTCTGCCTTTCTCACTGGCCATGTTTCGCAGGCATATACTAGCACCGGTCTGATTGATGCTTTGTATATCAGCAGCTGATGTCTGAGCGAGACCAGAGTGATCTGGCTAGCAGCCTAAATGTATTTCTAGCCTGCGCGATTTGGTTCTTGATTTCGTCTTCGGTCTGTCCATTGGCCAGCAAATTCGAGCCCAAATAGCGGAAGCAGCTAACTTCTTCAATAGGTTGACCGCTGATAAACAGTGGTTGTGCTGCGCCCAGATACGTAGTCAGGAGCTTCGTCTTGCGCACATTAATTGTCAGACCAACAGTTGCAGCGAGGCTGGTGATTCGGTCTAGCGTTGGCTGTAGTGACTGAGGAGTTTTACCGAGTACGACAATGTCATCAGCATATTCCAGGTCAGGTACTCTGAATTCAGAGCTGATTTCACATCCACTGTCAGGTAGAATTGACTGATACATTATACAGTCGATCAAGAAATTGAAGAGAACTGGAGAAAGAGGGCACTCTTGACGAACTCCACAAGTCAGAAGGAAAGAATTTGACTCTCCACCAAGGGTTCTTGGGCTGATGTTGTGCATAGTAAGCCTTGATCAGATTGAGCAACTTTGGCGGGAGACCGTCAGCAAGGAAGATTTGCCATAAAGCTTCTCTGTCGATAGAATCAAAGGCGGTCTTAAATTCAATGAAACAGGCGGTGGTGATCTGTTGGTTTTGATGTCTGTGCTCTAGTATGCGGCGTAGAATGAAGATCTGGTCAATACATCCTCTATCTGGACGAAATCCTCCTTGGTTAGGACGAGTGCGAAGATTGCGCTCAGTCAAAAATCTACGGAGAAGGATAGTCGCAAACACTTTGGCGGCTATATCTATGAGGCTGATGCCGCGGTAATTTGAGCATAATGTCATGTCACCGCGCTTCGGTATCGGTAAAATAATGGACAGAGACCAGTCAGTGGGGATGACTTGGGTAGTCCATATAGTCGAGTACAGTCGATGTAGTGATCCCGTCAAAGCAGGACAATTAGTTTTGTAGGCTTCTGCTGGGATACCATCTTCGCCTGCTGCCTTCCGAACTTTTAGTCGTTGTAATACCGATTCCAGTTCAGTTCTCGTAGTTGGCTCGCAGTCACTACCGTATGGAATTCCAGCTGAGGTTTGCAGGTGAACGTATAGGCGGATCCAGTAGCTCACTAAAGTGCTCTCGCCATCGATCGATTTTGCCAGCCATATCAGTTATCACTTGACCCGAGTTATATTTGCCAGCGGCTTAACGTAAATAGTAATAGAGCTGGTGGAAGTTACCAGAGTTTGAAGCTGATTCCATGGAGCCAGCTAACTCAGTCCAATGGTTCTGACGGTCGCATCTTGCTGATCGCGTAGTTTGACGTCTCAATGTGCGGTAGTTCTCTGAGTTTGACAACCGAGCGATTCTAGCTTGTGCCGAAAGATGGAGGGTGGTTGTGGAGATCCAGTCTTTCCTCGGTAATACCTGTTGTTGCAAGCTCGAATTCATCGCACATTTTAGCGCGTCTCTCAAGTGTGGCCACTGACTGTCGGGCGAATTTTGATTACTGACGTTATCTGGAGGTTCGATGCGAACAGTGGATTGATCCCGGATCCGTGCAATGAGACTTTCGTTGAACGCTACACGGGTTTCTGTGTTTGATAGCGCCATAACGTTGACACGTTTTGGGGGCAGTTTCTTACTTCGATTCGACAAACGGAGCTTAAAGCGGGCACGGACAAGTACGTGATCTGACCCAACTTCCGCACCTCGAAACGATCTGCTGTCGGATACTGAGGTGGTCCACCTTGAGCGTACTAAGGTGTAGTCTATCTGGTTTGCCGTTCGACCATCGTTTGAATACCATGTCAGCAGCTGCCGATGGGGGTGTTGAAAACGGGTGTTTGTAACGACAAGATGATTATAATCAGCAAATGTTACCAATCGTTCTCCGTTGTCGCAACGTTGGCCCAGTCCGTATTTTCCGATGATGTGTCTCGTGGTCTCATCGCACGGGCCAGTCCTGGCATTCCGGTTTCTGGCGACGAAGAGCAAGTCTCTAGGGGGTATTCTGGCCACAGTAGCTTGAAGGCGTTCATAGAACTCCGTCTTAATTGCTTCATCCGCTTGCGATGTTGGGCCATAAACGGCAACCACACAGACATATTTGCTATGGTGCCTTTGAAGCGGGCTGCGGCAATCCGCTCTGAGATAGGCTCAAACGCTAAGGGCGTGTTATGTACCTTCTTTGTCATGGCTATTGCCACCCCATGCAGTCCTGTGTTCGTTTGTGGTCCGCTGTGGAGGAGCACGTACTCAGCATCCTCTTCTGGGACCTTGATTTCTCTCGTTCCAGAGTCTGGGAGACGAACTTCTGACAGGCAGGCAACTTCTACTTTATAATCGCATAATGCGCGTGCTAGAAGTGCTTGACGGCCGGGCTCAAGCAATGTCCTCACATTCCAGCAACCGATGTTCAAAGTGTGTCACGAATTTAGGGTACTGGCTTGCAAATTTGACATTCCGGGCACCAGACGACCATGGAGCGCGTCGCTTCGCGGGGACGCCGTAGCATTGTTCAGGTTGACAGTACTGGCTTGCATATTTGACATTCCGGGCACCAGATGACCACGGAGCGCGTCGCTTCCTGGGGACGCCTTAGCAGTAGTGAGATTCGTGATATTCGTATTGTCCATGAAGTTTCTTGGAAATTTTGTTACAGATGACTTCCCCGGTGTTACCCTCTGTTTGCCATGAGTTTCCCCACGTTGCCCGCGAACCACCGGCGGGGAGGTCGAGGGTCGGATTTCGGTTCGCTCTTTATACTCTTTATCCTACCTAAATGTGAAAATTTGTTTGGGTTTAATGACTAAGCTTTTACCGCAAGGGAAGTGAGGATGAATTGAACGTTGAACTAATTATTACTAATGCATAATCAAAAACAAAAAAAGATTGATTCTGGTGTTGCTGCGGAAACATTGCATTGTCATAGTAATTATTGCGCATTGAGGTCCATTGTTTTTATAGTTTATGACCATTTGTTTCAGACTTTTTACCTATGTATGCTTTTATTCATTTTATCCCGAATATTTTCTGAAAAAGTAAGAAGTTCAGTCGAGGAACAGAGCGTAAAAATTTTTAGCGACGCCCATTTATTTACATTACGTTTTATTACCGTTGCTAATTGGATATGTATAGAAGAGATGGTTTCAGCCTGTCGTTTCTGTGTGACTAGTTTTATCTGACGCTGTCGTGTTAGCCCTGATTATCGACTGAAATCTAACTAAGGCGTTTGGAGAAATACATTTATCTCCTTCACCTCTCGAAATTGAATTGGTTTAACTGGTTCAAGTGTGTAGCTGAAGCTTTTTAGCTCCTCGTTTTCGACGATTTGGATCGAAAATGTCCTGCTAGCGGCGATGAAACCGGTTTGCTGTAATCTCTGAGATTGTAATGCGCTTACACAAGGCTTGACTGCCAGCGTTTTCTATGTTGATTTATCTTTGTTGTCTGTGTCATCTTTGTCATTTTGTTTGCTTTGCTACCCACCAGAACCGATACCGAATTAGGCGCTATCGACGATGCTCACGAAAGTATGATCTGGAGCTTGGCCTGGCATCCTCTTGGTCATATCCTGGTTTCCGGAGCCAACGATTTTGCCACGTAAGTCTCTGCACAAAGTTTCTTTCTCCCGTCCCTCCTTCCGCTGTAACTTTTACGTCCCTGTTTGCCACCCTAAATATTCTTCTAGAAAACTCGTTTGATCCCACACCTCTTTATCTACTTTCGCCCTTTGACACCTATTCAGTGCCGTCATAGTCAGCCACTTCACATGATGCAGTTGCTTACCGTGCCCGAACGATCTTTGTTTATTGGTTCGCTGTTTCACCCTCTATAGGAAATTCTGGACTCGAAATCGGCCGGGAGACATCCTAAAGGAGGTGGTCGGTACTGGCAATGTCGGCAGTCTGCCAGCCCTCGCCACTGACGGTCTGCCTAGTTCCTTTGAACAGCCAAAGCCTCAAAGTAGTCTCGTTAGTGACGAGATCGGTGGGAGCCTTGCGCGTGCGCTGGCCGACGCTGCCGGTCGTTTGCCCATCTTTGAGTCCAATGAAATAACTATCCCCCTGCCGAACTTGCCAATTCCGCAGGAGAATAGTGTGACTACGCCCGCCCAGAGCCAATTACACCGGGCCTTTGAGAATGAGGAGTTCGAGGAGCCTCGACGTGTCGAGATCCCCGGACTAAATGAAGGTCCCGTCTGCGACCTGAACTCCAGTGACAACGAGATGGACTCTTCTGAGCGCAACAAACTACGACAGTCACGCTCTATTCCCAAGGAATTTGCCGCCAACTGGGCTAGTTCACGCGCAAGACCTACCTCGCATGTGGTGCTTTCTGCCGTTAGCCAAAATCAGAATGCCACCCTGGAGGCCGCATCAGCCGGACCGACTCAAACTACTGCTGCCAGCGATAACGCCACGGTGACAGCGGGTGGCGTTGGTGCATTGTCGGCTGACGAAGAGAAGGGCAGGTCGTCCTCTTCCAATGAACCGCTCTTCACCTCGGATATGCGACCGAGTCACAGTTCATCGCAGTCTGTGCCAGTGTCGGCTGCGAAGGATTCACCTGCATCCACTGAAGGTATTCTTAGCACATCCTCTGAGGGTTTTCTTGGCCAGATTGATTTTAGAGGCCCAAAAAATGGCGTTGACTACTTTTTAAATGTTCGGTAGCCTTACTTAAAATTTTTTCGTTAAATTCCACCAATAGGAAGACGAATTTCAATTTTCCTTAAATTCCGGCTACATAAGGTCGAATTTCTCTCGATTAGCATTCGTATCCTGCTTAACAGAAGCTTATGTTGATCTAATTTGCTTCTATTTTAGCATATTAAAACAAACATAATGTTATTCAATTTGATATTTTTGATCACTTCCGCCACAATTACATATTAATTTACGCTCACTAACGAAGAATTAAATGTTTTACCACAAAATATATTAGGCAGTTGGCCGCGGGGGAGATAGATATATTAAGAGGCCCTACAAATCAGTTTTGCCGTTTTATTTCCTGCCCTTTATGATAAGGTTGCCTCCCTCCCCCGAGTTGTCCCCTTCGCCAGGATTTATCGCTTCTTACCTTATCTTCTTGTTAGGTCTAGGGGGCGTGACAGCCAACTAAAATAAATCTATGTGCGATACAAAGGTCTGTCAAAAGTACTGTGTCTGGGAAGTCGGACAGGGGCGCCGAACACCAGTTCAGCGGCGGAACAGTCAAGATCCGGCTTGAAGGAGGAACGGATACCCGCATAGGGAAGACTTCAACTGGCGGTGGGACCGCTCAACCATCCCGTTGGCAGCTGGGTGATAGTCTGTAGTGCGGCTGCGAGTATAGACTAAAAAGGAGAGTAAAGAGTGGAAGAGGTTAGACTCGAACTGAGCACCACGGTCAGTCGCGATTGTGGATAAAACGCCAAAGATGACAACTCAACGACTGAGAAAAGCTTTGACGATCGTAGAAGCCTCGATGTTTGGGAGAGAGATAGCCTCCGGCCATCGGGTGAATCGATCCACACAAGTGAGGAGATAGGAAAACCATTGGATAGACGCAAGGGGCCTACGATATCCAGATGAACGTGACTGAACCTGGCACCAGGACTGGGGAAGGCGCCAATAGGTGCTTTGTTGTGCCGGTGGACCTTACTCCGTTGACAAGCGAGGCAATCCCGAGTCCAATTTTTCAGGTCCATGTGTATCCCAGGCCAGACAAAGCGGCAGGAAAGTAGCTTATCAATGGCTCGACCCCCAGGGTGAGAAAGGTTGTGAAGGGAGGAAAAGACATTGCGTTGAAGGGACGGTGGCACAAAGGGGCGATGAGAGGCGGTAGAAACGTCACAAAGAATGGTGCCGTTGCCAGTCGTCACCGGCAACTCCTGGAGTTGGAGTCCGGAAACATCCTCGTCACAGGGTGAGCCAACACGGCGTTGTTCGGCAGCCATCTCAGCGAGGTAGATCCCAGGGGTAAGTTGCAAATGAGCGATTGAGGGCCTGGACAGTGCGTCAGTCACCTCATTGTGTGACCCACCGATGTGGCGGATATCTGAGGTGAAGTGACAAATATAGTCCAATTGGCGAATCTACCAGGGATTCAACTTGTCTGGCTGTGACTTCAGGGCAAAAGATAATGGCTTGTGGTCAGAGAAAACTGTGAATTCTCTGCCCTCGAGCGCGTGCCGGAAGTGTTTCACGGCAAGGTAGACAGCAAGGAGCTCCCGTCCAAATGTGCTGTAGCGCAATTCGGCAGGTTTTAACTTCCTCGAGAAGGAAGCTAAAGGCTGAGCCTGACCTACAAGATGCTGCTGGAGAACCACGTCGACTGCAGCATTGGAAGCATCAACCATGAGGGAAATGGGAGCATCGGGAACTGGGTGCATTAAGAGGACGGCGTCGGCTAGGGCAACCTTAGTCTTCTCGAAAGCTGCGAGGGCATCTGCAGATAGCTCGAGTGAACCTTTGGGACCCGAAAGGAGGTTCGTGAGCGGCAAAATAGTGTCAGCACAGTTCGGAAGAAACCGGCGGTAAAAATTCACCATGCCCAAAAATCGCTGCAGCTGACGCTTTGAAGAAGGAGGTGGAAAATCTCGAATAGCCGCAACCTCGGAAGGGAGAGGATGGATGCCGTTGGTGTCAACTAGGTGTCCAAGAAACTCAAGAGAAGGAACGCCAGACACACTGGGACGGGTTGAGGACAACACCATATTGTTGAAGGCGGTCAAACACCGTTGCAAGATGCTCCATGTGGTCTTCGGTGGTAGAGCTGGCAACCAAGACATCATCAATGTAGGCGTAGACAAAAGGGAGGCCACGAAGTACTCTCTCTACAAACCTCTAAAAGGTCTGGGAAGCGTTGCGAAGTCCGTATTGGTGGATTCCATACGAGTGGTATATTTGGACGGGTAAAATCGATCCAAGTATGATTAAATTTCTGGCGCACGGCGTGGCCTTGTAGCTCAAGTGGTAGAGCGTTAACTGCTTAAAGGCCTTCCCTGCCATGCACGTTCGCCTCTTGCCGACCGCGAGTTTTTTTCAAAATTAGGTCAACTAAAATATAAGTCGAATCACTACCTCCCGCCCCCCGGGTTTAGTCAAGTGGTTCCTGCCGGCATTGCAGTTGACAACATTCCCCTTTTTTACCTAGCCGCGAGCCAGTCCAAAAGTAAGCTTAGCCACTCATTTCCTCACAATGAATGCATGCGATGGCAACTGGTGGGGTGCACCCTGCCCTGGATGTGTCTTTTCAGTGTCTACATGTTCCAATTGCAGGTCTGAAGGCTTTCTTCCGGTAAAGAGGCAATGGCGGGACTTGATATGTACTTTTGTTTTTGAGGTATAACCGACAAAAACAGGGACGCTGGAATAACTATTGAGTTATTCCAGCGTCCCTGTTTTTGTCGGCTTATTAGCCGTCGTCATATGCTGATTTTTAGTACTGAGCCGACAGTGTTTGATTGCGAGAAACTGCAGGGTTTTAAGTCTTCATTCCCGAACAGTTATAAATGTACTTTTTTCAATAGTCGAAAATATGCGAGGCCCAGGTAATTGCATAGAAGGCGAACGAAAGTTCGTTGGGACCAGTATTTTATTTGCCCGACGTTTCGGACTCTCACTCGAGGCCATTGTCAAGGAATGAAAACGTACTGCTCACTGCGCGATTAAGTCAGCTCTGCCGGGAGTTACTTTGAGTTCCTATTGTTCGCTCCGCCGCGAGTGATCTTGAGCCTTGCCATTGCTCGCGCGACGCGAGATAGGCATCTGGGAGATCAATATGCTTATTAATAGAGTCCGCGTGTGAGTGCCATGCTGCTTGCAGTAGGCGTGAGACTCGGTCGTCCAACTGGCCTAGTATTCGCACGTGTTCGAGTCGAAGTCGTGCCCTGGCGAGGATGTGTGGATGGCGACCAAGGATAGCTTGTCCTTCCTTCGTACGGCGAGTTCATGCTCGTGCAGTCTCGTGACCATCCGTTTGTCGGTTTCGCCAGCATAATTGGCTTGACCGTAAAGACAGTTGATTTGTAAGTTTTCGGTTTTAAACTTCATGGATTAGTCGGTAATTTATAAATTCGCATTGTAGCAAATAGAGCGTTCGGTCGCATGAGTGTGGAAGTAGTAAATACGAAATCAGTCAATCAGTAAGAAAATGGGCTTATGTGTTCAAAATCTCAATTTTTCACATTAAAATTGCAAGCAACAGAAACAGTGTCAAGAAATTACAGTCAGGTGAATGTAGACAGAGTCGCATTTTCCGCTGTTTTTTTAAAACTTAATTATTCACATAGGCCACATTGTTCTGCAGCATATGGGTGTCGGTGTCGGGTGTCGGTGTTTAAATGTCTCCACATATTGGGACAAAGCAACTGCCTCGGCTAGCTTATTCCACAGTTTCATGACTCGATTAAAGAAAAGAATACTTTCTTGTATCTTGTCTTCTTTGCGGCGTACCTAGTTTGAAGGGATGCCCCGGAGATATTTTATAGTGGTTGGTTGGAAAAAGTCATTACGCAGGAGGGCGCAGTCCAAGCCTCGCACGATACGAAAAGTTTTTATTACGTGTCCGCATAACTGCCTATAATTCATAGGATGGAGATTAAGGTTAGTTCGGTCGTCGCATGATTCATATCAGCTGGCAGGTGTACCTGCGATAACTTTGAGGTAGAGCATGGGAGCAAATTGTTGAGGTCAGTGCTTCAACTACATCTCGCGACAAGCTGTGCTGTGCAAATGCTTTTCTCCCGGTTCATTTAACCAGCTGAATCTCTTTGAGGGTATATCGTAGTGTTTCCTCCTCATGTTTTGTACTGTCTAATGGAAATGAGACCACGCACTGGCTGGTAAATCATATAAACAAAATATAACGACAAAAAGGCATATTATTAATGATTCACCTGTTTGTTACAGATAGTGTTACCGAGCACCGTCACGGAGGTTCGCACAAAATGGGCAGGAAGTTCGACACGGCGGCTCGGGAGGAGGATATGCTGGCATTTGCCAACAACCTAGGCATCGCCCCTGTGAGTGAGCCACGTTCCAAGCACCCGCCGGTTCCGCCTCCACCGCATCGGTCACACAAATCCAAGTCGGGTCCCATGCCATCGCAGATGGGCCATCCCGGTGCGCCCCCGGCTCCACCGCCACAGCAACTCCCACCACCCCCGCCGCCAGATCATTGCATGCCTAGACCGCGGGTTGACCGATTTGGCGACGGTGCCCGGTTTCCTGGTCACTCCTCCAGCAGCAGGTCTTCGGGCTCTGGGCTGGCCCCTCCACCACCCCGCGATTACCCGGGCAACCGACCGCCCGATGACCCCTGGGGAGGACCCGGCTATCCGCCCATGCGGGATCATCTTCCACCCGGCAGAAGTGGACCCTGGCGCCATGATGGCGGTCATCCAATGGAGCGCGATTTCCGCGATATGCCTCCAAGGCCGCCAATGCCGCCATCCTATCACGGCCCGAACCCCGACCAGTGGCCTGGCTCTCGATTCCGAGACGACCCGGGCTTCCCACCGCCGCCTAAGCGTCCTGCCCTCGGCCGTCATCCAGACCGGAGACCGGAGAACTCCCGGGAGCCTTGGAATGATCTTCCGCCACCAGCTCCTTCCCACCGAAGCGGGTGGTAGTCCTACCAGGGCGAAGGCTAGATTCTTGTTCCCTTCATCTAGCCGGACTTCGGTTGATAAAGTCCCCCTGTGTACACATTTCCTCTTATAAGACAAAGCATTTGCGCTGCTTTTTACGTCCCTTCTAAATGTCATGGTTACTTTTATACTACTTTAATGCTCTGCATTTCCACAGATATAATTTGTTTCAGTGGATGGGGTGAAAACAAGATTTGCTGTGACGACCTTTTGCCGGTCTTTATGCAGTTGAGCTATCTGCTTGTGGTAAATACCGGCGTGCAAACGCCAGGCGCTATGCGAGTCAAAGGTGTTTGTTGGTGAGCCTTCTCCGAACAGTACATTTGAGGTTATTCTCGCCGCAACAACCGTTGTGAGTTCTTTTGGTTCGAAAGAGTCGTCTCAGCTCGTCCTCGTGCCTCCTTATAATTCATAATGAGGGGCTAATAAAACCATTTTAGTATGCGCTACACCTGAAGCTAAAAAATCGTACTTCGTCTCGTTTTACCAGCGGATATTGGGTCTATTTGGAGTAGTTTCAGACGAGGCAAGTAGAATTTTGGTCAACCTGTGAGTATCCTGAGCAACTAAAAATTGCTTTTGTTGCTGTGCCTCTTGTAAGGGGTGTCAGTCTTTCGATTCCGCAGTCCTATACTCCATATCAAGTCTTGTTTTGTCAAGCTATCGCAAAAATGAAGTTCATTTCTCACACAGGAGCGTTTCCTTCTTACCCTGAAGTTCCAATCTAGAACTCACTAAAAAATCGGGTACTACCAACCTACATATGTTAGTTCGACCATCGCAAGCGAAGATGTCCACCATTTGTCCAAGAGCAGGGACGGTGACTGTGGTCAGGTAGATAGTGGGCGCGCCGCTACCTACCCCACTCTAAACCCTCTCAACTGCATTTAAACGGCGACAAGACAAAGTCGAGATGGCCGCGTAGAGAGAGGGCGTAGTTCGCAGCCGTAAACACCGCCTAAACTTAGTATATAGTGACAGTAGACTTTGCGCGGGTACTGCTGCACTTTCTACCCTCGCTTACCTATAGCCTGATTCTAAGGAGCCAGGGCTCGTTCTGCTAAACAGCCATTACTGCTATTACTAATGTTAAGGTGCAGCTGAGTAATAGGTTCGCTGGTACTATTTCAGTCTGTATTTTAAATTAGAATTGACGCTGGTTAAAGTCAGCACAGGGTTCATATCCCCTCAGTCCCAACAAGAAGTATAGTAGTACGGGTGCCACCATTTGTCGGTGTTGACGCTGGCTGAGCCTTTGCAAGGGTTCATATACCCTTGATCTGAACAGGGAAGGTGAATCTGGGTTTAACTGCTTCGGGAAAGTACAGGCTTTGGGGCCTGAGCAAAGCTGCTTGCCTTGGCTTCCGCACTCTCAGCTCGATCCCTCGAGCTGTACGGAATAAGACGCTGTTGCCATAGGTGCTTGCATATGATATAAGTGCTAATTCTAGAAAGTATGCTTACCGAGGCTAGTAGATAGTATACTATAAGTACTGCCTGTGTATCGTCTATTTAAGGAGGTGCACCTAGTATGCACTCCCCTGTCTGTGCGAGGTAGAATTGATTAGCATTTGGATAATAAAAGAGCTGGGTGTCCTGAGCAAAGATGCATATGCCTTGGTTTCCGCACCTTCAACTTGATCTACGAACTGTACGGACTAAAGTGCTGCTGCTTTAGGTACGTGCCTATGCCAGGAATACTAGAGTCAGCACGGGGTTCATGTCCCCTCAATCTCAACTAGAAGTGTCGATAGCACTGATACCGCTAGGATTCCTAAAGTGAAGACGTAAATATTGTGCCAACTTTAGTCACGTTCCTATTTTTCAGTTTGCGCGTATCGAGAATTAGGTTATGCATTCAAGGATTTACCCAGAATGTCCACACCGTCCACAACATCATCACTATTCAGATCTTCTTTGCATGTTTTCGGTTGGCTAACCTTACGGGAGACAGTTTAATTCCGCATGATTGAAAAAAAGCAGTTATGTTATTGTATTGCGAAGTCGTGATTTGACAACTAAGATGCAAAAAAATTAATAAGTGAATTAAAGAGCAGTGAACTAAGTCAATATGTTTACGCTTAATTAACCAAGAGTACGCATTAAAATTCGCAATAGTGGTTCGAGCATGAAAGGATGCACCGTGCGGCCATATTAAGCATCAAAATGTACGGAAACAACAAAAGTTTATTGGGGATATAATATTGGATGCTCTGGCTGAACCGATAATTACTCTGTCAATTTCCACTATTTTTCTGCTTGGCAAATTATATCGGCCCCTTGGTTTGCGTTTAAAGTATTGATATGCCCCTACTTTTGCGAACAATTTTGAACTTAATTCATTTTGTTAGCCAACATAAATTCAGAGACAGCTTAGAAACCAGATTTCATTCGTCTGGTTTTGAAAATTAAGCCGTATTATGGAAAATACCTTGCTTTCAGAATGATTAGTAAGCACTTCGTGGAATACGAGGCGCTCAAAAATACGTATTGAATGTGGCAACATTAATCGTACTTTTCTAAAGTCGGCCCATATAGAGGCCTGAACCCCGCGGATGCCGAAAAATAATCATTTATTCTGGAAAACGGAAAATGAAAGTCATTTTATATTTTTATGTATTAATTAATATACAACATTGCAATTTTAGCAAATTTCAGTTGCCATATGTGTTAGTTCGACCATCGGAAGCGAAGATTTCCACCATTTACTCAAGAGCAGAGACGGTGACTGTGATCAGATATAGTGATAGCAGGCGCGCCGCTGCCTAACCCACTCTAACCCTCTCAACTATGTTTAAACGGTGACAAGACAAGTCGAGATTGCCGCACAGAGAAAGGGTGCAAGCTGCAGCCGTAAACACCGTCTAAACTTAGTATATAGTGACAGTAGACTTTGCGCCGGTACTACTGCACTGTCTTCTCTCACTCGCCTATAGTATGCGTCTAGCCTAATTCTAAGAAGCCAGGCCTCGTTCTGCTAAATAACCACTACTGCTATTTCTTATGTTACTGTTCGGGTGCATATGAGTAATATGTTCGTTTTTACTATTTCAGTCTGTATTTTAACTCAGAATTGACGGTGGTTAAAGTCAGTGCAGGGTTCATATCCCCTCAAACCTAACAGGAAGTGTAGTAATACTGGCGCTGGCATTGGTGCCACCATTTGTCAGCGTTGACGCTGAGTGAGCCTTCAATAGGGTTCCTTTACCCTTGATCTGAATAAGGAAGGTGAATCTGGGTTTAACTGCTTCGGGAAAGTACAGGCTTGGGGGCATGAGCAAAGCTGTGCTTGCCTTGGCTTCCGCACTCTCAGCTCGATTCCTCGAGCTGTACGAACTAAGACATTGCTGCTATAGTTGCGTGCTTATGATAGAAGTACTAATTCTAGTAACCATGCTAACTGAGGTTAGTAGATAGTATACTATAAGTACTGCCTCTGTTTAAGGAGACGCACCCTGTATGCACTCCCCTATCTGTGTGAGATAATAGTGATTATCATTTGGATAATAATATGGCTGGGGTCCTGAGCAGAGCTGTACGGACTAAGATGCTGCTGCTATAGGTGCGTGCCTATGCCAGGATTACTAGAGTCAGCGCGGGGTTCATATCCCCTCAATCTCAACAAGAAGTGTAGTAGTGCTGTCGCTAGCACTGATGCCACCATTTGCCAATGCTGATTCGAATCAAGCCAATGCTAGGGCTAATATCCCTTTGCTCTCAACAGGAATGTGAGTCTGGGTTAAACTATTTCGGGTACGTACATGCTTAGGGGCCTGAGCAAGCTATGCTTGACTTGGTTTCCGCACTCTCATCTCGAGAACAGTAGTTTTGCTGGTTGGATTTTGGTCTGGAGCCGTGTTCTCTTGAGCTCTAGTATACTATTGTTGAAAGTGCTATGCCTATGCTAGGGGTGCTAATTCTAGTAACCATCCATGCTAAGACCAGTAGGTGGTAGACTTCCATGCGGCCTGTGCGTACATGTATGATATTTTAGCTTAGTGTGCAGTCATAGAACTATAGGGGGATATTAGTTAGCTCAAGGTTAGCGAAAAGTTTATGCAACAAGAGCTGAGGATCTGTCATGCATTTAGGTGATAACAGAGTGACATGTGCCATTTTTCAGGATACTTTGCTAGAAGTGCTGCACCTAGACTTAAGGTGCTAGCTCTAGTAATTATACTTGCTAAAGCCAGTAAGTAGCAACCTTCAGTGCGGCCTGTATATGCATGTAGGAGATGTTAACCTCGTATTCAGCCGTAACCTACTTGGAATTCTAGTAACAGTAGGGTTAGAGAATGTGTATTTGGTGAAAGTTTAATATCTATGACCACTTCGCGCTCAAAATTCGGACTTTTGCAACATCGACGCTATCTAGTTTTAGCTCAGAAATGGCAGAGCACCGTCTGTTTAAGAGGAAGCAAGATTCTCTAGCAGTCAGATAGTCATCAAAACTTAGCGAATTCCCTTATCAGTACTAGTATTTCAGAAATATGACGTACATCCTATTTTATATCAATTCAGTATAACAGGTGGGAATATGAGTATATCAGTTGAGGTGATTCTGTGTCATCCGATACTGCTACGACTCGTGCTTCTACTGCTAGTTCTTTTTACTGGTAGCGGCAGTGTTATGTCTATTTAACTGAGAGAGTACTAATCACCTCACATGGCATATAGGGGCTTTTTCTGTCCGGGCCATAGGAGAGTCATCTCATGTGGTCACTGGGTGTAGCGCTCGGTGGACAGCGCCCACCTAGGACTACTGAATGTACCAGATCGGGACCGCAGCCGCAACCTATATCGAGGATTATTTAGCCACTTGCTGTTAGTAGGATAATATTATACTTTTTCCAGTACTTAACTCCTTCTCCTGAGGTTTAGAGGACGTCTCCTGCCTAATAGGAGATCAATCTCTTCTGTAATAAACTAACATTGCTATATCCTATAATTGTGTCGGTAGTTAAGTACTTATAAATAAGCAAGGTAGCACCTATATTGTAACACTATCTGAGTGTAAGACATGCATCTTATATTTGCCATAAGCATAGCTGATTGAAATATGCGCTTACAAGCCTCCTTGTCCTCCATGGAAGTGATCGGAAGAGTATGCTGGTAAAGCTGGGTTGATTTCTGTCGCTGTATGGATGACGCAGACCAACAGACGATTGATGTAGCCGTTGAAAGTCCCATGATAATGCTTTGTGTCGGTCGAGCGCCCAGACAGGTTCATTAACAACTAAAAACTCGGTTTTGCACGCGACAGCCTCGGCCACCTATTTTGTTGATGCCCTAGTTATGCTCCAACAGGTTGATGTAGTGACATGAGCGCGACTTAGGCATTAAGTGATAGTCAAATCCTCGCAGCATCAAACCGCATTCTCGTTCATCATTCATCCATCTCCAACCTACATAAGCCATGTTGGCAGTATCATTTTAGGCTGGAGCTTCAACCCGATCGCCTGCTGGGTGTCATTAAATCGGGCGGTCTGTTGTGGGAACCTGCCCTTACTGACTCGCGCTGTGTGCCTTTGTCCGCCGCGCACTTGGCAACCGTTACGAGAAGCCGTACGCTTCCCCCGTTTGGCCGCAGCAAGCCCTGCGCAAGTCCGAGCCAATCGATGAGCGTATGTTCACCTGGTTGGCTGCACTTTCACGCTAAGCCAATTTCGCAGTCAAGGCAACACAATTTGGCGTTCTGACTCGGCGTGCATAACTCCGCCTGTGTACTGTCTATTTTTCTGCAGTAAACTTCTGTCCACCAACACCGTCTTTCTTGACTTATGATTTGGGGGAACCTTCTGTTTGTCGACATCACAACTTTCGACAATTGGTGACCCCGATGTGACCTGCGGCGCCACTTTCCGCAGATACGACCGGAAGCATTCAGCATCAACCAAGAACATCCTTTGTATGCACCATAACTTCTTGGCTCCGAACAGCTTTTTAGAACATCATTCTTGTCGACTATTGCCGTTTTGCGCTCTAGTAATGCCGCAGCCTCCTGCCTGATTAATGGTTTCACGGCTGTTGTAGCCTATGAGTAAAAATCACGCTTTCCTTTACAAAATGTGCGGTGATTTGTCGATGAAAATATTTTCTTGCGAGTTATAAAACACGCTTTGTTGAATACACCTCGTTGTCTTTTAGTTAGACTCGGAAATTAAGAAATGTCCCGAAAGCCAAAACTTTATTTTGAACTACAGGTATAACTACAGGAGTTCATTGTACAGTCTTTTTTCATATGACACAGAAAGCAGCACCATATATAACGGTCAAGCTAGGAAGTTGATTGACGTGTAGTTGAAATATCGTTAGAGGATTCTAGACTCGAAGTAGCAGATCACCTGGAGATGGCTTTTCTGATCGGTATCGTTGTTAATTCTGAGGCTGATGTATTGAACATATCTGATGAATACCCGCCAGATTGGTTCTCGTAGGCCGATGTCGCCACATGTTTCCGCAGCCATTGAATATGAAAGCAACTCTACTACCAATTAAGCACTCCAGAGTCGGTCAAGTACCCACAGTAGCTCGCAGACACAATGAAGCTCGTAAAATAATGGGGCCGCATCCTTAAACAGACCACAACGCAGGAGACTAGGCAAACATTATGGACTGGGGATTCCAGGAAACAACTCAGCCGACGTCCATTTCCTTTAACGCACCCACAAGAACGCCGCCAACACCACAGTACAAACTTCTCTACTACGTTCCGGTAGTTTGCGGGCCTGAATCGCTGTGCTTTGATACGTTTTCCACTGGTTGTTAAACCGTCGCCGACTACGAGGTTCGTCACAGACACGCATTTGCGTGCGTTTGTATACAGCAAAGCAGACTTTTGTTGCCTAACTTTCTGCCCAACTTTTTCCACGCTTCGAGAACATGGTAAGATCACATGGGTCGAATTTGGGCGCGGGTTCAGTAGCTGGCCACCTTTAATCAGACGTTTATGCGGGCCGCAAGACTTTCTCCCTGCTCACTAAGAACCAGGGGGGAGCGTTGAGAATGTTATACTATTAAGATGAGAAAGGAACCATCACACTTTCCTTCTGCGTACGATCAGCTATGCACGCCAGTTACCAAACTTCCAAGTAACAGCGATGGCACGTGCTAGTTTTGGGTCTGCTTCTTTTATTATGGTTAAGAACGCACTGAATTCCCACGATGGATCCCAAATGTCAGCCTTTCCGTCGTTTCTCATGCCCCAGCTGGCTGTTTCGGGCCTCTCAACCAGCTGGTAGTGAGAGTGGGCTAAGTCGCTATGTCAGCGTTTCACGCATGTACGTTGGTAGTTAATGGTTCGCCAAGCCGCCAGCATACATGTTGGACAAATCTTGTCATCGAAGAGCGCAATGCTCCAACCTCGAAAGTATTGTGCTCATAGAGAAGAAGAAGAAGACTCGATAGCTGGGACAATATGTTTATTCGCCTGACGTTTCGATATCCGTCGAGGATTCGTCATCAGAGACATGAGTAGCAGAAAGGTTAAGTATACACAGACGTTTGCAGTATTTATAGGACACAGTCATTACTGCAAGCATACAGCGACAATTAACGTTAATTGCCTTCTTGTGCGTGGACTGTCTGTTGGACGGCATGCGGGCTCTGACCTGTTGAACTTTCGTCACGGGTGGTGAGCTCGGGCATGATGATTGCTCGGCTGTCTGGCTCCCCAGTGTTGGCGAATAAACATATTGTCCCAGTGATCGAGTCTTCTTCTTCTTCTTCTCAATTGCTTCCTGGGACACGGATGTTCGCTTGTATCGTGGTCTAGCTCACAGGACTTCATTTAGTAACAAGCAGACCACGCTCGCTGCTAACATTTGGGGCTTCTCGTATTCCATTGCGCTAAAATAGTAAATAGAATGTCGAAAAGATCAACTTATATACCTGATTCCAAGCATACTGCTCATATACCCTACTCTCACCTTCTGTCATCTGATCTAACTTCTCCAAGACTTATTCAGCTACATCATCCAAACAGCAGTGATCATCATAATTCGAACCACTCCTGTCAATGGTGTAAATTACTATGATGCCTCACCTGGAAACGTGAACATTGAATGACTTTTCACAGCCTTATCGCAGGGGGTTAAGTGAGTTAAACCCAGCAACTGCGATCTTCAGATCACGGTTACTTAGTAGAGAAGAGAAGTCGGTAAAGGCCAGAGTAGGAGGAAGAGTTTATTGTGTACACAAGGGAAAGGAGGCTAGATGGAGGAAGTCTGACTTGGGAGAACACGCCCGCTCAGGAGATTGACCGGGTCCCAATTGAGGTTTTAGCAGCAGGCACGCAAGTGGCAGCGAGAACGGGCATTGTCTGGTTGCCTTAAAGGTTACTGCCGGACAAACGGCATCGACCTAGGAGTACCTGCGTCCTTTTCGCCGGCGGGAGAGACCAGCCTTTTTGGATCAGTGATTGGCTGTTGCAGAGGCCGCCTTAAGTGCGGACGTACGCATTAGCAGCAGTGGGCCTTCGGACATGCTCGCCTATGTTAAGTGAGTCACCACAGCCTAACATCCCCGGTCTATGTAATCATACCGCATCAGATCTGGTAAGATTGCCACTAACGTTCTTGACTAAATATAAGCCCCGTATTCTTTAATAACGAAGAATGATTGGTTCTGATGCATCGAGGCGCGTCATATGCATGATAGAATTGAATGCACTGAATTGCCGTAGGACTATGGTCGTGCTATATATCGGCTCCCTATAGCCAAACTTCAACAATTAGCAAGTTTCCCGTTTACACCAGATGCTCGCATCCTCCCACTTGATTCTATGCCTGTCACAGGGACGCTGGCAAATGGCATCGCACGGATTCTGTGCAAGCGAAATGTTGCGTCTTGTGGATGGATTACTTGTGGGCGCAAGTGTCCTGATAGACAAATTCGTGGCCTAAGGAGATAGGATAGAGTAATATGTTGTTGGGAACCTGGACGGTAGGTTTTTGTAATAGCCTGTGAAGCCAAGCTGACCCATACCATATCCGGATGGCCTTGCACAGTGTGGGCAAAGTTAGGTTGTCTTGCTGGCCACATACAGAGACTCTAGACGCCGGCCCTTCAGCCACGGTCCTTTAAAGTCGCAGAAGACCAATGAGGCCGATGGATAACTCGAAGTTGCACCCCAGTATGGACAGGCATAAACTGTACCTACACCGATGCTTGTGAGGTTGTGGCTAGTCGCAGTTTTCCGTGGCGTCAGTGCAACATTCTGTAGTGGTCGCTGCTGCCCGACGCCCTCCTATATCATGATGCCCCAAACGAGGTCACTAAGAGCACAGGACCTTGCGCGAAGGCAGTTTTCGGCGTGTCTCAGGCCAGATGCACTGACGCGCGACCAATTAACCCACCCACACCGGTGCATAACCTCGCGCGATCCAAACAGTGACCTTTAAGGCAGCATAAGACAAAGACAGATAACCATGGCCGCTCGAATGTCTGCCCCCAGACCTCACTTCGGCCCACGTCGCTCCAGCTGAAGGACGTGCGCTCCGGCACTCAACACCTCGTCCTAACTATTCTCCTTTCCGTCTGTAAAGCACATACTCTTCCTACTATTCTGGCCTTCCCAAGACTTCTCTCCTCTTCTAAGGAAACGGGCCTGGAAGATCGCAGCCGTTAGGTCTAAATTTTAGTAGCCTTAAAACGATGTGAGATATCCACTCAAGATGGTAGCCACTATGTCCGCCTATGACAATTCCCGACTGATAGGTGACGTTTTAGCGGAAGAATTCACTTCGTGGTTATACTACTGATGATTAAATTTTGTGCTATGGGAATGTACTTGCATAGGGTAGAATAACGATAGGTCTGAGGCTGTCCGATGAATTCATTTTGTGTCTAAAGTATCGGCTAGCATTTTGGCCAATTTGGCAGGATGCCTTTGCGATGTCCAACCGTTTTATTCGTATGGATTGCCGTAGGCCTGCAGATCCTGTCTGAGGCCTTCCCACCCCTTGCGGTGTGAGAGACAAGTTCAGATTTTCCCTGTATTATCGCTTTTATCCATCTCTATTACGAGCACTCAGTCTCAAGTAGTGCGATTCATCTGCATTTACTGCGTGGTTGCTTCAGCGCAGCTTCATTTGCTGTAGCTGCAGAGAGCACAGGTTCTTACAAAACCTTTGTAGTCAGTAAACCACTTCTGTCAATTCAAGTTACGGATAACAGTCCGCAACTTCTCGCTTTCTTGTTAAAGATTATATGCGGCGATTGCAGCGGTATTGTTATCAACCATCGAAGCGTTTACTGGCTTTGTAGATTCGCTTTGCAATTTTGACGCCCAATTTTATATTCACAGAAATTGGGCTTTTCAGATACGCAGAGATACCGACTAATGCGTTGCAGGTTTGTTTATCTTTCGACCACTTATCTCGCGTCTATCAGCTACAGTTAACATGCCGATGGCGCTTTATACCAGCATTTTAGGTCAAATTTTCGTTTCACATCTCCTGCATAAATAGGCCTGCCGTGAAATTCCAGGAACCTGTCGAACTCCGTGAAGCATTACGAGTATTTTTCACTCGGACGACAACCAGAATAAGCCTGAACAGCATGTTGGATTTCATGTCCTCCTCTTCGTGTGCCATTTCTTCAGTGTGGTTGGAGAGGATGATTGAGAATAAGTTTAGAGACTACGGTGTATGGAGACGCACACATGCTGGACCTCAGCCCGGGTAAGGAACTATCATGGGATCCCCGCAGAGCGCGCAAAGCGCGCTCCCCTCTAACACGGGCACCTGCTCTTAGGGCGTAGAATGGGTTAGGCATATTGGGGGACAAGTCAGAGCGCAATAATCATGTAAATTAGGACGGTACGCGTGTAAGTTGCGGGGTGTTCGCCGAGCTTGGGCTAGTTCACTGAGGTATATTTTAATATCGTCACTAACACCTGCTGGACCGACGGCGAGCTCGTGTATGTTGGGGGTGTTCGTTGAACTTGGGCGAGATCACTGACGTACATTTTTAATAGTATCACCAACCCCAACTGGATTAACGGCAGGTGAGCGAAAATTGGAAGATCGTGGAAATTCACCTTACCTAAAAGTTGTAAGTAAGCGTTTATTCCCATGGTTAATTTGAAAAGTAAGTTTTCCTAATAAGCTGATTTAAGCGGTTATTGTACATGTTGGCCCTCCGAGGACCACTCTACAGTCAAAAATCGTCATCAATCCCTACTAGACTACAGCGAGCGCGTGAAAATTTGTAAGTAAGCAGTTACGGTACATTTTGGCCTTCCAAGCACCCCTCTATAGTTCCCTGCTCTCAGCCTGGTGGTCAAGGATGTTTGCCGAGGCCTGGTTTTCGTGAGGTGCATGCCGTAGTTGCGACACAGGTAAGAACAGGGTTCCAGGGCGGGAGGAGGTAAATGTATCTACTCGGCTCGACAATGCGTGTGGTAGAGACTATCGCGCGTTGGTTAGGTAGGTTACACTCTAGCCATTATGATCTCCAGTCCCGGTTCCTTGGGAGAAGAGAAGTCAATAGTAGGCCAGACTGGTAGGAACCATTTATTTTGCACAGAAGGAGTGGAAAATAGATAGCAGGAAGTCGACTGTCGGGCGAACGTAGGTCTGCCCCTGAGCGGAGTAGAATCCAAAGTCCTAGTCTGGCAGCAGTCGGCCCAGCGGCCACCGAAAACGATCTTTGTCGTTGTCAGCCTCGAAGGTGGTTGACCAGACCGGCAGAGGCCTACGGTGCGTGTGCTTAGTGCTCGTATGAGACAAGCATTCGGCTGGTCCCAGAGGCGCGCCGAGATTTGCAGTGACGTGACCTTATTGCAGGGAGTTAAGTAAGTTAAACCCAAGCAACTGCGATCTTCAGACCATGATTACTTAGTAGAGAAGAAGCCGGTGGAGGCCAGAATAGTAGGAATAGTATATTGAGTACACAGAAGAGGGAAGAATAGACGAAAATAAATTGACTTCGGAGCACATGTCATTCCGCTGGAGCGCCGTGGTCCTATGTCACGTCTGGCGGCCGAGGGCGGGGAAGAAGGGACATGTTCGAGTGGTGCTTGGGCAACCGCGAGAACCTAGACGCACGTGTGTGTGTCTGAGTGAAATTAGGTCAAGTCACTGTAGGTCAGCGCGTCTGTAAGCGCTGACTGAGGTATTGGATGACCTCGAGGCAGCTGGCGTTGAACAATGACGCCAGACAAGGCAACAAAGGGCGTCGGGTGGCAGAGACCACTACAGCCTCATAAATGGTGAGGCATGGCAGGTCACTACAAGACCAGTGGCGTAGTACTGAAGTGTACAGTCCTGCAAGTCCTGCAAACAATTTTCATGACGAAATTTAACTCGGTAGTTTGGCATACAGTCGGACATGTTATTTTGGTCAACTGAGTGGATTTGATAATTAGAAATGCTTTAGTTTGGAAAACTGCCATCTTAATTAAAGTTATGGAGCGAAGTAGGCACTAATTTTCGCTAAATCATGAGTAAGTTTCTATCGAACAAATTTCCTATGCTATCAGGTGTGACAGAACCAAAGGTTTTTCTTATATGCATTGTGCTGTGGAAGAATTCAGGAATAAGAAAAAAAGGAATAATACTCCCTTCCAGAACTGGAAACTTTTGTGCGAAGTTGATAAAATGGAATTAAAGCCAACTTTAAGGAATCGCATTTATTTTCAGAAACAATTAACAATTAAAGTTTTAAAAATTACACTTTGCTATTCTATTAATTTTTGTGTCATAAAGTGCAGTAATAAATTTTTATGATAAGATTGTTTTGCTCCACCGATATCTATGAGCGCATAAGCAAACTTTTTCATATATGTTACCGTGAAGGTGATGTAAAGGAGGCCTTATTAAATGTAACTGATGTAGAAATATACATTTTTGTAAACTGCACGTTCAGCTTATGTATTATTAAGAAACCGAACAGACAGAAGAATAATAATAAGTATTTCAGAAAATGGTCATATATGTGGCCTGTTTTTTTGCATTCGCAAGCTTATAATGGATCGTGAAATTAATATCCTTAAGCTGAAAATAATCCGTTATAAAGAGAAACGTATGTTCTTTCATCTCCAGTCAAATTTAATTGTTTATCTTCAGGCAAGTCAAAGAAAGTGTCAAAAGTCTCCGATTTCCCTGTGACATTACCTTGGAGAAAGTGAATATACACCGAAGTTCGTTAGCTAAATATCGAATAAAAATGTGCGTGGTATCTAGCAGACATTTTTTTGCTCGACAATGTGGTTTACTGATTTGAAGCATTTTCACATATGACCTACATGGCCATCTTCATAAGAACTAATATCCAAAAGCTCATTTTTTCGGTAACTGCCGTTTTATTATATCTTATTTTTAAGATTTTAATGTAAACTTCGAACAGAAGCGCAATTTAGCAACTTGTCAATGAAGACACTGAAAACGAGCGAAATGATAAGAGAGTTTATTCCACGGTATTCGATAAATAGTAATCCACTAATTAACATATGCACAAAATATTTCGACTAAAGACAATTTCTTTTTATATAAAGAAATTGTTTGCTTTAAGTTTTATACTTAACCAAATATTTAAATTTATTGTTCTAATTTGTAACTATTTTTAGGTCTCCAGAACCTGGGGATTATCGAGAAAATTTTGTTTTTCGTAACAAACACTTAGTAATTCTTATAGTTCTTTTGAATTTATGTTTAAACATATTTGAAAGTGCTTCTAAGCAATAAGGCGTATTGTTTACTCAGTCTGCTTCACACATTGGCAACACTGTACACACCGTCAGAAGATTTTCGTTATTTTGAATATTAGTCAACACACTACGTCACAGTTTCGTTTGCAACTAAAATTGAAGAAGAAAATATTACTCTCGATAATTATACAAAACTGTCAGCAGGGCCGGGAATTGAACCGTGGGCGCCTCCGGTGGAAGTCGAATGGCTAACCGATGGAGCTATAGAAGCGTCGGCCGTGAGGATAAAATTAAGTTATCAACTACAAAAGATCGGTCACAAAGCTTATTGAAAATTCCTCCCAGCAAACGGACAAAGAGCCTCAAAAGTTTGAGGGATGCAACTTTTAAAGATGAGGCTTGCGTATCATATATAACCCTTCTTAACAAATTTACGAACTTCGCGAACGTGGTAAATAGTCTACGAGTGGAGATAGAGGAGTTGAAAATATTTCCTAGATTTCTCGCTCAAGAGGAGAAATTAGCGATGCTGAAACTTAACGGATGTAACCTAACGTACGTAGAAGTAGCACCCCTCGCTGAAGTGCCTATGCAGAAAAATTATCAGGCAGCCAGGGTTCTAGATGGAACCGATAGTCTGTCATGGACAGAGAAAACGATCAACCCGCAGGCTTCTCAGAGGACCAAGGAGCGCTCTCGGACTCCCAAAAAGGACAAATTAAGCCACACGACTAGTATAAGTGGGCCAAGCTTAAGCACGATCCAAACAAAAAGAGCACCTTCGAAGACTGAAACTGACATGCAGGCTTCAGTAAGCGCGGAACCTGGCAGTGAATCTGTCCTAACACAACAAGGCACAGATGAGAAACTAAAATATTCACCCTTAAACTGGAAGTGCAATATCGTGGTAAAGGGTGTTCCCGAGTCCACAGCAACAACTGCAAAGGAAAAGTGGACACATGATATGAACCATATAAATGATTACGTCGATGACGTCCTGCCGGATGGGGAGATCATTACAGTACAGAAAAAATTCCACCTTGGCATAGCAGAACCAAGTCATGATTTAAGCTTATCCCCAAGACTCCTTAAAGTAGTCTTGAAGAACGACGCCCAGGCAGCCCTCCTACTAGAACGAAGAATGGATCTAAGGACCTCGCACAAGACAATATTTTTTTCAGCCGTACTACGACCCCAGAGAAAGAATGTAAATGTGGGAACTGAGGAGGGATATGAAGGAGAGGATGGACAGGGGAGACACTGGACTGAGAATCTAGGACGGGATTATAATTCAGACGAAGAAGACATTTGGGTGGGGAACACTTGTCACAAGCAAGGCTGGATCTCGCCATCACGACCACCAATAAAGGTGACCGAGGCGAGATCGAGTGAAGCCAAGAACACGACGATGATGTACACAAATGTAATGAGTCTATTTAACAAATTTGATGAACTCAAATTCGCCGTGGACCATGTGCAACCTGACCTGATAGCACTAGCTGAAACATGATTAACTGAGCAAATAGCACATGCGGAAGTTTGGCTGGAAGGATTTCAGCTTATCCGCATGGACAGAAAGGGACGTAAGGGTGGGAGAATCACGATGTTCATACGACCTGGTATCAACAACGTCCCAGATAGTCTGTCATCACACAGAAACAATTCCTGTGAAATAATAGGTTGTTAACTGGGAGAACCTAACCAACCTGACCTCCATATTGCTCTGGTATACGGACCAACAGGACAAAGAACGGAAGCGGACGATGCACTTATCTCTGAGGTAAAAGAGATCTGCCGTAGCAAAAATGTCCTTATACTTGGAGATTTTAACGCTCCGAACAAAGATTGGGATTTAGTGCACAGCTCGCGATCAGAGAACTCATTCAAACAGAAACTACTTCACTTGGTAAATGACTAATTTCTTACCCAGCATGCTACAATGGACATGCGGTTTCAGGGTGGCCAACAATCAACTTGCCTTGATCTCGTCATTAGTAGAGACGAAAACTGCATCCTTGGATTGAATACTCAGACCCCTTTTGGCCGAAGTGATCACTGTGTTCTTGTCTGGGAGTACAGCCATTTCTCGGTACCCGTCGCTCGTGCAATAAGTGAGAGTAATGTATGGAAAGGAGATCATAAGCAAATGAAAGGACAACTTAACGTGACTGACTGGAGCCCTGCATACTTACCTGACCCGAACGACGCCTGGGGCTTCTTTAGGAACTTAGCTCAGCAACTATTACAGGGCTGTCGCCCGCTTAAGAAAAGCTTGCTCATCTCCCGGTCAGAATGGGTGACACCGAACACAAAAAGGAACTTCAATAAGAAAAGAAGACTGTGGAAAAAATACGCCCGATATCAAACGCCCCAACACTTCTTAGAATTTTTAAAAAAACAGCAAAATTTATGTCAAGACTTATTTGAAAAGAACGAATGGCCTTTGAGACAGAACTAGTCAATTGAATAACTAATAACCCAAAAAGATACTTTTCTTATGTGAAGAAGGCCAAACTTGCTAAGGGCAGCGCAACACGGATTCCGAAGTAGCCACTCTTGACTCACAAACCTGCTAACATCCATGGAAATCTGGACGAAATCTCTGGAAACGGGTTCGTCGGTCGATGCAGTCTACATTGATTTCAGCAAGGCATTTGATAATGTCCCACACAGACGACTTATATCAAAGCTGCATCAAATGGGTGTGACTGAAAACCTACGTAAATGGTTATTTGACTTCCTAGCAGGCAGGTGTCAGCGTGTTTGCATTGGAGACACCAAAACAGAATGGAAAACCGCATCCAGTGGGGTTCCGCACGGAAGCGTTCTGGGTGCCATTCTATTTCTGGTATATGCGAACGACTGCCTTGACTGCCTGACCTGTGAGAAAGTCATGTTTGCAGACGATCTAAAGATTTGGAAGTTCATTGAAAGCTCAGAGGATGGACAGACCCTACAAAATGAATTGGATCGCTTGCAAAAGTAGTGAGAAAAGTGGCTACTGCAGCTGAACCTCACCAAATGCCAGGTAATCCGCTTACGGTCTAGTCGCAGAAAGGTGATACCATTCGAGTATGACTACTCGATCGGAGGTCACCGACTCGAGCTAGTGAACGAACTACGGGATCTAGGTGTATGCATGATGCCCAACCTCAAGCCCTCAACTTACTGTGCTAAAACCGCAAAGAAGGCTATGGGAATCCTCGGAGCGATCAGAAGTTCCTTCCTCTATTTTGACGAGGAGCGTTTTTGGCGAGTCTTTGGAAAATTTGTTTGGCCGATGTTAGAGTACTGCGTCCAGGCATGGTGCCCTCGGATGAAGAAAGATTACGCAATGCTCGAGAAAGTCCGAAGAAGGGTGACCAAGCTAGTCAGCAGCTTACGAGGTCTCCCATATAAATGTCGCCTAGATAGGCTCAATCTTTTTCGTCTCTGTTATAGGCAATACAGAGGAGATATGATCATGGTTTTTAAAATCGTCAGGGTAGTGGACTGTGCTCTTCAGACGGCCGACTTCTTTGAATTCGCGCAGGCAATACATCTACGTGGTCATCCGTACAAACCGAAGAAACACCACGCCAAACTATAAGTGCGAGCCAACTTATTCTCCCAGCGGGTCATTGAAGAATGGAATAAACTTCCTTCCTCAGTTGTTCGTGCTGAAAGCGTCTACGCAGTCAAAAGATCTTACTTTGCTTGCTCGTCATACATTTGGAAGACAACAACGATTTATTAAATGTATATATGACTTTGAACGACATGCATGATCTGACAGCATCTATCTGTAAATAGGGTTTTCAAAGGCTCTGCCTCTCTCCCTTGTATATACTGAATTAAGAACTTAGTATGCCTAATGCTGCTTATTATTATTTCTAAGTTTTTGTAACTGCATTCTCGCTGGTATGGGAGAAATAATCGTACATTTGCAAACTTAAGCAAGTTGCTTGCAGGACTCGCAATAGTGTACCTGAATCGATTATGGTCATGCCTTACCTAACCGACACAAACTGTGTCACGTATGCTGCTTCTCCATGTGTAAAGGTTTTCTACAGTCCCACGCTTGTCACTGTCACTTCTTCAGTAGCAGAAGCTGAAGGCGGCTGCCAGGCATGTGGTGATGATTTAAAAAAGAGGCCAGAGTTGGCACACTAATGTTCGCCTCTGGAGGTATAACAATGAACTGACCTTAGGTATGCTAGGAACTATTCTCCACTGCAATTTACGCAAAGATTAAAATTGCAGCGGTTGTTGGAGGTGCGCACATCACGGACATGGCAACCAGCGTTCGCACGTTTGCGGCAAGTTGTCAAGACGGCATGAAGACGGGTAAACCCAACCAAGGGACTATGCGAACGCGGTCAATGGCCATTATCGCCCCGCCGCCACCACCGCCCCTGACGAGACGAGCCCACGGCCGCATGGCAACAATAGTCATCGACCTGCTTAGCTATACCCTCATCCACAAATACTGTGATGATTCGTGTGACCATTACATCTGACAATGGAAGCTTATTTGATTCCGAAACGTCAGGATGATAGACGTTTGGTTCCCGTGATCGCCTTACCTTCTCAATTATGTCCGGGAACACGCACTCTCGCTTCTCTCAGCAATACGTTTATAAAAGGTAATTAGAGAGGTATTAATTAATCGTGGCGTGCGTGCCAATGCAAAAGCTTTCTTAGTATTCTTAGGTTCTAAAAGTGTTTTGTGCAGGGATCTGGAAGTGGCTGCTAACGAACTTTCTTTACTTAATACTTTTCATTAATACTCATTTTGTTTTATTTTAGGACCACAGACGAAAGGGAAAACCTGCATTCTTACGCCGGCAACAGTCGCCTACATCATCAGGCTGCTCGTAGTGTCTAAGCAAACTTTGTTTATTACAATTGATCTGTGGCAGACCACTCGGCATTTGTGACCTATCGAATCAATGGGAAATCATCAGTATCAGTATCAGGTTATTGAGGGTATGTAGGAAAAACTCCTTTGAGTGCCCTATTTGTACATGTGTGCAGTGGTAGCAAAAAATTGTTGCTTAGCCTGTTGGCGAGGCCACTTGTCCTGTTTCATAGGATTAAAATGGGAGCAGACAGTGAAAAAACTCCTCAGGGATTTTTAGGGAAAAAACTGTCGCCCTTGTGGGGATAATGCGTGGGATTTAGGAGAAAAAAAGGGTTTCCCACTGGGGAGGGGCATTGCAAAGGTTCCCAGGATCATCACCGTGTGGAAGCCACGTCCTGATTCTTCCTTGCTGATTGCAGAGTCCGCCAACGGAACTGGAAAAACGGAGGCATCCGTCCAGATCGTCGACAGTTCGCTTTGGGTCGAACCAAGGGTGAATGTTGAGCTGTCAGGTCTGGCTGATAAGATCGCCAGTGGGTAATCACGGTACGCAGATAGCCAAGTAGGGTAGACCGCAGAGACCTTGCATGAGGCTATGCGTGGAAGGGCGTTATAAATAGCAAATGTGAATTGATTTAAAAACTAATACTACTGAAAAATTGGAAGTATTATTATTATTATTATTTTTGCAATTGTCTGCTACGATCCATCGTGCATTGCTATATCGATCCAGTTTTTGCTTAAAACCCTTAAGCGATTCCGACATAACACGTCCTGAGGAAGTGCATTCCACGCTCTGACCACCCTTTTTGAAAAGAAGTGTTTCCGAGCGTCCAGCCTGGCCCCTGTCACCTTTAATTTGAGAGGATGAACCCTCAGATTCGTGGTCGTTGCTAATTCGAAAAAATCCCCTGATATAGGACAGCAGTCTTGAAGACGTAATACGCGGAATGCTAGTATCAGGTCCCCCCAAAGCTGCCTGTAGCGCAAAGGGAAGAGGTTGAGATTCGACAGCCGTGTTTCATAAGGCTGCGAGCCCTGCCCCATAACAAGTTTGGTTGCGCGCCGTTGTACCTTTTCCAGGATGTTGATATCTTTCGTGGCCCAGGGTCTCCAAGCTTGCATAGCGGATTCTAGGTGCGGTCGATCGAAGGTTCCGAAGACTTTTGTGAAGCACTCTTCATTGAAGGTAGAAAAAGCTCATCTGACGACGTATAGGATCGACATCGCGAACTTGGCTACCTTTGTGCAATGCAGGGAGGGTTTAAGCGAGCGCGTGGTCCAGACTCCCAAGTCTTTCTGGGCGTTCACTTCCTTCAATGGTATGTCATTCAGTCGGTAAGCCGTGCCGTTTGAAGAACCGGATTTGCCAACTCGAATGGTGGTGCACTTGCTCTCATTGAACGGCAAGAGCCAGTCAGCCGACCATTTTTGAAGTCTATTTAAATTTTCCTGCAAGTGCACTTCGTCAGCCGCAGTTCGAATTACGCTCCAAAGTTTTATATCATCGGTAAACATGGCGATGCCGCAATCCAGTTCGCGGACACAGTCGTTGATGTAGAAAACAAACAAGATAGGGCCGAGAACGGAGCTTTGGAGAACACCACTCTCAACATCAACCTTGGCTGACTGTTTGTCGCTGATGTGGACAGTTTGCGAGCGACCGATTAGGAAGCTTTTTATCCACGTAAGGAGCCTACCCCTTACTCCTATGCGGCTGACTTTATAAAGGCACCATTAGCAATTAACGTCGTCTAAGTGCTATTCCAGCCTAAGTTGTCATGGACTTCTAAAATCAGCGTCTTCCCAAATCTTTGCAGGCGATATAAGCTTAAAGATGCATAAATGAATAAATACATGTTGTCAAACAGGCAATTGTAGTTCCTCATGCATCCAGATGCATGCTCCAATGCTCACTGAATAAAGGCTTTGACTGAAGAAGAAGAAGAAGAAGAAGAAGAAGAAGAAGAAGAAGAAGACGAAGAAGAAGAAGACGAAGAAGAAGAAGAAGAAGAAGAAGAAGCAGAACTTATAGCCTTGTGATCCACTCCTTTTCAGGCATTCAGTGCATTAAGGTTTATCAATGAACTAAGTA
Organism: Ligula intestinalis; assembly: GCA_036362985.1. Taxonomy (NCBI): domain Eukaryota; kingdom Metazoa; phylum Platyhelminthes; class Cestoda; order Diphyllobothriidea; family Diphyllobothriidae; genus Ligula; species Ligula intestinalis. The sequence continues at coordinate 56,586,131 of JAYGXS010000004.1, read as the reverse complement.
CACGTAGCCAAAGTCAGTAAGAGCAACTGCGCCCATTCTCCACCGCCGTCTACTAACCGGTTCGGATGTTGGCTGGTACCTTGTAATGGGAACAGGTAATGATGTTGACAGCTCAGTGCGCTTTCCCGACTTAAATCAATCTGACGCGCTTATAACCAGCACTGTGGGCTAAAAGCTGTGACTTGAAAGGTTGACAACTGACGAGTTAACTCGGACCGCGCAGTCAACCAACAGTGTGTTTGTGTGGACTAGCCAACTGAAAAGCGGACTGCCCTGGCTCCTTCTAAATGTGACCGCTATGGCACTGTTACTGTGCGTGATCCGCACCAGATGTGGTGGTCCGTTCCGGCCACGCCAATTACATGCGTCTTCTAATGACACCGCGCCCATTTTGGAAAAGGGGGAAGGGAGTAAAGTAGGTGCTACAGAAATCTCCTACTACTTAAAGTTAATCCAAGCGTAAGTTACAATAATTGCTAACGGTCACATGACTTTGTAATACTTGCTGCTGTTCGAGCTCAATGAGATTCTGATCTTTTTAGAAATGGTCGTGAACACTTAATGATTTTCAATATTTCCCGCATGGCTGAGAAAAGGTGTAGTCAGGAGCGTAAACAGCTCTATTCTGGCGCACATGGTTGATTCCGGATATTAGGTGGATCCCAAAGACGCTTTTCGAGTGATCTACAAGCTATCACCAAATTATCCAAAGTCCCTGGCTCAGCACCTGCTAGTAACAGCAGAAGCAACCACTATCAGGTTGATGAAGTCTGCAATATGTGCACAAAAGAATCTAGTACAAGCTTCGCGTTTGGCGTGGCCGACAGCCAATAAGCAACATGCACTCGTTCGCACTCGGTATATCTTCCTTCCTCTAACTCCTCCCTGGCCCCTCCTCTCTCTCCCCTCTTATAGACTGGTTGCAGCAAACCCTGTCCTCTTAACTGGCCTGCTCCCGTTTACCCTTGACTCACATGTACGAAAAGACGAACACCTTTCAACTTGTACCCTGTTTCCATACCCCGACAAGAATTTATCGAGGGCCTGGGTGCGCTCACCAACTACTCTTCTTAAAAGATAACTGAGTTACATGCTTGTAGACGGATGGTGGGCAATGGTTGACTGAAAAAGAAATCACGCCTGCCTATTCACTTACCATTAGTAAGTAATAGTCTAGTTCAGTGGATAAGTGTGGAGCTCATGAATGAGAATGCTTGAATGCTTGCTAGGGCCAGTTGCGGAGGGGCTAATTGCGAACAAAGACTGCTGTTCCTTTAATACGAAACTGCGAAAAGAAGGCACACTCTGCTGCCGAGACAAGCTACTACTATCGACACGAGAACGCGCTGCCGATGACAGAAGACCAAGCTGCCGACAGAGATGCTGAGATGCTGAGGTTCACGTACAGAAGCTGACGTACACACAGAGACTGTTACAGTTAACTGTTCTCTGCGTTTGTGTCTGCCTTCTCTTCTTAACATACAACTGGGGGACATAACAAGTGGCAACACAAGTGAGATTGACCTAGGCATGGCTCAGAATTTAAAAAATGGAATGTTTTTTTTTGGATTTTTAGGAGAAAAACTGTCTCTAGTGGGAGGAAAATGTATGAAAGGTAGGACTGGCATGTTGCTGTGATCGTTGGCGCCAAGCCTGGGGCCCATAGCAATTAATATCTTTATCCGAAGGGTCAAAGGATGTGGAGACCGCAGAGTCACGAGACCAACCCAAAGAACCGGAGATGCGACCAGACTCTTCCTTGCTGTTTGCCTCGTCTGCCAATGAGGTAACAAAAACATATGAGCCCACCACGGCTGTCAGCAGTCGGTTTTCGGATCAATATGAGTAAAAACGTTACAATACCGTGTAGCCTAGGACCGTAGTTGCGGTAGAGTCGACTGCCGACGCGATCGTCGAAGTTTCAACCTATTTTGAAAAACCTAGTTTTCAAACCTCATGTAGGCTCGTCTAATTAGTCGCAATGCAGATTTGGCTGATTTTGCCGCCATCTTGCAATTTAGCGTTGATTTGATCATAATAATATGCTTATTATGCCAGTTTACAAGCAATTGTAAAGAGTTGGTAATGCACCTTTTGGGCGCCTTCCAACACCTCGAAGACCGGAAAAAACCTAGAACGAACTCCCTATGTTGCAGCCAATATTGGTTTTGTTTCAGGTTTTGTGTTTTGTCAATACTGGGCGAGATAAGGATTTTGTATTTATTTTTCCACAGCACTAAGTTAGCAATGACGAGGCCCTCCGGGCCTAAAATATAAAATTTATTTATTTATTATTTATTTATTTATTGTTTCAAGTGAAAAAACCTGACTTCAAAGGTATGATACAAACGGAATATATGAACAGTTGTAAGCTGAGTTGACACATCAGCAGGAGAAATTTTGCATATCGTTTAAGGACATTAGTTGGAGACGAAGAGGGTTGGTACAAGAACACAGTGTTCACAGTCTTCCTTCAATGGTTGTCGGCAAAAGTTGCGCGCTGAAGGGTATTGAATAGTATTTTTTCTAGTGTGAATCTACCTGCAGAGATTTCCCAAATATAAACAGCCCTAATTAACCCTGCATATTTATCTAACATTATATCAATCCTTCACGACCAAAATTAACAGGACAGTCAGTTTCAAAAGGCCCATTATTATATCCTTACCCTTGATGGTTTACAGTATTCCGAATACAACCAAGTGACGGTTGTGCTTGACAATAGAAAGGAAGTAAAATGTACCTTTCATTTTCTTCATTAGTCCGCTCAAAGCAGAGATGCCTTGGCTTTGCACGCCACCCTAACTTGCATCTATGAATTCAAGTGCACTGGCGGATGCAAGTACATTGGGCGTACACATAAGCAAGTCTTGTGTGATTGGCTTTTCAAGCAAGAAGACAGGGTTCCACGATATTCTATTACTAAAAACCTGCTAGACCTGTGTACCTGTCAGCTCATACACACACAATATCTCACATCTTATTGGCTAAAATCTCAGCGAAATTATGTGTCAGAATGCCTTAATCTGAATGCGTGCAATTTGATTGGCTACTTCAACTGCTGTGTATGGCGGCGAGTTTGGACGGCATTCTGTCGTGTCGCACGTGAGCCGCTGAACGCGTAAGTGGGCTCGGAATGCGGTGGCTTTATTTTTTGCTTAAATTAAAATATTCCGCATTTTTGGTAGTATGTGGAAGCCGAAATCAAGGACTACCCTTCGGAGAGAAGCTTAACGTGATTATCATGCGTTGCTTCGTAAAGTTGAGGAAGCAGACAGGAAAGCATTGCCGACGACGTCTGATTCTGATGAAGATTCGTCTTTAAGTGATTCATCCAGCTGTTCTCCGTGTGGAACGTCAGATTACAGCACAGTCTTCATTGAGGAGTCGAGCAATGTGAATTTTCCTACGTTTGATGTTTCAGTCGAAGGACCAAGTATGCAACAGGCCGTTGAGGAGCCTTCTCTACAGGAAGCACTGAAGATGTGGGTGGCAAAATGTGACCCACCAACAAGCCATCTTACGGAATGCTGAAAGTCCTGCAAAGGTCTCACCCGGAGTTACCGGGAGATGGGCAAACGATTCGGGAACGATCTAGCAAGATGTCGCCCGTGTTGGCAATGGGCAGCGGGCAGTATGTTCATTTAGGACTTCTGAATGGATTAACTAACCAGGTAAGTCAACCCACAGTGCATATTGAAGGAAACGAGGTAGTTATTTATTTAGCTATAGATGGTTTGCATTTATATAGGAAGCGCAGGTGTGATTTTTGGCCTATTCTTGCTAGAATAGTGGAGCCTTTTGTAAATTATATCTTCACAAAGGTTAGACCGAAATCTGAAGTTTAAACTGGGGGCTGTCATTTGCAAGGTTCCTGCTAGAGCTTCCATTTAGCTCCTACGCTCTGCTTGCCTTTGTACTTCATGCCATTTCACAAATGAAACCTTTACAATAGCTTTAAGTTTCATTGGAAGCGACTTTTGTCGAGCCTGGTTCCTGTTTTAACAGCAAACAATCGTTTAATAGGCTCTAAACGCGACCTTTTCATTTTAGACTTGTAATGCTTGACGACAACATCTCCCGACACCAATCAAGTCGCAATAAACGTACTTTCAATAAATTACATGATTGCTTTCGCGGAAAGGTCCGCATTTGGTCATTTTCCTCATCGGTAAGAAGTTCATTTGCCTACATGTTATGTTAAATGTTTCAGGATTCTGATAGCAGTTCTTCTGCAAGCGCAGTTATAATGCCATCGTGGCGGTCACCGACGCCTTCGGCCGCAACTGGTAAGCATGTGTGCTACAACGACTACGCTTTGTAGGCAGCCAGAGAACTACACGCCACCGTCACAGTAGACGAGGTTTCGATAAAAGGGTCTTAGAGTACTTAGACCATCTTAACAACTTCTTGCTAAGTATCTCTGATTTCTTCGTCAAGAGTCAGCAGCAGTTACTGGAAAATCAGATGCTTCTGCTGCAGGCGAGGGAAACAAGGGGCGCAGACATTACCAATCCTACCAACACGGACGCCATCATTTCCTCGCGGGTATCGAACCTGCTAGAATACGACACCTACTATCTCGCCTGTCCGACGTAGCATTCCGACGCCAGTTGGTATGCCCTGATGTCTTTCTGACCCGCCTTCACAGACAAGCCATCTACTTTCGTTAGGTGGTAACAGCTTAGAAGACTTTGCGGACAGGGTTTTCATAGCCCTGTTTTCCGACAGAATTACCGCCGAGATGAGCTTCACCGGGGCGTATGTTGACAGCCCGAAGAGGGCTTTTGAAAATGCAACATTGCATAAGCTTTTAACAGGTAATGTTTTATGCATTCCGCTTTATCTATGAACAACGCAGAAGTGGCAACTACGTGGTACTTATCGCATAACCAAGATCGGGTGGAAATAAGAAGAGCCTTAATAAAGGCCTTCAAGAAGGCCTACAAAAGGCTGAACTGGGGCAAATATATCACCCCAAAACGTTCACGCTTTTACGGTTAGTTCCTTTAACACTTCTGCTTACATAAGTCAACTTACTGGATGCATTAATACCTGCAGAACTGATACATACTTCCTTTCTTTCTAATTTTATTTATTTGCAAAACACAACGGTCCCGGCTCATCTGGAGCAGTAACTGTATAATCACAACCGTTTCTAAGCACTCCTGTGATATGAGTATAACATTTACTAGAGCGCCAACGAACTCTTATTTTTGTACAGTAATATTTTTTACCCCTTTTTACATGATACAGTTTCCTACTATCAAATGTCTTCAATAACATGTCTACTACGGCGTTTAAAAAAAGGTGGGGATTCACGATTAAGGAGGTAACCCTTGTTCGGCGGTAAAGTTTGAATCTACTTGTAGACCCAATGTAGAGCTCCCGTAGAATCGTACATGTTGTTTCAGGTGGAGCTCCCGTAGAGTCCTACTTTGTAGACTTGTAGAGATTCCGTAGAACTCCAGTAGGACTCCACTTGCTATTAGGGTACCGTCGCACTTGAATGACGACGGTGCTTCGCAATCAGCTTCGAGCTGCCTAAAACCACCTCAGACATCTGCAACGTCCCATCTTTTTATCCAAATCCTGCCGATGGACAAAGATTGTAATCTCCGCATCGAGCAGACCAATACATACGGAAGATGCGATGTCTACAGCCGATTGTTTCACCATCAAACTGACCGTGGCTAACTTCACCTCAGTTAAAGCACATGACAGTTTTTCCAGACCCAAAGTTTTCTTTCTATGAAAAAGTTACATGGCTATTTGATTTCATTTTTGCTAGTATTGTTCCTTAGAGGTCAGGCATTTTCATTGAAAACAAACTCCTTATTTCGCACATTATTGACCAATCAAAATACCAACACAAAGTCAATAGTAACTGCAAAAGAAGGGGCTTGGGTTAGGTTTTTTCCTGTCTTCCGGGGTTTTTTATGGCGCCGAAGGTGTGCTTTCCAAATAAACCTTATTATTATTATAAAAAAGAAGGGCTCTCCGGAACAGAAACATGAACTTGTGAATTTTCAAGCAGCTAACGACAGTCCGTTTTCAGACTAACATGTCTGCTAAGAAAGCACCTCAACTGCAGTTTAAATTTTCTTAAAACACGGGTTAAACGTAAAACAAATAAATCACTTCCACAAGGGGACGGAAGAGGGCAGCCGGACGCAGGTTCTTCTTCTTAAACAGCCTGACTTGCTTTTACATCTTATAGTGCGTCAAAAGCCCTGTCATGGAAGGCTGCCAATGGACAGGATGACCTCAGATTCGCAGTTACTCCAATCTTTTTGTGTGGAGCGACTAGCTAACTTCGAGTCAGACTGCAATGTTTTCTTCTAATTGCGCCTTTATGTCACGTCTACTATGGTGGATCCGAGCCACGTGTGGTGGTACGTTTTGCGACGACTTCAAACGTATAATTACCATGCAATGTTTCCGTCCCAGGTCTTCCTGACTTGGTCAGGACACCGGGTGTACCTGTGTGAGGAGAGAATGTGCTATCATTTCAATCCAAGTCTTCTAGAGCCATAAGCTAACATAAGTCTTCTCGTACTTGTTTCTTATAAACGCGCAAGGCGTAGTTCCTAGCATACCTTACTGTGGGGCACATGGTGGCTCTTGACGTATATGACGGTTGAACTGTTGTGTGATGAACATTATTCAAGGTCTCGGCTGACCTCTTCTTTTCTTAAACAGTTAAGACGCAAATTGAAGAGAGTATTTTAAATACTTATGAAAGGTTTTATATATACGGTTATTTCTGAACTACAGGGTGTCCCACAAATGCATACTCACTTTAAATAATTGTAAACTTGTACACTTTCGAAGGCTAAAACGGACATGAGGGCTTCAGTAAGCGCGGAACCTGGCAGTGAATCTGTCCTAACAAACCCTAGTGAAGCAGAAGAGGACGACAGTCGGAAGGTAAGTACCACTCGTAATAACCGCATAGTGATAAAATGTATGACGGAAGCTACTTCCGATACCCTGAAGTCAAGAAAGGAAGAGAACAGGAAGTTATTTAAAGAATATCTGAAATCCCTCCAAAAGGGTGACGAGAAATTCGAAGTTCTCAAGGTATTCCGAATGGGCCGTATAACAGAATCAAAATGTGAGCAATGCCAACCAAGACCACTGAAGGCTTTCCTGAAGAGTGAAGTCGAGGTCCATCTATTGTTAAGCTGGAAACCAGTGCTCAGATACTCCCACCCAACGGTTTTTTTCAGCGGGATTCTTCCGCAGCGGAGCGGGATAAATGGAGATCGCTCAAAGTAGAACTCTACCGGAGATGCAAACTCGCCGAGAGCAATCTCCGAATTCTGAACGGGGAGATCGTGCATGTCCAGAGGTCACTTCTCTGGAGAAAGCCGAAAACACTAACACTTGGGATGGGCAGCAGTCCTTCTTCATCAACACCGACAGCTCTTTGCATGCAATCTCACTCAAGAGGCAAAAACCTGCATAACGTAGAGACTTAGTCTAAATTGAGCTTTTTGTATGCTAATGCCCAAAGTCTTCCCTCAAAAATTTATAAACTCAAGGCAATACTCTCGGAGCGGATGTGGAATCTCTGTTGTCGAAAGAGAACAAACTCTTGCCCGGGAGTGTGAATCCGTTTAGTTAAAGATAAAAAAGGCTTATTCACAGAACCTGGAATTCCTGGTTGCATACCGACCACCAAACATTCTGAGTGGAGCCGACGAATCGCTCCTTAGTCTTGTGAAGGAAGCTGTTAGCCACCAGGAGGTTCTTATTGTTTGTGACTTCAACGCACCTGCAATAGACTGGGACAACCTGACAGTAGAGGCAGTGTCAACTTTCTTTAGTTCCAAATTAATGGATCTCACGCTTGACCTCTCTCTGGCACAGAATCTTAAGGGCCTTACCAGATTTCAAGAAAACGAGAGAGCTTATTGTTTGGATCTCATTTTCAAAAAGGATTTATCCTACATAAATGAAGTTCATTCAAGTACTCCACTCGGTAACGTGACCATACGACGCTGATATGTGATTACGCACTCCATTGTCAACGTCTGAGGAAAACGGAGGACTAGCGAAATATATGGAAGGCAGATCTTAATTCAAGGAAGCACGCACTATCGTCCGTGAATTGGGACTGCCTGCTTAAGAGGGATCCGGAGAACGATTGGAGATCACTCGAGACGATTGCATTAGATCTGATAAAGCGCTTTTGTCCGGTGAAGGTGCAAAGACGACCGGTCGCCCTGCTTGTTTGACGAGAGACCTTAACAGACAACTAAAGAAGAAAAATAGGAAGTGGAAGTTTTTCAGGGAAACTGGGTCACCAGTGCACCTCGAGGAATTCTGACGCCAAAAATATGCGGTAAAAAATTGATTCTCCAGGCCAGGAAAGGCTATGAATCAAGAATCCTCCAACAGGCCGAAAGAAAGCCCAAAATTCTATTCCGCTATATTAACAGTAGATTAAAAAACAAGGATCCAGTCGCAGAACATAAGGATGATGATGGCGGAGAAGTCGTTGAGAATAACGAGAAAGCTGAGTACTGTAGTCGGTTCTTTACCTTTGTATTAACAAGGGAAACCGAGCTTAATTTTGCTACTGCCAACAGTGCTGTTGGAATCGCCGGTCCGGCACTTCAATCTCTATTAATTCCAACATCTGTAGTTAAGAGGTATCTGCAAGGCCTCAAAGAAGCAAAGTCATCCGGTCCAGACAATATACCAGCCAAGTTCTTGAAAGAATTGGCAAGTAAATAAATAAATAATAAATCAATAAATTTGATATTTAAGGCCCGCAGGGCCTCGTCATTGCTCTCAAAGCTTCGAGCACATATCTTTCCTTCTTCATTTGAATTAGGAAAACTGCCATCCGAATGGAAACGGGTAAATATTTACCCGATATACAAGGGCGGAGCCCGCACGAAGGTCAACAATTACCAGCCCGTCAGCATAACTTGCATTTGCTTTAAATTGATGGAAACGATAATTAGGAAGACGACAATGAAGTTCTTGGAGGAAAACAGCTTACTGTCAGGGCTCCAACATGGCTTCAGGAAGAACTATTCTTGTCTTTCCAGTCTACTACTCTCCACTAAACAGTGGACTCGCGCACTGGATGAAGATGGTAAGGTTGACGTCATCTATACGGTTTTCAAGAAGGCATTCGACAGCGTCCCACATAAAAGTCTAATGTATAAATTGTCGGAAATTGGAATAAGAGTAAATCTACTGGCATGAATCACTGATTTTCTAACATGGTGATCGCAAACTGTGCACATTGGTGACTCGAAGTCAACCTAACTTATCTTTCAAAGCTAAGTGAAAACGATCTTTTTATCAGATTTCATCGTTACTTGCTGAAGTTACTAGCTTAAGTGTTGTTATTTATTTGTCTTTATAACCTTTTAGCAACTGCGCATACCGGTAGTTGTCTTTTTTACCAATAGGCCAAAATATACATTTTATACTGTTTCACCGACATAGCCTCATTCTAGTTCTGGTAGATTCACGTAAAAAGCAAGTTATCTATTGCGTAAATACTTAATTATATCTAAAAATTTGGTACTATATCAATTTCTAGCAAGAAATAGTTTGTATAACTCGATATACTATTAGAGATAATTTTCATCCTGCGTAGCCTCTTCTGTAATTCAAATTTTCTGTCGCAATTTTTTGCATAACTTTGCTGAGAACATATCCTATCACTCACCTTCAATTCAATATGATACCCAAGCCACAACTAAGACGTAAATTAACCCAGAATACCAGTCCTCCTAACGATAAACCCATATTTAGCATGAAGAAACTTTATTTTGATGCTTTAAACAACTTAAGTAAGCTCTATAACCAATATGCTTGTCTGTTTACGGTCCTTGGTGCCATCTTTGATGGAAAGGTATCTACGCTCACTTCTCATCAATGTGAGAAACTAGAGTCTTTCGTCAATGTGTTGCCTACTGAGACCCGTGATCGGCAAAACAGGAATTTTTATTTTCTTTTGAAAAATGCTTCAAAAGATAAACAACCTAAAGATGTTGCTGTTCAGTTTCTTTACTCTTGTGGCTTTAATTTTAAAGTTGCAGAAGCTTAAGGGCTCTCATCCCGAAGTAAAAACCCGCCGATTTTCGTAAAACTTTTTTTGGCGATAGAAGTAGACCTTATATTCTCTCAGCATGAGCGGTCAGCCAACTAGTAAAAGGATAATAAACTTTACGTATGCAGGGATAAAACGCCAATGGAGCGTCTGGTTTTATCTAAAGTAGCAAATGAGAACACTGGCTCCGGTTCAACAAAACCAAAACTTGTCTCTGAGGCTGGCCCTCCCGCTCAGGTATGCCCACATCCCTCTGGATCAATGTCAGTTTCCCTTGATACTTCTCCCATTCACCTTACTCGTGATTCGAGTGAGATTGTAGCCTAGTCAAGTCATTCTCCTTCTAAGCTAACCACGTCTGTGATAGCTTTAAATTCCGATAAACCTATGAACGCCCCTAGTAAATCTACGTCAGTTTTCAAATTCGGCAATATGATAACCGATAATAACTCAGTATCTAACAAAGACCCAACCGCTCAAGCTAGCGCTTTTCCTTTCCCCAAACCTCATCAACATTCCCAAATAATTCAACCAGCTAATAAAATTGAAAGTTTTTAAAAACCAGACATGCAATTTTCGAAGGCAAATTTTCCGTCAAATTATGATATAATGCCTCAAAGTCCTATATTTATGCCTCCTCCTGGTTTTGCCATGCCACACTTCAGCCCCTCTTTGTATGGAGCCCCCTCTAATATGCCTTACTACAATATTCACCGTTCATTTGATAATAATTACTTGACAAACTGTAGACCAGGGCCAGTTTGCTCACCACCTTTTGTTTCTCCTATGCCGTTTCCCTTTCCGCCACCAAGTTTTCCTTTTTTATAAATACTGACGAGCGTAACCTGAATCTGAAGGATATGCTCAGTATAGTCTCACTAAATGCGAGATCAGTTGTTATTAAGATGACAGAACTTAAAACAGTAGCATTTGAGCTTGATCCAGATGTGCTCTGTGTCACTGAATCTTGGACACACTCTCTTATTTCTGACTCGACACTCGCCATAGAAAATATTAGTTTGCACAGACAAGACCACATTGAAAAGTGTGATGGTGGTGGTTGCCTTCTTTGTATTAAATCATCCTTTGTACATTTCCCGTATCACCTGAGCATCTCGTCATTTTTTGGAAATTTTTGTCTTATTTCAGTCATCCTGCCACACAATAAAAAAGCGGTAATTTGGTGTGTCTACAATCCTCCCTGTAACTCAGATAATGTAATGCAGCTGTGCGAAATGTTTGAAAAAGTTGCAGAGACTCAATTCGATGTCAGAATAATTGTAGGTGATTTGAATCTGCCAGATATTGACTGGCATGCAAATACCTGTCCACCAAGATTTCAGAAATTGGTTGACACTATTAACTTCTCAAACATGTCACGACTGGTCAGTTCAGTGACCAGAAATGACAACATATTAGATTTAATTTTTACAAATGATGTCCACCCTCTTTTTATGAATTTTCATCGTGATATTTTCAATAGTGACCATGCCTTAATTCACTGTTGTTTTCCAGTCTCTCTTTCTAAAAAGCCCGATGTAAAATGCAATAACCTCGACTTTGGTAACGTGAACCATGAATTAGTAAATGATTTCGTAAGTACTTTAGATTGGCATAGCATATTTTCAACTAACGATCCCTACTTCTTCCAGGAGCTATTGCAAAACCTTACAGAAAATATTCAGGCTCTTACCCCACTTAAGATTTTAAAATCAAATTCAGCTTCTTCAACTGTGCCATATTTTCTCCAAAATAGACTTCAACACTTACAAAAACAACTTAAGGATACGTCTAATAGCTCTTTATCAGTTCACTTAAGAATATCGCAAATATTTGAATTAGCGCTTAAAATAAGGCTTGCACGGGATAGGCGTAGAGAGGCCACAGCATTAAGTGATGCGAATTCTTCCAGATCAGTTGCTCAAGTCTTCCGTCTTCGGTCGTCGGCTAAGCTTCTTTACCATCGAAACTAGCCCCACTCCTGTAATCCCCCTGATATGTGATCCAAATCTCAGTACCCTTAATTTCTCATTCACTTGTATTCAAAAAGAAATAAGTCGTCTTAAAAATTCACATTCGGTTGCAACTGATAACATTCCGAACTCACTCATCAAACAATTCAGAGATTGCTCACCCTTACTGAGTTATTTATTTTCAGTGTTTCTTGAGAATGGCTTTTTCGCGGACTACTGTAAAACTTCTTTTATAATTCCCGTATTTAAATCTGGTTCCCGATCAGATATTCACAATTATCGCGGTGTTCATAAAACGCCCTCTCTGGCTAAACTCCTTGAACAACTAATTGACAAAAAATTACAGATTTCTGCATCAACAATAACATTCGCAGCTCCTCACAGCATGGCTTTATACCGGATCGATCTTGTGAAACATGCCACATGTCTTTTCTAAATCTACTTACTTCTCTTCGTGATGATCATCTATCTGTCGTTGTTATCTATTTTGACTTAGTAAAGCATTTGCTTAAGTTCCTCACAGGAGGCTTCTAGCCAAACTAGAGGCTATAGGATTTCGTAGTCCTCTTACTGACTTCATTAGATCATATCATTCAAATCGACAACAAAAGGTCTTAGTGGGATCCTCATACTCTACTCCTACCGCAATTTTGAGTGGTGTCCTTCAAGGTACCGTGCTAGGTCCTCTGCTCTTCTTGCTTTACATAAATGATATAGCATTGAGTGTTAAACACTCCCAATCTTATATTTATGCAGATGATCTCAAGTGTGTTTACTCCTTCTCTAACTCTATGGCCGCGAGATGCCTAGAATACATTCATTCTGATCTGCATGCTCTTTCGGCGTGCAGCTCAACATGGCAGATGGAGTTCTCACCTTCTAAGTGCCGATACATGTGCTTTGGGCCTGCAAGGCTGCCACAACCTGTTATTTATCAAGGTTACCTAATGACTGAATGTTCCAGTATCAAGGACCTAGGATTAAGCTACACCAATAAATTAGACCTTTCTCCTCACGCCGATAGAATTACAGCCAAAGCCGCACAGATTTGCGGCTTTATCTCTTATAATTAAGAAATTATAAGAGATAAAGCCGCAAATCTTCCTGAAATGAAATTAAGACTTTATCGTATGTTCGTGCCGCCCATCTTAGAATAATGTTGCCCCTTTTTCGGTCTCATGAATGAAGGTAGCCGTAAAAAAATTGAACAAATTCACAAAAAGTTCACACGAAAACTGCTGTATCCGACAGCTTCTAATACTTGCTACTCAAATAGGTGTCAATTAACGAAACTAAGGTTCCTTTGGGTCAGGAGATTGGAAGCAGGCTTTTGTCTCCTTTTTCGGCTTAATAATAGCACAATTTTACCCAGGACTTCCGTCAGTACCGCCATCAGCCGTCCCTTTAACCTAAGAAACTCGGCACTTGTTATACCCTCTCCTGCATCTTCCTCATGTAAACGCTCTTTGTTTTTTGCTTCCAGATCTAGCATTTTTTTGGAATTACTTCCCAATCGAAATTTGGTCGTTAAATAGACTGTCTGCTTTCAAACGGAGACTGCAAATTTATCTTAACACTGATTCTATTAGCCTTCTATTCTCAGCATCTTTTCCGAGCAGCTTTCTCCATGACTCCGAGCAAGGACCATCGGGAATTTAGGAGATCCGCTTGAAACTATTCTCTCTGCCTCATGTCCCCCGAGAACCTAGATGTTTTCATTAACCACCGCTGAATCAAACGAAGCCACGCGGAAGTACTCAGTCTAAAATGCTGCAGTTTCGTTGACTACTCACCTTCATCAGACCACCCACACCTATTTCTGCTCTACTACTATCTATCTTCCTAAGCAGTTTTCTTCTCATTCACACATTTTAACATGGAGGCCCGTTGAACACTGTCTCCATTTTCACTGTAAGAGTTTTTTTTATCTGCCATAAGTTTTCGTTTTTAGTTCAAAATTATCTGCAAAACATTGCTAAATGTTGCCCCAAAAGGACAATTTCTGCTGATATTATTTCGACTTTCTACATCTACTTGCACATATTGTCAAATTATTATTTTATTTCATTTTTTCGAATTTAACTTTGTATAGATAGTGCCGTACACGCAATGAAAAATATAAATTCCAAATTCCAAACCCCTACATCTGTTTTGAGTGGCTTCCCCCAAGACTCTTTTTTGGGACTACTGCTCTTCCTTATATACATTTATATATATGCTTACCATGCCAGTTGACAGGCAATTTTAAAGAGTTGGCAGAGCACCTCGAAGACCGGAAAAAAACCTAAAACAAACTCCCTCTTTTGCAGCCAGTGTGTCAACGACCTGGGTTGCAGCGCCAACATGTTTGCCGACGTTGTCAAACTCTGGAGAGCCATCAGGTCTGACGCCGAAAGGAAAGCACTTCAAGAGAGTCTCAATCGACTTCGCTGTTGGTCTGCTCCTTGGCTCTTAAACTTCAACGTTAGTAAGTATGTGGTCTTAAGACTTCGTACTAGAAGGTCTACTGAGGACGACGATTCCTTCCAATACCTCCTTGATGGGCACCCACTTTCAAATGTGGATGAACAAAAGGACTTCGGTGTTCTAATAAATTCGTCACTTAAACCATCTTCACAGTGTGTCAAGGCAGCTAAACGCGCGACACAGGTGCTGTTTGCGATAAGCAGGGTTTATTCAACATCGACAAGGAGCTCTTCATGAAAACCTACGGAGCTTTCGTTCGGTCCCACTTGAAGTATGCCATCCAGACCTGGCGTCCGTGGTTCATGAAGGATTACCTGTACGTGGAAGGAGTGCAGGCATGGGCTACGAAGATGGTCAAGAATCTTAGTCACCTGCCTGATGAAGACAGAATGACCGAACTTGATCTATTTCCTTTCAATTAAAGGCAACTCAGCGGTGACCTCATACACACCTACCAAATTTGTAGAGGCCATGAGTGCGCCCTAGAATTTGACGATTTATTTGAATTGGCTCGGACAGATAATCTGCGGGGTCATCCTTTTAAACTCCAGAGGAAACTGACCCATATCGACCTTCGACGGAACGCCTTATCTCAGAAGGTCATCGGAGCGTGTGAGGACTCCCTCAAGAGGTGTTCCTCTCAGATACTGTTGTATTTTTAAGCACAAACTTCATGCTCATTTGCTGAGAAACTGACAGATATAATGAACATAGTGTCAATAGCAGCAAAAGCAACTGGCTCACATTTATAATAATATGCACATTATGCCATTTTACAGGCAATTGCAAAGAGTTGGTAATGCGCCTCTTGGGCGCCTTCCAAAACCTCGAAGACCGAAAAAACCTAAAACAAACTCCCTTTGTTGCAGCCAGTATTGGTTTTGTTTCAGGTTTTGTGTTTGTCAATACTGGGCGAGATAAGGAGTTTGTTTCAAGTGAAAAAAACTTGCCTTCAAAGGTATGATACAAACAGAATAAATGTACAGTTGTAAGCTGAGTTGACTCATCAGCAGGAGAAATGTTTCATATTGTTTAAGGACATTAGTTCCAGATGGAGAGGGTTGGCAAAAGAACACAGTGCTCTCAGTTTTCCTTCAATG